>OZ014519.1:618652838-619299348 GCA_963966055.1 Lathyrus aphaca
TTATAGCTCTGTACTTTATCTTTCTTTCGACTGTCTGATTTGGATTTTGTAAATAATCTTTGATAGGTTTTCTCCAATCTCCATCCTCAAGATTATCTATATTGAAAATCTCAAAGTTTTCTTCATCACCATATCCCAACCTTATTGTCTCCAAATCAGATGGGGACAGCCTAGTGGATAAAACCTTGCCTCTCACTTCGACAACCTTCATCAGATTTTCCTTCGACACTTTATACCCTGAAGCCAATTGAGCCAAGTCATTTGCTTCCTGATTTTCTAACCTGGGAATGTGTCTAAAAACTACACTGTCGAATCTCTTGAGGAGTCTGTTGGCTATCACAAAGTACATGATCAAATTTTCTTTGACACATTTGTACTCTTTCGTCAGTTGTTTTATCACCAACTCAGAGTCACCCATTATTTCGACCTCTGTTGCCCCCAGTTCCAACAAAATTTCAAGTCCAGCAATTAAAGCTTCATATTCTGCCTCATTATTTGAACAGAATCCTTCTATTTTATACTTGAACTTTGTTGGAATTTTATTGGGAGAAATAATTAACACCCCAACACCTGTTCCATTTTTATGACTGGAACCATCAAAATATAACCTCCAAGGCTCTTTTTCGACATAATTTGTCTCCTCTCCAAGTATGGAGTGGTCAGCTATAAAGTCAGCAACTACTTGCCCTTTAACAGCTTTTAGAGGCATATATTTTAAAGAATATTCAGTCAAGGCTAAAGCCCATTTTCCAATTCGACTATGTAAAATAGACTTAGACAACATATGTTTTATTACGTCGAAATGAGAAGATATATGTACCTCAATGGGTTTTATATAATGCTTCAATTTTGTACAAGAGAAATATACACATAAACATAATTTCTCTATCATACTATATCTAGTTTCAGCATCATTTAAGACTCTGCTGAGATAATAAATGGCTCTTTCGACGCCATGTTCATCTTCTTGACAAAGCATACTTCCTAATGTTTTGTCAGATGCTGATATGTAAAGCCTCATGCTCCTTTTTCGACAAGGAGATATTAAGACTGGAGGATTTGCCAGATACTCCTTGATCTTGTCGAAGGCATCTTGCTGTTCTTGCCCCCAAGTGAAACTCTCCTTCTTCAGTCGAAGCAGAGGTGAGAAGGCTTGAGTTTTTTCCACTAAGGTTGGAGATGAACCTTCTGAGAAAGTTGATTTTCCCTAGTAAAGACTGCAATTCCTTCTTTGTCGATGGCGCTTTTGCTTCCATTATTGCCTTAGCTTTGTTTTCATTAATTTCAATCCCTTTCTTGTGGACCACAAAGCCTAAGAAGTCCCCTGCCTTGTTGTACGGATGAATTTGCATTTTAGAAGCCTTTCGACTTCTTCTTTGATTTTCGACAGAATTTCAGGTGCAAAACGTCTGGGGGTCTGCTTTATTGGCTTCTTCCCTTCCAGTATTGGCAACTTCAACTCCACCAAACTTCTGTCTAAACCAGGCATTTCGTCATAATCCCAGGCGAAGCAGTCTTTAAACTCCTTCAGTAGTTGAATTATTTCGACTCTGAGTTGAGGATTTAACTTGGCACTGATGTAAGTGGGCCTTTTTTCTGCCCCCAGTCCTAGATTAATCTCCTCTAAAGGATCCTGTGCCACCATTTTCATATTGGTTGAGGTTGGATCCTTTTCGAACCCCAAAGGTTCGTCATAATAAATGGCATCAAGTCTTTGATTCTGCCATTCACCATTTGAGTCTTCTTCAAAACTCTGATTTGCATGTTGCTCCTCAATATTTTCTTGAGGATGTTGTTCTTCGACAACTTGAGTGCTGGCTTCGACAGCCATATTCCTAACTTCAGCCTCAAGGGCCGTTTTGAGTCGTTTTTCGGCTATATAAGCCGAAATCCTTTCCATTGCTGAAAATTCAGTCATTTTCACTGAATTCACTCCCCCATCCAGTTGGGTTGACATGGGCAGTTCCCCAAGTGTAATTTGTCTCCCCAATTATTTCTTTATCCCACTGGAAACCATGCGTAGGATGGAGGTACATGGAACAGTAAGCATTGTCGGAAGCTGTTAGTTCGAAAGCAGCAGGATTACATGGTGCTATATGGGCTAAGTTTTTGTCGAAGTTACGACCAGTGACATTGCTCACATCAGCTGTGAAGTAACTCTGATCTGCTTCTATGTTTTCGACAATCCCATCTGGCCTCCAGATTGCTATCCTTTGATGCATGGAGGATGGTACAGCCCCAATCCCATGGATCCATTCTCTTCCCAACAGTAAGTTGTAATTTGCCTTTGATGCTATCACCACAAACATTGTAGGCCTGGTGATGGATCCTACAGTCAAGTTCAGTTGTATTACTCCCAGCGTTGTTCCCACTTTACCTTCATAGTTGGACAACACCATATTGTGAGGCTTAGTGTCGGAGTCATCTTTTCCAATCCTCTTTATCATGTAATGAGGAATTAAATTTACAGCTGCTCCACCATCTATCAGAATTTTGTTGACACCCACACCTTCTAACTTTCCTTTTATGAAGAGAGGCTTTAAGTGAGCCTTCATTGCATCATCTGGCTTTTCGAAGAAAGCATTTTGCTCTTCGACACAGCCATTGTTCATTATGTAGTAGCATACAGGCTTCAAGCCTATGCTGTCATCTGCCATGTCATCCTCTTCATCTTCGACTTCCATTATCCTGTCATAGTCTCTGGGCAACACAGAAACCACATTGCAAGTTACGTCGAAAGAGGCATCTGATTCTGAACTAAATTCATCTGTGACTTCTTCGTCCACTGGCATTCTGTTGTTTGTTTTCTACATCTCTGTGGTGTCACCAGATTTATTCTCCTGAAAGGTTTCTTTTTCTGCCAGAGGTATCCCCTTGTTTGTAATCTGCACACATTTACTAGATTCAGCTTCCTTCTGCCCAACCCTTTGGTGTTCTACAGTTTTCTTTTCAATTTTCTTCTGCCTTTGGAATCTTCTCCATTGGGATCTGGACATAGGATTCTTCCCTTTGTAGTTTTCAGAGACGTATTTTGGCTTTGCCTCCTTTTTAACTTCCATAGAGGGACCCCTGTTCACTTCAAAACTCTTCCATCTCTTCTGACCTTGGGCATCCCTTATAGGCTGAACCCATTTGTCATCATTTGGCCTGTTGGATGGTTTGTAAGTGTTGAAACGTCTTTCTCCCACCCCTTGACTGTGATGCTTCCCTCTTCTTGGGTCGAATCTTTCGTTTCTGGTTGGTGGGACTGTTCCCCAATTTCTTTTTCTCTGGGTCTTTTCTGCTGCTTCTAAGTCATCAGCTGCTTTCCTGTCGAACACAGCACTACATCTTGGACAAAGCATGACTTCTGCATTCTTCCTTTGACACCTCTGGATGAATTCGACAAGACTCTCGTTCTCTTCTGGGTAAACCAGCTTCTGATGCTTCTCTTGACGTTTCTTTCCCTTGTTGGTGTCTGGTCCTCCCTTTTGAGTGATTTCCACCATATGAATCCCAGCACTCTGTTCAGTTGTAATTTTTAATTTGTTCATTTTTTCGACTAGCATCATTTCCTCTGGGATATTCTCCTTTGACTGATTCACATTGTCTTTTGGGTGTAAGCCCTTATAGATGTATTTGCAGCAGTGTGCAACCCTTTCGACAGGATGTTCTTCAGTTCTGGTGGTACCACTGTTTATTGGTTCGATAGTAAGGGGATTGTCATCCATCCCTGTTGTCTTGACCTCATCTTGATCAAGGCCCTCAGTGGCCTCTTTTTGGACAGTGAGGGTTTTGTTATCCTCCTCTTCGTCATTGTTTTTGAAAGAACCTCCCCATCCTGTGGGTTTGATTTTGTTGATATCTGTTTTGGAGCTTGGTGGTGCTGAATATTTCACCATGAAATCGAACTTCCCATTCGACTCTCCCAAAGTGTCCCAGATCACCCCTTGCTCAGCATCTCTTTCATAGTTTTTCTTGTCGAAGCTTCTTCCCACTTTGACTGTATTTCTTCCGTCGAAACCTTCAGTAGTTTCAATGGCATTCTCATTGTCGAAGTCTTCAGAAACTTTGACTTCTTTTTCCTCAGCTTGGTCAGTAGAATTATCACCTTCTTCCACCACATTGACATGGGTGTCGAAACCTTCAGCAGCTTCTATCATGGTGAAGTTGGTGTCGAAGCTTTCAGTAACTTCTACCATTTCAAAATTTTCTTCTGCCATGATCTCCATTTCGACCACGTTTACCATTTCTGGTTCAGCATAATTGGCCTCCACAACCTGCATGGGATTGGAGTCAATCTTCATCTGCTGCTTGCCTTTGTCTCCGAACTTCAGCCTTCCATTTTGGATTGCATTCTGGACAAGATCCCTGAAAAGGTAACATTGAGAAGTTTTATGACCCAAGAAATTATGGTATTTACAAAAACCTCTCTTTTTCTGTTGGTCTACAGGAGGTTCTTTAGTGCCTGCTGGTTTTATTAACTGACCATCTTTGACTAATAAATCAAATATCTCATCACACTTGGTGATGTCGAATGTATAGGTTCTTTTAGGGAACCTATCATTCTTTTCCACTTCGACTGGATTTTTTCCATTCGACGAGGCTAAAACTTTACAAGAATATGGAGGGCCTTGTTTTAATTCTGCAAGATCAATTTCTTGCTGGTCGAAAATGACTGGTTCGTTTTCGTCATAATCATCTTCTTAAACTATTCCTACATAGGCCACTCTTTCCTTCTTGTTTTTGTTTGATCTAAATTTTTCATTTTTTAGTCTTTCTATTTGCCTCACTCTGTCTGCCAGTTGTGCCATGTCCCTCAAGTACTGGGTATCCAGTTTTTTCCTTATGGAATAATCTAGACCCCCTGCAGCCATTTCGACTAGTTCTTGTTCCGGCACTTGCGTAAAGCATCTGGCTTTTAATAATCTAAACCTATTCAAATAGTCATCTATAGGTTCATAAAATTTTCTTTTGACACTTGCCAACTCTTTCAAACTTATCTTGGTTTGTCCCATATAAAATTGTTCATGGAACAATCTCTCTAATTGGGTCCAAGTAAAAATTGAAGTTGCAGGAAGTGATGTAAACCAAGTGAAAGCATTTTTCGTCAAAGAACTTGGGAAATATTTCATCCTTAAGTTCTCATTATTAGCAATCTCTCCTGCCTCTATCAAATAACGTGCCACGTGTTCTATGGTGGAATCACTAGTATCCCCTGAGAATTTTGTGAATTTGGGGACTTTCCACCTTGGTGGTAACTCTTGTTGTAAGACAAATTCAGACAAGGGGGAAGTATAACTAGGCCTTTGTAATCCTACGTTTACTCCATTTTGTGCCATTATTCTCTCCACCATGGTGGCAATATTATTTTCGGCAGGCATGTTATTGTAACGCATTCTCTGCTGTAATACTTCGTCAGCATTTTGGTTTCTCTGGACTATTATCCTTCTTGGTTCCTGTCGAATAGGCTCTTCTACATTAGGTTGTTCAACTACCACCTCTTGGCCCCTGGGATTTTCATGAGGGTTCCCCAATGGCCTTTGGTTTATAGTAAGTTCCTCTTCGACAGCCCTATTGGCAGGGTTCTGATTTAATTGCATTCTTTGCTGTGCTTGCGGGACTCCAAAAAAGTCAGCAATGCGTGCCATTTGTTCTGCCAATATTTGGTTTGTTTGGGTAGTGTTTTGTATTAAGGGATTGAACACTTCTCCCATTTGTTGTGTCAAAGCCTGCACCATATCATGATTGCTTTCATCCATCTGTTGACGAATTACTTGTGCAGAATGGTTTGTCATAGCGGGCATATGGAAACCTGGTGGAATTTGATTCATTCTGTTTCCATTTCCACCATATCCTGATCCCTGCAATGGTGATGACACTTGAACCATAGCATCAGAGAATAATGGTGACGAATTATGTAGGCTTGCCATCATTGAAGTTGGCATTCCATATGGTTGTTCCCTCCCAGTCAAAGGCTGAGAGTAATTCAGATATGGTCTGAATGTATTTCCTCCAGGGGAGGGGTTCCAAGAGGTCTGGCGTGTCCCATGGTGGAAGAACTAGGCGCATTCTGGGATCCTGAACCTGTTGGTATGGAATCCCCCAAAGGAGGCCTAATTTGTTCTAAAACAGGGCCAGACGCTGGTATTGTTCCTGACGAAGGGATAGGATTGGAAACTGGAATGGTTTCGTCAGGAATATTTGAAGTATTTGGCAAGTTAGCCATGTTTCTTCTTCTTGTTCTCTTTGGTCTCTCTACGTCGGTTACGGCTAGTTTACCGCTTCTAAGAATCATACAACGTAGCAAGGAACAATTTGTCTAAGAAGTTCTCTATTAGATAATTTCTAATGCACTGGTCCCACTGGGCGTGCCAATTTGTTCGCTGTGGTTTCTGGCGAACAATCTCTGGTTGACCAATTTCTTCAGAAAACTGGGTTACTTGCAGGACCAACCAAACAAGTCCTGGGATACATGTGCATTTGGTTCTGTCGAACTGTTCTTAGAGTTTGTGATAAATTTGTGGTTTGTTTCATCAATGATGTCAAAGTGTTAAGAACTTTGATTTTTACAAGTAAAGTAAAGTTTAAGTTTAAATTGAAATAAAGTTAAGAGTTTTAAACAAGAACAAAAAGAAATGTCGAAGGCTAAAAACTTGCAGAAAAGTAAATAAAGTTTAAAATGACAGAAACTTGAAGAATGAACAAGTAATTTAAATAACTTTGAAATGTAAATGGTGTTCAAACGTACATGGTTCCAAATATCAGACTCATTTTCTCTCACACTGGGTACTTAGAGTATTTTACAGGAATTTTGTATCAATTTTCACACACCTATTCTAAACACAAACTATCCTATTTATATACAAACAAAATAACTGCTTAGAACGGAAAAACTATAACTAAATGACAAGTGTCAGCCTGCATGTAATTTTCTTCTCTGAAACTTCCATGTGTCCAACTGCCAAAGGTTACAACCTTTTGAATTTGAATTCCCTTCTTTGGTGACGAAACCTTACACCTCTTCAAACTGTCGAAACCTTTTAAAGAAGAAACAACTCTTCCAACATCTGCCAAACCCTGCTTTTTGTCAAAACCCTCTTCTGTCGAAACGTCGAAAGACAACTTTCTTCTGTCAAACACTTAACTAAATAACTTCCCAACTCTATTCTGCCAGAACAACATTTGCCTTTCTGTCGAAACAGTGAAGTTTTAAACCTTGTCAGCAATTCTTGAATTCTCTTCCTTTTGTTATCCTTCGACAAAGATGACCCTAAACCCTTAATTTCAGTCTGTCGAAATTATGGGTTTACACATGTTCACTTCAAAGACAAAAAAAAATGCATATGAAAGAGGTAAGAAGAAATGAGAAGTGAAGGCAAATCCACCTCCCACAATAACTTACCAAACCTGAAAAGTTAGCATGGATGCATAAGGTATAAAGCATAAGGAAATGAAATGAAATGAGATGCAATGAGATGAAATGACCAAAGTCAGTAGTGTTTATGCAATTTTAATGTCATGTGAGATGATGCAAAGGCATACACAATGCATATGTATGATCATACCAAGATGAGATGCAAATGGAAGCATGCTTTGAAGTTTGAAAGTACATGAAAGTTAATGAAATGAAATGAATGCAAGTCATGGAAAATGAATGAAGAAATGATCAAGAATGATTCTAACATGTATTAAGATGTCTAAGATGACATATGAATGCAAGAAATGTCATGGCAAGTTCATGTATGGATGCATATGCAAGATGAATGCAAATGAACACCTAAAATTAGGGTTTTATGGACAAGCATGATGCAAATGAACAAAACAGAAGCAAATGACATGATAAAAATTTGAAACCAAGCTCAAACAAACCGTAATCCTATACTAGGTCACACCCCAAAGGAGAAGGTCTGAAGCCTTACCACTCAAAAGTTAAGAATTTTCTAAGTTTCTAGGGTTTTTGGGTGATTATCAAAGGAAAATGCAAATCAATTCAAAAATGCAAGATAACTTCATGAAATAAATGACCTATAAACTAAATGCTATGCACAAAACAATGCAAAAAGAATCATCTTCAAACTCTTCTTGGTTAGGCAGAAAAGATTTTTCAAGTTAGGGTTCAAAAATATGATTTAAATGACCCTTAATTCAAAGAAAATCTCAAGTTTTGATCAAACCTAAAAAGAAATTTGTGTGAGGAGTTTTAAAATGTTTCTAAATGCAAAGGGATGATTCATGATTTTTTTGGTGATTTTTAGAGACCTAAATGTATTCTTAATTAATTAAAAGACTTTAATTAATTAAAAATAACATTTAAATATTTTAAAAATACTTTTTATATGCAAAAAATAAAATAAAAATCATTTTCAGATTAAGAAAAATATTTGAAACAAAAATGCAAAAGGAAATGTTTTTTTGAAAGCTTTTTGCTATTTTTAATAAATTGTACAAAAGAAAAGGAATAAAATGAAAATAAAATGAAATCAAATGAAAGTCAGCTGATCCTAAGGCTGATATTTGAACTGGGGAATTGGGGGTTGACTAGCGCGTAATCCAAGGGTTGAGGTTCCATTTGGATAATTTTAATTAATTAATTTAAATAATCAGGATTAGGGTTAAGTGGGTCAATCCTGACCATTCATACACGCGGCAAAACACAATCCTACGACCATTATTCAAACTGATCATTAATTACAGGATTAGGGTTTAATGACCCTCAGGTGACCGGAACAGTGTTCCGGTCATCTTCTCCGGCGAGCATCTCATCCCAACTTCTTCCCTAGGCTACCCCAGACCCCCAAACTCTCCAGAAACAATCAGGCCACAAAAACATTTATCATGCATCAAATTGGTGAATCAAAGAAAAAAGTTTTTAGGTCAAAACATTTCAGAGCAAGAATACATCCTGGTTTCTCAACCATTTTCAAAAATAATCATATCAGCATGCTCAGGGGAACACATAGAATCATTTAAGAACTTAAAATAGAATTTCTGGAAAAAATGTTCTTGAGGTATACCTGAGATTGAACCTTCTGATTCTGGGCTTTATGGACCTTTCTTTGGTGCAAGTCAACTCCTATGGACCTCCTGAGGATGCTTTGATGCTTGGAACAAGCTTGCAATGGCTGGTTTTGATGTTGTAACTCTGCTGCACCAGAAATCGTATTTGTGTTTGGCTGTGTTTTAGGCTATGGTGAAGGGTGAGAAATGCTCCTTAGGTCCTGAGGAGATGATTGGTGAAAGAAAATTTAAGTTTGAGTGGCTGAGGAGTGAGTTTCGAAAGCTTGAAGGTTTTGACAAATTTTGGGCAATCTGAGTATGAGCAAGATTCAGGTCTCAATGTTATGTGTTTTGTGTTGCTTGAGGTTTGTATAATGTGTAGTGATTGGTTCAGAGAGTTGTTGTGGCATAGTGTGATTGGTATGGGGTGATTTGCAAAAAAGTCAAGAATGTGTACATGAGGTATAAGCATGGTGCAGGCCTGAATTCTTGGGGTGTCTGGCCTTATCTGACTTTGTGGAGAGCCATATAATTGGTTTTGGCATGCTGGCACAAGTGGATGAAGAGATTCATACCATTTTGCAATTTTTGAGAGTTTGGCCCCTTTTGTAATTTCTTGAAGTTCAAGTCATGAAAATGCATGGTTCAAAGCATAATTCTGATGTTTAGAGGTTTGTTTGACATGTTGTGAAGTATTTGTGTCCATTTGAACTCATTAGAATGCCTTAACATGTCAATTTGCAAAATCCCTCTTTGACATGAAACTTGAAATTTTAGGATTTTTGCCAACTTTTAAAGGCAATATCTTGAGCTCTAGGATGAATCAAGAGGATTTCTTGTACTTTTTGAAAAGGGAAAGACCTAATCTACAAATTTCATGACCAAGAATTTTTCATTTGAAGCATATTTTGGTTGAGAAAGAGGAGGTTGAAAAACTTTCCCAAAATGGAAAGTTTCCATTACAAGTCATTTCCATTTTTGGCAAGTTTGCAAATGGCTCAAAATTCTTCAATCTTGTGAACTTCCAACCTTTTCTAAGATCAAATAAATATCATAGAACTTCAATTTGATGAAAATACCCCTTTGGTTCCATTGTTGGGGGCCTCAGATGCCCTGATTTTGACTTAACTTGCTCAAGAAGTTACCCAGTGAACAAATGACTTCCACATTGAATTTCTTCATCAAAATTGGTACACATGATACTTATAACATTTTAAGAACATTAGAAACAAGAATGACCCAAAAATTTGGAGTTAAGGCCTTTGAAACCAAAACCCTAATTTGGGTCATCTGTGTAGTGAAAACCTTAGCTCTGCTTCCATGCCTTGCCAGTTCTTGTGATTTCTTGACTTCCATGAACTCTGAGGGATATAATATGATGATAGAACACACATGGACCCTCTTGTAAAGCTTTGAGGCCTTTGGGATGGCTCAGATGGAATCTTGGATTGCTCATATCACAAACCCTAGATGTAGATGAACTTGAACATATGCAGTGAAATAAAAATGCAATATGAGATGGTATGCTTATTTTTATGAAAATATGAAATATCACAAGCCATGGTGTGATATGAGTGAGGGCAAATTTGGGGTTTTTACATTTATGAACCCTAAAAAACCTTTTTTAAATACCTTAACCCTATTTTTTATTAAACCTAAACCTTTTCTTTATTTCTACCCTCATTTAATTTTATGTTATTCATATAACCTGCCTTATTATTATTGCTCTGAAATTTTTACTATTATTTATTTTTCCACCATTATAATTATGTAACTGCCCCAACTCTTTGTAATAGCTAGGATATTTAGTTTCTGCCATTTAAATTCCTGCCATTTATTTTATATTGATTGTGTGGTTAGTAAACCTAGGGCGTGGCAAAACTTAATGAAATGTTTAGGACTTAGAAAATTAAATTCAAGATAAATAACTGAAATTGATGTTCACACACGTAATTTGATCGTTCTACGATCACCATCTGCACCTCCTAGGGTTTCCTCTCTCAGTTGCCTTATAAATGGTCAAGTCCCTCGAAAGTGGGGTGTCTTAAGCAAAGTTCCTACAAAATAAATCATCAAGTCCATACAGATTTAAAATATCATAAGTCCTTTCGAGGTTGCCTACGAAACAATGATCTTGTCCCTTTAGTAAAAATGATGATAGTCCCTACGAATTGCTAAAGACACCCCTATAAGTTGCCTTCATTGACCATACGATGACCCTACGCCCGTCCCTTAACAAAATCTAAGGTAATGACTACCTACTCCTTAATAGTAGGGACAGTCTTACCCTTGAAAGGAAATGAAAGAATACGAAAGACCAGTCTAGGGTAGGTAGTTATTAGTTACTTGCTCAAATTTCAAAAATTCTTATTCACACCCCATTTTTCAAACAATTTTCAAACTTAAGACTTTATATACATCCATACAAGGATCATTACAAAGAACTTCTAAAAATCTTTTCTAAACACACACTACACTTTCTTTTTCAAACAAATAAGTGAGCTAAGTAACTAAGAGCCCATGGATAACCATGGATATAAAGGGTGCTTACACCTTCCCTTTATATAACCTACCCCCTGAACTTAGAATTTTTAAAAAGGTCTTTCCTGTTCCTTTGTACCATTTCCTATTGAATAAAATAAAAGTCGATGGTGACTCTTGCTATCCACAACATAAATAAAAAGCCAGTTCTCCCACCGTGTTACAGAACTGGCGACTCTGCTGGGGAGTACTTAGTAAAAGAGGGGTTACCTTAGGAATTAAGATCACTTACTTGTTTGCTTTACTTGCTTTATATTTAAGGGATTGTTATGAAGTTACTGCGTGAAAGATCCTAACCCGGATCTAGTGTACCTTAGGTAAGTGGCAATAGACCAAAGAAACTGTACGGCGTATACTGATATGGTTGATCTGGTGGCTACATTTATTGTGACTTCTTGGTTGGTGCTTATGTTCCTTAAGTAAGTTGAGGATAATATGAGGTTTCCATATGTTGTGATTAACACTAACTACCCTTTAGAACCTTAATTGACCCATCTCGGCCTTTAGAAAGTAGTGAAATAGCCGACTTTGGAGAAGTCTAAAGTTGGTTGATACTCGATGCTACACTCATTGAGATTCTAATCTTGGGGAGTTTTGGTTGGCAAGTCAGTTTCCTACTGAATAACAACCCTTGAGAAGGATCAGTGATATTGAGATCCCTTAGAATTTGGTTACTTTTGTAGGACAAGATGAACCAACTAAACTTCATGGGGAGGGTACTTTCCTTTAAACCTCATGCAAGCCTCTAAACCTAGGGCTATTGTGTGACTTGTTTGTGTGTGCCACATGTTTGTGATTGAACATAACATCATAACATCATGACATCATAAGCATAGCATCTTCACTAACCATTTCAAGGACCAAAGGATTTATCTTTGTTCTTTGTTGCAGGTTATGGCTTCCACTCGTAGGAACACTATCCAGATCAACTTTGTAGGGATACCTTCCAAGCTTAAGGATTTGGTCTCAAAACTTCCTGAAAGCTCCCAGTTCATCAAGAAGCATGGTTACCTACTGTAAACACCCCAAATTTTCCCTCTCTTTTTTCTCACACCTTGTCTTGTGATCCTTCATATTGCATTTCATAAGCATACCATCTCACATTGCATAGTTATTTCACTGCATAGGTTGCATAACTAGGGTTGGTGATCAGGTGAATCTTAGAAGTGGTTTGAGCTATCTTAGGGGCCATGAAGCATGAAAAGAGGGTCCATGAGTGTTCTATGATCATATTATACCTCCAAGTTTGCTTTAAAGTAACAAAATCTCAGAGAATTGCACAGCTACCCAGGCAGGCTTAGGGCTCCTACATAGATGACCAGAAATTAGGGTTTTGAGTTTGAGGCCCTTACACTCAATTTTTTTTGCCATTCCTGATTCTAATTGTCTATATATTTTATAAGGAGCATGTGTATCAAATTTGAAGCAAAAATTCCTTGTGGAAGTCATCTGATCAAATGGTAACTTGTTGTGCAAGAAAAGTCAGAATCAGGGCATCTGAGGCCACCAACAAGGGTTCCAAAGGGTCATCATCATCATCAATTTGAGTCCTATGATCTTTATTTGATCTTAGGAATTCTTGGAAGTTCACAAGATTGAAGAATTTTGAGCCATTTGAAAACTTGCCATTTTTGGACATGACTTGTAATGGAAACATTCCATTTTGGGAAAGATATTCAACCTCCTCTTTCTTGATCAAAAAGGTTTCAAATGAATTTTCTTCAAACATGAAAATTGTAGATTGGATCTTCCCATTTTCAAAAAGTATAAGAACTCCTCTTGATTCATCCTATAACTCAAGTTATGATGGATCAAAGTTGGCAAAAATCACATAATTTTCAAGTTCATGCCAAAGAGGGAAATGTGCAATTTTGCTTTCCAAGCCTTCTCATGGCCTATAATTCACTTCTACACTGCATAACATTGATGAGAAACATCTCAAGACCAAAAATCATGCCTTTCTTCACAAGTTTCATGGCCAATTTTCACAAAATTCTCAAAGTTGGCAACTTGCAAAACATGTTCAATCTCATGATCCAAGCCATACAGATCACAACTTTCGATCCTAAGGCCCTCCTTGAAGCCAGCTGAGGCAACTCAAGCCCTCAAATCACCTCTTTCCCAACCCATGCCTCAAGTACACAAACTTTTGAATTTTTGGCCAATGGAGCCATGTCATTCCAATAGTGCACAACCACTCTTCTGACTCATTCCAATTGTTTATGCAAACCCTAAGCATCATAAAACACATCACAACAAGCCTTGAAGACACACACAAGCTCAGATTGCAAAAATCCTCTCAAAATTTCTTTTCTTCGAAACTCATTATACAACCATCAAAAATCACATTTTCTTTCACCATTCAACTCCTCATTGCTGAAAGAACAAAACCCACCCATCACCATGACCTAAAACAGCCTCAAACACAAACATGATTTCTGCCATATCAGAACTGCATCTCATAAACCAGCCAAAATAAACTCCATCCAAGCATCTCAATAGCTTCAGGAGGTCCAAAAGAGTTGGTTTGCACAAAGGGAAAGCCTTGAAAGCTCCAGTTTGAAGAACTTCAGTTCAGGTATCCTCCAAGAACAATTTTTCCAGAACTTCATTTTCTTGTTATAAATTGATTCTACTTGTTATCCTGATCACCATGATATGTTTAGAATTGAAAATGAGTGAAAAATGAGTATGTATTGATGTTCTGAAATTTTGCCCGTGTTTGATGTTTGCTTCGATTCTCATGATTCATGCAATATAAATGATTTTTGTTGATTGATTTGTGTTGTATGATGTTAAAGGATCATTTATGGGCAGGTTTTATGAGTTTTAGTGAGCTATGGAGGAAGTTAGGGTTTGGGGTTGGCCGAAGAAGATGACCGGAGCATTGTTTCGGTCATCTGAAAGTCATTAGGATTAGTGAGCCCAGATTGAACCACAACCATTGGATTGTGATTAGGTTAGTGCATGGACGGTCCAGATGTGTCATTAAACCCTAATTTCTAATTAATTAATTTAATCCAAATTAATTTAATCATAATGAACTTGAGCCCTTGGACCACGCGCGCAGTGAGAATTTAAACTTGGACCCTTAGATCCTCATACCCCAAGTCAAGCTGACTTGAGATCTCAACCTTTGATCCATCTCCCATGCAATCCTAGCCCTTCCTTGTGCTTACTTTTCATTTTATTTTCTTTTTATTCATTTTGTTTTCTTTTATTTATTTAAAATAGCAAATTAATTTATAAAAATATAATCTTTTGCATTTCCTCTTTAAATAATTTTCAGAAACCAAAAACATTTTTTTTTAATTTTTGCATTAAAAATATATTTTTAAATCATTTAATTGTATTATTTAATTAATTAATTCATTTTAATTAATTAAAAATACTTTTAGGTATTTAAAAATCACCAAAAAAATCATGAAGCATTCTTACACATTTAGGAAAATTTAAAAACTCATCTTACAAATTTCTTTTAGGGTCTGATCATGTTTTGACAATTAACCATGAATTAGGGTTTCCAAATTTCCTATTTTTATAACCCTAACTTAAAAAATCCATTTATGATCAACCAAGATGAGTTTGCACATGGTATTTTCCATTTGTTTGGTATTTTTCATAAAGAAGTACCCAAAACCCTAGCCAAACTTAGAAAAACCATAACTTGACTTTGGTATAGCTTCTGAATTCCATCTTTGAGGAGTGACCTTATGTGTGTTTAGGGTTCATTTGATTTAATTTTCAAATTTTGTTCATGTGTTATCCTCCTGTTGTGGACATATGCATCTCATACATTCTTAAAGCCCTAATTTACCATGTTCATTTGCATTCATCTTTGCATACCTTCATCATGTGAACTTGTCATGACATCTCATGCATTTTTATACCATATTAGATACCTTAGGACATGTATGAACATTGGTTGATCATTGTTGCATCCATTTTGTATGTTATGCATTCATTACTTCTTATGTGTATTCATGTGATTTCAAGCTTCTAACATGCTTTCCTTTGCATCCCATCTCTTATATGATCATGCATAAACATTGTACATGTCTTTGCATCATTTCATAACACATTTGCATTGTGTTTGCGCTTATGGTCTTTATCATTGCATCTTCATTTGCCTTATTTCCTTTTGTTTCATATCTTATGCATTCATACTAACTTTTCAGGGGCTTCAGGTAAGTTGTTTAGGAT
Organism: Lathyrus aphaca; assembly: GCA_963966055.1. NCBI lineage: Eukaryota > Viridiplantae > Streptophyta > Magnoliopsida > Fabales > Fabaceae > Lathyrus > Lathyrus aphaca. The sequence goes on from OZ014519.1 coordinate 618,668,562, forward strand.
GTGGATTTGCCTCCACATCCAACCTCTTCTTATCTATTAATTTTCATATTTATTTGTCTTTGAAGTGAGTTTGACTCGCTTATGCTCTCTCTTGCTCATTTTCTTTCTCTTAGGTTACTTAACTTCTTCAGAAAGTAAGTAACCTATTCTCCTTTCTCTTCTCTTTTCATCTACTTCTTCTTCCATGGTGTCCATCTAAAGATCTTTTCTTAAGCCTCACAAACCATAGGAATATCCAAGCTATAAACACCCCAAATTTTCCCTCACTCATTTCACCATGGCTTGTGATCTTTTCATTTGCATAAGTTCAATCATAGCATCTCACATTGCATTTTTACTTCACTGCATTGGTTCAAAGTCATCTGCATCTAGGGTTTGTGATCTGAGCAATCCCTGAGCTATCTGAGCCACTCCAAAGGTCTTCAATCATCTCAAGAGGGTTCATGTATGTTCAAGCACCATATTATATCCTCCCAATATCAAAGAATTCAGAAAATCACAAGAACTGAGGAAGGCATGGAAGCAGAGCCAAGCTTAACTGCACAGATGACCTGAAATTAGGGTTTTGGTTTCAGAGGCCATAATTCATTTTTTTGGTCATTCTTGTTTCTATTGGTCTCTATATGTTATAAGAATCATACATACCAATTTTCATGAAGAAATTCAATGGGGAAGGCATCTGACCAATAAATGAATTCTTGAGCAAGTCAGTGCAAAATCAGGGCATCTGAGGCCCCCAATCATCCAACCAAAGGATCTTCTCCATCATTTTGGGTGTATATGATCTTTATTTGATCTTAGAAAAAGTTATAAGTTCACAAAATTGAAGAATTTCAAACCATTTGCAAAGTTGCCATTTTGGGAAAGTGACTTGTAATGCAAACTTGCCATTTTTGGAAAGTTTTTCAACCTCCTCTTTTTGATTAAATAATGCTTCAAATGAAAAATTCTTGGTCTTCAAAGTTGTATATTGTATCATTCCCTTTTCAAAAAGTACAAGAACTTGATCTAATTCATCATAGAACTCAAGTTATGGCCTTGCAAAGTTGGGAAAAATCACAAAATTTCACTTATGTACCAAAGAAGGAAACTTGCAAAAACACTTGCCAAAGCCAAATGTGACCTATAATTGACTTCTAAGCATTGCACAAACATAGTACATGACATAAAATTCAGAATTGCCCAAAGATTTCTCAAGTTTCATGCCTTGATCATTAAGATTTCTCAAAGGGGCCAAAACCTTCATAATTTGCAAAACACCCCATAACTTTCTTCTCTCTTGCTGCCTTGCCTCAAAACTGATCCCATGGACCTCCCTAAAGCCAGCTGCGCAGAACACCCCATTGTCCTTGGCCTTCCATGTGCCCATACCTCAAGTACACCAACTCTTGACTTTATGCATTTTGCCCCATACCAATCAACATAGGCCACCACCCACCCTCTGACCTATCACAGCTTATCATGTGGATCAAAACCAAGCCAAAGCACATAACATTGCAGCCTAACACTTGAGAATCCTCAGCATTGCCAAAAACTCTCAAACCTGCAAAACTCTTCGAAACTCAACACCCAAGCTTCAAACCTCAAAACAAACTCCATAGAACAACTCACCATGGCTCTCTGATCATTTTCCAACCATCACTTTGCCCTGAAACCTCCCACATCAAAAACACGATTTTGACATTTCTTGAACTGAACTTCTGCCAACTTCATCTTGAGGCCATTTAAACTCCAAACAAGCATTGCAAGCTCTTGAGGGAAGTCATTGGAGTTGATTTGAGGCAAAGAACTGGTCAGAAAGCTCCTAGGTTGAAAGCTTCGTTTCAGGTAGCCATGGGAATTTATTTTTCCAGAACCTTCTTTTTATGTTATAGAATGATTCTATGTGTTCCCTTGATTACCATGATATGTTTTGTTTCGAAAATGGTTGAGTTTTAGGCATTTCACAAGCTTCTGAAAATTCTGATATGTTTTCCGTTTTGCTTTGATTCATGTTCTTGATGATGAATAAATGATTTTGGTTGTGTGATTCTTGTTGGGGTTGATGTGAGGATCATTTCTGGAGAGTTTAAGGGCTTGTGGTTGCGTATTGAGAGAGATTGAATGTGAGGCTGTCCGGAGAAGATGACCGGAACACTGTTCCGGTCACCTGAAAGTAATTAGGGCTCAGATTAGGGTTTTAATCTAAATTAGTGAAGTTTGAATTCTGGCCTTTGGATTGCGCGCGAAGTCAATTCCCTCCCCTTTTTATTTGAATCTGGACCACTAGATCAGCATACTTCCATTTTAATTTATTTAATTTTCATTTTAATTGCATTTCTTTGTGCAATTTATTAAAAATAGCAAAACACTTTCAAATTTTTTTTTTTGCATTTTCCTTTCAAATATTTTTCTCATTCTGAAAATAATTTTTATTTTATTTTTTGCATAAAATTCGTATTTTTAAAATATTTAAATGTTTATTTCAATTAATTAACGAGAATGAATTAATTAAAATACTATTTAAGTTTCTAAAAATCACCAAAAATATCACATTGCATCTTGATACATTTAAAAACATTATCAAACCCTTCACACAAATTTCTTTTTGGTTCTTGACTTACTTTGACATTATTCTTTTGATTTAGGGTTCTAAAAAATCAATATTTTGACCCTAACTTAGAAAAATCCTTTCTGCCTAACCATGAAGAGTTTGATAATGATTCTTTTTGCATTGCACTCCTCATATCATTTAGTTTCTAGGATAAAATGGACATGAGTTTATCTTTCATTTTCAATTTGTTTTGTATTTTTCCTTTTGAGGCATCCTAAAACCCTAGCCAACTTGAGAAAATCATAACTTCCATTAGGTTAAGATTTAAGTCTCCTCCTTTGGGCAGTGAACTTGTATAGGTTTAGGGTACCTTTGATCCCATTTTCAATTTTTTATCATGTCATTTGCTTCTGATTTTGAATTTTGCATTGCATATGGTATGTAAACCCTAATTTTTGCCTTCATTTGCACCCATCTTGCATAAGCTTGCATACATGAACTTACCATGACATTTTGTGCATGCACATGACACATAAGGCACCCTAAGACATATTAGAATCATGGTTGATCATTGAATCATCCATTTTCCATGCTTTTGCTTTTATTTCATGTCATATGCATTCATCTATTTTCATGGTTCTTACATGTTTCATTTGCATCCTCCTTGCTTGTATAATCATCCACATCACATGACATGCTTCCATACCATCCCATAGCATCATTTGCCTCATGATATGCTTCTGACTTTGGTTTGCATCCTTGCATCTCATCTCATTTTCATTTCATTTCATTCCTTGTTGCTAACTTTTCAGGTGGTAAGTGTTTGAGAAGTGAATTTGCCTTCACTTCTCATAATATCTTCTCATATCTCTTATGCATTCATTACTGCATTTTATTTGTGGATTAGAGTGAGCTTGCTCATTCATGCTCCTTCTCCTCTTTATTTCTTCAAGCAACTTATCTTCTTAGGTGAATTAAGTTGTCTTGCTTCTTCTGCTTCTTTTCATTTCATCTGCTTCTTCCTTGGTGGCTCTCTTCAAGATTTCTTGCTAGCCTCATAAACCCTAGGAACAACCAAGTATGATAACAATTAGGGTTTGATTAGTCCCCCTATTAGTTTTAACTTTGTGTCATCTTTGAGTCTTCTCTTCTCATCTCTTAATCAAGGACTAAACCTTAAAGGTTTTAAGGCTTTGTGATTAGGGTTATGCCTGTATCCTTCTATTAGGATGGAGTGTATAACTTTAATCCTAAGTGTTAAACCCTTAATGTGTTTAAATCCTTTAATCAATCCACCTAATAATCACTAAGACATCAAGCTTGTAACTTGGGCCTTGCATTAGGGTTCTAATTCTTCTTTAACTGGTTAAGAAGGACTAACCCTAGTGTTAATGGCCAAGTCCCCCTCAAGTTGTCTTAAAAACCATAAAATCCACTTCTTAATCTTACCATTAATTAAAACCCACTTTAATAAAGGTTTTGCTTTGTCATGAGGTTAATCCCTAATCATGGATTAAGTTGAGGAGCCTTCCTCAGCTTAAGTGTTCACATCTATTATCCTTCTATTAGGATGGTGTAATGGGCCCATTAAATCCTTGATTATGGCTTAAACTCATTACTTAACACTAAACAAAAATACCAAAAACATCTAAATAAATGCAAGTAGGTTGATGATCTTAATCCTACATCATGGTGACTAAGTGTGAGGTGTTTACTTCATACTTGAGGTATTCTCATTACCCCTAATTTGAGGGAAGATGTGATGAGTTTACTAACCCTTGGCGTAGACTTAAGCTCATTTTCTTATGACAAACTCAAAAAGCAATAAAAGATTGAAAACTCCAAAACAAACAATAATTGCCTCCTCCGGGATTCTTTTCTCATCTCATTCACTCACAAATGAGAACTCGCTTCTTCCGTCTAATGCAAGACAGTTTGCACCTGAGCCAGACAGGTCATACACTTGAGCATAGACAAGTAAGCAGTTCATCAGTCAATTTATCCTTCAGTCTCTTTGAGTCGAACTATGGTGTTCTGACTTCCTCATTGCACGAGAGGATACGTAGGCATAACTTAACAGTTATCGAACAAAAGTCCCTGTATATTCCCCCCTCCTCCAGTATCTTTTCTCTAAGCCTCGTAGTCTTGAGCATTGCACTCTTTCCTTACACTGACACTTCTTTTATTCACTTCACCTTTCTTTTACACTGACACTTGCATTCTTTTCTAAGCTCTTGCACACAAAATAGCACTGACACTACCCCTTTTTAAACACAAACTTTCAAGCGTGGATCCCGTCGAGTACGACGGACAATCTGGGTGCTAATACCTTCCCAGGTTGTAACCAACCCCCTTTCTCAGTTTTTCTGGTTCGCAACCGTCTTATCCATCTTTTCTTAGGTTTATGCAGCATTACCTTTCCTTCGGGATAAAAATGCCTAGTTGGCGACTCTTTTCTTTTCAGTTCACCCTTGTGTGTTCTCTCCTTTTCGCCGACCATTCGCGTCTGTACCCTATTTGACTTAGCCTCATTTAGTGGGAGCGACAACTTGGCGACTCTGCTGGGGACCCTTATAATGCAACCAGGGCTTCTGGTTCTTTTTGTGGGTTCTTCCTAGCGCTTGTTTGATTTGTGTTTACTGGGGTGTTATGTGCTATGTGTGTTTGTTTATTTTGCTTTATTTACTGCTTTATGTACAACTTTATTTATTATATCCTTTACATTTTTACATATTTCATATTGTCATCTGCTGGGTATGGTTTGCTATTTTGATGGGTGGGGTTCCATTGAGAGTTTTAAGGTCCTATACCTGGGACTTGAGTGACACCTAGGCTAGAGTGGTTCATGTTCTTTCCCATTCCATTTCGGTCTGGTGCGGGAATATGAAACACGATTCAGATGTGGGTTTCTTCTTGAGAACTCTGTGCTACAGATTTCCTGTAGTGCTAGGGCTATCTGGGAAGCCTGCTAAGTCTGGATGACCTTTTATTATGACCTTCAGAAGCTGAGGTGAATTAGAGGAGGATCTTTTATGGTTATTGTAAACATTGTACCTCCGGGTTAGAAGTGTTTACACTTCTCATAACTGATCTGAGTCTAAGGATCCTTGTTCTAGAACATTACATGTGAGAGGGGTTGGGTTGTTTACAGGTTTGCAGGAACCCTTGGCCACATCATACCCTGTTATTGTTTTTGTTTAAGAATACTCCACTTTGGACAGTTCTTGTGATTAACCCTGGACATGTGACTCTTTATTTGAGTCCCCCACCCTGGTTACTGGATTATCAAGCCTTCATCTGGACTTTTGAACATATATGGGCCTTATATCAAGACAGATAATCAAATCCAACTAGATCACAAACCCTTGCATATCATTTGCATATTCATCATTGCATCATTTAACATTTGTTTATTTGCTTTTCAGGGTATCCACCTCATTGTATCTTGGTTTTGGTTTTGACCCCTTCATCTGCATAGATCTCTGCTTCAGCTATCTTCATCAGTTATCTGCTTCAGTTATCTCCACCCTCACCAGCATCAGTCTATCAGAGACTTATCTCCAGTCTTAGTCTATGATCTTCATCAGCACTTATCTTCAGCTTCTTCATCAGCACTCATGACTACTCCCAGGAAGAGCAACATATCCTACCACTTTTTTGAGCCTGTGTTGACTGGTATCAGACAGGTCCAGTCACTCATCACACCTGACCATATCCCACTATTCAGAGAACACTATGGAGGTATCTTGGATATGGTTATGGACCTTGACCCTTCTCAAAGGAGCATGATCCACACATGCTTACAGTTCTATGACCCTCCTTTGAGATGTTTCACCTTTCCAGACTTCCAGTTAGGGCCTCTACTGGAAGAATTTTCTTTGCTGATTGGAGTGCCTGTCAGAGGAGGGATTCCCTTCAACCCAGAGATGACTACTCCTAGGAATGAAGAGATAGCAAGGGCACTGTACTTGGAGCCTGCCCTGATTGAGCAAAGTATGACAACAAAGGCTGGGATCCCTGGTTTGCACTTGGACTTCTTGATTTCTCAGGCTATCTTGAAGGCTTCATTGGGAGAATGGAGGGCAGTTTGTGCACTGTTAGCCCTCAGTATATATGGGGCTATACTGTTTGCAGATGAGCCTAAATTTGTCAGCAAGAATGCCATCCATCTGTTTCTCTTGAAGAACCCAGTACCTACATTACTAGGAGATTTTTACTACTCCATTCATCAGAGGAATGAGAAACAAAGGGGGAAGTTGGTAAGATGTTGTGCTCCTTTGTTTTACACCTGGCTGCTCAGACACCTGCCTAAGTCTGATACCTTCCTGAACCCACACCAACAGAAGAATTGGGCCAAGAGGCTCATTGCTTTGGCTTCAGATAATATTAGATGGTGCACCCAGAGCACCAAAGGCAAGGACATTATCACCAGCTGTGGATAATACCCAAATGTGCCTCTGATAGGAGTAAAGGGCTGCATCAACTACAATCCTTTATTATTTAAGAGACAACTGGGTTATGCCTTAGTTCACCCTCCCAGAGGACAGGATTTAGCTGAGACCTTGTATTGTGAAGTTCAACCTAATTCAGCTGTTGTCAGACAAGCGGCCTGGGCTTGGGACAACATCCAGACAAAAGGAGTAGTTATTCTTGGAAGATGTAATAATGTTGCTTCAGCTCAGTACTATGACTGGTCCCGAACTAGAGCTCAGATTAGCGGAATTCCTTTCACCTTGGAAGACATGCCTGGACCATCTACTGTACAACCAGCAGCAACTGTCAGCCTAGAAGAATTTGAGAAGCTGAAGGAAAGGAATGAGAAGTTATCCGAGGCTTTAAAGAAAACTCTTTGGGAGAGGAGTGATGGTCTTCTGGACATTGAGAGATTGGAGAATCTCAAGGTTGAACATCTGACCAAAATTGAAAGGACAGAGGACTACATAAGGAAAGCAAGGGCTGGGGAACAGATATTGAAGAATGCCTGCAAGGAGGCTAAGATTCAGAAAGCTAGGGCTGAGCACTATCTGCAAGAGAGTCAGGCTAGGTGGGTCAGGATCACCGAAGCCCGTACACAAGAAGACCAGAAGACTCAAGCCAAGATTGAACAGTTAGAGGCCAATGAGAAGAAGCAGCAGGAAGCTTTGTTGGCAGCCCAGAAGGAGATTTCAGAGTTAAAGCTCAAAGCAGGATTGAAGAGATCAAAGGACCAAGACAAACATAAGAAGTTGGCCACTGCTATTGCCACCAGGAACCTCCTCATTAGGACCATCACAGAGCACCCAGCTGGTCCAGTGACTGAGGCCCTCTTGAAGGAGGTCAGAGAGGATGACTGAATGTCTGATCCTTTGCTTGTTGTTTGTTTCCATTTGATGTACTTTTTTCTTTTTGATGTATTTTGATCCTTCAAGGGCATGTATTATAAAACAGACTATGTATTGCTCCATCATTTGTAATATATTTTGGTTTGTTTTTATTCGGGCTTTCTCTCAACAACATCAAGCATCTTCCTCGAGGTCTGGAAAGGTCAAAACCAAGAATCAAACCGGATACCTTGGAAAACAAATAAGCATACTGCATTGCATACTAACTTTGTTTTTGTTTTGTAGGTTTTGTTATTATTATTGGTTCTAACATTGTTGTGATCTCAGGAAATATTTCTCGCCGCCGAGTGTTCCCTGTTAACCGCACGCATCGGTACCCAACTCGTAACAACCTTCCCGGCATTCAAATGGAACAAGTACAGCAGGACCTGTCTGAGGTCAGAAACCAGATGGCCAATGAGAGAGTGGAGATGAGAAATCAGATGTCTCAATTTATGGCAGTAATGACTGGCTTGGCCCAGAGTCAGGATAGCTTAAGAGAACTGGTGGAAAGACAAACTCCTGAGGAGCCTCATCTTGGAACAGGAGGAACTAGCAACAATGAACGGGGCCAGCCTCGTATTGACCCACCAGTGTATGGACCTCATCTGGATCCAGAGGTTAATATCCCGAGGAATGTTCTAGGTAATACTGCTGGTGGCAGAATCCTGCAGGAGGATCCCCAGGAAGAACAGTTCATTGTCATAGGAGCTGGAGATGAGGTATATGACAGGAGATTGGATGAGCTTGCTGAAAAGTTAAGATCTTTGGAATCTCAGAATTCTTTGGGCTTCGATGTGATGGACATGGGCCTAGTAGATGGGGTGAGAATTCCCCACAAATTCAAACCCCCATGCTTTGAAAAGTACAATGGTACCTCCTGTCCTCGCACACACCTGCAGTCTTTCTTGGGAAGGCTCAAAGCTTATACTATGGATGAAAAGTTTTGGATGTTCTACTTTGAGGACAGTCTGACTGGGGCTTCGAGAGAATGGTATTCGCATTTGTCTAGGGCCACCATAAGATGTTGGAAGGATTTGGATGAAGCTTTCATCCGTCAGTATCAATACAACCTGGACATAGCTCCCAATAGGACCCTCCTAATGGGAATGTCTCAATCTTCTAGAGAGAGCTTCCGGGAGTATGCTCAAAGATGGAGACAGCTTGCTGCTGTTGTCCAACCACCCATGTCAGAAAGGGAAATGGCTGACATGTTTATGAATACATTGCAAGGGACTTATATTGATAGGCTGGCCACTTTCTCCTCTACAAGTTTTGCTGATGTGGTCATAGCTGGTGAGAGGATTGAAAGTCTCTTAAAGATGGGCAAGATCTCCGACAGTGGTGCTAGTTCTTCCAGCAATCCAAGAAAACCATTTGCAGGACCCCGAAGGGCAGGTGAAACTAATTCCATTCATGCAAGCAGGGGCAGGCCTCAATATGCTCAGCAGTCAGTAGCAGCTGTTACCATTCCAGCCCCAGTTCCGCAGCAACCATCATATCCTCTACAACAACAACCACAGTATCAACAATCTCACTATCAACAACAATCCCATTTTCCGCAACAAAGAACCTACAACAACAGTAATAACAACCAACAACAGCGTCCTTTCCAACAAAGGCCATTACAAGCAAACAAGGTAATTGACCCAATTCCAATGCCGTATGCTGCACTCTTGCCACAACTCCTGAAACTCAACCTAGTTGAGTTAAGGACATTGGCTCCTCCAGATCCTCTTAATCTACCAAAGAACTATGATGCAAATTCCAGGTGTGCATTCCACTCAAACGCACCGGGGCATAATACTGAAAAATGCAGGGCCTTACAGATGAAAGTCCAGGATTTGGTGGACTCAAAAGCTCTCAATTTTGCACCTCCTCCAAATGTTACAAGAAATCCAATGCCTAGTCAAAACGGGCCTAGGATTAATGCTATTGAGGAGGGAAAACCATCCACTTTAATCAACAGTGTTGCACAAATCCGAACACCCTTGGTTGAAATCAAAGCCCAACTGTTAGAATGCCAAGTGTTCCCCGGATGTGAGCTCGGTTATGGATATTGCAACATTGCTGTTAATGGATGTGAGAGACTGAGAAACGGCATAGATGGTCTTATTAAGGATGGTGTCCTTCAGATTACGACAACAGTAACTACAACTCCAACAGTTCCTTCATCAACAATCACAGATACTCTTACAACGTCAGCAACCATTGTTCCAACAGATTCTACTACAACTCCAACAACTGCTCAATCAATCACTTCAACGGATACAAGTTCAGTCACCATTCCTTCTACAACGACAACACCCGTTATTCCATCAGTTCCTGCTACAACTTCAACACCTTCTACAACATCAGCAACAATTAAGGAAAGCGTCTGAACGGTTACGATATACTACGATCCTGCGAATGTTCCTTCCAACAATTCACAAAAAATTACTACTCCTGTCAGAACTCCGGTTACCATATATTATGATCCGCACACCATTGTGGTCCCCTCTGCAGCTGCTATCAGTCCAGTTACTATAACAATGCCTGGGCCAGTTCCTTACGAAAGCAATAATGCCATCCCTTGGCATTATGGCTCAGATCTATACTGCGAGGGGTAGAAAATCACTTTAGAATCATCAACTTCTTCACCTCAGATAGACAATGTGGGGGAAGGTGGAGGCTTCACTAGAAGCGGACGTCTCTTTGTCTCACAAATACCTAGACCCATTGCTGAAGCAAAAGCTGCCGCTAAGGCAAAAGGGAAGAGCATGGTGCAAGAAGAACCAGTTGTTAAAGAAACTTTGAAGACTCCTTTTGATCAAGAGGTTGATGAATTCATGAGAATCATAAAGAAAAGTGATTACAAGGTGGTGGACCAGCTTCACCAAACTCCTTCCAAAATCTCCATACTATCATTGCTAATGTACTCCGAGGCTCATCGGAACGCATTTTGAAGGTCCTGCACGCAGCTTATGTGCCAGAGGAGATTACCGTCAATCAGTTAGAGGCTGTGGTTGGAAATGTCAACGCTAGTCATGGACTAGGATTTACCAACACTGATCTGACAACGGAAGGTCACAATCACAACAAGGCTTTGCACATTACCTTGCAGTGTAAGGGTGCAGTTCTTTCTCACGTACTGGTAGACACAGGGTCATCCCTCAATGTCCTGCCCAAGAAAGCCCTTGTGAAGCTGGAGTATGACGGATTGGCACTACGCCCAAGCAACTTGGTAGTAAGAGCCTTTGACGGTTCTAAGAGATCAGTTCTGGGGGAGATAGAGTTGCCTATAATGATTGGCCCACAGGTTTTCAAAACTACCTTCTTTGTGATGGATATACAGCCTGCCTACAGCTGTCTATTGGGTAGACCATGGATCCACGCCGCTGGCGCCGTGACGTCAACCCTTCACTAGAAGTTAAAATTCGAGTGGGAAGGCCAAATCATTACCATTTGTGGGGAGGAGGATATCTTCATTAGCCAGCTGGCTACGTTCAAATACATTGAGATGGATGGGGAAATCCACGAAACACTAAGTCAGGGGTTTGAGGCCCTCAATATTAATGAAACATCTGTTGTGCTTGGGACTTCCATCACATCATACCAACAAGCCCGAAAGGTTGTTGAGGAGGGTACCGCTCAAGGCTGGGGCAAGCTGCTGCCAGTTGAAAAGAAAGAAGACCGATTCGGATTGGGTTACAGACCAACTCGACAAGATCAACCTGAGGCTGCAACGGAGCCCAAGTTTGTCAGCGGGGGAATGCTCACCCCGGATGCTATGAATAGTGTGGAAGATGAGTCAGAAGACGAGCGCAACCTGGAAAGCTGGATACGTCCAAGGATCCCGGGGAACCATGTCTCAAACTGGTCTTCCCAGGAAATTATAAGAGTTACTCCGGCAGAGTAATTATTATTTCCTGTCTTTAAGCATGCATCAAGTCCTGCATCTTGCCCAAGATGTCGGGGCTCATTTTGTAATCGGGCCATCTTGTATTTTGTGCAAACGATCAATTAATGAATATCAGGACGTCTTTTGCAAATGAGTCTCTTCTTTTTCCGCTCACTGTTTTTCATTTTTTTATTTTTTGTACAAAAATAAAATGGCAATGTTTTTCAAAATAATAACTTCATTTTCACTTTTCTAAACAAGATAAAACTGATCACTAAAATGAATAAATCTAAACCCTTGCAGAGAGTGCCTTCCAGACTGCACCGATAATAACACTGCTATGACTTCGTATGACTTTGACAATCTGATTAATCAAGCTGATGAAGGGGTTGAAGAAGATTATAAGCTACCTGAGGAGCTAGCCAGGTTGTTGAGACAAGAGGAGAAGGTTATAACTCCTCATCAGGAGGAGGTTGAAACGTTTAATCTTGGTACAGAAGAAGACCCGAAAGAAGTTAAGATTGGGGCCTGTCTGCAAGATTCAGTGAAAGAGCAACTTATTGACATGCTTCGGGAGTATGTGGATGTTTTTGCTTGGTCTTATCAGGATATGCCAGGGTTGGACACCGATATTGTTATGCACAAGTGTCGCTCCCACCAAAATGACACCCGGGGCCAAGAGGGGTACAGACGCGAACGGTCGGCGAGAGGAGGAATGTGGGAACACATAGGAGTGAACTCACAAGAAAAGAAAAGAGTCGCCAGCTAGGCATTTTTATCCCGGGGGAAAGGCAATGCTGCATAGACCTAGAAAGATGTGGATAAGACGGTTGCGAACCAGAGAGACTGAGAAAGGGGGTTGGTTACAACCTGGGAAGGTATTAGCACCCAGATTGTCCGTCGTACTCGACGGGATCCACGCTTAGAAAACTTGTGTTTTAAAGGGGTAATGTCAGTGCAATTTTTGTATCAAAGCTGGAAAGAATGCAAGTGTCAGTGTAAGAGAAGTGTGAAGTGTACAAGTGAAGTGTTAGTGTAAGGACAGAGTGAAATGCTCATGATAATGAGGCTAAGGAATAAGGCTAGGAAGAGGGGAATATACAGAGACTTTTGTTCGATAACCGTTAAGTTATGCCTACGTATCCTCTCGTGCAATGAGGAAGTCAGAACACCGTAGTTCGACCCAAAGAGACTGAAAGATAAATTGACTTGTGAACTGCTTACTTGTCTATGCTCAAGTGTATGACCTGTCTGGCTCAGGTGCAAACTGTCTTGCATTATATGGAAGAAGCGAGTTCTCGTTTGTGAGTGAATGAGATGAGAAAAGAATCCCGGAGGAGACGATTATTGTTTGTTTTTGTGTTTTCAGTCTTTTATTGTTTTTGAAGGTTTGTCATAAGTTAATGAGCTTAAGCCTAAACCAATGGGTTAGCAAACTCATCACATCCTCCCTCTGATTAGGGGTAATGAGAATACCTTAAGTGTGAAGTCAGTGTCTCACACTTAATCACCATGGTGTAGGATTAAGATCATTAACCTACTTGTGATTATTTAGATGTTTTTGTTGTTTTTGTTTAGTGTTAAGTAATGAGACTAAGCCATAATCAGGGATTAAACAGACTCATTACACCATCCTAATAGAAGGATAATAGATGAGAATGTTTAAGCTGAGGAAGACTCCTCAACTTAATCCATGATTAGGGATTAACCTCATGTAAAAAAAAAACCTTTATTAGATGGAGTTTAGTTAATGATATGATGAAGAAGTGATTTTTATGATTTGCAAGACAACTTGAGGGGGACTTGTCCATTAACACTAGGGTTAGTCCTTCTTAACCAATTAAGGAAGAAATAGAACCCTAATGCAAGGCCCAAGTTACAAGCTTGATGTCTTAGTGGTTATTAGGTGGATTGATTAAAGGATTTAAACAAATTAAGGGTTTAACACTAAGGATTAAAGTTATACACTCCATCCTAATAGAAGGATGCAGGCATAAGCTTAATCACAAAGCCTTAAAGCCTTTAAGGTTTAATCCCTGATTGTGAGATGAGAAGAGAAGACTCAAAGAGACACAAAGGTAAAATCTAAGTGGGGGGCTAATCAACCCTAATTGTTATCATGCTTGGTCATTCCTAGGGTTTGTGAGGTTTGCAAGAGAAATCTTCAAAGAACCACCAAGGAGAGAAGCAGATGAAAGGAGCAAAGAGAAGCAAAACAACTTGCTTCACTTAAGAAGTCAAGTTGCTTGAAGAAAGAAAGTGAGATGAACAAGAAAGAGCAAGCTCAATCCAATACACATACAAAAATGCAGCAATGATGCATAAGAGAGATGAAAAGAAATTGTGAGAAGTGAAGGCAAATTCACTTCTCAAGGTAACTTACCACCTGAAAAGTTAGTGAAAGAAATGAAATACAACACAAATGAGATGCAATGGCATGGTGCAAGACAAAGTTAGGAGCAAATACATGATGTTAATGATGCTAAGAGACGATGCAAACATCAAACAAGGCATGAGGATGATCATACAAACATATGGAATGCAAAAGAAACATGCTTAGAACCATGAACATACATGAAAAGTTATGAAATGCAAATGGCATACAACATGGAAAATGAAAGATGCAATGATCAAACATGATTCTAATATGTCCTAAGATGCATATTGAATCAAATGGATGCACAAAATGTCATGGCAAGTCATGGTATGCAAGCAAATGGAAGATGGATGCAAAGGAAGGCATGAATTAGGGTTATATGCAACATATAAAGCAAAAATCCAAAACCAGAAGCAAATGACATGATAAAAATTTGAAAATGCATTAAAAGGAACCCTAAACCTATACAAACTCACTGCCCAAAGGAGAGGATCCAATTCTTAACCTAGTGTAAGTTATGAATTTCCTAAGTTGGCTAGGGTTTTAAGGTACCTCATCAAGAAAAATGTCAAACAAATTGAAAATGCAAGATCAATTCAAGCCTATTTAATCCTATAAACTACATGATATGCAAGATGCAATGCAAAAAGAATCATTGTCCAACTCTCAATGGTTAGGCAGAAATGAATTTTTGAAGTTTGGATCAAAATAATGCCTTGAAATGAAATTAAATCCATTGAAAATTATCAAAAGGCATCAAGATCAAAAAAGTAATTTGGTTTGAAGGTTGGACAATGTTTCTAAATGATTTTAAATGTTTCATGAATTTTTTTGTGATTTTTAAATACTTAAAAGTATTTTTAATTAATTAATTCTCATTAATCAATTAAAAATAAACGTTTAAATGATTTAAAAATATTTTTCAATGCAAAAAATAAAAATAAAAATATTTTTGTGTTCTGAAAATTAATAAAAGCTTGAATAAAAATCTTCAGAATTTTTGAACAATTTTTGCTATTTTTAATAAAATATACAAAACAAATGAAATAAAATGAAAATAAAATTGAACTTAATGAGAAGTAATTAGAATCAAGGGCCAGCATTTGAATGGATTGCGCGCGCATTGACTGGCGCCAGATCTAAGGGCTATAATTCAAACTGGCTTAATTAAAATAAATTGAATTAATTAATCTAATTAAAAATGATTAGGGTTTTAATGAGAGATCCTGTCCATTCAATCACGCGCGAGTCAGCCCTAGTCAACCCATCCTACGCTCCACATTCAAACTTCATTAATGACACAGATTAACCCTAAACAAATTCAGGTGGCCGGAGAAGACTTCCGGTCGTCTTCTCCGGCGAGACCTCTGACCTAACTCTCTCAAAACCTCACCAAATCCTACCAAAACCTCCAGATCAACTCAACTAAACCTCCTAAACAACAATCCAGACATAAAATTCATTTCTTTTTCGTGAATCATGAAGAACAAACAGAAATCAAATTTACGGGCAAAGTTTCAGGCAAGCCATACATCCTCAAAACTCAATCATTTTCAAAAATAAAAGGTTCAGTGAACTCAGGGAAGCATGTAGATCATTTTAGACACAAGAGATATGAGTTCTGGAAAAATGAATTTCCAAGGCTACCTGAATCGAAGCTTTCCAATCAGGGACTTTCTGGCTAGTTTCTTGCTTCCAACCAACTCCAATGGACCTCCTGAGAAGCTTGCAATGTTTGTTTGAAGTTTATGGTGGTTGATTGAAGAGTTTGCAGAAGTTCTGTTCAAGGGGGGGTGGTGATCGTGTTTTGGTTTCAGTGACTTTCAGGCTGTTTCAATGGTTGGTTTGTGATCAGTGATTCATGTTGAGATTGTTTGTGAAGTTTGTTTGGATGTTTTATGCTTGTGGATAGTGTTTCGAATGGTTTTGCATAAGAGGTGGAAAATGAGAATGCTGTCTTCTTGGAGATTTCAGGCTTGTGTGTTATGTCCTTTGGCTTCCTTTTGATTTGTATAAACAAATGGGATTGGTTCAAAAAGTGGTTGTGGCATAGTGTGATTGGTATGGGCAAGTTGCCAAAATGTCAACTTGACTTGTACTTGAGGTATGGGCAATGGTATAGCTAGCCTTTTTGCTTGTCTTGGCTCAGCTGAGTTTAAGGAGAGCCATGGAATTGTTTATGAGATGAATCAGCAAGTGGATCAAGACTTATGAGGTGTTTTGCAATTTTCACAAAGTTTGGCCCCTTTGGAAATTCTTGAGATTCAAGGCATCAAAATGCAATATTCCTTGGCCCATTCTGATCTTTAGAGGTCATGTGATCATGTTGTGAAGAGTTTGTACACTTTTGAAGCCTTTAGAACACTTGATCATACCATTTTGCAAAATGCCTCTTTGGTAGAAAACTTCAAATTATGTGATTTTGGCCAACTTTGACAAGCCATAACTTTTGATCCAAAATGAATTAGGTCATGTTCTTGTACTTTTTGAAAAGGGAATGATCCATTCTACAACTTTCATGACCAAAGTTTTTCCATTTGAAGCAATTTTGAATCAAAAAGCAAGGGTTGAAAAAGTTTCCCAAAATGGCAATTTTCATTATAAGTCAACTTTCCCAAAAAGTCAACTTTGCAAATGGCTTGAAATTCTTCAATTTTGTGAACTTATAACATCTTATATGATCAAATAAAGATCATACACAATCAAAATGATGAAGAACACCCTTTGGTTGGGTCATTGGGGGCCTCAGATGCCCTGATTTTGCACTGACTTGCTCAAAAAGTCAACTCTTGATCAGATGACTTCCCCATTGAATTTCTTCATGAAAATTGATATGCATGATCCCTATACCATATAGAGACCAATGGAAACAAGAATGACCAAAAAATTTGGAGTTATGGCCTTTGAAACCAAAACCCTAATTCTAGGTCATCTGTGCAGTTAAACCTGGCTCTGCTTCCATGCCTTTCTTTGTCCTTGTGATTCTTTGCCATTCTTGACTTTGAGGGGATATAATATGATGCTTGAACATACATGGAACCCTTTGAAGTGATTGATGACCTTTGGAGTGGCTCAAGTGGCTCTTGGATTGCTCAGATCACAAACCCTAGATGCAGATGACTTGGGAACAATGCAGTGAATCAAAAATGCAATATGAGATGCTATGATGGAACTTATGCATATGAAAAGATCACAAGCCATGGTGTGAAGGGGTGAGGGAAAATTTGGGGTGTTTACAGCTGCCCCTATTCAAACATGAGTTAGCTGTGTAGAATGTAAGCAACGGCTTAACAGGCGAACAAGATAACTTGTGATTGAATACCAAAGACAGTCCAAAATTTGCACTCACAGAATGAAGAAGAAAAGTGATATAGATTTGTAAAAAGAAAATAAAGTATAATTATAAAGTGCGGGCGACGGAGGACGACCGTCGAGCAGAGAACGACTGCTGGGGAAAGAGCAATGACGGGGACGACAGTTATGTTGGGGGAAATGCGGGAAATAAAGCAATGACGGGGACGGCCGACATGCTGGGGATATGAGAGATTATGATGGGGACGACCATCAAATAAAGCTATACGACTCTTTGGGAATTAGTAAAAATGATGGGGACGGCCATCAGGTTCATAAAGTAATGTAAACAACGATGGGGACGGCCATCGGGCTAAACTGATGAAGGACGATCATCAGGAAAAGGAAAAGGGACCACGACGGGGACGACCATTGGGTTAAAGAATAAATGAAATAATGATGAGGGACGGTCATCAAAGGTGAAGGACGATCACCTAGAAAAGGAAAAGGGACCACGACGGGGACGGCCATCGGGTTAAAGAATAAATGAAATAATGATGAGGGACGGTCATCAAAAGGTGAAGGACGATCACCTAGCAGGGGACGGCTGCTCTGATGGGGATAAGATGAGGGACGGTCATCTAAGGTGAAGGACGATCACCTGGCAGGGTACGGCTGCCGAAAGTATCACGACATAGGACGAATGCCGGATAAAAGGTCAACGATGGGGACGGCCATCGGATGAGCATGATGAAGGACGATCATCAAGAGGTGAAGGACGATCACCTAGCAGGGGACGGCTGCTCTTGAAGTATCGCGACATAGGACGAATGCCGGATAAAAGGTCGACGATGGGGACGGCCATCGGATGAGCATGATGAAGGACGATCATCAAGAGGTGAAGGACGATCACCTAGCAGGGGACGGCTGCTCTCTGGGCTTATCATGACATAGGACGAATGTCAGATAACAAGATCAACGATGGGGACGGCCATCGGATAAAATGATGAAGGACGATCATCAAAAGGTGAAGGACGATCACCTAGCAGGGTACGGCTGCTAAAAATCTTGACATAGGACGAATGCCGGATAAAAGGTCGACGATGGGGACAACCATCGGACGAGCATGACGAAGGACGATCATCAACAGGTGAAGGACGATCACCTAGCAGGGGACGGCTGCTCTCAGTATCACGACATAGGACGAATGTCGGATAGAAAAGGGGTTCTAATGAATAGAGACTCCGCTGGGGAAAGGATGAAGGACGGTCATCCAAAGGTGAAGGACGATCACCTGGCAGGGTACGGCTGCCGAAAAGGTATCATGACATAGGACGAATGTCAGATAGAAAATAAATAGTTTGCTTTGCTGGCGACCTACTGGGGAATAGTAAACACGGACGAGTGTTTACATCCAAGAAATAAAAGGTATAGTGTTTTGACGTTGTGTATAGATTAAAGATGCGAACAAGCATCCTTAAGACTACGATACGGACGAGTATCGGGTAGAAACAAATACTGACACGTGTTCAGAGATGATGATACGGACGAGTATCAGCTGGTTAACAAGGAACACGAGCGAGTGTTGATTCTGAGGGGACTCTTTTGGGGAATAGTAGACACAGACGAGTGTCTAATTCAAGAAGACATAAGTGTTTGACACGTGTATGGATTAAAGATGCGGACGAGCATCCCTAAGACTATGATACGGACGAGTATCATGTAGAAACAAACGCTTGACGCATGCTCTGAGATGATGATACGGACGAGTATCAACTGGTTAACAAAGAACACGGACGAATGTTGAATCTGAGGGGATATGAGTGGTATATACAAGATACGGACGAGTATCTGTATGAGTGAAATAAGTATGAGTGATGTACAGGAGAGTGTTTAACCTGCTGGGGAGAGTGACACGGACGAGTGTTAAAAGAAGAAAAGTGTAATATAAACAAGTGTATGGTTTACAAAATGTTTAGGCAACTGTGCTGGGGAAAGCGACACGGACGGGTGTCAGGGAATTTGTATAGGTATATGTATCTGTGAGTGCAAAGAGGACGCCTTGGCTTTTTGCTGGGGATATGACACGGACGGGTGTCGGGAAGTATAAGTGTCTGTTTGTAAAGAAGGCTCGGGCGACTTTACTGGGGAGTGATGACACAGACGAGTGCCAAAAGGAGTGTGTATTTGTATTTGTGAGTGTAAGGTCGATGTTTTAGCTTTAGCTCTCTGCTGGGGATATGACACGGACGGGTGTCAAGATGTATCCGTATCTTTAGGGAAGGTGCCTTGGCCTTCTGCCGGGGAATTTGGAGAGTTTTCTGTATATCGTTGATGAATTGTCGAAATTTACAAGTGTTTGATTCAGACCATGGCTTATGATTATGCAATATGTTTGATTTTTGCCGTGATGCTCCGTATTAGACGGAATGCCATGCTCTGTGGGAAATATGATGCGAATGTTATGACTATGCAAAGATACTGATCCGGGATTCGGATCCCGATACTACGAAGATCTCTGGTTGATCTGCTTGATATGGGCATCCCAGCTGGGGATGAGATCATTGGTAGATCTGGCAGATGGGACTTTGCTTGGTGATATAGGCCACTGATAGACCTATCTTTGGTAATGAGGGACCCAGCTGGGGTTTGTAGAAGCTTTCTTCACTCTGTTGTGAGATCTTTCAGGTATTGCCCTTCTGAATAGAGGCTGAAGCTCTGTCGGGAGATGGTTCCCCGACTTTTTCACTTGACTGAGGAGGAATAGTAAATGGCAACTCGGCTGGGGAAGAAGAAAGACCATGAGAAGGTCTTCCTGGAGATTTCTGTAGAGGTCCTGCTGAGGATGATACTTGACAACTCAGCTGGGGAGAAACCATCCCCGGTGCTAATTGGGAGATAGAATGAGTAGATAATGATTTGCCAGCTTGCTGGGGTGAAGCTTCCATGCCCCATGTTGTGCCTTGAGTACCTGCAATCCTGAAAAGACAGAGAAACGCACAAGTAATCCCGAGGTATCCCTTACCGGATTCCATCATAGGAGTTTAGACCCCCCCGAGAGTAGGTATATTTCATGCAAGCACGTGTTTTAAGAGAAGCATCTGTATTTATGCAATCAGTATCTTAAGGACATCGGACATTTTGCAAATGAAAATAGAATGTACGAGACAAAACATGACTGAAAATCTGATTTTATTGATTTATACGCCCTGAATTGGCGAGATATAGTCAGAAAAACAGGTCCCCTAAAATGAGGGGATTGTTATAAATTGAGAAACAAAAGATGTTGGCAATGTTGATGACGCTTCAAGGAGCTCCCCTTTGCTATGACTCGTATGACATTTGACGTTCCTCTTGTCTCGCTTTCTGAGGAAGGCTGATTCTGACAGAAGCTTGATCCTTTCGAAGTTTACCAAGTTGTGAGTGATACAGATGAATTCAGAATGCAGTTGTTCGCTTATTCCCTTATTTTGCATGGACCTCCCTTTCGGGTTTTCAATCCATCTGGATACCCATTTTTGCCTGAGTTGTCCAATGTGGCTCTTCAACTCAGCGGGTGTACATTTTTTTGTTTATTTCCCTTATTTTTGCCTGAGTATTTTATTCTGTTTTTGACTCGTTGGGATGCCCTATTTTTGCCTGGACTTACATTCTGTTTTTATGTCCAGCGGGTCATTTTATGCGAAGTATTTTTTAACCGCATCTGAATTCACAGGGGACAAGAAGTCTTCACCATCCATAGTACTGAGCATCAGTGCTCCACCAGAGAAAACTTTCTTTACTACGAATGGCCCTTCATAGTTCGGGGTCCATTTGCCCCTGTGGTCTGTATGAGGAGGGAGGAGTCTTTTCAGCACAAGATCCCCTACTTGGTATTCTCGGAGCCTGACTTTCTGATCGAAAGCTTTCTTCATCCTTTTATGGTATAACTGCCCATGACAGATTGCAGCCAATCTCTTCTCTTCAATCAGACTCAGTTGTTCGTATCAGGATCGGGCCCACTCTGCTTCGTTCAGCTTAACATCCATTAATACCCGTAGGGAGGGTAATTCAACCTCAACAGGTAGGACTGCCTCCATACCATACACAAGCTGATACGGTGTTGCCCCAGTGGATGTCCTGATTGACGTACGGTACCCATGCAAGGCAAATGGTAGCATTTCATGCCAGTCTTTGTATGTGACTACCATCTTCTGCACAATCTTCTTGATATTCTTGTTAGCTGCCTCTACAGCGCCGTTCATCTTTGGCCTGTAAGGAGAAGAATTATGGTGTTGGATCTTGAAGTCCCGACATAGTTCTGCCATCATTTTGTTATTCAAGTTGGAACCATTATCAGTAATGATTCGCTCGGGCACCCCATACCGACAAATGATATCTCTCTTCAGAAACCGGGCTACCACTTGTCTTGTAACGTTTGCGTAGGAAGCTGCTTCGACCCACTTGGTGAAATAGTCAATAGCTACCAGGATGAATCTGTGGCCATTTGAGGCAGTCGGTTCAATAATTCCAATCATATCAATGCCCCACATGGCAAAGGGCCAGGGTGAAGACATCACATTCAAAGGATTGGGAGGCACATGCACCTTATCCGCATAAATCTGGCATTTATGGCATTTTCTGGCATAGGCACAACAGTCAGCATCCATTGTGATCCAGTAATATCCTGATCTTAGCAACTTTTTGGCCATGGCATGCCCTCCTGCATGGGTACCAAAGGATCCTTCGTGCACCTCGTGCATCAACAAGTCTGCTTCTGTTCTATCAACGCATCTGAGGAGTACCATATCAAAGTTTCTCTTGTACAGGGAACCATCGGTATTCAAGAAGAAACTACCAGCAAGCCTTCTTAATGTCTTCTTGTCATTGGACGATGCCCCAGGTGGGTATGCCTGATCCTCCAAGAAGCATTTAATGTCATGGAACCAAGGCTTATCATCTTTGACAACGTCTGCTGCAAATACATATGCTGGTCTGTCAAGTCTGGATACTGCAATTTGAGGTACAAAGTTGGCAGTTTGAACTTTGATCATGGATGAAATGGTAGCAAGGGCATCTGCAAATTGATTCTCGTCCCGAGGGATATCCTCAAGCTTGACTGTTGTGAAGAAAGTCAATAACCTCCTTGTATAATCCCTATAAGGTATCAGATGATCCTGGTGTGTGTACCATTTTCCGTTGGTTTGATTGATTACCAAAGCTGAATCTCCGAACACAGTCAAAGTCTTGATCCTGAGGTCAATGGCTTCCTCAAGACCCATAATACAAGCTTCGTATTCAGCTTCGTTGTTAGTGCAGTTAAAGGTGAGCTTTGCCGAGAAAGGCATGTGAACTCCTTTAGGTGTAATGAGTACTGCACCAACACCACGACCATTCATTTTAACAGCCCCGTCAAACATCATAGTCCATTCTTCTTCTGGGTCAGGCCCTTCAGTGTGGACAGGCTCTTCATGATCTTTCGCTTTTATGAACATGATGTCTTCATCAGGGAAGTCAAATCTCATAGGCTGGTAATCATCAATGGGTTGCTCAGCAAGATAATCAGACAATACACTGCCCTTGATGGCTTTCTGAGATGTGTACTGGATGTCATATTCTGTGAGAATCATTTGCCATCTTGCAACCTGTCCGGTAAGTGCTGGCTTCTCAAAGATATACTTGACTGGGTCCATCTTTGAGATCAATAAGGTAGTGTGGGTCAACATATACTGCCTTAGTCGGCGAGCAGCCCACGCTAAAGCACAACAAGTTTTCTCGAGCAGTGAATAACGTTGTTCACAGTCGGTAAACTTTTTGCTCAGGTAGTATATTGCATACTCTTTTCGACCAGACTCGTCATGCTGGCCCAGCACACACCCCATTGACTCTTCTAAAACTGTCAAGTACATTATCAGAGGTCTTCCTTCAACTGGAGGCATGAGGATTGAAGGTTCTTGCAGGTACTCCTTGATTTTGTCAAAGGCCCTTTGGCAGTCTTCGTTCCACCTGACCGTTTGTTCTTTTCTTAACAGTTTGAAAAGAGGTTCACAAGTTGCTGTAAGGTGAGATATGAACCGTGAAATGTAGTTCAATCTACCTAGGAACCCCCGAACTTCTTTTTCAGTTCTCGGTGTAGGCATTTCTTGAATGGCTTTGACTTTATCAGGGTCAACTTCAATCCCTTTCTCACTTACAATAAATCCCAGCAGCTTACCAGATCGCACCCCGAATGTGCACTTGTTGGGGTTCAACTTCAGTTGGTACTTCCTTAGACGCTTGAATAGCTTCAGCAGATTTACCAGGTGGTCTACTTCTGTGAGGGACTTGGCAATCATGTCATCCACATAACATTCAATTTCTTTATGGATCATGTCGTGGAATAACGTTACCATAGCCCGTTGATACGTTGCACCAGCATTCTTCAGTCCGAATGGCATCACCTTATAACAGAACGTGCCCCAGGGTGTGATGAAAGTTGTCTTCTCCATGTCTTCAGGTGACATTTTGATCTGATTGTATCCTGAAAATCCGTCCATGAAGGAGAATACCGAGAACTGAGTCGTATTGTCAACCAGTACATCAATGTGAGGTAATGGGAAATCATCTTTCGGGCTGGCTCTATTCAGATCCCGGTAGTCCACACACATCCTCACCTTGCCATCCTTCTTAGGCACAGGTACAATATTAGCAACCCACGGCGGATAGCTAGTCACAGCAAGGAACCCGGCGTCCCACTGCTTTTGTACCTCTTCTTTGATCTTCATTGCCATATCTGGGCGACTACGGCGCAGTTTCTGTTTAACCGGTGGGCAATCTTCTTTTAATGGCAGCTTGTGCATGACAATATCGGTATCCAACCCTGGCATATCTTGGTAAGACCAAGCGAACACATCCACATACTCACGAAGCAGGTCAATCAGTTGTTCCTTTATTGAGTCTTGTAAGCAGGCCCCGATCTTAACCTCTTTCACATCTTCATCCGTACCAAGATTAATCGTTTCGACCTCCTCCTGATGAGGAGTGATAACCTTCTCCTCTTGCCTTAACTACCTGGCTAGCTCTTCAGGAAGCTCATAATCTTCTTCAACCCCTTCATCAGCTTGATTGATTGGATTGTCAAAGTCATACGAAGCCATAGCTGTGCTGTTGTCGGTGCAGTCTGAAAGGCACTCTCTGCAAGGGTTTAGATTGTTCATTTTAGTGATTGATTTAATCTTGTTTAGAAAAGTGAAATGAAGTTGTCATTTTGAAAACATTGCCATTTTATTTTTGTACAAAAAGAAAAAATGAAAAACAGTGAGCGGAAAAGAAAAAAACTCATTTGCAAAAGATGTCCGATATTCATTGATTGATCTGTTTGCACAAAATTACAGATGGCCCGATTACAAAATGAGTCTTGTCATCTTGGGCAAGATGCAAGACTTGATGCATGCTTAAAATATATAGGAAATAATAATTACTCTGCAGGAGTAACCCTTATAATTTCCTGGGAAGACCAGTTTGAGATACGGCTCCCCGGGATCCTTGGACGTATCCAGCTCTCCAGGTTGCGCTCATCTTCCGACTCATCTTCCAAGTTGTTCACTGCATCTGGGGTGAGCATCCCCCCGCTGACAAAGTTGGGCTTCTTGGCAGCCTCTTATTGATCTTGTTGAGTTGGTTTGTAACCCAACCCAAATATGTCCTCCTTCCTCTCCACGGGCAGCAGCTTGCCCCAGCCTTGGGCAGTCCCCTCTTCAACAACCTTCCTGGCTTGCTGATAAGATGTCATGGAGGTTCCCAGTACATCAGATGCTTCATTTATGTTCAGGGCCTCAAACCCCTGGCTCATAGTTTCATGGATTTCTCCATCCATCTCAATGTATTTGTATGTAGCCAGATGGCTAACAAAGATATCTTCTTCACCACAGATAGTGATGATCTGACCCTCCCACTCGAATTTCAGCTTCTGGTGAAGGGTAGACGTAACTGCGCCAGCGGCATGGATCCAAGGTCTACCCAACAAACAGCTGTAGGCCGGCTGAATGTCCATCACATAGAAGGTAATTTTGAAGGTCTGCGGGCCAATCATCACAGGCAGATCAATCTCCCCTAGCACTGATCTTTTAGAGCCATCAAAAGCTCTCACCACCAAATTACTCGGACGTAATGCCAAGCCATCATACTCCAGCTTCACCAAGGCTTTCTTCGGTAGAACATTGAGTGAAGACCTAGTGTCCACCAGTACATGGGATAGAACAGCACCCTTGCATTCTAGAGTGATGTGTAAAGCCTTGTTGTGGTTACGTCCTTCAGTTGTTAAATCAGTGTTGGTAAAGCCCAGTCCATGACTGGTGTTGACATTTGCCACCACGGTTTCTAGCTGATTAACGGTGATCTCTTCTGGCACATATGCCGCGTGCAAGACTTTCAGTAATGCGTTCCTGTGAGCTTCAGAACACATCAGCAAGGATAATATGGAGATCTTTGAGGGAGTTTGGTGAAGCTGATCCACCACCTTGTTATCACTTCTCTTTATAATTCTCATAAACTCGTCTACATCTTGCTCAAAAGATGTCTTCTGAGTTTCTTTGACAGCCGGATCTTCAAATACCACACTCTTTCCTTTTGCTTTGGCAGCAGCTTCTGCTTCAGCATTAGGTCTTTGAGTTTGTGAGGCAAAAAGGCGTCCGCTTCTGGTGAAGCCTCCGCCTCCCCCAACATTATCAATCTGTGGAGAAGAAGTTGAAGAGTCCAAAGTGATTTTCTCCCCGTTGCAGTAAAGGTCAGAGCCATAATGCCAAGGGATGGCATTACTGCTTTCATATGGGACGGGTCCAGGCACCGTGATGGTAACTGGACTGACTGCTGC
Organism: Lathyrus aphaca; assembly: GCA_963966055.1. NCBI lineage: Eukaryota > Viridiplantae > Streptophyta > Magnoliopsida > Fabales > Fabaceae > Lathyrus > Lathyrus aphaca. Next base: position 618,694,833 of record OZ014519.1, read on the forward strand.
AGAGGAGGGTGCTGAAATGGTGTGCGGATCGTAGTAGATGGTGACTGGTGACCTGGCAGGAGATGCCACTGCTTGTTGTTGAAAATTGTTGTTTGGAGGAACATATGCTGGATCATAATAAATGGTGACTGCTGAGATATCTGTTGGCATTGTAGAAGATTCTGTTGAATAAATGGGTGCTGATGTTGTAGAAGAAATGGTTGTTGCTATCTGATTTGTTGAAGTGATGGATGGAGTCATTGTTGATGATATTGATGAATTGGTTGGAATGATTGTTGTTGCAGTTGTAGAAGAGTCAGGAATTGTTGTCAAAGGGATTGCTGGATTTGTAGGTACTGATGTTGTGATATGAAGTATACCACTTTTGATAAGACCATCTATGCCGCTTCTCAAGTTATCACACCCATTGACCGAAATGTTGCAATAACCACAACCGAGCTCACACCCGGGGAACATCTGGCATTCTAGGAGCTGAGCTTTAATTTCTACCAGAGGTGTCTGAATCTGCCCAACACTGGTGATTAAAAAAGATGGCTTATCTTCCTCGATAAAAATTAATTCTTGGTCCTCCATGATTGGGCATGGGATTCTTGTTGACATTAGGCGGGGGTGCAAAGTTGAGGGCCTTGGAATCCACCAGATCTTGTACCTTCATTTGTAAAGCCCTGCATTTCTCTGTACTGTGGCCAGGTGCATTTGAATGAAAAGCACACCGGGCGTTGACATCATAATTTCTTGGAAGACTGGCAGGATCTGGAGGTGCCAATGTCCTTAGCTCAACCAGGTTGAGTTTCAGGAGTTGTGGCAATAAAGTGGCATAAGGCATAGGGATAGGGTCAATCACCCTATTTGCCTGTGATGGTCTTTGCTGAAAGGGTCTTTGCTGTTGATTGCTGTTGTTGTTGTTGTAGTTTCTTTGTGGCGGATACTGAACTTGTTGCTGATAGTGTGGTTGTTGTTGTGGTTGATATGCCGGTTGCTGAGGAATTGGAGCTGGAATTGTGACAGCTGCTACATATCTGTGGACAGGCTGAGGTCTTCCCCTGTTGGCATAAATGGCATTGGTCTCACCAGTTCTTCTAGGTCCCACAAAAGGCTTTCTGGGATTACTTGACGAGCTTGCACCATTATCAGAAATTTTGCCCATCTTCAGAAGGCTTTCAATTCTTTCTCCGGCTATGACTACGTCAGCGAAGCTGATGGAAGAAAAGGCAGCTAGCCTGTCAATATATGTCCCTTGCAGGGTATTCATAAACATGTCGGCCATTTCTCTTTCCGACATGGGTGGCTGGACAGCAGCAGCAAGTTGTCTCCACCTCTGGGCGTATTCCCTGAAGCTTTCCCTGGATGACTGAGTCATTCCCATCAGAAGGGTTCTGTTAGGAGCCATGTCCAGGTTGTATTGGTATTGTCTGATGAAGGCCTCAGCTAGGTCCTTCCAGCACCGGATTGTAGCTCTGGTCAAGTGAGAGTACCACTCCCTTGAGGCCCCAGTCAAACTATCTTCAAAATAAAACATCCACAGCTTCTCATCCATGGTGCATGCTTTAAGTCTTCCCAGAAAAGACTGTAGGTGGGTTCGTGGACAAGAAGTTCCGTTGTACTTCTCGAAGCACGGGGGTTTAAACTTATGAGGGATTCTTACCCCGTCCACTAAGCCCATATCCATGACATCAAAACCCAGGGAATTTTGAGACTCCAGAGATCTCAATTTCTCAGCAATTTCATCAAGTATCCTATCATAGGCTTCATCCCCAGCTCCCATTACAGTGAATTGCTCTTCCTGGGGGTCTTCTTGTAAGACTCTTCCTCCAGTAGTATTTCCTTGCACAACACCCGGGATGTTGACTTCCGGATGCAGATGAGGCCCATATACTAGTGGATTAATATGAGGCTGACCCCTCTCATTGTTACTTGTTCCTCCAGTCCCTAGATGGGGTTCTTCCGGGGTCTGCCTTTCTACTAATGCCCTCAATCTTTCTTGGCTTTGAGCCAAGCCATTCATTACTTCCATGAACTGGGTCATTTGGTTTCTCATCTCCAGCCTTTTGTTAACCATCTGGGTTCTGACCTCTGTCAGCTCTTGCCGTACTTGGTCCATCTGGATACCAGGAAGGTTGTTGCGAGTAGGATATCTGTATGGACGGTTGAGAGGGAACACCCGACGACGAGCAATAATTCCTGAATCACAACAGAGTTAGTAACAAACAAAACCTACAAAACAAAACAAAAGTCAGTATGCAATGCAGTATGCTTATTTGTTTCCAAGGTATCCGGCTTGGCACTTGGTTTTGACCATTCCAGACCCTGAGGAAGATGCCTTGATGTTGCTTGAAAGAGAGAGACTTAATGAAACAAACTAACAGATATATTACAAATGGTGAATAATACATAGTTTGTTTTTACAACACATGCCCCTGAAGGGTCAAAATACAACAAAGAGAAAAGTACATGAAATGGAAACAACAACAAGCAAATAAGTCAAACATCCAAGCCAAACTTATCCTCCTTAACTTCTTTCAGAAGTGCTTCAGTTACAGGACCAGTCGGATGCTCTGTAATGCTTCTGATAAGAAGGTTCCTGGTGGCAATAGCAGCAGTCAGCTTCTTGTGCTTGCCCTGGTCCTTTGACCTCTTCACACCAGCCCTAAGCTTCAATTCTGAGATTTCCTTCTGGGCTGCCAGCAAAGCCTCCTGTTGCTTCTTCTCATTGGCCTCCAACTGCTCAATCCTGGCCTGAGTTCTCTTATCCTCTTGAGTGCGAGCTTCAGTAATTCTGACCCACCTAGCTTGACTTTCTTTCAGATAAAGATCAGTCCTAGCCTTCTGAAACTGGGCCTCTTTACAGGCATTCTTCAAAATTTTCTCTCCAGCTCTTGATTTCTTGATGTAGCCTTCTGCTTTCTCAATCCTGGCTAGATGCTCCACCTTTAGCTTTTCTAACCTTTCAATGTCTAGACGACCATCACTCCTCTCCCAGAGGGTCTTCTGCAGAGCTTGTGTCAGTTTCTCATTCCTCTCTTTCAATTTCTCAAACTCTTCCAGGCTGACAGTGGCTGGAGGTGGTACTGTGGATGGTCCAAGTGCATCCTCAATGGTGAAAGGCATCCCAGAAATCTGAGCCCTAGCATGAGACCACTCATAATACTGAGCTGAAGCCACATTGTTGCATCTCCCAAGAATGGCCATCCCTTTGGTCTGGATGTTGTCCCAAGCCCAGGATGCTTGTCTGACAACAGCTAGATTAGGTTTTATCTCACAATACAGGGTTTCATCCAAGTCTTGCACTCTAGGAGGGTGAACCAAAGCGTAGCCCAATTCTCTTTTGAACAGCAAAGGGTTGTAATTGATGCAACCCTTCACTCCTATCAGAGGTACATTGGGAAACTGTCCACAGCTAGTAATTATGTCTCTGCCCTTGGTGCTCTGGGTACACCACCTGATGTCATCTGAAGTCAAAGCAGTAAGCCTTCTAGCCCAGTTCTTCTGTTGGTGGGGGTTCAAGAAAGCATCAGTCTTGGGTAAATGTTTAAGCAGCCAGGTATGAAATAGAGGAGCACAACATCTCACCAATCTCCCTCTCTGCTTCTCATTCCTTTGGTGAATAGAATAATAGAAGTCTCCAAGCAAGGTGGGCACTGGGTTCCTCAAAAGGAAGAGATGAATAGCATTCTTGCTAATAAACTTGGGCTCATCTGCAAAAAAGTATAACCCCATATATACTGAGGGCTAACAATGCACAAACTGCCTTCCATTCTCCCAAGGAGGCCTTCAGGATGGCCTGAGAAGTGAGAAAATCCAAGTGTAGGCCAGGAATTCCAACCTTTGTAGTCATGTTCTGCTCAATCAGAATAGGTTCCAAATACAGTGCCTTTGCCACTTCTTCATTGCTAGGAGAAGCCATTTCTGGGTTGAAGGGGATACCACCCCTGACAGGTACTCCAATCAGTGATAAAAACTCCTCCAACAGAGGTCCCAACTGAAAATCCTGAAAAGTGAAGCATCTCAAAGGAGGATCATAGAACTGTAGGCAAGTGTGAATCAAACTCCTCTGAGAAGGGTCCAAGTCCATAACCATATCAAGGATGCCCCCATAATGTTCTCTGAATAATGGGATATGGTCTGGAGTAATGAGTGCCTGGACCTGTCTGATGCCAGTCAGCACAGGCTCAAAGAAATGATATGAAATGTTGCTCTTCTTGGGTGCCATGACTGCTGATGAAGAGCTGAAAACAGTTGCTGATGATGAAGACTGATACTGGAGATGGGCCACTGATAGGCTGAGGATGATGATGGAGGTAGCAGAAACAAACCACTGATGAAGATAGTTGAAGCAGATAACTGGTGAAACAAGGGTCTGTGCAGATAAAGGGGTCAAAACCAAGCCAAATATGATGTGGATACCCTGAAAAACAAATAAACAAATGTTAAATGATGCAATGATGATGTATGCAAATGATATTCAAGGGTTTGTGATCAAGTTGGATCTGATTACTGCCTTGATATAAGTCCATGTATGTTTTAAGAAGTCCAGATGGAGGTTCAGAAGTACAGTAACCAAGGTGGGGGACTCAAATAAAGAGTCACATGTCCAGGGTTAAATCACAAGAACTGCCCAAAGTGAAGCATTCTTAAACACAAAAAGTATCAGGGTATGATGTGGCCAAGGGTAACTGCAAACCTGTAAACAGCCCAACCCCCTCACAGGTGATGTTCTAAAACAAGGATCCTCAGACTTGGATCAGTTATGAGAAGTGTAGACACTTCTAACCTGGAGGTACAGTGTTTACAATAACCATAAAAGATCCTCCTCTAATTCACCTCAGTTTCTAAAGGTCATAGTAAAGGTCATCCAGACTTAGCAGGCTTCCCAGATAGCCCTAACACTACAGGAGATCTGTAGCACAGAGTTCTCAAGAAGAAACCCATATCTGAACCGTGTTTCATATTCCCGCACCAGACCGAAATGGAATGGGAAAGAACATGAACCACTCTATCCTAGGTGTCACTCAGGTCCCAGGTATAGGACCTTAATCTCTCAGTGGAACCCCACCCACCGAAACAGAAAACAGATCCAGCCAGATAACAGTATGACAATATGATATATGTAAAGCTGTAAAGAAAGCAATAAATAAAATTGTACATAAAGCAATAAATAAAATATACAAACACAAATAGCACATAACACCCCAGTAAACACAAATCAAACAAGCGCTAGGAGGAACCCACAAAAAGAACCAGAAGCCCTGGTTACAGTATAAGGGTCCCCAGCAGAGTCGCCAAGCTGTCGCTCCCACCAAAATGACACCCGGGGCCAAGAGGGGTACAGACGCTAACGGTCGGCGAGAGGAGGAATGTGGGAACACACAGGAGTGAACTCACAAGAAAAGAAAAGAGTCGCCAACTAGGCATTTTTATCCCGGGGGAAAGGCAATGCTGCATAGACCTAGAAAGATGTGGATAAGACGGTTGCGAACCAGAGAGACTGAGAAAGGGGGTTGGTTACAACCTGGGAAGGTATTAGCACCCAGATTGTCCGTCGTACTCGACGGGATCCACGCTTAGAAGACTTGTGTTTTAAAGGGGTAGTGTCAGTGCAATTTGTGTATCAAAGCTGGAAAGAATGCAAGTGTCAGTGTAAGAGAAGTGTGAAGTGTACAAGTGAAGTGCCAGTGTAAGGACAAAGTGAAATGCTCATGATAATGAGGCTAAGGAATAAGGCTAGGAAGAGGGGAATATACATAGACTTTTGTTCGATAACCGTTAAGTTATGCCTACGTATCCTCTCGTGCAATGAGGAAGTCAGAACACCGTAGTTCGACCCAAAGAGACTGAAAGATAAATTGACTTGTGAACTGCTTACTTGTCTATGCTCAAGTGTATGACCTGTCTGGCTCAGGTGCAAACTGTCTTGCATTAGACGGAAGAAGCGAGTTCTCGTTTGTGAGTGAATATGATGAGAAAAGAATCCCGGAGGAGACGATTATTGTTTGTTTTTGTGTTTTCAGTCTTTTATTGTTTTTGAAGGTTTGTCATAAGTTAATGAGCTTAATCCTAAACCAATGGGTTAGAAAACTCATCACATCCTCCCTCTGATTAGGGGTAATGAGAATACCTTAAGTGTGAAGTCAGTGTCTCACACTTAATCACCATGGTGTAGGATTAAGATCATTAACCTACTTGTGATTATTTAGATGTTTTTTTTGTTTTTGTTTAGTGTTAAGTAATGAGACTAAGCCATAATCAGGGATTAAACAGACTCATTACACCATCCTAATAGAAGGATAATAGATGAGAATGTTTAAGCTAAGGAAGACTCCTCAACTTAATCCATGATTAGGGATTAACCTCATGACAAAACAAAACCTTTATTAGATGGAGTTTAGTTAATGATATGATGAAGAAGTGATTTTTATGATTTGCAAGACAACTTGAGGGGGACTTGTCCATTAACACTAGGGTTAGTCCTTCTTAACCAATTAAGGAAGAAATAGAACCCTAATGCAAGGCCCAAGTTACAAGCTTGATGTCTTAGTGGTTATTAGGTGGATTGATTAAAGGATTTAAACAAATTAAGGGTTTAACACTTAGGTTTAAAGTTATACACTCCATCCTAATAGAAGGATGCAGGCATAAGCTTAATCACAAAGCCTTAAAGCCTTTAAGGTTTAATCCCTGATTGTGAGATGAGAAGAGAAGACTCAAAGAGACACAAAGGTAAAAGCTAAGTGGGGGACTAATCAACCCTAATTGTTATCATGCTTGGTCATTCCTAGGGTTTGTGAGGTTTGCAAGAGAAATCTTCAAAGAACCACCAAGGAGAGAAGCAGATGAAAGGAGCAAAGAGAAGCAAAACAACTTGCTTCACTTAAGAAGTCAAGTTGCTTGAAGAAAGAAAGTGAGATGAACAAGAAAGAGCAAGCTCAATCCAATACACATACAAAAATGCAGCAATTATGCATAAGAGAGATGAAAAGAAATTGTGAGAAGTGAAGGCAAATTCACTTCTCAAGGTAACTTACCACCTGAAAAGTTAGTGAAAGAAATGAAATACAATACAAATGAGATGCAATGGCATGGTGCAAGACAAAGTCAGGAGAAAATACATGATGTTAATGATGCTAAGAGACGATGCAAACATCAAACAAGGCATGAGGATGATCATACAAACATATGGAATGCAAAAGAAACATGCTTAGAACCATGAACATACATGAAAAGTTATGAAATGAAAATGGCATACAACATGGCAAATGAAAGATGCAATGATCAAACATGATTCTAATATGTACTAAGATGCATATTGAATCAAATGGATGCACAAAATGTCATGGCAAGTCATGGTATGCAAGCAAATGGAAGATGGATGCAAATGAAGGCATGGATTAGGGTTATATGCAACATACAAAGAAAAAATCCAAAACCAGAAGCAAATGACATGATAAAAATTTGAAAATGCATTCAAAGGAACCCTAAACCTATACAAACTCACTGCCCAAAGGAGATGATCCAATTCTTAACCTAGTGTAAGTTATGAATTTCCTAAGTTGGCTAGGGTTTTAAGGTACCTCATCAAGAAAAATGTCAAACAAATTGAAAATGCAAGATCAATTCAAGCCAATTTAATCCTATAAACTACATGATATGCAAGATGCAATGCAAAAAGAATCATTGTCCAACTCTCAATGGTTAGGCAGAAATGAATTTTTGAAGTTTGGATCAAAATAATGCCTTGAAATGAAATTAAATCCATTGAAAATTCTCAAAAGGCATCAAGATCAAAAAAGAAATTTGGTTTGAAGGTTGGAAAATGTTTCTAAATGATTTTAAATGTTTCATGAATTTTTTTGTGATTTTTAAATACTTAAAAGTATTTTTAATTAATTAATTCTCATTAATCAATTAAAAATAAACTTTTAAATGATTTAAAAATATTTTTCAATGCAAAAAATAAAAATAAAAATATTTTTGTGTTCTGAAAATTAATAAAAGCTTGAATAAAAATCTTCAGAATTTTTGAACAATTTTTGCTATTTTTAATAAAATATACAAAACAAATGAAATAAAATGAAAATAAAATTGAACTTAATGAGAAGTAATCAGAATCAAGGGCCAGCATTTGAATGGATTGCGCGCGCATTGACTGGCGCCAGATCTAAGGGCTATAATTCAAACTGGCTTAATTAAAATAAACTGAATTAATTAATCTAATTAAAAATGATTAGGGTTTTAATGAGAGATCATGTCCATTCAATCACGCGCGAGTCAGCCCTAGTCAACCCATCCTACGCTCCGCATTCAAACTTCATTAATGACACAGATTAACCCTAAACAAATTCAGGTGCCCGGAGAAGACTTCCGGTCGTCTTCTCCGGCGAGACCTCTGACCTAACTCTCTCAAAACCTCACCAAATCCTACCAAAACCTCCAGATCAACTCAACTAAACCTCCTAAACAACAATCCAGCCATAAAATTCATTTCTTTTTCGTGAATCATGAAGAACAAACAGAAATCAAATTTACGGGCAAAGTTTCAGGCAAGCCATACATCCTCAAAACTCAATCATTTTCAAAAATAAAAGGTTCAGTGAACTCAGGGAAGCATGTAGATCATTTTAGACACAAGAGATATGAGTTCTGGAAAAATGAATTTCCAAGGCTACCTGAATGAAAGCTTTCCAATCAGGGACTTTCTGGCCAGTTTCTTGCTTCCAACCAACTCCAATGGACCTCCTGAGAAGCTTGCAATGTTTGTTTGAAGTTTATGGTGGCTGATTGAAGAGTTTGCAGAAGTTCTGTTCAAGGGGGGGTGGTGATCGTGTTTTGGTTTCAGTGACTTTCAGGCTGTTTCAATGGTTGGTTTGTGATCAGTGAGTCATGTTGAGATTGTTTGTGAAGTTTGTTTGGATGTTTTATGCTTGTGGATAGTGTTTCGAATGGTTTTGCATAAGAGGTGGAAAATGAGAATGCTGTCTTCTTGTAGATTTCAAGCTTGTGTGTTATGTCCTTTGGCTTCCTTTTGATTTGTATAAACAAATGGGATTGGTTCAAAAAGTGGTTGTGGCATAGTGTGATTGGTATGGGCAAGTTGCCAAAATGTCAACTTGACTTGTACTTGAGGTATGGGCAATGGTATAGCTAGCCTTTTTGCTTGTCTTGGCTCAGCTGAGTTTAGGGAGAGCCATGGAATTGTTTATGAGATGAATCAACAAGTGGATCAAGACTTATGAGGTGTTTTGCAATTTTCACAAAGTTTGGCCCCTTTGGAAATTCTTGAGATTCAAGGCATCAAAATGAAATATTCCTTGGCCCATTCTGATCTTTATAGGTCATGTGATCATGTTGTGAAGAGTTTGTACACTTTTGAAGCCTTTAGAACACTTGATCATACCATTTTGCAAAATGCCTCTTTGGTAGAAAACTTCAAATTATGTGATTTTGGCCAACTTTGACAAGCCATAACTTTTGATCCAAAATGAATTAGGTCATGTTCTTGTACTTTTTGAAAAGGGAATGATCCATTCTACAACTTTCATGACCAAAGTTTTTCCATTTGAAGCATTTTTGAATCAAAAAGCAAGGGTTGAAAAAGTTTCCCAAAATGGCAATTTTCATTATAAGTCAACTTTCCCAAAAAGTCAACTTTGCAAATGGCTTGAAATTCTTCAATTTTTTGAACTTCTAACATCTTCTATGATCAAATAAAGATCATACACAATCAAAATGATGAAGAAAACCCTTTGGTTGGGTCATTGGGGGCCTCAGATGCCCTGATTTTGCACTGACTTGCTCAAAAAGTCAACTCTTAATCAGATGACTTCCCCATTGAATTTCTTCATGAAAATTGATATGCATGATCCCTATACCATATAGAGACCAATGGAAACAAGAATGACCAAAAATTTTGGAGTTATGGCCTTTGAAACCAAAACCTTAATTCTAGGTCATCTGTGCAGTTGAACCTGGCTTTGGTTCCATGCCTTTCTCAGTCCTTGTGATTCTTTGCCATTCTTGACTTTGAGGGGATATAATATGATGCTTGAACATACATGGACCCCTTTGAAGTGATTGATGACCTTTGGAGTGGCTCAAGTGGCTCTTGGATTGCTCAGATCACAAACCCTAGATGCAGATGACTTGGGAACAATGCAGTGAATCAAAAATGCAATATGAGATGCTATGATGGAACTTATGCATATGAAAAGATCACAAGCCATGGTGTGAAGGGGTGAGGGCAAATTTGGGGTGTTTACAAAAAGCTGCCTCTGAAAGAAGACTGTCCGCCAGTAAAACAGAAGTTGCGTCGCACTCGCCCAGATATGGCAATGAAGATAAAAGAAGAGGTACAGAAACAGTGGGACGCCGGTTTCCTTGATATAACTAGCTAGCCGCCGTGGGTTGCTAACTTTGTACCTGTGCCTAAGAAAGATGGAAAAGTGTGGATGTGTGTGGATTACCAGGACCTGAACAGAGCCAGCCCAAAATATGACTTCCCTTGAACTCACATTGATGTATTGGTCGACAATACGGCTCAGTTCTCGGTGTTCTCCTTCATGGATGGATTTTCAGGATATAATCAGATCAAGATGTCACCTGAAGACATGGAGAATACAACTTTCATCACACCCTGGGGCATGTTCTGTTATAAGGTGATGCCATTCGGACTGAAGAATGTTGGTGCCACTTATCAACAGGCTATGGTAACATTATTCCATGACATGATCCATAAAGAAATTGAATGTTATGTGGATGACATGATTGCCAAATCCCTCACAGAAGAAGACCACCTTGTGAATCTGTTGAAGCTATTCAAGCGTCTGAGGAAGTACCAACTAAAGCTAAACCCCAACAAGTGTACATTCGGGGTGCGATCCGGTAAGCTGTTGGGATTTATCGTAAGTGAGAAAGGGGTTGAAGTTGACCCTGATAAAGTTAAAGCCATTCAAGAAATGCCTGCACCGAAAACTAAAAAAGAAGTTCAGGGGTTTCTAGGTAGATTGAAATACATTTCGCGGTTCATATCTCACCTAACATCAACCTGTGAGCCTTTGTTCAAGTTGTTAAGAAAAGAACAAACGGTCAGGTGGAACGAAGACTGCCAAAGGGCTTTTGACAAAATCAAGGAATACTTACAAGAGCCTCCGATCCTTATGCCTCCAGTTGAAGGAAGACCTCTAATCATGTACTTGACAGTATTAGAAGAGTCAATGGGGTGTGTGCTGGGCCAGCATGACGAGTCTGGTCGAAAAGAGTATGCGATATACTACCTAAGCAAAATGTTTACCGACTGTGAACAACGATATTCACTGCTCGAGAAAACTTGTTGTGCTTTAGCGTGCGCTGATCGCCGACTAAGGCAGTATATGTTGACCCACACTACCTTATTGATCTCAAAGATGGACCCAGTTAAGTACATATTCGAGAAGCCAGCACTTACCGGACGGGTTGCAAGATGGAAAATGATTCTCACAGAATATGACATTCAATACACATCTCAAAAAGCCATCAAGGGCAGTGTGTTGTATGATTATCTTGCTGAGCAACCCATTGATGATTACCAACCTATGAGATTTGACTTCCCTGATGAAGACATCATGTTCATAAAAGCAAAAGATCATGAAGAGCCTATTCACACTGAGGGGCCTGACCTATAAGAGGAATGGACTATGATGTTTGATGGGGCTGTTAATATGAATGGTCGTGGTGTTGGTGCAGTACTCATTACACCCAAGGGAGTTCACATGCCTTTCTCGGCAAAACTCGCCTTTAACTGCACTAACAACGAAGCTGAATACGTAGCTTGTATCATGGGTCTTGAGGAAGCCATTCACCTCAGGATCAAGACTTTGACTGTACTCGGAGATTCAGCTCTGGTAATCAATCAAACCAACGGCAAATGGTACACTCACCAGGAGCATCTGATACCTTACCGGGATTATACGAGGAGATTACTGACTTTCTTCACCACAGTCAAGCTTGAGTATATCCCTCGAGATGAAAATCAGTTTGCAGATGCTCTGGCTACCATTTCATCCATGATCAAAGTTCAAGCTGCCAACTTTGTGCCTCGAATTTCAGTATCCAGACTTGACAGACCAGCATACGTATTCTCAGCAGACCTTGCTAAAGATGATAAGCCTTGGTTTTATGACATCAAATGCTTCTTGGAGGATCAAACATACCCATCTGGGGTATCATCCAATGATAAGAAGACATTAAGAAGGCTAGCTGGTAGTTTCTTCCTAAATGCTGATGGTTCCTTGTACAAGAGAAACTTTGATATGGTACTTCTCAGATGTTTGGATAAGACAGAAGCAGACTTGTTGATGCACGAGGTGCACGAAGGATCTTTTGGTACCCATGCTGGAGGGTATGCTATGGCTAAAAAGTTGTTAAGATCAGGCTACTACTGGATCACAATTGATGCAGATTGTTGTCCTTATGCCAGGAAGTGTCATAAATGTCAGATTTATGCAGACAAAGGGCATGTACCTCTAAACCCTTTGAATGTGTTGTCTTCTCCTTGGCCCTTTGCCATGTGGGGCATTGATATGATTGGCAAGATTGAACCGACTGCTTCAAATGGCCACAGATTCATCCTGGTAGCCATTGACTATATTACCAAGTGGGTTGAAGCAGCTTCGTATGCCAATGTCACCAAGCAAGTGGTAGCCCGATTCCTGAAAAGAGACATCATTTGTCGGTATGGAGTGCCCGAGCGAATCATTACTGATAATGGTTCCAACTTAAACAACAAAATGATGGCAGAGCTATGTCGGGACTTCAAAATCCAACACCACAATTCTTCTCCTTACATGCCAAAGATGAATGGTGCTGTTGAGGCAGCTAACAAGAATATCAAGAAGATTGTGCAGAAGATGGTGGTCACATACAAAGACTGGCATGAAATGCTACCATTTGCCTTGCATGGGTACCGTACATCAATCAGAACATCCACAGGGGTAACACCATATCAGCTTGTGTATGGTATGGAAGCGGTCCTACCTGTTGAAGTTGAATTACTCTCCTTGCGGGTATTGATGGATGTTAAGCTGAACGAAGCAGAATGGGTCCGATCCCGATACGAACAACTGAGTCTGATTGAAGAGAAGAGATTGGCTGCAATTTGTCATGGGCAGCTATATATGAAAAGAATGAAGAAAGCCTTCGATCAGAAAGTCAGGCTTCGGGAATACCGAGTATGAGATCTTGTGCTGAAAAGACTCCTCCCTCCTCATACAGACCACAGGGGCAAGTGGGCGCCGAATTACGACGGTCCGTTCGTAGTAAAGAAAGTTTTCTCTGGTGGAGCACTGATGCTCAGTACTATGGATGGCGAAGACTTCCAGTCCCCTGTGAATTCAGATGCAGTTAAAAAATACTTCACATAAAATGACCCGCTGGACATAAAAAACAGAATGTAAGTCCAGGCAAAAATAGGGCATCCCGGCGAGTCAAAAATAGAATAAAAAGATTCGGGCTAAAATAAGGGTAAAAAAATTAAAAAAAATGTACACCCGCTGAGTTAAAAAGCCGCATTACACAGCTCAGGCAAAAATGGGTATCCCGGTGGATTGAAAACCCGAAAGGGCGATCCACGCAAAATAAGGGAATAAGTGAACAACTGCATTCTGAATTTGTTTGTATCACTTACAGCATGACAAGCTTTGAAAGGTTAAAGCATCGGTCAGAATCAACCTTCTTCAGAAAGCAGGACTAGAAGAGTGTCAAGTGTCATACGGGTCATAGCAAAGGGAAGCACACTGAAGCGTCATCAACATTTGCCAGCATCTTTTTGTTTCTCAATTTGTAACAATCTCCTCATTTCAGGGGATCTGTTTCTTTGACTGTACTTGCCAATTCAGGGCATACAAATTAATAAAATCAGCTTTTCAGTCATACTCCACCTTGTACATTTTATTTTCATTTTCATTTGCAAAATGTACGATATCCTTAAAATAATGGTTGCATAAATACAGATGCGTCTTTTCTAAATTATATGCTTACAAGAAATATACTTGCTCCCGGGAGTGTCTAAATTCCTATGATGGAATCCGGTAAGGGATACCTCAGGGTACTTGTGCGCTTCTTTTATCATAACATGATCGCAGGTGCTCAAAGTGCAACATGGGGCATGAAAGCTTCTCCCCAGCAACATTGCCAGATCATTATGTCTTCAGCACCTCTTCCAGACAATATCTGGAATGTTTTCCCCAGCGAAGTTGCCAAATCATTCCTTCCCAGCATCTTCTTCAAAGCATCATCAGGGGGGGCTCATTTCCCCAACTGAGTTCATCATCCCTGGCAGGATCCCTACAAAAATCTCTGGGAAGATCGTTCAGTGATCATCCTCCCCAGCCAAGTGTTAGACAGGGAACCATCTCCCCACAGAGTTTCAACCTCTATCCAGAAGAGCCATGTCTGAAGATCTCACAACAAAGTGACGAAAGCTACCATAGCCCCCAGCTGGGTTCCTCATTGTCAAGATTGGACTATCAGTGACCTATTTTCCCAAGCAGAATCATTTATATCATATATACCAATGACCTCATCCCCAGCTGGGATATTCTTTCAAGCTAGATCAGTCAGAGATCTCTACAGCAACGGGATCCGAATCCCGAATCGGTATCTTTTGCATAAACATAGCATTCGCATCATATTTCCCCCCCCCCAAAGCGTAGCCTTCCGTCTAATACGGAGCATTACGGAAAAAATCAGACATATTGCATAATCACAAGCCATGTTTTGAATCAGGCACCTGTGAATATTGACACACCATCAACATTATACAGAATACCTCCCAAATTTCCCGACAGAATGTCAAAGCATCTTCTTTACCTTCCCAAATACAGATACATGCTCCTTTTGACACCCGTCAGTGTCATCTTTCCCCAGAAGAGTCTCCAACAAATCCTTAACAAAATTTCTTTTCTATCTGACATTCTTCCTATGTCATGATACTTTTGGCAGCCGTACCCTGCCAGGTGATCGTCCTTCACCCTTGGATGACCATCCCTCATCCACCCCCCAGCGGAGTCTCCATTATTAGATCTCTTTCCTATCCGACATTTGTCGTATGTCGTGATATTTTAGAAGCCGTACCCTGCTAGGTGATCGTCCTTCACCTTTTGATGATCGTCCTTCATCATTTTTATCTGATGGCCGTCCCCATCGTTGATCTTGTTATCTGACATTCGTCTTATGTCACGATGAACCCCGAGAGCAGCCGTACCCTGCTAGGTGATCGTCCTTCACCTCTTGATGATCGTCCTTCATCATGCTTATTCGATGTTCGTCCCCATCGTCGACTCTTTCTATCCGACATTCGTCTTATGTCGTGATCCTTTCGGCAACCGTACCTTGCTAGGTGATCGTCCTTCACCTTAGAGGTCGTCCCTCATCTTTCTCCCCAACAGAACAGCTGTCCCCTGCTAGGTGATTGTCCTTCACCTTTGATGACCGCACCTCATCATTTATTTATTTCAGTTAACCTGATGGTTGTCCCCATCATTGCCTTTACCTTTAATCCAGAGATTCTTATTTCTTTGCTTGATGGTCGTCCCCATCATGATCCCTTTACTGCCCCAGCATGTCGGCCGTCCCTGTCATTGCTTCATCCCCGACAGTCGTCCTCTGCTCGACGGTCGTCCTCCGTCGCCCGCACTTTATAATCATACTTTACTTTCCTTTTACAATCTATATTTTTTTTCTTCTTCGCCCATGACAGCAAATTTTGGACTGTCCTTGGTATTCAACCACAAGTTATCTTGTTTGCCTGTTAAGCCGTCGCTTACATCCTGCACAGCTAACTCATGTTTGAATAGGGGCAGCTGTAAACACCCCAAATTTTCCCTCACTCATTTCACCATGGATTGTGATCTTTTCATTTGCATAAGTTCAATCATATCATCTCACATTGCATTTTTACTTCACTGCATTGGTTCAAAGTCATCTGCATCTAGGGTTTGTGATCTGAGCAATCCCTGAGCTATCTGAGCCACTCCAAAGGTCTTCAATCATCTCAAGAGGGTCCATGTATGTTCAAGCACCATATTATATCCTCCCAAGATCAAAGAAGTCAGAAAATCACAAGAACTGAGGAAGGCATGGAAGCAGAGCCAAGCTTAACTACACAGATGACCTGAAATTAGGGTTTTGGTTTCAGAGGCCATAATTCCATTTTTTTGGTCATTCTTGTTTCTATTGGTCTCTATATGTTATAAGAATCATACATACCAATTTTCATGACGAAATTCAATGGGGAAGAAATCTGACCAATATATGACTTCTTGAGCAAGTCAGTGCAAAATCAGGGCATCTGAGGCCCCCAATCATCCAACCAAAGGGTCTTCTCCATCATTTTGGGTGTATATGATCTTAGAAGAATTTATAAGTTCACAAAATTGAAGAATTTCAAACCATTTGCAAAGTTTCCATTTTGGGAAAGTGACTTGTAATGCAAACTTGCCATTTTGGGAAAGTTTTTCAACCTCCTCTTTTTGATTCAAAAATGCTTCAAATGAAAAATTATTGGTCATCAAAGTTGTATATTGGATCATTCCCTTTTCAAAAAGTACAAGAACTTGATCTAATTCATCATAGAACTCAAGTTATGGCCTTGCAAAGTTGGGAAAAATCACAAAATTTAACTTATGTACCAAAGAAGGAAACTTGCAAAAACACTTGCCAAAGCCAAATGTGACCTCTAATTGACTTCTAAGAATTGCACAAACATAGTGTCGCTCCCAAAGATTTGCATCCAGGTACAAGCGCGAACGGTCGGCGAAAGGGACAATGAGAACACACAGCCGTGAACTCACTGGAGAATGAATAGAGTCGCCAGCTAGGCATTTTTATCCCGGAGGAAAGGCAATGCTGCATAGACCTAGAAAAGAAATGGATAAGACGGTCGCGAACCAGAGAGACTGAGAAAGGGGGTTGGTTACAACCTGGGAAGGTATTAGCACCCAGATTGTCCGTCGTACTCGACGGGATCCACGCTTAAAAGATTTGTGTTTTAAAGGGGTAGTGTCAGTGCAATCTGTGTGTAAAATAGCTGGAAAAGAATGTACAGGTGTCAGTGCAAAAGAAGTGTGAAGTGTAATATGTATAGTGTCAGTGTAAGAAAGAGTATGCTCATGATTATGAGGCTTAAAGAATAATGCTGGAAGGAGGGGGAATGTACAGAGACTTTTGTTCGATAACTGTTAAGTTATGCCTACGTATCCTCTCGTGCAATGAGGAAGTCAGAACACCGTAGTTCGACCCAAAGAGACTGAAAGATGAATTGACTGATGAACTGCTTGCTTGTCAATGCTCCAGTGTATGACCTGTCTGGCTCAGGTGCAAACTGTCTTGCATTAGACGGAAGAAGCAAGTTCTCGTTTGTGAGTGAATGAGATGAGAAAAGAATCCCGGAGGAGACGATTATTGTTTGTTTTTGAGTTTTCAGTCTTTTATTGCTTTTGAAAGTTTGTCATAAGAAAATGAGCTTAAACCTAAACCAATGGATTTGGTAAACTCATCACATCATCCCTCTGATTAGGGGTAATGAGAATTACCTTAAGTGTGAAGTCAGATTCTCACACTTAATCACCTTCGGTGTAGGATTAAGATCATTAACCTATTTGTGATTATTTAGATGTTTTTGGTGTTTTTGTTTAGTGTTAAGTAATGAGGTTAAGCCATAATCAAGGATTAAACAGACTCATTACACCATCCTAAAAGAAGGATGATAGATGAGAATGTTTAAGCTGAGGAAAGCTCCTCAACTTAATCCATGATTAGGGATTAAACCCATGACAAAACAAGCCTTTGATTAAGTGGACTTTATTTAATGGTATGATGATGAAGTGATTTTTATGATTTGTAAGACAAACTTGAGGGGGACTTGTCCATTAACACTAGGGTTAGTCCTTCTTAACCACTTAAGGAAGAATTAGAACCCTAATGCAAGGCCCAAGTTACAAGTAATGTCTTGATGGTTATTAAGTGAATTGATTAAGAGATTTAAACACCTTAAGGGTTTAATACTCAGGATTAAAGTTATACACTCCATCCTAAGAGAAGGATGCAGGCATAAGCTTAACCACAAAGTCTTAAAGCCTTTAGGGTTTAGTCTCTGGTTATGAGATGAGAAGAGAAGACTCAAAGAGAGACACAAAGGTAAAACTATGGGGGGACTAATCAAAACCCTAATTCATTGTCATGCTTGGATGATCCTAAGGTTTGTGAGGTTTTCAAGAACAAATCTTCAGAGGAACCACCAGGAAGCAGATGAACAGGATCAAGAGAAGCAAAGTGACTTGCTTCATTCAAGAAGTCAAGTCACTTGAAGAAAGAAAGTGGGAAGAACAAGAATGAGCAAGCTCAATCTCAAACACATATAAAATGCAGCAATGGATGCAAGAGAGATGAAAAGAAAAGGTATGAGAAGTGAAGGCAAATCCACCTCTCAAATTTACTTACCACCTGAAATGTTAGAAAGAAATGCAATGCAATGCTAAATGAGATGAGATGACATGATGCTAAGCAAAACCAGAAGCATGTTGATGATGATTATGATGTTATGAGGTGCTGCAAACATGAGGCAAGACAATGGGGATGTTCATACAAGCTTATGAATGCAAATGATGCAAGCTAAGGAGCATGAACAAGCATGAAATGTTATGAGGCATACAAGACAAATGACATGGTAAATATGAGATGCAATGATCAAGGATGCTTCCTATATGTCTTATGATGCCAAATGAACCACAAGAATGCACAAAATGCAAAGACAAGTCATGTTATGCAAGAGAAAACAAGGAGGATGCAAGAGAAAGCCCAAATTAGGGTTTATGAATCAAACATCAAACAAAAACCCAAAACAGAAGCAAACCCTAAGATAAAAAATGGAAAATGCTATCCAAAGAAACCCTAAACCTATAATGAACCACTGCCCAAAGGGGAGCTCTCAACTCTCAACCAATCTCAAGATATGAATTTTACAAGATATTAGGGTTTTTTAGGATTCTTAACAAAACAAATGCCAAACAATTAGGAAATGAGGAAACAAATCATGGCCATTTTATCCTTGAAAATACATGCCAAACACAACACAATGCAAGAAGAATCAATGTCTCAACCTTCTCCAATAGGCAGAAATGAATTTTCAAACTTATGATCAAAATAATGCATAAAAAATGACTTAATTCAATGAAAAATTCTTAAAATGCATCAAGATCAAAAAAGAAATTTGTTTTGAAGGTTGGACAATGTTTCTAAATGTCTTAGAACATGTCATGAATTTTTTTGTAATTTTTAAATACCTAAAAGTATTTTTAATTAATTAATTCTCATTAATCAATTAAAAATAATCTTTTAAATATTTAAAAATACCTTTTTAATGATAAAAAATAAAATAAAAATATTTTTGGGTCTTAAAAATTATTAAAACTTTAAGGAAAAAGTTTCATAATTTTTAAGGATTTTTAACTATTTTAAAATAATTATGCAAAATAAATGGAAAGAAAATGAATAAAAATTAAATAAAATGAAAGTATGTAGCATGAAGGGTTGAGATTCAATCTGGAAAGGGGACCATTGACCACGCGCCAAATCCAGTGGCCCACGTTTAAACTGACTAAATTCAATTAATTAAACTAATTAAAGTGATTAGGGTTTAATGACCACATCTGGACCCTTTATGCGCGCGGGAAGTCAACTTGTTCAACGCATCTGAGGGCTCAAATTCAAACTAACATTAATTACGTGATTAGGGCACAAATGACTCTCAGGTGGCCGGAGAAGACTTCCGGTCGTCTTCTCCGGCCAGCTCTCACCTGAAAACTACCCAAATCCCTCAAAACGCATCAAAAATGAAAAGCAAGAACTGGGAAATGATCCTCACATCCTCACGAATCAAACCCCCATCCTAAAACACATTTATATTTCCTAAATGAGCTGAATCGAAGAAAAAGAAAACTAGGTCACGCAAGCTTCAGACACAAATTAAATGCTCATTTCGAAACCATTTTCAAAACCAATGGTACCAGAATGATCAGCAAGACATGAAGAACAAGTTTGTAACAAGAAAAATGATTTCTGGAAAAATTATTTTCGAGCTACCTGAGATTTGGAGCTTTCAACTTGAGGACTTTCTGGCCACTTTTCCTTGTGCAAACCACTCCACTTGATCCCCCAAAGATGTTTGAGTGCTCAAAATGAGTTTGTGCTGGCTGGATAATGAGTTTCGAAAGCTTCTGCTCAAGCTTGATCAGAAATGGCAATGGAGGTTCTGGCTCTTTCAGGTCATTGTGAATGATGGTTTGAGGTCCAAATGATGTATGGAGAAGCTTTGCAAGGTTTGTTTGGCTGTTTGTGAGCTGGGATGGAAGATTCGAATGGAACTGCAAACTGAAGTGAGAAATGGCAGTGGGATCTCTTGGCTGTTTCAGGCTTGTGTTCTTGGTGTTTTGTGATCTATGAGGCAGGGTGAGTTGAATGGAGGAAAAGGTTTGAGTGTTGGCAGGCTGTATAGAGAAATTCGAAAGCTTATGCAAAATGGAAGGTTTTTGTGAATGTGAGTGTGTCCAATGTTTCAGCCTTGCCTTGTGTTATGTTTAGCTTGCAAACTGTCCACATAATTCTCTCTCATTGGTCAGTTGACAAGACATGCCCTTTATTGATTGGTAAGGCAACTTTTGCAAAAAGTCAAATAATGTGTAAGAGAAGCATGGCTCATGATCTAGGCAAGTACATGGGCATGGGCTGGCGCAGCAAGGTGAGGTGAGAGGCTAGCAAAGCTCAGCATCCAAGGCTGCAAGTAGGAGGGAGCATGATCATGAGTTTTGCAACTTGTGACATTTTGGTTCACATGTGACTTCTTTGCCTAACCAAACATGAAACCATGACATTCTTGGTTCATTTCTGATTTTTAGGACTTAGAGAATGTTTATGTGTTGGTTTGAAGTGAATTAGAGGCTGCAATATGCATTGGTCCAAGACTTTGCAAAATTTCCAAATGAGGCATGCCTTGAAAATTAATGATTTTAGCCAACTTTGCATTGCCATAACTTTTGATCCAAGAAGAGTTTGATCATGTTCTTGTACTTTTTGAAAAGGGAAAGATGAGATCTACAACTTTCATGACCAAAGTTTTTCCATTTGAAGCCTTTTTGAATCATGAATCAAGGCTTGAAAAATGACCTAAAATGATGCATTCTTGAAAAGTCAACTATGCCCAAAAAGTCAACATTTGCAAAAACCCTAAATTCTTGATTTCTATGAACTTCAACCTTCTTCCATGATCAAATAAAGATCATATACACTCAAAATGATGAAGATCACCCATTGGTTGGGTCATTGGGGGCCTCAGATGCCCTGATTTTGCACTGACTTGTCCAGAAAGTCAACTCTTGATCAGATAACTTCCCCATGGAATTTCTTCATGAAAATTGATATGCATACTCCCTATACCATATAGAGATCAATGGAAACAAAAATGACCAAAAATTTGGAGTTATGGCCTCTGAAACCAAAACCCTAATTTTCAGTCAACTGTGCAGTCAAACCTGGCTCTGCATCCACTCAAACCCTAGCTCTTGTGATTCCTATGCATTTTTGACTTTGAGGAGATAGAATATGATGTAAGAACACACATGGACCCCTTTGAGTTGATTGGTGGCCTTTGGAAGGGCTCAAGAGGCTTTGGGATTGCTCAGATCACAAACCCTAGGTGCAGATGCCTTGAAAGCTATGCAGTGAATCAAAAATGAGATGTGAGGTGATATGATTGTGTTTATGCATATGAGAATGATCACAAGCCATGGTGTGAATGAGTGAGGGCAAATTTGGGGTGATTACAGCTGCCCCTATTCAAACATGAGTTAGCTGTGCAGGATGTAAGCGACGGCTTAACAGGCAAACAAGGTAACTTGTGGTTGAATACCAAAGACAGTCCAAAATTTGCACTCACAGAATGAAGAAGAAAAGGGATATAGATTGTGAAAGCAAAATAAAGTATATTGTAAAGTGTAGGCGACGGAAGACGACCGTCGAGCAGAGGACGACTGCTGGGTAAGGAGCAATGATGGGGACGGCCGACATGCTGGTAAAGTGCAGGAAATAAAGCAATGACGGGGACGGCCGACATGCTGGGGATAAAAAGTAAAGCTAAGACGGGGACGGCCGACTAGCTGGGGAAAATCGAATTATGATGGGGACGGCCATCAAGATAAAGTAAGGTTCTCTGGGAATTAATGAAACATGACGGGGACGGCCATCAAGTTCATAAGGCAAAGTAACCAACGATGGGGACGGCCATCGGGCTAAAAAGGAAAAGGGACCACGACGGGGACGGCCATCGGGTTAAAGAATAAATGAAATAAACAGATGATGGGGTACGGCCATCAAAGGTGAAGGACGATCACCTAGCAGGGGACGGCTGCTCTGTGGGGAAAGAAATATGATGGGGACGGCCATCAAAGGTGGAGGACGACCACCTGGCAGGGTACGGCTGCCGAAAATGTCAACGATGGGGACGGCCATCGGATAGAAAAGGTCAACGATGGGGACGGCCATCGGACGAGCATGATGGAGGACGACCATCAAGAAGTGGAGGACGACCACTCAGCAGGGGACGGCTGCTCTCGAGGTTTGTCATGACATAGGACGAATGTCAGATAACCAAAATCAACAATGGGGACGGCCATTGGACAAAGTGATGAAGGACGATCATCAAAGGGTGGAGGACGACCACCTAGCAGGGGACGGCTGCTAAAAATCAACGATGGGGACGGCCATCGGATGAGCATGATGGAGGACGACCATCAAGAAGTGGAGGACGACCACTTAGCAGGGTACGGCTGCTCTCAGAGTTATCATAACACAGGACGAGTGTTAGATAAAGGAAAATTTGTTGGCGATCTACTGGGGATATAGTAAACACGGACGAGCGTTCACAACCAAGAAAGGAAAGTATGAGTGTTTGGTATTGTGTATAGATTAAAGATACGGACGAGCATCCTTAAGACTATGATACGGACGAGTATCATGTAGAAACAAACTGACACATGTTCAGAAATGATGATACGGACGAGTATCAACTGGTTAACAGGGAACACGTACGAGTGTTGTATCTGAAGGGACTCCTCTGGGGAATGGTAGATACAGACGAGTATCTATATCCAAGAAGACATAAGTGTTTGGCACGGTGTATGGATTAAAGATGCGGACGAGCATCCTTAAGATTATGATACGGACGAGTATCATGCAGAAACAAACACTAGACGCAATGTTCTGAGATGATGGTACGGACGAGTACCAACCGGTTAACAAAGAACAAGGACTACTGTCGAATCTGTGGGGATATAAATGATGTATACAAGATACGGACGAGTATCTGTATAAGTATACCAATGAGTAGTGAGTATATATAATGAGTGTTTATCTGCTGGGGCGGGTGACACGGACGAGTGTCAAGAGAGAAAAGTATAATATTAACAAGTGTATGGGTTGACAAAAGTGTAAGCAACTGCGCTGGGGATATGACACGGACGGGTGTCAAGAAAATGTATTTATGAGTATATGTGAGTGCAAGGAGGGTGTCTTTGGCTTTCTGCTGGTGATGTGACACGGACAGGTGTCCAAAGAGTGTTCTGGCGACTTTACTGGGGAGCAATGATACGGACGGGTATCAAAAGGGAATATGCTGGTATTTGTGAATATGAGGCAACTGCTTTTGCTGGGACTCTGGGGGATTTTGGGGGAAAGTAATCTGTGTTCTGATGAATGGTTACTAGTCACAAGCGTTCAATTCACAACATGACTTATGATTATGCTATGCATTTGATTTTTGCCGTAATGCTCCGTATTAGACGAAATGCTACGCTCTGAGGGTATAATAAGATGCGAATGCTATGATTATGCAAAGAGGCACCGATCCGGAATTCGGATCCCGTTGCTGCGAAGATCTCTGGATGATCTGCTTGAAGTGAACCTCCCAGCTGGGGATGAGATCATTGGTAGATCTAGTGATGTATCTGTTTGGGGATATAGGTCACTGATTGACATATCCTTATAAATGAGAGACCCAGCTGGGGTTTGTAGAAGCTTCTGTACTCTGTTGTGACTTCTCCGTGCGTTGCTCTTCTGAATAAAAGGCTTGAAGCTCTGCGGGGAGATGATTCCCTGATTCCTGCATCCTGCTGAGGAATAGAGATTGGTGCTTCAACTGGGGAATGTTGTTGGTAACTCAGCTGGGGAGAGTAATGAGAGGCAACCCGGCCGGGGAGAAAACATCCTGAGTGTTAAGCCTGTTTGTTGATTTGACAACTTTGCTGGGGAAGTGGGCACTCTCCAGTGCCACGTGGAAGATAGACCGAGTTGATAGTGATTCGCCAACTTGCCGAGACGTAACCAGCATGCCCCAGGTTGCGTTCTGGATACCGGCTATCCTGCAAAGATAAGGAAACGTACAAAAAGGTCCCGAGGTATCCCTTACTGAATTCCGTCATAGGAGTTAAGTACTTTCGAGAATAATCACATTCCCTGTAAGCATGTGTTTTTATTTTTAGAGAAAGGCATCTGTACTTATGCAATTGTATTTTTAGAGATATCAGACAATTCTTTGCAAAACATGACTGAAAATCTGATTTTATTAATTCGTGTGCCCTGAATTGGCAAGATACAGTCAAAGAAACATATCTCCTGAAATGAGGAAATTGTTACAAATTGAGAAATAAAGTGCTGGCGATGTTGACGACGCTTTCAAGGAGCTTCCTCTTCTGCTATGACTCGTATGACAATGACGTTCTTCTCGTCTTGCTTTCCGGAGAGAGTTGATTCTGATTGAAGCTTGATCCTTTAGAGGCTTACCAAGTTGTAGGTGATACAGACGAATTCAGAATGCAGTTATTCGCTTATTCCCTTATTTTGCATGGATCGCCCTTTCGGGTTTTCAATCCATCGGGATACCCATTTTTGCCTGAGCTGTCCAATGTGGCTTTTCAACTCAGCGGGTGTACATTTTTCATTTATTTCCCTTATTTTTGCCCGAGTCTTTTATTCTGTTTTTGACTCGCCGGGATGCCCTATTTTTGCCTGGACTTACATTCTGTTTTTATGTCCAGCGGGTCATTTTACGCGAAGTATTTTTTAACTGCATCTGAATTCACAGGGGATGGAAAGTCTTCACCATCCATGGTGCTGAGCATCAGTGCTCCACCAGAGAAAACTTTCTTTACAACGAATGGTCCTTCATAATTCGGAGTCCATTTGCCCCTGTGGTCTGTATGAGGAGGGAGGATTCTTTTCAGCACAAGATCTCCTACTTGGTACTCTCGGTGCCTGACTTTCTGATCGAAGGCTCTCTTCATTCTCTTCTGATATAGCTGCCCATGACAAATTGCAGCCAATCTTTTCTCTTCAATCAGACTCAGTTGTTCGAATCGGGACCGAACCCATTCTGCTTCACTCAGTTTAACATCCATTAACACCCGTAACGAGGGTAGTTCAACTTCAACAGGTAGGACTGCTTCCATACCATATACAAGCTGATAAGGTGTTGCCCCAGTGGACGTTCTGATTGACGTGCGGTACCCATGCAAGGCAAACGGTAGCATTTCATGCCAGTCTTTGTAGGTGATTACCATCTTCTGCACAATCTTCTTGATATTCTTGTTAGCAGCCTCAACAACGCCATTCATCTTTGGCCTGTAAGGAGAAGAATTGTGATGTTGGATCTTGAAGTCCCGGCACAGCTCTGCCATCATTTTGTTGTTCAAGTTGGAACCATTATCAGTAATGATTCGCTCGGGTACTCCGTACCGACAGATGATATCTCTTTTCAGAAATCTGGCTACCACTTGCCTAGTGACGTTTGCATAGGAGGCTGCTTCAACCCACTTGGTGAAATAGTCGATGGCGACCAGGATGAATCTGTGGCCGTTTGAAGCAGTTGGCTCAATCTTGCCAATCATATCAATGCCCCACATAGCAAAGGGCCATGGTGAAGACATGATGTTCAAAGGATTAGGAGGCACATGCACCTTATCTGCGTAGATCTGGCATTTATGACATTTCCTGGCATAGGCACAACAGTCTGCATCCATTGTGATCCAGTAATAGCCTGATCTTAACAACTTTTTAGCCATGGCATGCCCTCCCGCATGGGTACCAAAGGATCCTTCATGCACTTCATGCATCAACAAATCTGCTTCCGTCTTGTCAACACATCTGAGGAGTATCATGTCAAAGTTCCTTTTGTATAAAGACCCATCAGTGTTCAGAAAGAAACTACCAGCAAGCCTTCTCAAGGTCTTCTTATCATTGGAAGATGCCCCAGGTGGGTATGTCTGATCCTCCAAGAAGCACTTAATGTCATGGAACCAAGGCTTATCATCTTTTACAACATCCGCTGCAAATACATATGCTGGTCTATCAAGTCTAGATACTGAAATCTGGGGTACAAAGTTGGCAGCTTGAACTTTGATCATGGATGAAATGGTAGCGAGAGCATCTGCAAACTGATTCTCGTCCCGAGGGATATACTCAAGCTTGACTGTTGTGAAGAAAGTCAGTAACCTTCTTGTATAATCCCTGTAAGGTATCAGATGATCTTGGTGGGTGTACCATTTTCCGTTGGTTTGATTGACTACCAAAGCTGAATCTCCGAATACGGTCAATGTCTTGATTCTGAGGTCAATGGCCTCCTCAAGACCCATAATGCAAGCTTCGTATTCAGCTTCGTTGTTAGTGCAGTTGAAAGTGAGTTTTGCCGAGAAAGGCATGTGAACTCCTTTTGGTGAAATGAGTACTGCACCAACACCACGACCATTCATGTTAACAGCCCCATCAAACATCATAGTCCATTCTTCTTCCGGGTCAGGCCCTTCAGTGTGAATAGGCTCTTCATGATCTTTTGCTTTTATGAACATGATGTCTTCATCAGGGAAGTCAAACCTCATAGGCTGGTAGTCATCAATGGGTTGCTCAGCAAGATATTCAGATAGTACACTGCCCTTGATGGCTTTCTGAGATGTGTACTGTATGTCATATTCCGTGAGAATCATTTGCCATCTTGCAACCCGTCCGGTAAGCGCTGGCTTCTCGAAGATGTACTTAACTGGGTCCATTTTTGAGATTAACAAGGTAGTGTGGGTCAACATATACTGCCTCAGTCGGCGAGCAGCCCACGCTAAAGCACAGCAAGTTTTCTCGAGCAGTGAATAACGTTGTTCACAGTCGGTAAACTTTTTGCTTAGGTAGTATATTGCATACTCTTTTCGACCAGACTCGTCATGCTGGCCCAGCACACACCCCATTGACTCTTCTAATACTGTCAAGTACATTATCAGAGGTCTTCCTTCAACTGGAGGCATAAGGATTGGAGGCTCTTGTAAATACTCCTTGATCTTGTCAAAAGCTCTCTGGCAATCTTCGTTCCACCTGACCGTTTGTTCCTTTCTTAACAACTTGAACAAGGGTTCACAGGTTGCTGTAAGGTGAGATATGAACCGTGAGATGTAGTTCAATCGACCTAAGAACCCTCGAACTTCTTTCTCAGTTTTTGGTGCAGGCATCTCTTGAATAGCTTTGACTTTATCAGGGTCAACTTCAATCCCTTTCTCACTTACAATAAAACCCAGCAGCTTACCGGACCGCACCCCGAATGTGCATTTGTTGGGGTTTAGCTTTAGTTGATATTTCCTCAGACGCTTGAACAACTTCAGCAGATTCACCAGGTGATCTTCCTCTGTAAGGGACTTGGCGATCATATCATCCACATAACATTCTATTTCCTTGTGGATCATATCATGGAATAATGTCACCATAGCCCGTTGATATGTGGCACCAGCATTCTTCAGTCCGAATGGCATCACTTTGTAGCAGAACGTGCCCCAGGGTGTGATGAATGTTGTCTTCTCCATGTCTTCAGGTGACATCTTGATCTGATTA
Organism: Lathyrus aphaca; assembly: GCA_963966055.1. NCBI lineage: Eukaryota > Viridiplantae > Streptophyta > Magnoliopsida > Fabales > Fabaceae > Lathyrus > Lathyrus aphaca. The sequence continues at coordinate 618,722,772 of OZ014519.1, forward strand.
TACCCTGAAAATCCGTCCATGAAGGAGAATACCGAGAACTGAGCCGTATTATCAACCAATACATCAATGTGAGGTAATGGGAAATCATCCTTCGGGCTGGCTCTGTTCAGATCCCGGTAATCAACACACATTCTTACTTTGCCGTCTTTCTTAGGCACAGGTACTATGTTAGCAACCCACGGCGGATAGCTAGTTACAGCAAGGAACCCGGCGTCCCATTGCTTTTGTACCTCCTCCTTGATTTTCATAGCCATGTCTGGGCGAGTTCGGCGCAGCTTCTGTTTAACTGGTGGGCATTCTTCCCTCAAAGGCAGCTTGTGCACAACTATATCAGTATCCAACCCTGGCATATCTTGATACGACCAAGCAAACACATCAACATACTCTTGAAGCAGATCAATCAGTTGTCTCTTCACTGAGTCTTGCAGGCAGGCCCCGATTCTAACTTCTTTCACGTCTTCCTCTGTACCAAGATTAATCACTTCAACCTCCTCCTGGTGAGGGGTAATAACCTTTTCCTCTTGTCTTAACAACCTGGCTAGCTCTTCAGGAAGCTCATATTCTTCTTCAACCCCTTCATCAGCTTGATTGATTGGATTGTCAAAGTCATACGATGTCATAGCCGTGCTGTTGTCGGTGCTGTCTGGAAGGCACTCTCTGCAAGGGTTGAGTTTGTTCATTTTAGTGATTGATTTTAATCTTGCTTTAGAAAAAAGTGAAATGAAGCTATCATTTTGAAAACACCGCCATTTATTTTTGTACAAAAAGAAAAATGGAAAAACAGTGAGCAGAAAAGAAAAAGGCTCGTTTGCAAAAAGACGTCTGATATTTCATTAATTTAATCTTGTTTGCACAAAAGTACAGATGGCCCTGATTACAAAATGAGTCTTGTCATCTTGGGCAAGATGCAAGACTTTGATGCATGCTATAAAAATACAGGAAATAATAATTACTCTGCATGAGTAACTCTTATAATTTCCTGGGAAGACCAGTTCGAGATACTGCTCCCCGGGATCTTTGGACGGATCCAAATCTCCAGATTGCGCTCCTCTTCCAGCTCGTCTTCCAGACAGTTGATAGCATCGGGGGTAAGCATCCCCCCACTGACAAAACCAGGCTCTGCAGCAGCCTTTGCTTGATGTTGAGTTGGTCTGTAACCCAACCCAAATTTGTCCTTCTTCTCCTCCACAGCTAAAACCTTGCCCCAGCCTAGGGCAGTTCCTTCTTCAACAACCTTCCGGGCTTGTTGGTATGATGACATTGGAGTACCAGATACAGCAGATGCTTCATTCACATTCAAGGCTTCAAACCCCTGGCTCATTGTTTCATGGATCTCTCCATCCATTTCAATGTACTTATAGGTGGCCAGGTGGCTGACAAAAATGTCCTCCTCTCCACAGATTGTGACAACTTGACCTTCCCACTCAAATTTTAACTTTTGGTGAAGGGTAGACGTTATTGCGCCGGCGACGTGAATCCAGGGTCTACCCAACAAACAGCTGTAGGCGGGCTGAATGTCCATCACATAAAAGATAGCTTTAAAAGTCTGTGGGCCAATTGTCACAGGCAGCTCAATCTCTCCCAGAACCGATCTCTTCGAACCATCAAAGGCTCTTACCACCAGGTTGCTGGGTCTCAATGCCAATCCATCATATTCAAGCTTCACCAGAGCCTTCTTTGGTAAGACATTCAGGGAAGAACCTGTGTCCACCAGCACATGAGAAAGGACAGCTCCTTTGCATTCCATGGTTATGTGCAAGGCTTTGTTGTGGTTGCGGCCATCCGCTGTCAAGTCAGAATTGGTAAACCCTAGCCCATTGCTAGCAGTAACATTACCAACCACGGTTTCCAATTGGTTGACAGTAATCTCCTCAGGCACGTAAGCTGCGTGCAAGACTTTAAGTAGTGCATTCCGATGGGCTTCGGAGCACATAAGCAGTGAGAGGATAGAGATTTTGGATGGCGTCTGGTGAAGCTGATCCACAATTTTATAATCACTCTTTTTGATGATCCGCATAAACTCATCAACTTCCTGATCAAATGGAGTTTTCAGGGCTTCTTTGGCAGCTGGATCTTCCTGCACCGGGCCTTTACCCTTTGCCTTGGCAGCAGCTTCTGCTTCGGCTGTAGGTCTTTGAACTTGTGAAGCAAAGAGACGTCCGCTTCGAGTGAAGCCTCCGCCTCCCCCCACATTATCTATTTGTGGTGCAGGTGCTATTGTTTCAAGAGTGATTCTTTTCCCTTCACAGTACACGTCAGAGCCATAGTGCCAAGGGATGGCCCTATTGCTTTCATATGGTACTGGTCCAGGCACCGTGACAGTGAATGGACTGATTGCTGCTGCTGAAGGGACTGTAATCGTTTGTGGATCATAAAAGATTGTAACTGGTGCTCTGGTGGGAGCAGCACCTTCTGAATGGTAGGCGGAGTTATTTTCAGGATCGTAGAATATGGTGACGGTAGAGACATCTTCATGATTGATTGCTGGTGTTGTAGGAGGTACTGTTGGAAGGACTGTTGTTGTTGCTGACGGAGATTCGAAATGGAATGAAGCTGAAGTTGTAGCAGGAGAAACTGTTGAAAACTGATCATTTGGGAGGACAGATGAAGTACTGGTTGATGTTGCTGGTGAGTTGTCGGGAACAATAGTTGCTGTAGTTGTAGGAGGTTCTGAAACCGTTGTTGATGAAGTTGCCGGATTTGTTGGGAATGATGTAGTGATCTGGAGTAGGCCACTCTGAATAAGGCTGTCAATGCCATTCCTCAGGTCCTCGCACCCATTCCATGAAATATTGCAATAGGGACACCCTAGTTCACATCCCGGAAATATTTGGTTTTCACGGAGTTGAGCTTTGATTTCCACCAATGGCGTCCGGATCTGATCCACACTTGTTATTAAATAAGACGGTTGGTCTTCTTCAATAGCGTTAATTCGGGGACCACCATGGTTTGGCATTGGGTTTTTATTGACATTGGGCGGAGGTGCAAAATTCAGAGCCTTGGAGTCTACCAAGTCTTGTACCTTCATATGCAGAGCCCTGCATTTTTCTGTACTGTGACCAGGTGCGTTCGAATGAAAAGCACACCTAGCATTGGAGTCATAGTTTCTTGGTAAACTGTTGGGATCCGGAGGTGCCAACGTTCTTAGCTCAACTAGGTTGAGTTTCAGAAGTTGTGGCAGCAAGGCAGCATACGGCATTGGGATCGGGTCGATCACTCTGTTAGCTTGAGAGGGCCTCTGTTGGAATGGCCTCTGTTGATTGTTGTTGTTGGTGTTGTTGCTGTTGTAGTTTCTTGGAGGGTATTGATTCTGATGATACTGAGGTTGTTGTTGGAAATTTTGTTGCGGAGGTTGATAGACTGGCTGAGGATGAGCTGGAGCAGGAATGGTGACTGCTGCTATGGACCTCTGAGCATATTGGGGCCTACCCCTGTTGGTGTGAATGGCATTGGTCTCGCCAGTTCTTCTCGGGCCTGCAAAAGGCTTTCTCGTACTACTGGACGAGCTTGCACCGTTATCAGAGATCTTTCCCATTTTCAACAGGCTTTCAATTCTCTCCCCAGCTATGACAACATCTGCGAAGCTAGTGGAGGAGAAAGCAGCCAACCTGTCAATATACGTTCCCTGAAGAGTGTTCATAAACATGTCTGCCATTTCTCTCTCAGACATTGGTGGTTGAACAGCAGCAGCCAGTTGCCTCCACCTTTGGGCATACTCTCGGAAACTCTCCCTCGAAGACTGTGACATTCCCATTAGGAGGGTCCTGTTGGGTGCCATATCTAGATTATACTGATACTGTCTGATGAAGGCCTCTGCCAGGTCCTTCCAGCATCTAATTGTTGCTCTTGTCAGATGGGAATACCACTCCCTCGAAGCTCCAGTCAAGCTATCTTCAAAATAGAACATCCACAATTTCTCATCCATTGTATAGGCCTTCAGTCTTCCCAGAAATGATTGTAGATGAGTCCGGGGGCATGAAGTCCCATTATACTTTTCGAAACAAGGAGGCTTGAACTTATGGGGGATCCTGACCCCGTCTACCAAACCCATGTCCATGACGTCGAAACCCAAAGAATTTTGAGATTCTAAGGACCTCAACTTCTCAGCTATTTCTTCCAATCGTCTATCATAAGTTTCCTCTCCAGCACCCATTACTGTGAATTGGTCCTCCTGAGGATCTTCTTGAAGTACTCTGGCTGCAGTGGCTGTTCCTTGAATGTTTGCGGGAATATTAACCTCAGGATGTAGATGTGGACCAAACACAGGGGGGTTAACATGTGGTTGCACCCTTTCATTGTTACTTGTGCCTGCAGTCCCCACATGAGGTTCATCTTGGTTTCTCCCTTCTACCAAAGCCCTGAGCCTCTCCTGGCTTTGAGCTAAGTTGTTCATCACTTCCATGAACTGTGTTATCTGGGTTCTCATCTCCAGCCTTTCGTTGGCCATCTGGTTTCTGACCTCCGTAAGGTCTTGTTGCATCTGGTCCATCTGGATTCCCGGAAGGTTGTTTCTAGTTGGGTACCTGTGTGGCCTGTTGAGAGGAAATACCCGGCGGCGAGCAATAATTCCTGAACATCACAACAGAGGTTAGCAACAACAAAACAAAAACCTACAAAACAAACAAAAGGGTTAGCATGCAATGCAGTTATGCTTATTTGTTCTCAAGGTATCCGGTTTGGCCTTCAGTTTTGACCCTTCCAGACCCTTGAAGATGCTGCTGTTGAAGTTGCTTTTGATGTGAACCCAGATAGAAACCAACACAAATATATTACAAAGGTGAAATGATACAATTTGTTCATTTTACAACACGAGCCCTTAAAGGGGTCAAAATACATCACAAAAAACAAAAGTACATGGAAAAGGAACAACAACAAGCAAATGATCAAACTCCAAGGCCAAACTCATCCTCACGAACTTCCTTGAGAAGCGCTTCGGTCACAGGATCAGCCGGATGCTCCGTAAGATTTCTGATGAGAAGGTTTCTTGTTGCAACAGCTGCAGTCAACTTCCTGTTCTGACTTTGGTCCTTAGACCTCTTCACTCCAGCTCTGATTTCTAGCTCTGATATTTCCTTCTGGGCTGCTGCCAGGGCTTTTTCCATCTGCTCCATCTTGTCCTGAACTCTCTTGTCTTCTAGAGTACGGGCCTCAGTGATCCGGACCCACCTGGCCTGACTCTCTTTCAAATACAAGTCTGTCCTTGCTCTCTGGAACTGGGCTTCTTTACAAGCATTCTTCAGAATCTGTTCACCAGCTTTAGACTTGTTGATATAATCTCCAGACTTCTCGATCTTAGTCAAGTGTTCCACTTTCAATTTCTCCAATCTCTCAATCTCCCTCACACCTTCACTCCTCTCCCGGAGGGTCTTCTGCAAAGCCTGGGTTAGCTTCCCATTTCTTTCCTTCAAACTTTCAAACTCTCCCAAACTGATAGTGGCAGGGGGTGGTGCTGAAGATGACTCAGGCATGTCTTCTATGGTGAAGGGCATTCCAGAGAATTGGGCCCTAGCATGGGACCACTCATAATGTTGGACTGATGCCACATTATTGCACCTCCCCAGAATGGTGACTCCCTTGGTTTGAACATTATCCCAGGCCCAGGCAGCCTTCCTAACAGTTGCCAGACTAACTTTGTTCTCACAGTAGAGGGTCTCAACCAAGTCTTGTTCCCTAGGAGTATGAACCAGTGCATAGCCTAATTGCCTTCTGAACAGCAGAGGGTTGTAATTGATACTTCCCTTAACTCCTATTAAGGGCACATTGGGAAAGTGCCCACAGCTGGTGATTATATCTCTGCCCTTGGTGCTCTGAGTACACCATCTGATGTCTGCTGAAGTGAGAGTAGTGAGCCTCTTAGCCCAGTTGCTTTGCTGATGAGGATTTAGAAATGCATCTGTCCTGGGTAGATGCCTGAGAAGCCAAGCATGAAATAATGGAGCACAACACCTCACTAGCCTCCCCCTCTGCTTCTCATTCTTCTGATGTACTGAGTAATAGAGATCACCCAGTAAAGCTGGCACTGGGTTCTTCAGGATGAACAAATGGATTGCATTCTTGCTGATGAATCGAGGCTCATCTGCAAACAACACAATTCCATATACACTTAAGGCCAACAAAGCACAAACAGCTTTCCACTCTCCCAAGGAGGCCTTCAGACTAGCTTGAGAAATCAAGAAGTCCAGATGAAATCCAGGGATCCCAGCTTTAGAGGTCATATGCTGCTCAATCAAAGCAGGTTCCAGGTGCAAAGCTTTTGCTACCTCTCCATTGCTGGGAGAGACCATTTCAGGGTTGAAAGGGATTTCTCTTTTGATAGACAGACCAATCAATGATGAGTATTCTTCCAGAAGAGGACCCAACTGAAAGTCTTGAAAGGTGAAACATCTCAATGGGGGGTCATAGAACTGAATACAGGTATGGATCAGGCTTCTCTGAGATGGGTCCAGATCCATGACCAAGTCAAGTATATCCCCATAATGCTCTCTGAACAAAGGTATGTGTTCTGGAGTGATCAAGGTTTGGATCCTCCTGATGTCTGATAAGTCTGGTTGGAAGAAATGATAGGTGATGTTGCTTTTCTTTGGAGCCATGATGCTGAGACTGAGTAGGATAAGTGCTGATGAAGATGCTGAGGAGTGGGCCACTGGCTGGCTAGTGCTAGTAACTGAAGTATATGGCTGACAGGCTGAAGCAAGTGCTGGTGGAGATAGGTCAAAACTGCAGATGGGGTCAAAACCAAAACCAAAGATGAAGGTGGATACCCTGAAACACAAATAAGCAAATGTTAATATGATGCAATGGGTATGTATGCAAATGAAATGCAAGGGTTTGTGACTGAGCTGGATCTGATTAACTGCCTTGGTGTAGATCCATGTGTGTTCAAGAAATCCAGATGGAGGTCTAAAAATCCAGTAACCAGGGTGGGGGACTCAAATAAAGAGCCACATGTCCAGGGTTTTAGAATCACAAGAACTATCCAACATGGAGTATTCTTAACAAAGTCAAAGTAGCAGGGTATTCTGAGGTCAAGGTACCTGCAAACCTGTAAACAGCCCAACCCCCTCACAGGTGGTGTTCTAAAACAAGGATCCTCAGACTTGGATCAGTTATGAGAAGTGTAAACACTTCTAACCCGGAGGTACAGTGTTTACAATAACCATAAAAGTTCCTCCTCTAATTCACCTCAGTTTCTGAAGGTCAATACTAAAAGGTCATCCAGACTTAGCAGGCTTCCCAGATAGCCCTAGCATTGCAGGAAATCTGCAACACAGAGTTCTCAAGAAGAAACCCATATCTGAACCGTGTTTCATATTCCCGCACCAGACCGAAATGGAATGGGAAAGAATATGATTCACTCTAGCCTAGGTGTCACTCAGGTCCCAGGTATAGGACCTTAACTCTCAATGAATCACCCACCCACCAAGGCAAACAACAGATCCAGCCAGCAACAATGACAATATGATATATAAATGCAGTAAAGAAAGCAGTAAAGTAACTGTACATAAAGCAATAAACAAAAATAAATACAAGCACAAACAAGCACATAACACCCCAGTAAACACAAATCAAACAAGCGCTAGGAGGAACCCACAAAAAGAACCAGAAGCCCTGGTTGCAATATAAGGCTCCCCAGCAGAGTCGCCAAGCTGTCGCTCCCAAAGATTTGCATCCAGGTACAAGCGCGAACGGTCGGCGAAAGGGACAATGAGAACACACAGCCGTGAACTCACTGGAGAATGAATAGAGTCGCCAGCTAGGCATTTTTATCCCGGAGGAAAGGCAATGCTGCATAGACCTAGAAAAGAAATGGATAAGACGGTCGCGAACCAGAGAGACTGAGAAAGGGGGTTGGTTACAACCTGGGAAGGTATTAGCACCCAGATTTTCCGTCGTACTCGACGGGATCCACGCTTAAAAGATTTGTGTTTTAAAGGGGTAGTGTCAGTGCAATCTGTGTGTAAAATAGCTGGAAAAGAATGTACAGGTGTCAGTGCAAAAGAAGTGTGAAGTGTAATATGTATAGTGTCAGTGTAAGAAAGAGTATGCTCATGATTATGAGGCTTAAAGAATAATGCTGGAAGGAGGGGGAATGTACAGAGACTTTTGTTCGATAACTGTTAAGTTATGCCTACGTATCCTCTCGTGCAATGAGGAAGTCAGAACACCGTAGTTCGACCCAAATAGACTGAAAGATGAATTGACTGATGAACTGCTTGCTTGTCAATGCTCTAGTGTATGACCTGTCTGGCTCAGGTGCAAACTGTCTTGCATTAGACGGAAGAAGCAAGTTCTCGTTTGTGAGTGAATGAGATGAGAAAAGAATCCCGGAGGAGACGATTATTGTTTGTTTTTGAGTTTTCAGTCTTTTATTGCTTTTGAAAGTTTGTCATAAGAAAATGAGCTTAAACCTAAACCAATGGATTTGGTAAACTCATCACATCATCCCTCTGATTAGGGGTAATGAGAATTACCTTAAGTGTGAAGTCAGATTCTCACACTTAATCACCTTCGGTGTAGGATTAAGATCATTAACCTATTTGTGATTATTTAGATGTTTTTGGTGTTTTTGTTTAGTGTTAAGTAATGAGGTTAAGCCATAATCAAGGATTAAACAGACTCATTACACCATCCTAAAAGAAGGATGATAGATGAGAATGTTTAAGCTGAGGAAAGCTCCTCAACTTAATCCATGATTAGGGATTAAACCCATGACAAAACAAGCCTTTGATTAAGTGGACTTTATTTAATGGTATGATGATGAAGTGATTTTTATGATTTGTAAGACAAACTTGAGGGGGACTTGTCCATTAACACTAGGGTTAGTCCTTCTTAACCACTTAAGGAAGAATTAGAACCCTAATGCAAGGCCCAAGTTACAAGTAATGTCTTGATGGTTATTAAGTGAATTGATTAAGAGATTTAAACACCTTAAGGGTTTAATACTCAGGATTAAAGTTATACACTCCATCCTAAGAGAAGGATGCAGGCATAAGCTTAACCACAAAGTCTTAAAGCCTTTAGGGTTTAGTCTCTGGTTATGAGATTAGAAGAGAAGACTCAAAGAGAGACACAAAGGTAAAACTATGGGGGGACTAATCAAAACCCTAATTCATTGTCATGCTTGGATGATCCTAAGGTTTGTGAGGTTTTCAAGAACAAATCTTCAGAGGAACCACCAGGAAGCAGATGAACAGGATCAAGAGAAGCAAAGTGACTTGCTTCATTCAAGAAGTCAAGTCACTTGAAGAAAGAAAGTGGGAAGAACAAGAATGAGCAAGCTCAATCTCAAACACATATAAAATGCAGCAATGGATGCAAGAGAGATGAAAAGAAAAGGTATGAGAAGTGAAGGCAAATCCACCTCTCAAATTTACTTACCACCTGAAATGTTAGAAAGAAATGCAATGCAATGCTAAATGAGATGAGATGACATGATGCTAAGCAAAACCAGAAGCATGTTGATGATGATTATGATGTTATGAGGTGCTGCAAACATGAGGCAAGACAATGGGGATGTTCATACAAGCTTATGAATGCAAATGATGCAAGCTAAGGAGCATGAACAAGCATGAAATGTTATGAGGCATACAAGACAAATGACATGGTAAATATGAGATGCAATGATCAAGGATGCTTCCTATATGTCTTATGATGCCAAATGAACCACAAGAATGCACAAAATGCAAAGACAAGTCATGTTATGCAAGAGAAAACAAGGAGGATGCAAGAGAAAGCCCAAATTAGGGTTTATGAATCAAACATCAAACAAAAACCCAAAACAGAAGCAAACCCTAAGATAAAAAATGGAAAATGCTATCCAAAGAAACCCTAAACCTATAATGAACCACTGCCCAAAGGGGAGCTCTCAACTCTCAACCAATCTCAAGATATGAATTTTACAAGATATTAGGGTTTTTTAGGGTTCTTAACAAAACAAATGCCAAACAATTAGGAAATGAGGAAACAAATCATGGCCATTTTATCCTTGAAAATACATGCCAAACACAACACAATGCAAGAAGAATCAATGTCTCAACCTTCTCCAATAGGCAGAAATGAATTTTCAAACTTATGATCAAAATAATGCATAAAAAATGATTTAATTCAATGAAAAATTCTTAAAATGCATCAAGATCAAAAAAGAAATTTGGTTTGAAGGTTGGACAATGTTTCTAAATGTCTTAGAACATGTCATGAATTTTTTTGTAATTTTTAAATACCTAAAAGTATTTTTAATTAATTAATTCTCATTAATCAATTAAAAATAATCTTTTAAATATTTAAAAATACCTTTTTAATGATAAAAAATAAAATAAAAATATTTTTGGGTCTTAAAAATTATTAAAACTTTAAGGAAAAAGTTTCATAATTTTTAAGGATTTTTAACTATTTTAAAATAATTATGCAAAATAAATGGAAAGAAAATGAATAAAAATTAAATAAAATGAAAGTATGTAGCATGAAGGGTTGAGATTCAATCTGGAAAGGGGACCATTGACCACGCGCCAAATCCAGTGGCCCACGTTTAAACTGACTAAATTCAATTAATTAAACTAATTAAAGTGATTAGGGTTTAATGACCACATCTGGACCCTTTATGCGCGCGGGAAGTCAACTTGTTCAACGCATCTGAGGGCTCAAATTCAAACTAACATTAATTACGTGATTAGGGCACAAATGACTCTCAGGTGGCCGGAGAAGACTTCCGGTCGTCTTCTCCGGCCAGCTCTCACTTGAAAACTACCCAAATCCCTCAAAACGCATCAAAAATGAAAAGCAAGAACTGGGAAATGATCCTCACATCCTCACGAATCAAACCCCCATCCTAAAACACATTTATATTTCCTAAATGAGCTGAATCGAAGAAAAATAAAACTAGGTCACGCAAGCTTCAGACACAAATTAAATGCTCATTTCGAAACCATTTTCAAAACCAATGGTACCAGAATGATCAGCAAGACATGAAGAACAAGTTTGTAACAAGAAAAATGATTTCTGGAAAAATTATTTTCGAGCTACCTGAGATTTGGAGCTTTCAACTTGAGGACTTTCTGGCCACTTTTCCTTGTGCAAACCACTCCACTTGATCCCCCAAAGATGTTTGAGTGCTCAAAATGAGTTTGTGCTGGCTGGATAATGAGTTTCGAAAGCTTCTGCTCAAGCTTGATCAGAAATGGCAATGGAGGTTCTGGCTCTTTCAGGTCATTGTGAATGATGGTTTGAGGTCCAAATGATGTATGGAGAAGCTTTGCAAGGTTTGTTTGGCTGTTTGTGAGCTGGGATGGAAGATTCGAATGGAACTGCAAACTGAAGTGAGAAATGGCAGTGGGATCTCTTGGCTGTTTCAGGCTTGTGTTCTTGGTGTTTTGTGATCTATGAGGCAGGGTGAGTTGAATGGAGGAAAAGGTTTGAGTGTTGGCAGGCTGTATAGAGAAATTCGAAAGCTTATGCAAAATGGAAGGTTTTTGTGAATGTGAGTGTGTCCAATGTTTCAGCCTTGCCTTGTGTTATGTTTAGCTTGCAAACTGTCCACATAATTCTCTCTCATTGGTCAGTTGACAAGACATGCCCTTTATTGATTGGTAAGGCAACTTTTGCAAAAAGTCAAATAATGTGTAAGAGAAGCATGGCTCATGATCTAGGCAAGTACATGGGCATGGGCTGGCGCAGCAAGGTGAGGTGAGAGGCTAGCAAAGCTCAGCATCCAAGGCTGCAAGTAGGAGGGAGCATGATCATGAGTTTTTCAACTTGTGACATTTTGGTTCACATGTGACTTCTTTGCCTAACCAAACATGAAACCATGACATTCTTGGTTCATTTCTGATTTTTAGGACTTAGAGAATGTTTATGTGTTGGTTTGAAGTGAATTAGAGGCTGCAATATGCATTGGTCCAAGACTTTGCAAAATTTCCAAATGAGGCATGCCTTGAAAATTAATGATTTTAGCCAACTTTGCATTGCCATAACTTTTGATCCAAGAAGAGTTTGATCATGTTCTTGTACTTTTTGAAAAGGGAAAGATGAGATCTACAACTTTCATGACCAAAGTTTTTCCATTTGAAGCCTTTTTGAATCATGAATCAAGGCTTGAAAAATGACCTAAAATGATGCATTCTTGAAAAGTCAACTATGCCCAAAAAGTCAACATTTGCAAAAACCCTAAATTCTTGATTTCTATGAACTTCAACCTTCTTCCATGATCAAATAAAGATCATATACACTCAAAATGATGAAGATCACCCATTGGTTGGGTCATTGGGGGCCTCAGATGCCCTGATTTTGCACTGACTTGTCCAGAAAGTCAACTCTTGATCAGATAACTTCCCCATGGAATTTCTTCATGAAAATTGATATGCATACTCCCTATACCATATAGAGATCAATGGAAACAAAAATGACCAAAAATTTGGAGTTATGGCCTCTGAAACCAAAACCCTAATTTTCAGTCAACTGTGCAGTCAAACCTGGCTCTGCATCCACTCAAACCCTAGCTCTTGTGATTCCTATGCATTTTTGACTTTGAGGAGATAGAATATGATGTAAGAACACACATGGACCCCTTTGAGTTGATTGGTGGCCTTTGGAAGGGCTCAAGAGGCTTTGGGATTGCTCAGATCACAAACCCTAGGTGCAGATGCCTTGAAAGCTATGCAGTGAATCAAAAATGAGATGTGAGGTGATATGATTGTGTTTATGCATATGAGAATGATCACAAGCCATGGTGTGAATGAGTGAGGGCAAATTTGGGGTGATTACACATAGTACATGACATAAAATTCAGAATTGCCCAAAGATTTCTCAAGTTTCATGCCTTGATCATTAAGATTTCTCTAAGGGGACAAAACCTTCATAATTTGCAAAACACCCCATAACTTTCTTCTCTCTTGCTGCCTTGCCTCAAAACTGATCCCATGGACCTCCCTAAAGCCAGCTGCGAAGAACACCCCATTGTCCTTGGCCTGCCATGTGCCCATACCTCAAGTACACCAACTCTTGACTTTATGCATTTTGCCCTATACCAATCAACATAGGCCACCACCCACCCTCTGACCTATCACAGCTTATCATGTGGATCAAAACCAAGCCAAAGCACATAACATTGCAGCCTAACACTTGAGAATCCTCAGCATTGCCAAAAACTCTCAAACCTGCAAAACTCTTCGAAACTCAGCACCGAAGCTTCAAACCTCAAAACAAACACCATAGAACAACTCACCATGGCTCTCGGATCATTTTCCAACCATCACTTTGCCCTGAAACCTCCCACATCAAAAACACGATTTTGACATTTCTTGAACTGAACTTCTGCCAACTTCATCTTGAGGCCATTTAAACTCCAAACAAGCATTGCAAGCTCTTGAGGGAAGTTATTGGAGTTGATTTGAGGCAAAGAACTGGTCAAAAAGCTCCTAGTTTGAAAGCTTCGTTTCAGGTAGCCATGGGAATTTATTTTTCCAGAACCTTCTTTTTATGTTATAGAATGATTCTATGTGTTCCCCTGATTACCATGATATGTTTTGTTTCGAAAATGGTTGAGTTTTAGGCATTTCACAAGCTTCTGAAAATTCTGATATGTTTTCCGTTTTGCTTTGATTCATGTTCTTGATGATGAATAAATGATTTTGGTTGTGTGATTCTTGTTGGGGTTGATGTGAGGATCATTTCTGGAGAGTTTAAGGGCTTGGGGTTGCGTATTGAGAGAGATTGAATGTGAGGCTGGCCAGAGAAGATGACCGAAACACTGTTCCGGTCACCTGAAAATAATTAGGTCTCAGATTAGGGTTTTAATCTTAATTAGTGAAGTTTGAATTCTAGCCTTTGGATTGCGCGCGAAGTCAATTCCCCCCCCCCCTTTTTATTTGAATATGGACCACTAGATCAGCATACTTCCATTTTAATTCATTTAATTTTTATTTTAATTGCATTTCTTTGTGCAATTTATTAAAAATAGCAAAACACTTTCAAAAAATTTTATTTTTTGCATTTTCCTTTCAAATATTTTTCTCATTCTGAAAATAATTTTTATTTTATTTTTTCCATAAAATTCGTATTTTTAAAATATTTAAATGTTTATTTTAATTAATTAATGAGAATTAATTAATTAAAATACCATTTAAGTTTCTAAAATTCACCAAAAAAATCACATTGCATCTTGATACATTTAGAAACATTATCAAACCCTTCACACAAATTTCTTTTTGGTTCTTGACCTACTTTGACATTATTCTTTTGATTTAGGGTTCTAAAAAATCAATATTTTGACCCTAACTTAGAAAAATCCTTTCTGCCTAACCATGAAGATTTTGATAATGATTCTTTTTGCATTTCATTCCTCATATCATGTAGTTTCTAGGATAAAATGGGCATGAGTTTATCTTTCATTTTCAATTTGTTTTGTATTTTTCCTTTTGAGGCATCCTAAAACCCTAGCCAACTTGAGAAAATCATAACTTCCATTAGTTTAAGATTTAAGTCTCCTCCTTTGGGCAGTGAACTTGTATAGGTTTAGGGTACCTTTGATCCCATTTTCAATTTTTTATCATGTCATTTGCTTCTGATTTTGATTTTTGCATTGCATATGGTATGTAAACCCTAATTTTTGCCTTCATTTGCACCCATCTTGCATAAGGTTGCATACATGAACTTACCATGACATTTTGTGCATCCACATGACACATAAGGCACCCTAAGACATATTGGAATCATGGTTGATCATTGCATCATCCATTTGCCATGCTTTTGCTTTCATTTCATGTCATATGCATTCATGTATTTTCATGGTTCTTACATGTTTCATTTGCATCCTCCTAGCTTGTATAATCATCCACATCACATGACATGCTTCGATACCATCCCATAGCATCATTTTCCTCATGATATGCTTCTGACTTTGGTTTGCATCCTTGCATCTCATCTCATTTTCATTTCATTTCATTCCTTGTTGCTAACTTTTCAGGTGGTAAGTGTTTGAGAAGTGAATTTGCTTCACTTCTCATAATCTCTTCTCATCTCTCTTATGCATTCGTTACTGCATTTTATTTGTGGATTAGAGTGAGCTTGCTCATTCATGCTCCTTCTCCTCTTTCTTTCTTCAAGCAACTTATATTCTTAGTTGAAGTAAGTTTTCTTGCTTCTTCTGCTTCTTTTCATTTCATCTGCTTCTTCCTTGGTGGCTCTCTTGAAGATTTCTTGCAAGCCTCATAAACCTTAGGAACAACCAAGTATGATAACAATTAGGATTTGATTAGTCCCCCTATTAGTTTTACCTTTGTGTCATCTTTGATTCTTCTCTTCTCATATCTTAATCAAGGACTAAACCTTAAAGGTTTTAAGGCTTTGTGATTAGGGTTATGCCTGTATCCTTCTATTAGGATGGAGTGTATAACTTTAATCCTAAGTGTTAAAACCTTAATGTGTTTAAATCCTTTAATCAATCCACCTAATAATCACTAAGACATCAAGCTTGTAACTTGGGCCTTGCATTAGGGTTCTAATTCTTCCTTAACTGGTTAAGAAGGACTAACCCTAGTGTTAATGGACAAGTCCCCCTCAAGTTGTCTTACAAACCATAAAATCCACTTCTTAATCTTACCATTAATTAAAACCCACTTTAATAAAGGTTTTACTTTATCATGAGGTTAATCCCTAATCATGGATTAAGTTGAGGAGCCTTCCTCAGCTTAATTGTTCTCATCTATTATCCTTCTATTAGGATGGTGTAATGGGCCCATTAAATCCTTGATTATGGCTTAAACTCATTACTTAACACTAAACAAAAATACCAAAAACATCTAAATAAATGCAAGTAGGTTTATGATCTTAATCCTACATCATGGTGACTAAGTGTGAGGTGTTTACTTCATACTTGAGGTATTCTCATTACCCCTAATCAGAGGGAAGATGTGATGAGTTTACTAACCCTTGGCATAGGCTTAAGCTCATTTTCTTATGACAAACTCAAAAACCAATAAAAGATTGAAAACTCCAAAACAAACAATAATCGCCTCCTCCGGGATTCTTTTCTCATCTCATTCACTCACAAACGAGAACTCGCTTCTTCCGTCTAATGCAAGACAGTTTGCACCTGAGCCAGACAGGTTATACACTTGAGCATAGACAAGTAAGCAATTCATCAGTCAATTTATCCTTCAGTTTCTTTGAGTCGAACTACGGTGTTCTGACTTCCTCATTGCACGAGAGGATACGTAGGCATAACTTAACAGTTATCAAACAAAAGTCGCTGTATATTCCCCCCTCCTCCAGTATCTTTTCTCTAAGCCTCGTAGTCTTGAGCATTGCACTCTTTCCTTACACTGACACTTCTTTTATTCACTTCACCTTTCTTTTACACTGACACTTGCATTCTTTTCTAAGCTCTTGCACACAAAATAGCACTGACACTACCCCTTTTTAAACACAATCTTTCAAGCGTGGATCCCGTCGAGTACGACGGACAATCTGGGTGCTAATACCTTCCCAGGTTGTAACCAACCCCCTTTCTCAGTTTTTCTAGTTCGCAACCGTCTTATCCATCTTTTCTTAGGTTTATGCAACATTACCTTTCCTTCGGGATAAAAATGCCTAGCTGGCGACTCTTTTCTTTTCAGTTCACCCTTGTGTGTTCTCTCCTTTTCGCCGACCATTCGCGTCTGTACCCTATTTGACTTAGCCTCATTTAGTGGGAGCGACACAAGCATGATAACTTTAGGGTTGTACATTGTCTCCCTTAGTTTAATCTTTGAGTCTCCTTGAGTCTCTGCTTCTCATCTCATAATCAAGGCTAAACAGTTAAAGTTTGAAGACTCTGAATTAGGGTTATGCATGTATCCTTATCTTAGGATGGAGCGTATAACTTTAATACTCAGTGTTAAACCTTCAAGTTGTTTACACCTCCTAATCAAAACACCTAATAATCATTAAGACTTAAGCTTGTAACTTGGGCCTTATATTAGGGTTACATCTCTGCCTATTGGTTCAGAGGAACTAACCCTAGTGTTCAATGGACAAGTCCCCCTCAGGTTTAGTCTTACAAACATAAAATCCATTTCTTAATCCCACCTTTAATTAAAATCCACTTTAATAAAGGCTTGTTATATAATTATTTTAATCCCTAACCATGGATTAAGTTGAGGAGTCTTCCTCATCTTAAGTGTTCTCATCTATTATCCTTCTCTTAGGATGGTGTAATGAGTTCACTAATCCCTGATTAGAGATTAAACTCATTAATTAACACAAAACAAAATCCAAAAAACACCTAATAATCCCAAGTAGTTTAATGATCTTAATCCTGCATTATTAGGGTAATTAAGTTGAGATTTTCATCTCATACTTAAGTAGACTCATTATCCCTAATCAGGGGTGATATAATGATTTTGCGACCCTTGATTAAGGCTTAAGCTCATTTTCCTATGCAAAGCACCAAAAACAATAAAAAACTGAAAACACAAAAACAAATAATAAACGTCTCCTCCGGGATTCTTTTCTCATCACACTCACTCTGAAAACGAGAACTCGCTTTTTCCGTCTAATGCAAGACCATTAGCACTCGAGCCAGACGAGTCATACACTTGAGCATAAACAAGAAAGTAGTTCACAACAAAAACATCCAAGTCTCTTTGAGTCGAACTATGGTGTTCTGACTTCATCATTGCACGAGAGGATACGTAGGCATAACTTAACGGTTATCGAACAAAAAGTCTCTTTGTCCCCCCTCTCTCTTTCCTCAGCCTCAGTTTTGAGCACTCACTTTCTTCTTGCACTGACAATCTGTACATCCATTCCTCCCTAGCTTTTTTTTATACACTATTAGCACATATACCTTCCCCCTCTTAAACACAATCAGGTATGCGTGGATCCCGTCGAGTACGACAGACGATCTGGGTGCTAATACCTTCCCAGGTCGTAACCTACCCCTTTTCCCAGTCTCTTTGGTTCACAATCGTCTTATCCATATCTTTCTAGGTTTATGCAGCATTACCTTTCCTTCGGGATAAAGATGCCTAGATGGAGAATCTATTCAACCTCAACCTCCAACATCGTAGACAGTTCACGTTTGCACCGGGATGAAAATCCGGGGAGCGACAGCTTGGCGACTCTGATGGGGACTTTGCAACCAGGGCTTCTGGTTCTATTGTGAGTTTCTCCTGGTGCGGGAATATGAAAACAAGGTTCAAACATGGGTTTCCTTTTGAGAACTCTGTGCTACGGATTTCCTGTAGTGCTAGGGCTATCTGGGAATCCTGCTAAGTATGGATGAGCTTTTTAGATGACCTTCAACATCTGAGGTGAATTAGAGGAGGATCCTTTATGATTAGGGTAAACATTGTACCTCTGGGTTAGAAGTGTTTACACTTCTCATAATAGATCCGAACCTGAGGATCCTTGTTCTAGAACAATACCTGAGAGTGGGTTGGGTTGTTTACAGGTTTGCAGGAACCCTTGACCTCAACATACCTTGTTATTGGAATTTGTTCTTAAGGTTGTACTATTTTGGACTAGTTCTTTGAAACCCTGGATTATTGGCTCTTTATTTGAGTCCCCCACCTGGTTACTGGTTCTCAGACCTCCATCTGAAACTCTGAACACTCAAGGATCCCACCAGAAGCAACTGATAGTCCAGCACATGATCACAAACCCTTGCATATCATAAACATACATCATATTGCATCATTTAAAATTTGTCTATTTGTTTTACAGGGTATCCATTTTCTCTTGGCTTGGGTTTGACCGTTATTCTGCTCAGGTTATCTGCTTCAACACTTCTTCAGCTATCTTCTTCACCTATCTGCTTCAGTTATCCTCATCAGTTATCTCCTTCAACACACATCTTCAACATGGATTCAACCAGGAAAAGCAACATCACCTACCACTTCTTTGAGTATCCACTGGCAGGCATCAAGCAGATACATGCCCTTATCATCCCTGATCATGTTCCCTTATTCAGAGAGCATTATGGTGGAATCCTGGACATGATCATGGACTTGGACACCTTACAGAGGAGCATGATTCACACCTGTCTTCAGTTTTATGACCCTCCTCTATGTTGCTTCACTTTCCCAGATTTTCAGATAGGTCATTTGCTGGAAGAATACTCTATGCTATTGGGTGTCCTTATCAGAAGAGGAATTCCTTTTAATCCTGAAATGACTCCTCCAAAGAATGAAGACATAGCCAAAGCATTACATCTGGAAGCGAACATCATTGATGAGCACATGACTTCCAAAGCTGGAATTCCATGCCTTCATCTGGATTTCTTGATTACTCAGGCTACAAAACAAGCTGCAGTAGGGCATTCGGAAACTGTTTGTTCTCTCCTGGCTCTCAGCATTTACGCTATCATTTTTTTTGCAGACGAGCCTAAGTTTGTAAGCAAAAATGCCATCCATATCTTCATGCTAAAGAACCCGGTTCCCACCTTGTTAGGAGACTTTTACTACTCGGTTCATCAGAGGAATGAGAAGCAGAGAGGAAGACTGGTAAGGTGTTGTGCCCCTCTCTTCTACAGCTGGTTGATGAAGCACATGCCGAAGACGGAAGCTTTATTGAACCCACAACAGACAAGGAATTGGGCTAAGAGAATGATTGCCCTTACTTCAGAAGATATCAGATGGTATACTCAGAACACCAAGGGCCGAGACATAATAACAAGCTGTAGGCAATACCCAAATGTACCACTTATTGGAGTAAAGGGTTGCATCAATTACAATCCTTTACTTTACAAGAGACATTTGGGGTATGCCTTGATACATCCACCTAGGGCGCATGACTTAGCAGAGTCTCTTTATTGTGATATTCAGAACAATCATGCCATTGTCCGACAAGCAGCCTGGGCTTGGGACCACATACAGAATAAAGGAACCACCATCCTTGGAGGACAAATTACTCGCATGCCATTCACCCTGGAGGATGTGCCAGGGCCATCAGCAGTTGAGCCCATAGCCACAATCATTCTGGAAGAATTTGAGAAGATGAAAGAAAGGAATGCCCATCTAGCTGAAGCTTTAAAGAAGACCCTTTGGGAAAGGAATGATGGTCGTCTAGACATTGGGAGGTTAGAAAAGCTGCGCATCGAGCATGTAACCAAAATTGAGAAGACTGAAGACTTCATCAGGAAAGCCCGAGCAGGGGAACATGTGTTGAAGAATGCATGTAAGGAAGCTAAGATTCAAAGGGAAAGAGCTGAGCATTATCTGGAGGAGAGTCAGGATAGATGGGTCAGGATAACGGAGGCTCGTCCGAAAGAAAACCAGAAGATGCAAGCCAAGATAGAGCAGTTGGAAGCCAATGAGAAAAGAAGCCAAGAAGCACTGCTAGCAGCTCAGAAGGAGATCTCAGAGTTGAAACTCCGGGCGGGGTTAAAGAGATCCAAAGAACAAGACAAGTATTAGAAGATGACAAATGCCATTGCAACCAGAAACCTTCTCATCAGAACCATTATAGAGCACCCAGTTGGACCAGTAACCGATGCCCTCCTAAAGGAAGTCAGGGAGGATGCGTATGGATTGGATGTTTGATGTTCTTTGTATTTGTTTTTGTATTTCGGCTCACCATGGGAGTTTGTTTTGTTGTATTCATGAACTGATTGTATCTTAATTTATGTATTTCAGCTCACCATGGGAGTTTTTGTTGTAATTCATGAACTATTTGTATTTTGGCATTGCCACTTGTATTTTTATGGTTATGTATGAGATTTTCTTATGGACTTCGTTTGCTTAAACATCTTCATCTTCTCAAGAGAGGTCTGGAAGGTCAAAACAAGAACCAAATTGGATACCCTCTAAAGACAAATAGACATATTGCATTGCATGCTAACTTCATATCCTTCGTTTTGCAGGTGTTTTGTTGTTGTTTTCTCACTTTGTTGATTGTCTCAGGAAATATTGCTCGCAGGAGGGTCTTTCCCGTCAATCGCATCCACAAATATCCAACTCGACACAACCTTCTGAGTCTACAAATGGATCAGCTACAACAGGAACTGACATATGTGAGGACTCAAATGACAGATGTGAGGACAGAGGTGAGGACCCAAATGAATCAGTTCATGGCTGTGATGATTGGGTTGGCACAGACCCAGGAAATATTGAGGGAGTTAGACGAGCGGCAAACCCCGGAAGATAACCACGCAGGCACTAGAGGTACTAGCAACAATACGCGCAAACAACCACGAACGACTCCAGTAGTGTTTGGACCTGACAACAATCCTGAAGCTAATATCATTGGGAATGGCCAAAGAAACACTGGAGATCGTATTCTACAACAAGATCCTCAAGATGAGCAGTTCACAGTGCTAGGGGCTAGGGCAGATGAAGCTTATGACCGTCGTCTGGACGAGATATCTGAGAAGCTAAGATCCCTGGAATCCCAGAACTCTTTGGGATTCGATGTGATGGATATGGGCTTAGTGGAAGGGGTAAGGATTCCCCACAAGTTCAAACCTCCATGGTTTGAAAAGTATAATGGTACCTCCTGTCCTCGTACCCATTTGCAATATTTTCTGGGAAGATTGAAAGCATATACTATGGATGAGAAGCTATGGATGTTTTATTTTGAAGAAAGTTTAACCGGGGCATCCAAAGAGTAGTATTCACACCTATCGAGGGCTACTGTCAGGAACTGGAAAGACTTAGATGAGGCCTTTGTACGCCAATATCAGTACAACCTACATATGGCACCCAATAGGACCCTCTTGATGGGTATGTCTCATTCCTCGAGAGAAAGTTTCCGCGAATACGCTCAAAGGTGGAGACAACTTGCTGCTATTGTCCATCCACCTATGTCTGAAAGGGAAATGGCTGATATATTTATGAATACCTTGCAAGGGACCTACATTGGTAGACTTGCTGCCTTCTCTTCTACCAGTTTTGCTGATGTGGTTATAGCAGGCGAGAGAATTGAAAGCATATTGAAGATGGGTAAGATTTCTGACAATGGTGCCAGCTCTAGCAATGCCAAGAAACCTTTCTCAGGACCTAGAAGAATAGGGGAAACTAATATAATGCATGCTAGTAGAGGTAGACCCCAGTACTTGCAAAGATCAGTGGCCGCAGTCACCATACCTACTCCAACACCTCAGCAACAACAATATCCTGAACAACAACAAAGATCTTATAATAACAACATGTAAACACCCCAAATTTTCCCTCACCCATTCACACCATGGCTTGTGATCTTTTCATGTACATAAGTTCAATCATAGCATCTCATACCACATTTTTGTTTCACTGCATTGCTCCCAAGTCATCTGCATCTAGGGTTTGTGATCTGAGCAGTCCAAGAGCCATTTGAGCCACTCCAAAGATCATCAATCACTTCAAAGGGGTCCATGTGTGTTCAAGCATCATATTGTATCCTCACAAGATCAAAAAATCCAAAGAATCACAAGAACTGAGAAAGGCATGGAAGCAGAGCCAGGTTTAACGACACAGATGACCTAGAACTAGGGTTTTGGTTTCAGAGGCCATAACTCCAATTTTTTTGGTCATTCTTGTTTCTATTTGTCTCTATATGTTACAAGGATCATGCATATAAATTTTCATGAAGACATTCCATGGGGAAGGCATCTAATCAAGAGTTGACTTCTTGAGCAAGTCAGTGTAAAATCAGGGCATCTGAGGCCCCCAATGACCCAACCAAGGGGTGTTCTTCATCATTTTGATTGTGTATGATCTTTATTTGATCATAGAAGATGTTGGAAGTTCACAAAATTGAAGAATTTCAAGCCATTTGCAAAGTTGCCTTTTTGGGAAAATGACTTGTAATGGAAACTTGCCATTTTGGGAAACTTTTTCAAACCTTTCTTTTTGATTCAAAAATGCCTCAAATGGGAAAACTTTGGTCATGAAAGTTGTAGAATGGATCATTCCCTTTTCAAAAAGTACAAGAACCCATTCTAATTCATTTTGGATCAAAAGTTATGGCCTTGCAAAGTTGGATAAAATCATTGAAATTTCACTTTTGCACAAAATGGAAAACTTGCAATTTCTCATGGCAAGCTTTTATGTGACTTCAATGTGACCTCTAATCATCATACCAATGCAATGCGTGACCTAAGAATCAGTTTGGCCCAAGGGATTTCCCATTCCTATGTCTTGATTTTCAAATAAACATAAGCCATTCTTCATGAAAGTGCAAAGAGGGATTTCTTGCAAAATCATTCTCAAAGGGATTGTATGACCTCTACTTGGTTTCGATACATTTCCATGACCTAATGAGGCATCCCACACCAAATATTCAGCAAGACTTCTCACACATACATGGCCAAAATCATGAAATGTAACAAGTTGCCATATTGCAAAAACACTTCCAACTTATGATCCAAATGCTGTAGTCCTTCATGAATCATCCAAGGGCCATCCTTGACTCAAGCTGATACAGTATAGGCCAAGAAACCATCTCTGCCACAACCCATGCTGCAAGTACACCATTTTTGACTTTTTGGCCAATCATCCCATACCAATCCCACAGTGCATACCTGCCCTCCAGAATTGTTGGGATAGTTTATGGATCACCTAAGGATCATAAAACACAACGCACACAAGCCAGAAGAACACAATCCAGCATACACACAAAAAACTGTCAAAACCTTTCCCTCTTCGAATCACACAACACAGCCATCAAACTTCAATAATTCCTTCACCAATCAACCAGAAATAATCCATAGAACAGATCCCACCCCTCACAATGATCTGAAACACAACACACAAGAACCTCATTTCCTGCTACACCAGAACTGAATCACAAAAACTAGCCACTCTCAACCTCATTCAAGTGTTCCATCAGCCTTAGGAGGATCAAGGGAGATCATTGGCACAAAAGGGAGGCTCTGAAAGCTCACTTTCGAAGGTCTCCATCTCAGGTACAACCTAATAACTTTTTTCTCAGAACTTTATTTTCTTGTTACAAAATGAATCTACATGTTGCACTGATCATCTGGATGTGTTTAGATTTGAAAATAAGTAAGAGATGACCATTTCATGTCACTCTGAAAGTTTGCCCGTGTTTCATGTTTTCCTTCGATTCAGGCTTGTGAGTGAAAATAAATGAATTTTGAGTGAGGGGTTAGGTTTAGATTGAGGAGAGGATCATTTTGGTGGAAGAAATTTCATGATTGGTAAGCTGTAGCAAAATCTAGGGTTTATGCTCGCCGGAGAAGATGACCGGAACCACTGTTCTGGTCACCTGAAACTCATTAACCCTAATTGTGTCATTAATGCAACTTTGAATGTGGACCGTAGATACGTTTGACTTAGGTTGACTCGCGCGTGAACGTATGGCCAGGATGTGTCATTAAAACCCTAATCCCTGATTAATTAATTAAATCCAGTTTAATTAATTATAAAACCAGATTTAGCCAGGTTTGAACTTGGGCCATTGGATGTGGTTCCAAGTCAACCTTTCCTAGCCCAGAATCAATCTGGTCCCTTCATTGAGCATACTTCTCTTTATTTTAAATTTATTTT
Source organism: Lathyrus aphaca (assembly GCA_963966055.1). Classification (NCBI taxonomy): domain Eukaryota; kingdom Viridiplantae; phylum Streptophyta; class Magnoliopsida; order Fabales; family Fabaceae; genus Lathyrus; species Lathyrus aphaca. Next base: position 618,747,230 of record OZ014519.1, read on the forward strand.
CATTTTTATTGCATTTATTTGTACGAATTAATTAAAATAGCAAAAATCATTTAAAAATTATGAAAATTTTTGTCAAGGTTTTCATTAATTTTTAGAACCCAAAAACATTTTTTTTTTTGCATTAAAAATTATTTTTAAATCATTTAAATGTTTATTTTTAATTAGTTAATGAAAATTAATTAATTAAAAATACATTTAGGTATTTAAAAATCACCAAAATATTCACATAGCATTTAAAAACATTTAGAAACATTGTCCAACTCTCAAACCAAATTTAGTTTTTGTTCTTGATGCCTTTTGATCATTTTCATTGGATTTAATTTCATTTCAAGGCAATATTTTATGTCAAACTTCAAAAATTTCTTTCTGCCTAACCATTGAGAGATGGATGATGATTCTTTTTGCATTGCATCTTGTATAGCATGTAGTTTATAGGATAAAATTGGTTTGAATTGATCTTGCATTTTAAATTTGTTTAGCATTTTTCTTGACAAGGTACCTTAAAACCCTAGCAATCTTAGGAAATTCATAACTTTCACTAGGTTAAGAGTTGGATCCCCTCCTTTGGGCAGTGAGTTTGTATAGGTTTAGGGTATCTTTGATTGCATTTTCAAATTTTTATCATGTCATTGGCTTCTGGTTTTGGATTTTTGCTTTGTGTGATGCATGTAACCCTAATTTGTGCTTTCCTTTGCATCCATTTCTCATTTGTTTGCATACCATGACTTGCCATGATATTTTGTGCATCCATATGATTCATAATGCATCTTAGGACACATTAGAATCATGTTTGACCATTGCATCTTTCATTTTCCATGACATTTGTCCTTTGCATTTCATAACTTTTCATGAACATCCATGGTTCAAAGCATGTTTCTTTTGCATCCATGTGTTTGTTTGATCATTCTCATGTCTTGCCTCATGATTGTATAATCTCTTAGCATCATTAACTTCATGATCTTGCTCCTGGTTTTGGTTTGCATCATCACATTTCATCTCATTTGCATTGCATTTCATTTCTTATGCTAACATTTCAGGTGGTAAGCTGTTTGAGAAGTGAATTTGCCTTCACTTCTCACATTCTCTTTTCATCTCTTTCATACTTCCTTTGCTGCATTTTGTATGTGTATTGGATTGAGCTTGCTCATTCATGTTCATCTCTTACTTTCTTTCTTCAGGCAACTTGTCTTCTTAAGTGAAGCAAGTTGTTTTGCTTCTCTTTGCTTCTTCCTCCTTTCATCTGCTCCTCTCCTTGGTGGTTCCTTGAAGATCTTTCTCTCTTAAGCCTCATTAACCCTAGGAATAACCAAGCATGATAATAATTAGGGTTTGATTAGTCCCCCATTTAGCTTTTACCTTTGTGTCATCTTTGAGTCTTCTTTTCTCATCCCTTAATCAAGGACTAAACCCTAAAGGCTTTAAGGCTTTGTGATTAAGGTTATGCCTGTATCCTTCTATTAGGATGGAGTGTATAACTTTAATCCTAAGTGTTAAACCCTTAATGTGTTTAAATCCTTTAATCAATTCACCTAATAATCACTAAGACATCAAGCTTGTAACTTGGGCCTTGCATTAGGGTTCTAATTCTTCCTTAATTGGTTAAGAAGGACTAACCCTAGTGTTAATGGACAAGTCCCCCTCAAGTTGTCTTACAAATCATAAAATCCACTTCTTAATCTAACCCTTAATTAAAATCCATTTAACAAAGGCTTTGTTTTGTCATGAGGTTAATCCCTAATCATGGATTAAATTGAGGAGCTTTCCTCAGCTTAAATGTTCTCATCTATTATCCTTCTATTAGGATGGTGTAATGAGTCCATTAAATCCCTGATTATGGCTTAAACTCATTATTTAACACTAAACAAAAATAAAAAAAACATCTAAATAATCACAAGTAGGTTAATGATCTTACTCCTATATCATGGTGATTAAGTGTGAGGTGCTTACTTCATACTTAAGGTATTCTCATTACCCCTAATCGGAGGGAGGATGTGATGAGTTTACTAACCCATTGGTTTAGGCTTAAGCTCATTAACTTATGACAAACTTCAAAAAGCAATAAAAGACTGAAAATACAAAAACAAACAATAATCGTCTCCTTCGGGACTCTTTTCTCATCATCTTCACTCACAAACGAGAACTCGCTTCTTCCGTCTAATGCAAGACAGTTTGCACCTGAGCCAGACAGGTCATACACTTGAGCATAGACAAGTAAGCAGTTCACAAGTCAATTTATCTTTCAGTCTCTTTGAGTCGAACTACGGTGTTCTGACTTCCTCATTGCACGAGAGGATACGTAGGCATAACTTAACAGTTATCGAACAAAAGTCTCTGTATATTCCCCCTCCTTCCAGCATTATTCTTTAAGCCTCATAATCTTGAGCATTTCACTCCTGTTCTTACACTGACACTTCTCTTATACACTTCTAACTTCTTTTACACTGACACTTGCATTCTTTCCAGCTTTGATACACAGATAGCACTGACACTACCCCTTTAAAACAGAAATATTTTAAGCGTGGATCCCGTCGAGTACGGCGGACAATATGGGTGCTAATACCTTCCCAGGTTGTAACCAACCCCCTTTCTCAGTCTCTCTGGTTCGCAACCGTCTTATCCATATCTTTTCTTAGGTCCATGCAGCATTGCCTTTCCTTCGGGATAAAAATGCCTAGCTGGCGACTCTATTCATTCCTTTCTCCTTTCGCCGACCGTTCGCGTCTGTACCCCTCTTGACCAGGTGTCATTTGGTGGGAGCGACAGCTTGGCGACTCTGCTGGGGACCCTTATACTGTAACCAGGGCTTCTGGTTCTTTTTGTGGGTTCCTCCTAGCGCTTGTTTGATTTGTGTTTACGGGGGTGATATGTGCTCTTTATGTTTGTATATTTGCTTTATTTACTGCTTTATGTACAGTTATTGTTTTCTTTACAACTTTATATACATCATACTGTCATACTGTCATCTGGTTGGATCTGGTTTATTGTTTTGATGGGTGGGGTTCATTGAGAGTTTAAGGTCCTATACCTGGGACCTGAGTGACACCTAGGCTAGAGTGGTTCATGTTCTTTCCCATTCCATTTCGGTCTGGTGCGGGAATATGAAACACGGTTCAGATGTGGGTTTCTTCTTGAGAACTTTGTGCTACAGATTTCCTGTAGTGCTAGGGCTATCTGGGAAGCCTGCTAAGTCTGGATAACCTTTATTATTGACCTTCAGAAACTGAGGTGAATTAGAGGAGGATCTTTTATGGTTATTGTAAACATTGTACCTCCGGGTTAGAAGTGTTTACACTTCTCATAACTGATCCAAGTCTGAGGATCTTTGTTTTAGAACACCACATGTGAGGGGGTTGGGTTGTTTATAGGTTTGCAGGTACCATTGGCCACATCATACCCTGATATTTGCTTTGTTTAAGAATGCTTCACCTTGGACAGTTCTTGTGATTTAACCCTGGACATGTGACTCTTTATTTGAGTCCCCCACCTTGGTTACTGGATTTCTGAACCTCCATCTGGACTTCTTAAACATACATGGGCCTTTTTATATCAAGACAATAATCATATCCAGCTTGATTACCAAACCCTTGCATATCATTTGCATACTCATCATTTGCATCATTTAACATTTGTTTATTTGTTTTTCAAGGTATCCACATTACCTCTGGCTTGGTTTTGACCCCTTCATCTGCATAAACCTCTGTTTCATCAGCTATCTGCTTCAGCTATCTTCATCAGTTGCCTGCTTCAGCTACCTCCATCATCATCCTCAGCCTGTCAGTGGCTCATCTCCAGTATCAGTCTTCATCATCAGCATCTGTTTTCAGCTTTTCATCAGCAGTCATGGCACCCAAGAAAAGCAACATTTCATACCATTTCTTTGAGCCTGTGCTGGCTGGCATCAGACTGGTCCAGACACTTATTACTCCAGACCACATCCCATTATTCAGAGAGCATTATGGAGGCATCCTTGATATGGTTATGGACTTAGACCCTTCTCAGAGGAGTTTTATCCACACCTGCCTACAGTTTTATGACCCTCCTTTGAGATGCTTCACTTTCCAGAACTTTCAGTTAGGACCTCTGCTAGAGGAGTTTTCATCACTGATTGGAGTGCCTATTAGGGGTGGGATTCCCTTCAACCCAGAGATGACTTCTCCCAGCAATGGAGAAGTGGCAAAAGCACTGTACCTAGAGCCTATTGTGATTGAGCAGAACATGACCACAAAGGCTGGGATCCCTGGTTTGCACTTAGATTTTCTGACTTCTCAGGCTATCCTGAAGGCCTCCTTGGGAGAATGGAAGGCAGTTTGTGCATTGTTAGCCCTCAGTATATATGGGGTTATACTTTTTGCAAATGAGCCCAAGTTTATCAGCAACAATGCCATTCATCTTTTCCTTTTGAGGAACCCAGTACCCACATTGCTGGGGGATTTCTATTATTCTGTTCACCAAAGAAATGAGAAACAGAGAGGAAAGTTGGTAAGATGCTGTGCTCCTCTATTCCATACTTGGCTGCTTAAACACTTACTCAGGACTGATGCCTTCCTGAACCCTCACCAATAGAAGAATTGGGCTAAGAGACTTATTGCTTTGACTTCAGATGACATCAGATGGTGCACCCAGAGCACCAAAGGTAGGGACATAATTACTAGTTGTGGGCAGTACCCCAATGTACCTCTAATAGGAGTGAAGGGTTGCATCAACTACAATCCTTTGTTGTTTAAGAGACAATTGGGCTATGCTTTGGTTCACCCTCCTAGAGTGCAAGATCTAGCTGAAACCCTGTATTGTGAGATAAAGCCTAATCTAGCTGTTGTCAGACAAGCATCTTGGGCTTGGGACAACATCCAGACCAAAGGGATGGCCATTCTTGGGAGATGCAATAATATGGCTTCAGCTCAGTACTATGAATGGTCTCATGCTAGGGCTCAGATTTCTGGGATGCCCTTCACCATTGAGGATGCACCTGGACCATCCACAGTACCACCTCCAACCACTGTCAGCCTGGAAGAATTTGAGAAGCTGAAGGAGAGGAATGAGAATCTGTCTCAAGCTCTGAAGAAGACCCTCTGGGAAAGGAGTGATGGTCGTCTAGAGATTGAGAGGTTGGAGAAGCTTAAGGTAGAACATCTGGCCAAGATTGAGAAATCAGAAGACTACATCAAGAAATCAAGAGCTGGAGAGCAAATATTGAAGAATGCCTGTAAAGAGGCCCAGTTTCAGAAGGCTAGAACTGATCTCTATCTAGAGGAAAGTCAAGCTAGGTGGGTCAGGATCACTGAAGCTCGCACTCAGGAAGATAAGAGAACTCGAGCTAGGATTGAGCAGTTGGAGGCTAATGAAAAGAAGCAACAGGAGGCTTTGCTGGCAGCCCAGAAGGAAATTTCAGAATTGAAGCTTAGGCTGGTTTGAAGAGGTCAAAGGACCAAGACAGGCACAAGAAGCTGACCCCTGCTATTGCCACCAGAAACCTTCTTATCAGGAACATCACAAAGCATCCGGCTGGTCCTTTAACTGAAGCACTTTTGAAGGAGGTTAAGGAGGATGAGTTTGGCTTAGATGTTTGACTACTTTGCTTGTTGTTATTTCCATTTGATGTACTTTTCTTTTTATGTTGTATTTTGACCCTTCAGGGGTATATGTTGTAAAAAAACAAACTATGTATGATCTACCTTTTGTAATATATTTGTTAGTTTGTTTCATTGAGTTTTCTTTCTCTCAAGCAACATCAAAACATCTTCCTCAGGGTCTGGAAAGGTCAAAACCAAGAGCCAAGTCGGATACCTTGGAAAATAAATAAGCATACTGCATTGCATACTGACTGTTGTTTTGTTTTGTAGGTTTGTCTTTACTTTATTTTGTTTCTAACTCTGTTGTGGTTCAGGAATTATTGCTCGCCACCGGGTGTTCCCTCTCAACCGTCCGCACCGGTATCCTACTCACAACAATCTTCCTGGTATCCAGATGGATCAAGTACAACAAGATCTGACAGAGGTTAGAACTCAGATGGCTAATGAAAGGCTGGAGATGAGAAACCAAATGACCCAGTTCATGGAAGTAATGAATGGCTTGGCCCAAAGTTAAGAAAGGTTGAGGGCATTGGTAGAAAGACAAACCCCGGAAGAACCTCCCCTGGGAACTGGAGGAACAAGTAACAATGAAAGGGGTCAACCTCATGTTAATCCACCAGTGTATGGGCCTCATCTACATCTGGAAGTCAACATCCCAGGTAATGTGCAAGGGAATACTACTGGAGGATGGATCTTACAAGAAGACCCCCAAGAAGAGCAGTTTACTGTAATGGGAGATGGGGATGAAGTTTATGATAGGAGGTTTGATGAAATTGCTGAGAAGTTGAGATCTCTGGAGTCTCAAAATTCCCTAGGTTTTGATGTCATGGATATGGGGTTAGTGGAAGGGGTAAGGATTCCCCACAATTTTAAACCCCCGTGCTTCGAGAAGTACAATGGAACTTCCTGTCCACGAACTCACTTGCAGTCTTTTCTGGGAAGACTTAAAGCATATACTATGGATGAGAAACTGTGGATGTTTTACTTTGAAGACTGTTTGACTGGGGCTTCAAGGGAGTGGTATTCACACTTGACCAGAGCCACTATCAGATGCTGGAAGGACCTAGATGAAGCTTTCATCAGACAGTACCAATAGAATCTGGACATGGCTCCTAACAGAACCCTTCTGATGGGAATGTCTCAATCCTCCAGGGAAAGCTTCCGGGAATATGCCCAAAGGTGGAGACAGCTTGCTGCTGCTGTCCAGCCACCCATGTCGGAAAGAGAAATGGCTGACATGTTTATGAACACTCTGCAAGGAACATATATTGATAGGCTAGCTGCCTTTTCTTCCACCAGCTTCGCTGACGTGGTCATAGCCGGGGAAAGAATTGAAAGCCTTCTGAAGATGGGTAAGATTTATGATAATGGTGCAAGTTCGTCAAGTAATCCCAGGAAGCCTTTTGTGGGACCTAGAAGAACCGGTGAGACAAATGCCATTCATGCCGGTAGGGGCAGACCTCAGTATGTCCACAGATCAGTAGCAGCTGTCATTATTCCAGTTCTGATTCCTCAGCAACCAGCATATCAACCACAACAACAACCACACTATCAGCAACAAGTTCAGTATCCGCCACCGAGGACCTACAACAACAACAACAACAACAATCAACAGCAAAGGCCCTTTCAGCAAAGACCATCACAGGAAAATAGGGTGATTGACCCTATCCCCATGCCTTATGCTGCCTTATTGCCACAACTCCTGAAACTCAACTTGGTTGAATTAAGGACATTGGCACCACCAGATCCCTCTAATCTTCCCAGAAATTATGATGTCAACGCCAGATGTGCTTTCCACTCCAATGCACCTGGCCACAATACTGAGAAATGCAGGGCTTTACAAATGAAGGTGCAAGATCTGGTGGATTCTAAAGCCCTCAACTTCGCACCCCCTCCAAATGTCAACAAGAATCCCATGCCTAATCATGGAGGGCCAAGAATTAATGCCATTGAGGAAGGCAAGCCATCTTTCTTAATCACCAGTGTTGGGCAAATTCGGACACCTCTGGTAGAAATTAAAGCTCAACTTCTAGAGTGCCAGATGTTCCCCGGGTGTGAGCTCGGTTGTGGTTATTGTAACATTTCGGTCAACGGGTGTGATAATTTGAGAAGCGGCATAGATGGTCTTATCAAAAGTGGTATACTTTAGATCACAACAACGACGCCTACAAATCCAGCAATCCCTTTGACAATAATTCCTGACTCTTCTACAACTGCAACAACAATCATTCCGACCAATTCATCAATATCATCAACAATGGCTCCGTCCATCACTTCAACAAATCATATGTCAACAACCATTTCTTCTACAACATCAGCACCCATTTATTCAGCAGAATCTTCTACAACGCCAACAGAAATTAATGAAGATTTCTCAGAAGTCACCATTTACTATGATCCATCAAATGTTCCTCCAAACAACAACTTTCAACAACAAACAGTGGCACCTCCTGCCAGATCACCGGTCACCATTTACTACGATCCGCACACCATTTCAGTACCTTCCTCTGCAGCAGTCAGTCCAGTTACTATCACAGTACCTGGACCCGTTCCATATGAAAGCAGTAATGCCATACCTTGGCATTATGGCTCTGACCTCCACTGCAACGGGGAGAAAATCACTTTAGATTCTTCAACCTCTTCTCCACAGATTAATAATGTTGGGGGAGGCGGAGGCTTCACCAGAAGCGGACGCTTTTTTGCCTCACAATTGCAAAGACCAAATGCCGAAGCAGAAGCTGCTGCAAAAGCAAAGGGGAAGAGTGTGATACCTGAAGAACCAATCATCAAAGAAACTCAGAAGACATCCTTTGAGCAAGATGTAGACGAGTTTATGAGAATTATAAAGAGAAGTGATTACAAGGTGGTGGATCAGCTTCATCAAACTCCCTCAAAGATCTCCATATTATCCCTGTTGATGTGTTCTGAAGCTCACAGGAATGCATTACTGAAAGTCCTGCACGCGGCATACGTGCCAGAGGAGATCACTGTTAATCAGCTAGAAACTGTGGTGGCTAATGTCAACACCAGTCATGGACTGGGCTTTACCAACGCTGACTTAACAACTGAGGGACGTAACCACAACAAGGCTTTACACATCACTCTAGAATGCAAGGGTGCTGTTCTATCTCATGTACTGGTGGACACTGGGTCTTCACTCAATGTTCTACCAAAGAAAGCCTTAGTGAAGCTGGAATATGATGGCTTGGCATTACATCTGAGTAATTTGGTGGTGAGAGCATTTGATGGCTCTAAAAGATCAGTGCTAGGGGAGATTGATCTGCCTGTGATGATTGGCCCGCAGACTTTTAAAATTACCTTCTATGTGATGGACATTCAGCCGGCCTACAGCTGTTTGTTGGGTAGACCTTGGATCCATGCCGCTGGCGCTGTTACGTCTACCCTTCACCAGAAGTTGAAATTCGAGTGGGAAGGCCAGATCATCACCATCTGTGGGGAAGAGGACATCTTTGTTAGCCATCTGGCTACGTACAAGTATATTGAGATGGATGGAGAAATCCATGAAACTATGAGCCAAGGGTTTGAGGCCCTGTACATAAATGAAGCATCTGTTGTACTGGGAACCTCCATGACGTCTTATCAGCAAGCCAGGAAGGTTGTTGAAGAGGGTACTGCCCAAGGTTGGGGCAAGCTGTTGCCTGTGGAGAAGAAGGAGGACAGATTTGGGTTGGGTTACAGACCAACTCAACAAGATCAATCAGAGGCTGCCAAGAAGCCCAATTTTGTCAGCGGGGGTATGCTCACCCCGGATGCAGTGAACAACTTGGAAGATGAGTCGGAAGATGAGCGCAACCTGGAGAGCTGGATACGTCCAAGGATCCCGGAGAGCCGCATCTCAAACTGGTCTTCCCAGGAAATTATAAGGGTTACTCCTGCAGAGTAATTATTATTTCCCGTATTTTTAAGCATGCATCAAGTCTTGCATCTTGCCCAAGATGACAAGACTCATTTTGTAATCGGGCCATCTTGTAATTTTGTGCAAACAGATCAATCAATGAATATCGGACATCTTTTGCAAATGAGTCTTTTTCTTTTCCGCTCACTGTTTTTCATTTTTCTTTTTGTACAAAAATAAAATGGAAATGTTTTCCAAAATGATAACTTTATTTCACTTTTTCTAAAACAAGATTAAAATCAATCACTAAAATAAACAATCTAAACCCTTGCAGAGAGTGCCTTTCAGACTGCACCGACAACAGCACAGCTATGGCTTCATATGACTTTGACAATCCTATCAATCAAGCGGATGAAGGGGTTGAAGAAGATTATGAGCTTCCTGAAGAGCTAGCCAGGTTGTTAAGGCAAGAGGAGAAGGTTATCACTCCTCATCAGGAGGAGGTCGAAACGGTTAATCTTGGTACGGAAGAAGATGTAAAAGAGGTTAAGATCGGGCCCTGCCTGCAAGATTTAGTAAAAGAACAACTGATTGATATGCTTCGGGAGTATGTGGATGTCTTTGCTTGGTCTTATCAGGATATGCCAGGGTTGGACACCGATATTGTCATGCACAAGCTGCCCTTAAAAGAAGACTGCCCACCGATAAAACAGAAATTGCGCCGTACTCGCCCAGATATGGCAATGAAGATCAAAGAAGAGGTACAAAAGCAGTGGGACGCCGGGTTCCTTGCTGTGACTAGCTATCCGCCGTGGGTTGCTAATATTGTACCTGTGCCTAAGAAGGATGGCAAGGTAAGGATGTGTGTAGATTACCGGGATCTAAACAGAGCCAGCCCGAAAGATGATTTCCCTTTACCTCACATTGATGTATTGGTTGATAATACAGCTCAGTTCTCGGTATTCTCCTTCATGGACGGATTTTCAGGATACAATCAGATTAAGATGTCACCTGAATACATGGAGAACACAACTTTTATCACACCTTGGGGCACGTTCTGTTACAAGGTGATGCCATTCGGACTGAAGAATGCTGGTGCAACATATCAACGGGCTATGGTAACATTATTCCACGACATGATCCATAAAGAAATTGAATGTTATGTGGATGACATGATTGCCAAGTCCCTCACATAAGAAGACCACCTGGTGAACCTGCTGAAGTTATTCAAGCGTCTGAGGAAATACCAACTGAAGTTGAACCCCAACAAGTGCACATTCGGGGTACGATCCGGTAAGTTGCTGGGATTTATTGTAAGTGAAAAAGGGATTGAAGTTGACCCTGATAAAGTCAAAGCCATTCAAGAAATGCCTGCACCGAAGTCAGAAAAAGAAGTTCGAGGGTTTCTAGGTAGATTGAACTACATTTCAAGGTTCATATCTCACCTTACAGCAACCTGTGAGCCTTTGTTCATGTTGTTAAGAAAGGAACAAACGGTCAGGTGGAACGAAGACTGCCAGAGAGCTTTTGACAAAATCAAGGAATACTTACAAGAGCCTTCAATCCTTATGCCTCCAGTTGAAGGAAGACCTCTAATCATGTACTTGACAGTATTAGAAGAGTCAATGGGGTGTGTGTTGGGCCAGCATGACGAGTCAGGTCGAAAAGAGTATGCAATATACAACCTAAGCAAAAAGTTTACCGACTGTGAACAACGTTATTCACTGCTCGAGAAAACTTGTTGTGCTTTAGCGTGGGCTGCTCGCCGACTAAGGCAGTATATGTTGACCCACACTACTTTATTGATCTCAAAGATGGACCCAGTCAAGTACATATTTGAGAAGCCATCGCTTACCGGACGGGTTGCAAGATGGCAAATGATTCTCACAGAATATGACATCTAGTACACATCTCAGAAAGCCATCAAGGGCAGTGTACTGTCTGATTATCTTGCTGAGCAACCTATTGACGATTACCATCCTATGAGATTTGACTTCCCGGATGAAGACATCATGTTCATAAAAGCAAAATATCATGAAGAGCCTATTCACACTGAAGGGCCCGACCCAGAGGAAGAATGGACTATGATGTTTGATGGGGCTGTTAATATGAATGGTCGTGGTGTTGGTGCGGTACTCATTACACCTAAGGGAGTTCACATGCCTTTCTCGGCAAAACTCACTTTCAACTGCACTAACAACGAAGCTGAATACGAAGCTTGCATTATGGGTCTTGAGGAAGCCATTGACCTCAGGATCAAAACTGTGACCGTGTTCGGAGATTCAGCTCTGGTAATTAATCAAACCAACGGCAAATGGTACACACACCAAGATCATCTGATACCTTACAGGGATTATACAAGGAGGTTATTGACTTTCTTTACAACGGTCAAGCTTGAGTATATCCCTCGGGACGAGAATCAATTTGCAGATGCCCTTGCCACCATTTCATCCATGATCAAAGTTCAAGCTGCCAACTTTGTGCCTCGAATCTCGGTATCCAGACTTGACAGACCAGCATACGTGTTCTCAGCAGATATTGTTAAAGATGATAAGCCTTGGTTCCATGACATTAAATGCTTCTTGGAGGATCAGACATACCCACCTGGGGCATCTTCCAATGATAAGAAGACATTAAGAAGGCTAGCTGGTAGTTTCTTTCTGAATACTGACGGTTCCCTTTACAAGAGAAACTTTGATATGGTACTCCTCAGATGTGTTGATAGGGCAGAGGCAGACTTGTTGATGCACGAAGTGCACGAAGGATCCTTTGGTACCCATGCGGGAGGGCATGCCATGGCCAAAAAGTTGCTGAGATCAGGTTATTACTGGATCACAATGGATGCAGATTGTTGTGCTTATGCCAGAAAATGCCATAAATGCCAGATCTATGCGGATAAGGTGCATGTGCCTCCAAATCCTCTGAATGTGATGTCTTCACCCTGGCCCTTTGCCATGTGGGGCATTGACATGATTGGCAAGATTGAACCGACTGCTTCAAATGGCCACAGATTCATCCTGGTAGCCATTGACTATTTCACCAAGTGGGTTGAAGCAGCTTCATATGCAAATGTTACTAGGCAAGTGGTAGCTCGATTTTTGAAGAGAGATATCATCTGTCGGTATGGAGTGCCCGAACGAATCATTACTGACAATGGTTCCAACTTGAATAACAAAATGATGGCAGAACTGTGTCGGGACTTCAAGATCCAACACCACAATTCTTCTCCCTACAGGCCAAAGATGAATGGCGCTGTTGAGGCAACTAATAAGAATATCAAGAAGATTGTGCAGAAGATGGTAGTTACGTACAAAGACTGGCATGAAATGCTACCGTTTGCCTTGCATGGGTACCGTACGTCAATCAGAACATCCACTGGGGCAACGCCGTATCAACTTGTGTATGGTATGGAGGCAGTCCTACCTATTGAAGTTGAATTACCCTCCTTACGGGTACTGATGGATGTCAAGCTGAATGAAGCAGAATGGGTCCGGTCCCGATACGAACAACTGAGTCTGATTGAAGAGAAGAGATTGGCTGCAATCTGTCATGGGCAGTTATATCAGAAAAGAATGAAGAAAGCCTTCGATCAGAAAGTCAGGCTCCGAGAATACCAAGTAGGAGATCTTGTGCTGAAAAGACTCCTTCCTCCTCATACAGACCACAGGGGCAAGTGGACTCCTAATTATGATGGTCCATTCATAGTAAAGAAAGTTTTCTCTGGTGGAGCACTGATGCTCAGCACTATGGATGGTGAAGATTTCCAGTCCCCTGTGAATTCAGATGCAGTTAAAAAATACTTCGCATAAAATGACCCGCTGGACATAAAAACAGAATGTAAGTCCAGGCAAAAATAGGGCATCCCGGCGAGTCAAAAACAGAATAAAAGACTCGGGAAAAAATAAGGGAAAAAAAATTAAAAAAAATGTGTACACCCGCTGAGTTGAAAAGCCGCCTTGGACAACTCAGGCAAAAATGGGTATCCTGGTGGATTGAAAACCCGAAAGGGCGATCCACGCAAAATAAGGGAATAAGCGAACAACTGCATTCTGAATTCGTTTGTATCACTTACAACATGGAAAGCTCCGAAAGGTTCGAGCATCAGTCAGAATCAGCCTTCTTCAGAAAGCAAGACGAGAAGAATGTCAAATGTCATACGAATCATAGCAAAGGGAAGCTCCTTGAAGCGTCATCAACATTGCCAATACCTTTTGTTTCTCAATTTGTAACAATCTCCTCATTTTAGGGGATTTGTTTCTTTGACTGTACCTTGCCGATTCAGGGCACATGAATTAATAAAATCATATTTTCAGTCATGTTTCGTACATTTTGTTTTCATTTGCAAGAATGTCCGATGTCTTTAAGATACTGATTGCATAAATACAGATGTTTCTCTTCTAAAAATACGTGCTTGCAGGAAATATACTCACTCCCAGGAGTACCTAAACTCTTATGATAGGAATCCGGTAAAGGATACCTCGGGATTACTTGTGTGTTCCTCTGTCTTTTCAGGATTGCAGGTATTCAAAGCACAGCATGGGGCATGAAAACTTCATCCCAGCAAGCTGGCAAATCATTATCTACTCAGTCTTAGCACCGGAGGTGCTTTCTCCCCAACTGAGTTGCCATTTGTTGTTTCCTCCTCATCCAAGTACAAAAGCCAGGGAACCATCTCCCCACTGAATTTCAGCCTCTATCCACAAAAGCAACATCTAAAGATCTCACAACAGAGTGACGAAAGCTTCTACAAACCCCAGCTGGGTCCCTCATTACCAAAATAGGTCTATCAGTGACCTATATCCCCAAGCAAAGTTCCATATGTCAGATCTACCAATGATCTCATCCCCAGCTGGGATGTCCACTTCAAGCAGATCAGCCAGAGATCTCCACAGCAGCGGGATCCGAATCTCAGATCGGCATCTTTGCATAATCATAGCATTCACATCATATTTCCCACAGAGCGTAGCATTCCGTCTAATACGGAGCATTACGGCAAAAATCAAACATATTGCATAATCATAAGCCATGTTCTGAATCAAACACTTGCGAATACTGACAATTCGTCAGCGATATACAGAAAACTCCCTGGATTCCCCGGCAGGAAGCCAAGGCATTTTCCTTACACTCGTAAATACAGATACACACTCCTTTTGGCACTCGTCCGTGTCATCATTCCCCAGTAAAAGTCGCCCGAGCATTCTTTACAAACAGACACTTATATATTACAGAGACTTCTTGACACCCGTCCGTGTCATACCCCTAGTAGAAAGTCGAAGCGTCCTCTTTGCACTCACAGATGCTTATACACAACTTCCTTTATAAACCATACACCTGTTTATATTACACTTTCTTATTTTGACACTCGTCCGTGTCACTCTCCCTAGCAAGTTAAACACTCCTGTACACCACTCATACTTATTACTCCTATTTCACTCATACCGATACTCGTCCGTATCTTGCATATATCACTCAAATCCCCTCAGATTCGACACTCGTCCGTGTTCTTTGTTAACCAGTTGATACTCGTCCATATCATCATCTCAGAACATGCGTCAAAGCGTTTGTTTCTACTCGATACTCGTCCGTATCGTAGTCTTAAGGATGCTCGTCCGCATCTTTAATCTATACACCGCGTCAAAACACTTATGTCTTCTTGAATTTAGACACTTGTCTGTGTCTACTATTCCCCAGAAGAGTCCCCACAGAATCGATACTCGTCCATGTTCTTTGTTAACCAGTTGGTACTCGTCCGTATCATCATCTCTGAACATGTGTCAGCATTTGTTTCTACCTGATACCCGTCCGTACCATAGTCTTAAGGATGCTCGTCCGCATCTTTAATCTATACACCGTACCCAAACACTTATACCTCTCATTCATTGGGTATAAACACTCGTCCGTGTTTACTTGTCCCAGCAAATTCCAGCAAACTATTTCCTTTCTATCTGGCATTCGTCCTATGTCATGATACCCGTTTGGCAGCCGTACCCTGCCAGGCGATCGTCCTTCACCTTTGGATGACCGTCCCTCATCCTTTCCCCAGCGGAGTCTCCATTATAGGAACCCTTTTCTATCCGACATTCGTCCTATGTCGTGATATTTAGCAGCCGTCCCCTGCTAGGTGATCGTCCTTCACCCTTTGATGATCGTCCTTCATCATTTTATCCGATGGTCGTCCCCGTCGTTGATCTTGTTATCTGGCATTCGTCCTATGGCATGATAAACCCTGAGAGCAGCCGTACCCTGCTAGGTGATCGTCCTTCGCCTCTTGATGATCGTCCTTCATCATGCTTATCCGATGGCCGTACCCATCGTCGACCTTTTCATCCGACATTCGTCCTATGTCGCGATGCTTTTGGCAACCGTACCTTTCCCGGTGATCGTCCTTCACCTTAGATGACCGTCCCTCATCTTATCCCCAACAGAGCAGTCGTCCCCTGCTAGGTGATCGTCCTTCACCTTTGATGACCTTACCTCATCATTTATTTTTACCCGTAATCCCCAGAAAGTCTTGGTGGCCGTCCCCATCATGATCTCTCATATCCCCAGCTTGTCGGCCATCCCCGTCATTGCTTTGTTTCCCGAATTATCCCCAGCATGTCGGTCGTCCCCGTCATTGCTCGTTCCCCAGCAGTCGTCCTCTGCTCGACGGTCGTCCTCCGTCGCCCGCACTTTATATTATACTTTATTTTCTTTTACAATCTATATCCCTTTTCTTCTTCATTCTGTGAGTGCAAATTTTGGACTGTCTTTGGTATTCAACCACGAGTTATCTTGTTTGCTTGTTAAGCCGTTGCTTACATCCTGCACAGCTAACTCATGCTTGAATAGGGGAAGCTGTAAACACCCCAAATTTGCCCTCACCCATTCACACCATGGCTTGTGATCTTTTCATGTGCATAAGTTCAATCATAGCATCTCATACCACATTTTTGTTTCATTGCATTGCTCCCAAGTCATCTGCATCTAGGGTTTGTGATCTGAGCATTCCAAGAGCCATTTGAGCCACTCCAAAGATCATCAATCACTTCAAAGGGGTCCATGTGTGTTCAAGCATCATATTGTATCCTCACAAGATCAAAAAAGCCAAAGAATCACAAGAACTGAGAAAGGCATGGAAGCAGAGCCAGGTTTAACTGCACAGATGACCTAGAACTAGGGTTTTGGTTTCAGAGGCCATAACTCCAATTTTTTTGGTCATTCTTGTTTCTATTTGTCTCTATATGTTACAAGGATCATGCATATCAATTTTCATGAAGAAATTCCATGGGGAAGGCATCTAATCAAGAGTTGACTTCTTGAGCAAGTCAGTGTAAAATCAGGGCATCTGAGGCCCCCAATGACCCAACCAAGGGGTGTTCTTCATCATTTTGATTGTGTATGATCTTTATTTGATCATAGAAGATGTTGGAAGTTCACAAAATTGAAGAATTTCAAGCCATTTGCAAAGTTGCCTTTTTGGGAAAATGACTTGTAATGGAAACTTGCCATTTTGGGAAACTTTTTCAAACCTTTCTTTTTGATTCAAAAATGCCTCAAATGGGAAAACTTTGGTCATGAAAGTTGTAGAATGGATCATTCCCTTTTCAAAAAGTACAAGAACTCATTCTAATTCATTTTGGATCAAAAGTTATGGCCTTGCAAAGTTGGATAAAATCATTGAAATTTCACTTTTGCACAAAATGGAAAACTTGCAATTTCTCATGGAAAGCTTTTATGTGACTTCAATGTGACCTCTAATCATCATACCAATGCAATGCATGACCTAAGAATCAGTTTGGCCCAAGGGATTTCCCATTCCTATGTCTTGATTTTCAAATAAACATAAGCCATTCTTCATGAAAGTGCAAAGAGGGATTTCTTGCAAAATCATTCTCAAAGGGATTGTATGACCTCTAGCTGGTTTCAATACATTTCCATGACCTAATGAGGCATCCCAAACCAAAAATTCAGCAAGACTTCTCACACATACATGGCCAAAATCATGAAATGTAACAAGTTGCCATATTGCAAAAACACTTCTAACTTATGATCCAAATGCTGCAGTCCTTCATGAATCATCCAACGGCCATCCTTGACTCAAGCTGATGCAGTATAGGCCAAGAAACCATCTATGCCACAGCCCATGCTGCAAGTACACCATTTTTGACTTTTTGGCCAATCATCCCATACCAATCCCACAGTGCATACCTGCCCTCCAGAATTGTTGGGATAGTTTATGGATCACCTAAGGATCATAAAACACAACGCACACAAGCCAGAAGAACACAATCCAGCATACACAAAAAAACTGTCAAAACCTTTCCCTCTTCGAATCACACAACACAGCCATCAAACTTCAATAATTCCTTCACCAATCAACCAGAAATCATCCATAGAACAGATCCCACCCCTCACAATGATCTGAAACACAACACACAAGAACCTCATTTCCTGCTACACCAGAACTGAACCACAAAAACTAGCCACTCTCAACCTCATTCAAGTGTTCCATCAGCCTCAGGAGGATCAAGGGAGATCATTGGCATAAAAGGGAGGCTCTGAAAGCTCACTTTCGAAGGTCTCCAGCTCAGGTACAACCTAAGAACTTTTTTCTCAGAACTTCATTTTCTTGTTACAAAATGAATCTACATGTTGCACTGATCATCTGGATGTGTTTAGATTTGAAAATAAGTAAGAGATGACCATTTCATGTCACTCTGAAAGTTTGCCCGTGTTTCATGTTTTCCTTCGATTCAGGCTTGTGAGTGAAAATAAATGAATTTTGAGTGAGGGGTTAGGTTTAGATTGAGGAGAGGATCATTTTGGTGGAAGAAATTTCATGATTGGTAACCTGTAGCAAAATCTAGGGTTTATGCTCGCCGGAGAAGATGACCGGAACCACTGTTCCGGTCACCTGAAACTCATTAACCCTAATTGTGTCATTAATGCAACTTTGAATGTGGACCGTAGATAATTTTGACTTAGGTTGACTCGCGCGTGAACGTGTGGCCAGGATGTGTCATTAAAATCCTAATCCCTGATTAATTAATTAAATCCAGTTTAATTAATTATAAAACCAGATTTAGCCAGGTTTGAACTTGGGCCATTGGATGTGGCGCCAAGTCAACCTTTCCCAGCCCAGAATCAATCTGGTCCCTTCATTGAGCATACTTCTCTTTATTTTAATTTTATTTTCATTTTTATTGCATTTATTTGTACAAATTAATTAAAATAGCAAAAATCATTTAAAAATTATGAAAATTTTTGTCAAGGTTTTCATTAATTTTTAGAACCCAAAAATATTTTTATTTTTATTTTTTGCATTAAAAATTATTTTTAAATCATTTAAATGTTTATTTTTAATTAGTTAATGAAAATTAATTAATTAAAAATACATTTAGGTATTTAAAAATCACCAAAAAATTCACATAGCATTTAAAAACATTTAGAAACATTGTCCAACTCTCAAACCAAATTTCTTTTTTGTTCTTGATGCCTTTTGATCCTTTTCATTGGATTTTAATTCATTTCAAGGCAATATTTTATGTCAAACTTCAAAAATTTCTTTCTGCCTAACCATTGAGAGATGGATGATGATTCTTTTTGCATTGCATCTTGTATAGCATGTAGTTTATAGGATAAAATTGGTTTGAATTGATCTTGCATTTTCAATTTGTTTAGCATTTTTCTTGACAAGGTACCTTAAAACCCTAGCAATCTTAGGAAATTCATAACTTTCAATAGGTTAAGAGTTGGATCCCCTCCTTTGGGAAGTGAGTTTGTATAGGTTTAGGGTATCTTTGATTGCATTTTCAAATTTTTATCATGTCATTGGCTTCTGGTTTTGGATTTTTGCTTTGTGTGATGCATGTAACCCTAATCTGTGCTTTCCTTTGCATCCATTTCTCATTTGTTTGCATACCATGACTTGCCATGATATTTTGTGCATCCATATGATTCATAATGCATATTAGGACACATTAGAATCATGTTTGACCATTGCATCTTTCATTTTCCATGACATTTGTCCTTTGCATTTCATATCTTTTCATGAACATCCATGGTTCAAAGCATGTTTCTTTTGCATCCATGTGTTTGTTTGATCATTCTCATGTCTTGCCTCATGATTGTATCATCTCTTAGCATCATTAACTTCATGATCTTGCTCCTGGTTTTGGTTTGCATCATCACATTTCATCTCATTTGCATTGCATTTCATTTCTTATGCTAACATTTCAGGTGGTAAGCTGTTTGAGAAGTGAATTTGCCTTCACTTCTCACATTCTCTTTTCATCTCTTTCATACTTCCTTTGCTGCATTTTGTATGTGTATTGGATTGAGCTTGCTCATTCATGTTCATCTCTTACTTTCTTTCTTCAGGCAACTTGTCTTCTTAAGTGAAGCAAGTTGTTTTGCTTCTCTTTGCTTCTTCCTCCTTTCATCTGCTCCTCTCCTTGGTGGTTCCTTGAAGATCTTTCTCTCTTAAGCCTCATTAACCCTAGGAATAACCAAGCATGATAATAATTAGGGTTTTATTAGTCCCCCATTTAGCTTTTACCTTTGTGTCATCTTTGAGTCTTCTCTTCTCATCCCTTAATCAAGGACTAAACCCTAAAGGCTTTAAGGCTTTGTGATTAAGGTTATGCCTGTATCCTTCTATTAGGATGGAGTGTATAACTTTAATCCTAAGTGTTAAACCCTTAATGTGTTTAAATCCTTTAATCAATTCACCTAATAATCACTAAGACATCAAGCTTGTAACTTGGGCCTTGCATTAGGGTTCTAATTCTTCCTTAATTGGTTAAGAAGGACTAACCCTAGTGTTAATGGACAAGTCCCCCTCAAGTTGTCTTACAAATCATAAAATCCACTTCTTAATCTTACTCTTAATTAAAATCCATTTAACAAAGGCTTTGTTTTGTCATGAGGTTAATCCCTAATCATGGATTAAGTTGAGGAGCTTTCCTCAGCTTAAATGTTCTCATCTATTATCCTTCTATTAGGATGGTGTAATGAGTCCATTAAATCCCTGATTATGGCTTAAACTCATTATTTAACACTAAACAAAAATAAAAAAAACATCTAAATAATCACAAGTAGGTTAATGATCTTACTCCTATATCATGGTGATTAAGTGTGAGGTGCTTACTTCATACTTAAGGTATTCTCATTACCCCTAATCGGAGGGAGGATGTGATGAGTTTACTAACCCATTGGTTTAGGCTTAAGCTCATTAACTTATGACAAACTTCAAAAAGCAATAAAAGACTGAAAATACAAAAACAAACAATAATCGTCTCCTTCGGGACTCTTTTCTCATCATCTTCACTCACAAACGAGAACTCGCTTCTTCCGTCTAATGCAAGACAGTTTGCACCTGAGCCAGACAGGTCATACACTTGAGCATAGACAAGTAAGCAGTTCACAAGTCAATTTATCTTTCAGTCTCTTTGAGTCGAACTACGGTGTTCTGACTTCCTCATTGCACGAGAGGATACGTAGGCATAACTTAACAGTTATCGAACAAAAGTCTCTGTATATTCCCACTCCTTCCAGCATTATTCTTTAAGCCTCATAATCTTGAGCATTTCACTCCTGTTCTTACACTGACACTTCTCTTATACACTTCTCACTTCTTTTACACTGACACTTGCATTCTTTCTAGCTTTGATACACAGATAGCACTGACACTACCCCTTTAAAACAGAAATCTTTTAAGCGTGGATCCCGTCGAGTACGGTGGACAATATGGGTGCTAATACCTTCCCAGGTTGTAACCAACCCCCTTTCTCAGTCTCTCTGGTTCGCAACCGTCTTATCCATATCTTTTCTTAGGTCCATGCATCATTGCCTTTCCTTCGGGATAAAAATGCCTAGCTGGCGACTCTATTCATTCCTTTCTCCTTTCGCCGACCGTTCGCGTCTGTACCCCTCTTGACCAGGTGTCATTCGGTGGGAGCGACACAACAACCAACAACAACGTTCTTTCCAACAAAGGCCTTCTCATATTAGCATGGTAATCGATTCCATTCTGATTCCCTATGCAGTGTTACTCCCGCAACTATTGAAGCTTAACCTGACTGAACTAAGGACTTTGGCTCCACCAGATCCTCTGAATCTTCTGAGGAATTATGATATCAACGCCAGATGTGCTTTTCACTCCAATGCACCTGGTCATTCAACAGAGAAGTGTAGGGCCCTGCACATGAAAATCCAAGATTTGATTGACTCCAAAACTTTGAATTTTACACCTCCACCAAATGTCACAAGGAATCCAATACCAAATCATGGTGAGCCAAAGATCAATGCCATTGAGGAAGACCAACCAGGAATTCTGATTGATGACATTGCAAGTATTCAAACACCACTGGCCGAAGTAAAACTCAGCTATTGAAGTTCCAAGTGTTTCCGGATTGTGAGGCCCGTTGTGAAGCTTGCAAAGTTTCTACCAATGGTTGTGCAAATATGAAGAAGGGTATTAGCAGTCTTATCAGAGAAGGCATCCTGCAAATCACATCAACAGTTCCATCTTCTACAACTGCAACAAAAATCTCTCCTACAACACCATCAAACATTATCTCAGCAGAATCCTCTAATACGCCAGCAAAAGTCATTCCAACAGAATCGGCTACAACAACAGCAAACACCAGTGACGATATCTCAACAGTTACCATCTATTATGATCTAGCAACCATCCATGTTCCGGATTCTCTCAACAACTTTCAGCAACATCAATAACTTCCTGCACCTGCACCATCTTCGATCAGACCTCCTGTCACCATCTACTATGATCCACAGAATATCACCACTCCTTCTTCCGCTGCAATTAGTCCGGTGACCATCACCGTGCCTGGGCCAATTCCTTATGACAGTAATAGTGTTGTGCCTTGGCACTACGACTCAGATCTTTACCACCACGGAAAGAAAGTTACCCTTGACTCTTCAACTTCTACACCACAAATTGACAATGTCGAGGGAGGAAGAGGCCTCACTCGGAGCGAACATCTCTTTGCTTCACACTTTCCAAGAGTTAATTTTGAAGCAGAAACTGCTACCAAAGCAAAAGGAAAAAGTGTGGTGCCAGAAGAACCTGCTGCAAAAGAAACTCAAAAGATACCCTTTGATCAGGATGTAGACGAGTTTATGAGGATTATCAAGAAAAGTGATTATAAAGTTGTGGATCAGCTCCACCAAACACCCTCCAAGATCTCTATACTATCTCTGCTCATGTGTTCTGAGGTTCACCGGAATGCACTACTCAAGGTCTTGCATGCAGCTTATGTGCCGAAAGAAATCACGGTCAATCAGTTAGAGACGGTGGTCGCAAATGTCAATACTAGTCATGGACTAGGTTTCACCAATGCTGAGTTGACTTTGGAGGGGCGTAACCACAACAAAGCTTTGCATATCACTTTGGAATGTAAAGGTGTTGTACTTTCTCATGTCCTTGTTGATACCGGATCATCACTCAATGTGTTGCCAAAGAAAGCTTTAGTCAAGCTGGAGTATGATGGTCCTGCACTCCGTCCGAGCAACCTAGTTGTCAGAGCTTTTGATGGTTCTAAGAGATCGGTTCTCGGAGAGATTTAGCTTCCCGTGGTAATTGGCCCACAAGTTTTCAAAACTACCTTCTATGTGATGGACATACAGCCTGCCTACAGCTATTTGTTGGGTCGACCTTGGATCCATGTCGTCGGCGCGGTAACGTCAACCCTTCACCAGAAGTTAAAGTATGAGTGGGAAGGCCAAATTATCACCATATGTGGAGAAGAAGACATCTTCGTCAGTCACCTGGCTACATACAAGTACATATAAATGGATGGGAAGATCCATGAAACCATGAGTCAGGGTTTTGAAGCTTTGAATGTCAACGAAGCTACAACTGAGGTGTTTGCTGCATCCCAAGAGGAAAGGATGGGCACCTCAATTGCTTCCTACAAACAAGCTCGGAAGGTTGTGGAAGAAGGGAATGCCCAAGGCTAGGGCAAGCTGCTGAAGGTTCAAATGAAAGAAGACAAATTCGGTTTGGGTTACAGACCATCCCGACAAGTTCCAGAGGAGGCTGCTGAAGCTCCTAAGTTCATAAGTGGGGGAATGCTGACCCCAGATGCTGTCAACACTTTGGAAGACGAGGTTGAGAGTGACTACAACCTGGAAAACTGAATCCGTCCCAGAAACCCAGGCCGACAAGTCCTCAACTGGTCTTCCCAGGAAATTATAAGGGTTACTGCTGTAGTGTAATTATTATTTCCTATTTTAAGCATGCATCAAAGTCATGCATCTTGCCCAAGATGTCGGGACTCATTTTGTAATAGGGCTATATGTATTTTGTGCAAATTGAATACTAATGAACAATGGACATCTTTTTGCAAACAATCTTTTTCGCTCACTGTCTTTTCATTTTTGTTATTTTCACACAAAACAATAAATGACAATGTTTTTCTCAATAATAACTTCATTCACTTTTTTTTAAACAAGATAAAATCAATCACTAAAATGAACCAAATCTCAACCCTTGCAGAAATAGCCCTCCAGATTGCACCGACAACGACACTGCTATGACCTCGTATAACTTCGACAATCCGATTAATCAAGCAGATGAAGGGGTTGAAGAAGACTACGATTTACCTGAAGAGTTAGCCAGGTTATCGAGACAAGAGGAAAAGGTGATTACCCCTCATCAGGAGGATGTTGAGACTATCAATCTTGGTACCGAGGAAGATGTGAAAGAAGTGAAGATTGGAGCCAGTCTGCAAACTCCAGTAAAAGAACAACTTGCCAGTATGCTGAGAGAATATGTCGATGTGTTCGCTTGGTCCTATCAAAATATGTTGGGTTTGGATACAGATATTTTCATGCACAAGCTGCCATTGAAAGAGGATTGTCCTCCAGTTAAACAGAAGTTGCGCCGTACTCGTCCAGACATGGCCATGAAAATCAAAGAGGAAGTACAAAAGCAGTGGGACGCCGATTTTCTTGTTGTAACTAGTTATCAGCCATGGGTTGCTAATATTGTACCTGTACCTAAGAAAGATGGAAAGGTGCGTATGTGTGTTGATTACTGGGATCTGAACAGAGCAAGCCCGAAAGATGACTTCCCTTTACCTCACATTAATGTATTGGTGGACAACACAACTCAGGTATTTTCCTTCATGGACGAATTTTATGGATACAATCAGATCAAGATGTCACCTGAAGACATGGAGAAGACAACCTTCATCACACCCTGTGGGATGTTCTTCTACAAAGTAATGTCGTTTGGTATGAAGAATGCCGGTGCAACATATCAACGGTCCATGGTAACATTATTCCACAATATGATCCATAAAGAAATCGAGTGCTACGTGGATGACATGATCGCCAAGTCCCTCACAGAAGAAGACTATTTGGTAAATCTATTGAAACTGTTCAAGCGTCTGAGGAAGTATCAATTAAGGTTAAACCCCAACAAATGCATATTCGGGGTACGTTCTGGAAAGCTACTGGGTTTTATTATAAGCGGCAAAGGAATTGAGGTTGATCTCGACAAAGTCAAAGCAATTCAGGAAATTCCTGCACCTAAGACTGAGAAAGAAGTTCGAGGGTTCTTAGGTAGATTGAACTACATTTCAAGGTTCATATCTCATTTCACTGCAACCTGCAAGCCCTTGTTCAAACTACTAAGAAAGGAACAAACAGTCAGGTGGAACAATGATTGTCAGAGGGCTTTTGACAAGATCAAAGATTATTTGCAAGAACCTTCAATTCTCATGCCTCCAGTTGAAGGAAGACCTAAAATAATGTACCTGGAAGTATTGGATGAATCAATGGGGTGTGTGTTGGGCCAACATGACGAGTCTGGTTGAAAAGAGTATGTAATATACTACCTAAGCAAAACGTTTACCGACTGTGAACAACGTTATTCACTGCTCGAGAACACTTGTTGTGTTTTAGCGTGGGCTGCTCGCCGACTAAGACAATATATGTTGACTCATACTACCTTGTTGATCTCAAAGATGGACCCAGTCAAGTACATATTTGAGAAACCAACACTTACCGGAAGGGTTGCAAGGTGGCAAATGATTCTAACAGAATATGATATTCAGTACACCTCTCAGAAAGCCATCAAGGGCAGTGTATTGTCTGACTATCTAGCTGAGCAACCCATTGATGACTACCAGCCTATGAGATTTGATTTCCTTGATGAAGACATCATGTTCTGAAAGTCAAAAGATTGTGAAGAGCCTATTCACACTGAAGGGCCTGATCCAGAAAAAGCATGGACTATGATGTTCGATGGAGCAGTTAATTGTAACGGTCGTGGACTTGGTGCAATGCTTATTACACCTGAAGGTGTCCATCGGCCTTTCTCCGCGAAGCTCACCTTTGCTTGCACCAACAACGAAGCAGAATAAGAAGCTTGTATCATGGGTCTTGAAGAAGCCATTGACCTCAGGATCAAAACCTTGAATGTATTCGGAGATTCAGCTTTGGTGATCAACCAAACTAATGGCAAGTGGTATACTTATCAAGAGCATCTGGTTCCCTACCGTGACTATAGGAGAAGATTGTTGACTTTCTTCACAACGGTCAAGCTTGAATACATCCCTTGAGACAAGAATCAGTTTGCAGACGCCTTGGCCACTATTTCATCTATGATCAAAGTACAGACTGCCAACTATGTACCTCAAATTTTAGTATCCAGACTAGACCGACCGGCATATGTATTCTCTGTGGACACTGTCATTGAAAACAAACCTTGGTTCCACGACATCAAATTCTTCTTGGAGACTCAGACATACCCACCTGGGGCATCATCTAATGATAAGAAGACATTGAGAAGGCTAGCCGGCAATTTCTTCCTCATTACTGATGGCTCCTTATACAAGCGGAACTTCGACATGGTTTTGCTTAGATGTGTTGACAAGAAGGAAGAAGACCTACTAATGCACGAACTACATGAAGGTTATTTCGGTACCCATGCCGGAGGACATGAAATGGCGAAGAAATTGTTAAGACCAGGTTACTATTGGATCACAATGGATGCAGTCTGTTGTGCTTATGCCAGAAAATGCCAGAAAAGCCAGATCTACGCAGACAAAGTGCATGTGCCTCCCAATCCGTTGAATATATTGTCTTCACCCTGGCCCTTTGCCATGTGGAGCATTGATATGATTGGAAAGATCGAGCCAACTGCTTCAAATGGTCACAGATTCATCCTAGTAGCCATTGATTACTTCATCAAATGGGTTGAAGCAGCTTCATATGCAAATGTCACCAAGCAAGTGGTAGCCCAATTTCTGAAAAGGGATATCATTTGTCGGTATGGAGTTCCCGAGCGAATCATTACTGATAATGGTTCTAACCTTAACAACAAAATGATGACAGATTTATGTCAGGATTTCAAGATTCAACATTATACCTCTTCTTCTTACAGGCCAAAGATGAATGGCGCTGTTGAGGCGGCTAACAAGAACATTAAGAAGATTGTGCTAAAGATGATAGTCACATACAAAGACTGACATGAAATGTTACCATTCGCCTTACATAGGTATTGAACTTCCATCAGAACATCTACCGGGGCAACATCTTATCAGCTTGTGTATTGTATGGAAACAGTCATACCTGTTGAAGTTGAATTACCCTCCTTGCGGGTAATGATGGATGTAAACTCGACGAAGCAGAATGGGTCCGATCTCGTTATAACCAACTGAGCCTGATTGAAGAAAAGAGATTAGCAGCTATCTGTCATGGTCAGTTATATCAGAAACGTATGAAGAAAGCCTTCGATTAAAAGGTCAGACCTCGGGAATATCCAGTGGGAGAGCTTGTACTGAAAAGAATCCTTCCTCCTCATACAGACCACAGGGGCAAGTGGACGCCAAACTATGAAGGCCCCTATGTGATAACTAAAGTCTTCTCAGGCGAAGCACTGATGCTCGCAACCATGGATGGTGAAGACTTCCCGTCTCCTGTGAATTCAGATGCAGTTAAAAAATACTTCGCATAAATGACCCGCTGGACATAAAAACAGAATGTAAGTCCAGGAAAAAATAGGGCATCCCGGCGAGTCAAAAACAGAATAAAAGACTCGGGCAAAAATAAGGGGAAAATTTAAAAAATGTACACCCACTGAGTTGAAAAGTCACATGGGACAGCTCAGGCAAAAAGGGGTATCCTGGTGGATTGAAAACCCGAAAGGGAGATCCACGCAAAATCAGGGAATAAATGAACAACTGCATTCTGAATTCGTCTGTATCGCTCACATAACATGGCAAGCTTCGAAAGGACAAAGCGTCGGTCAGAATCAACTTCCTTCAAAAAGCAAGATAAGAAGAGCGTTCAGGTCATACAGGTCATGGCAAAAGAAAGATTGTAGCATCAACTTCAGCATTGCCAAATAAGAATACTTTTATTTTATCAATTTTATAGCAATCTCCTCATTTCATGGATTATCTTCTTCAAATGTACTCGCCTGTTCTGGGCACACATATCAATAAAATCAATATTCACTCATACTCTGTTTTGTACCCTTTTTTTGTTTTCAAAAATGTCCAAAGTTCGTAATACAACATTTGCATGAAAACATATAAGCCATTTTCAATAAATGCTTACAGGAGATATGTGCTCTTAAGCAAACCTAACTCCTATGACAAAATCCGGTTGATGATACCTCAGGGTACTTGTGTGTTTCCTTTGTTTGACAGGTTGTAGGTACTCCAGGCGGATAACCTTTCACAGTATGGGGCATATCAGGCACTATATCCCCAGCCAAGCCGGCATTCACATCATCAGAAGGACTACTTGACGAAAGTATTCCCCCATGGAGCTTTTTATCTCCTCATAGTATTCCCCACAAAGTTGATCCTCCGACAGATTACTTCCCATAAGTTCTCTCCTCCCCAAGCAGGATCTCCAAAGCAATTCCTAAACCACTTTTCCCCAGCGAGTTTCCAGATCTTCTCATCCCCAGCATTGGATCCCCTCAGAGTTCTTCCCCCAGAGTTCTCCAGAAAGATTGTGCAGTGATCCTTTCTCCCCACAAATCGCCCAGTGATCCGTTCTCCCAGCAGATTTCAGATCTCGGAACTCGTTTCTCTCATTTGCATAATCATAGCATTCACATCATTCCTCCCCAAACAGAGCGTAGCATTCCTTATAATATGAAGCATTACGGCAAAAATCAAACATTTGCATGATCATAAGCCAGGTTCGAGCCAGTTACCTACAAATACCAAAATCAATTCTCCAGCAATACGCAAAAACTTATCCCCTGCAAATAAAATCCAAAATATCCTTTTGCACTCTCAATACAAATACTTGTACATACTTATACATAATCCTTATGATACTCGTCCGTATCCTACTTATACATAATTCTTTGATACTCGTCCGTATCTTACGCATCTCCCCAGCAGATAAACACTCTTCCGTGTTCCTTGTTCAAACAGTTGATACTCGTCTATATCATCACTCCTTAAACACACGTCGTTGTTTGTTTCTATCGATACACGTCTGTATCGTGGTCCTAAGGATACTCGTCCATATCTTTAATCTATACACACTATCGAAACACTTATACCATTTTGATTTTAGGGCTTAAACACTCGTCCGTGTTTATCTATCCCCAAAAGTCGCCAACAAAACAACTTTCTATCAGACATTCGTCCTATGTCACGATAATCCTCAACAACCGTACCCTGCTAGGTGATCGTCCTTCACCTTTTGATGACCATATGTCATCATTCATCTGATGGCCGTCCCCATCGTCGATCATTTTATTTGGGATTCGTCCTATGTCGAGATAATCCCCAACAAAGCAGTCGTCCCCTGCTAGGTGATCGTCCTTCACTTCTTCATGACCGTCCCTCATCATTTATTTTGATGACCTTCCCTCATCATGTTATCCGATGGTTGTCCCCATCGTTGATCTTTTGATCCGACATTCGTCCTATGTCGTGATCTTTTTAGCAGCCTTCCCCTGCTCAGTGATCGTCCTTCACCTTTTTTATGATCGTCCCTCATCATTGTTTCATTTATCCTTTACCTGATGGTCGTCCCCGTCGTGGTTTTCTTCTTTATCTTGATGATCGTCCTTCATCACTTTACCCGATGGCCATCCCCGTCGCGGATTCTTTATTCCCCAGCATGATGGTCATCCCCGTCAGTGCGTTTCTCACCATTTTTATCCCCAGCAGTCATCCTCTACTCAATGTTCGTCCTCCGTTGCTATCATTTGATATTTAGTCTATATTGTCTATTACAATTTATATCCCTTTTCTTCTTTTAAAGAGTGCAAATTTTGGACTGTCTTGGTATTCAACCACAAGTTATCTTGTTTGTCTATTAAGCCATGCGCTTACATCCTACACAGCTAACTCATGCTTGAATAGGGGCAGCTGTAAACACCCCAAATTTTCCCACTCTTTTTCCTCACACCTTGACTTGTGATCCTTCATATTGCATTGCATAAGCATACCGTCTCACACTACATAGTTATTTCACTGCATAGGTTGCATAACTAGGGTTGGTGATCAGGTGAATCTTAGAAGTGGTTTGAGCTATCTCAGGGGCCATGAAGTATGCCAAGAGGGTCCATGAGTGTTCTTTGATCATATTATACCTCCAAGTTTGCTTTAAATTCACAAAATCTCATAGAATTGCACAGCTACCCAGGCAGGCTTAGGGCTCCTACACAGATGACCAGAAATTAGGGTTTTGGGTTTGAGGCCCTTACACTCAAAATATTTGGACATTCTTGATTCTATTGGTCTATAACTGTTATAAGGAGCATGTGTATCAAATTTGAAGCAAAAATTCCTTGTGGAAGTCATCTGATCAAATGATAACTTGTTGTGCAAGAAAAGTCAAAATCAGGGTATCTGAGGCCACCAACAAGGGTTCCAAAGGGTCATCTTCATCAATTTGAGGTCCTATGATATTTATTTGATATTAGTAATGCTTGGAAGTTCACAAGATTGAATAATTTTGAGCCATTTGAAAACTTGCCCTCTTTGGACATGACTTGTAATGGAAACTTTCCATTTTGGGAAAGATATTCAACCTCCTCTTTCTTGATCAAAAAGGTTTCAAATGAATTTTCTTCAAACATGAAAGTTGTAGATTGGATCTTCCCATTTTCAAAAAGTACAAGAACTCCTCTTGATTCATCGTAGAACTCAAGTTATGATGGATCAAAGTTGGCAAAAATCACATAACTTTCAAGTTCATGCCAAAGAGGTAAATGTGCAATTTTGCTTTCCAAGACTTCTCATGACCTATAATTCACTTCTACACTGCATAACATTGATGAGAAACATCTCAAGACCAAAAATCATGCCTTGCTTCACAAGTTTCATGGCCAATTTTCACAAAATTCTCAAAGTTGGAAACTTGCAAAACATGTTCAATCTCATGATCCAAGCCATACAACTCACACTTTCGATCATAAGGCCCTCCTTGAAGCCAGCTGAGGCAGCTCAAGCCCTCAAATCACCTATGTCCCAACCCATGCCTCAAGTACACAAACTTTTGACTTTTTGGCCAATGGAGCCATGCCATTCCCACAGTGCACAACCACTCTTCTAACTCATTCCAATTGTTTATGCAAACCCTAAGCATCATAAAACACATCACAACAAGCCTTGAAGACACACACAAGCTCAGATTGCAAAAATCCTCTCAAAACTTCATTTCTTCGAAACTCATTGCACAACCATCAAAAATCACATTTTCTTTCACCATTCAACTCCTCATCACTCAAGGAACAAAACCCACCCATAACCATGACCTGAAACAACCTCAAACACAAACACGATTTTTGCCATATCAGAACTGCATCTCATAAACCAGCCAAAATAAACTTCATCCAAGCATCTCAATAGCTTCAGGAGGTCCAAAAGAGTTGGTTTGCACAAAGGGAAGGCCTTGAAAGCTCCAGTTTGAAGAACTTCAGTTCAGGTATCCTCCAAGAACAATTTTTCCAGAACTTCATTTTCTTGTTATAAATTGATTATACATGTTATCCTGATCACCATGATATGTTTAGAATTGAAAATAAGTGAAAAATGAGTATGTATTGATGTTCTGAAATTTTGCCTGTGTTTGATGTTTGCTTCGATTCTCATGATTCATGCAATATAAATGATTTTTGTTGATTGATTTGTGTTGTATGATGTTAAATGATCATTTCTGGGCAGGTTTTATGAGTTTTAGTGAGCTGTATAGGAAGTTAGGGTTTGGGGTTGGCCGGAGAAGATGACCAGAGCACTGTTTCGGTCATCTGAAAGTCATTAGGGTTAGTGAGCCCAGATTGAACCACAACCATTGGATTGTGATTAGGTTAGTGCACGGACGGTCCAGATGTGTCATTAAACCCTAATTTCTAATTAATTAATTTAATCCAAATTAATTTAATCAAAATGAACCTGAGCCCTTGGATCACGCGCGCAGTGATAATTTAAACTTGGACCCTTAGTTCCTCATACCCCTAGTCAAGCTGACTTGAGATCTCAAACTTTGATCCATCTCCTACGCAATCCTGGCCCTTCCTTGTGCTTACTTTTCATTTTATTTTCTTTTTATTCATTTTGTTTTCATTTATTTATTTAAAATAGAAAATTAATTTATAAAAATATAATCTTTTGAATTTCCACTTTAAATAATTTTCAAAAACCAAAAACATTTTTATTTTTATTTTTTGCTTTAAAAATATATTTTTAAATCATTTAATTATATTATTTAATTAATTCATTAATTTTAATTAATTAAAAATAATTTTAGGTATTTAAAAATCACCAAACAAATCATGAAGCATTCTTGCACATTTAGGACAATTTAAAAACTAATCTTACAAATTTATTTTAGGGTTTGATCATGTTTTGACAATTAACCATGAATTAGGGTTTCCAAATTTCCTATTTTTCTAACTCTAACTTCAAAAATCCATTTATGATCAACCAAGATGAGTTTGCACATGGTTCTTTTTGCATCCTTTCATACTTTGCATGTAGTATCTAGGGTATTTAACTCATATTTTTGCATTGCATTGTCCATTTTTTTGGTATTTTTCATGAAGAAGTACCCAAAACCCTAGCCTAACATAGAAAAACCATAACTTGACTTTGATATAGCTTTTGACTTCCATCTTTGGGGAGTGATCTTATGTGTGTTTAGGGTTCATTTGATTTCATTTTCAAAAAAATTTCATGTGTTATCCTCCTGTTGTGGACATATGCATCTCATACTTTCTTAAAACCCTAATTTGCCATGTTCATTTGCATTCATCTTTGCATACCTTCATCATGTGAACTTGTCATGACATATCATGCCTTTTTATGTCATCTTAGATACCTTAGGACATGTATTAAAATTGGTTGATCATTGTTGCATCCATTTGGTATGTTTTTCATTCATTACTTCTTATGTGTATTCATGTGATTTCAAGCTTCTAACATGCTTTCCTTTGCATCCCATCTCTTGTATGATCATGCATAAACATTGTACATGTCTTTGCATCATTTCATAACACATTTTCATTGTGTTTGAACTTCTGGTCTTGATCATTGCATCTTCATTTTCCTTATTTCCTTTTGTTTCATATCTTATGCATTCATACTAACTTTTCAGGGGCTTCAGGTAAGTTGTTTAGGATGTGGATTTGCCTCCACATCCAACCTCTTCTTATCTCTTCATTTGTATATTTATTTGTATTTGAAGTGAGTTTGACTCACGTATGCTCTCTCTTGCTCCTTTTCTTTCTCTTAGGTTACTTAACTTCTTCAGGAAGTAAGTAACCTATTCTCCTTTCTCTTCTCTTTTCATCTGCTTCTTCTTCCTTGGTGGCCATCTGATGATCTTTTCTTAAGCCTCACAAGACATAGGAATATCCAAGCATGATAAATTTAGGGTTGTACATAGTCTCCCCTAGTTTTACCTTTGAGTCTCCTCGAGTCTCTGCTTCTCATCTCATAATCAAGGCTAAACAGTTAATGTTTTAAGACTCTGAATTAGGGTTATGCATGTATCCTTATCTTAGGATGGAGTGTATAACTTTAATACTTAGTGTTAAAACTTCAAGTTGTTTACGCCTCCTAATCAAAAATCCTAATAATCATTAAGACTTAAGCTTGTAACTTGAGCCTTATATTAGGGTTACATCTCTACCTATTGGTTCAGAGGGACTAACCCTAGTGTTCAATGGACAAGTCCCCCTCAGGTTTAGTCTTACAAACATAAAATCCATTTCTTAATCCCACCTTTGATTAAAATCCACTTTAATAAAGGCTTGTTATATAATGATTTTAATCCCTAACCATGGATTAAGTTGAGGAGTCTTCCTCGTCTTAAGTGTTCTCATCTATTATCCTTCTCTTAGGATGGTGTAATGAGTTCACTAATCCCTGATTAGAGATTAAACTCATTACTTAATACAAAACAAAATCCAAAAAACACCTAATAATCACAAGTAGGTTAATGATCTTAATCATGAATCATTAGGGTAATTAAGTTGAGATTTTCATCTCATACTTAAGTAGACTCATTATCCCTAATCAGGGGTTATATAATGAGTTTACTACCCTTGAGTAAGGCTTAAGCTCATTATCCTATGCAAAGCACCAAAAACAATAAAAAAATGAAAACACAAAAACAAATAATAAATGTATCCTCTGGTATTCTTTTCTCATCACACTCACTCTGAAAAAGGGAACTCGCTTCTTCCGTCTAATGCAAGACAGTTAGCACTCGAGCCAGATGAGTCATACACTTGAGCATAGACAAGCAAGAAGTTCACAATAAAAACATCCAAGTCTCTTTGAGTAGAAATACGGTGTTTTGACTTCCTTATTGCACGAGAGGATACATAGGCATAACTTAACGATTATCGAACAAAAAGTCTCTTTGTCCCCCCTCTCTCTTTCCTCAGCCTCAGTTTTGAGCACTCACTTTCTTCTTGCACTGACACTCTGTACATCCATTTCTCCCTAGCTTTTTTATACACTGTTAGCACATATACTTACCCCCCTTTTAAACACAATCACGTATGCGGGGATCCCGTCGAGTACGACGGACGATCTGGGTGCTAATACCTTCCCAGGTCGTAACCTACCCCCTTTCTCAGTCTCTTTGGTTCGCAACCATCTTATCCATATCTTTCTAGGTTTATACAGCATTACCTTTCCTTCGGGATAAAAATGCCTAACTTGCAACTCTATTCAACCTCAACCTCCAACATCGCCGACAATTCGCATTTGCACCGGGATGAAAATCCGAGGAGCAATATCTACTTGACTTAATTACCTCAGGGTTTGATGAAGATATGATGAGTGTCTTATTCCAGTTCTTTGATCCTAAACATCATTACTTTACATTTCCCGATTATCAGCTGGTGCCCACAATGGAAGAATTCTCCAAGTTACTTGGGGTACCTATCCTAAATCAGAAACCCTTCATAGGCTTAGAGAAGGAGCCTAAACCTGAAGTCATTGCTGCAGCCCTACATTTGAAGAAATTAGACATTGTCCCAGAAAGAAGAAGTGAAGTTAAGGGTATTCTTGCCAGAGTATTGATAGAGAAAGCTCAGGTGTTCTTGAATGCTATAAGTTATGATGTTTTTGAGGAGATCTTAGCTTTGTTGATTTATGGGTTGGTGTTATTCCCTAATCAAGACCAGTTCATAGATGTACACGCCATCAACATATTTCTGACTCACAATCCAATGCCTACATTACTTGGAGATATCTTACACTCTCTTCACACTCGTACTACGAAGGCGCGAGGAATTATGATGTGTTTCATACCTCTACTATCTAGGTGATTTATTTCTCACCTTCCTCGATCCGTGATGAAGAATGAACAAGGTTTGAGGTGGTCTAAAAGGATGATGTCACTCTCTTATTCAGATATTCATTGGTGTTCACGATCTATGGAATATGTCACTATTATTGACCGTTGTGGAGAGTTCCCTAATGTGCCGCTGCTTGGCATAAGAGGGGGAATTACTTACAACCTTTCTTTAGCTTTACATCAGTTTGGTTATGCTCGGAGTAATGGTCCTCATGACATGCTTATTCAAGGTATTGTGTTTGATTACGACAATAATCTTCAAGGTTACCGTCAAAGGTTTATATGGGCATGGAGTAAAGTGAACAAGGTAGATAGTAAGACTCTGGAACCAAAGTACTCCATTCCTATGGAACCTTACCTTAGATAGGTGCGATTTCATGCTCAGACTCTTATGATGCCATATCCTGCTGTTCTACCGGTTACTATGGAGCCTATTGCTGAAGGTGATGTTCCTTATACCATTCTTCATCCAGATATGCCCACTGATTTGGAAGAGTTGCAGAATTCCCGGATCCAATTGAAGGAGCAAAGGGATACCTTTGAAGCTCAATTCAGGATTAGCCAAGAAAGAGTGCTGGAGCTGACAAAGCAACTTCACGAGGAACGGAATCTCAACACTTACCTCAACCCAAAGAGGAAGCGTCCATGGGAGACTTAATTCTCAGATGCTTTATTTTCTTTATAATTTCCGTTTGTTTTAATTTGTAAGCCCAAGGGGAAATATTATTTCAAACCTACTAATAAGAGTTTTGTTTTTGTTTGCTTTAACAAATTTAAATCATGCGGTCCTTGAAAACATTGCATATGCATCTACATACCATATCATTACATAATAGGTTTTCACAACAGGTTTCTCATCTTCTCGTTGTTTATTTCAGCAGAAATGGGTCTCGAACAATCTTCCAAAGATCTTCAGGTTCAAAATGCCCAATTCCAAGAGATGATCCTGAACTTGTCCAAGGGACAAGAAGAGCTGAAAGCACTCCTGACCAAGAAGAAGAAGAAACCAAAAAACCAGTTGGCTTCATCAGTTTGGGAAGAAGATTCAGAGCTCCAATCAAGACAGATGATGAAGTTGAAAACCCTGGAGATAAAGATTCTATAGAAGAAGAAGGAAAGCCACATGGTACTGGTGTGAATTCTGACTATAAGGAGAATTATTATCATGATTCAACTAGTGATGAGAAATACAAGTTATTGGAGCATCGTGTGAATGCTATGGAATTACAGAAGACTCCTGGGTTAGATTTTAAAGATCTGAGTTTGATTTCTGGAGTTGTCATCCCTATTGGTTTCAAGGTTCCTAATTTTGTGGTGAATGATGATGTGTCATGTCCTAAGCTGCATCTGAGGTCTTATGTCCGGAGAATCCAACCACATACTGCTGAAAGGAAGTTGTGGATTCATTTCTTTCAAGAGAGTTTATCTGGAGCTTAACTAGAATCGTATTATCAACTTGAGAGTATCAATATTCGTACTTGGAATGATCTTGCGGAGGCCTTCTATAGGCAATATCAATATAACTCTGATTTAGCACCAACTCGCATGCAACTCCAAAGCATGTCTATAGGTTCTAAAGAAAGTTTCAAGAAGTATGCCCATAAATGGAGAGATCTTACAAGCAGAGTTCAATCTCCCTTGACTGACATGGAATTGGTTGATATGTTCATGAGTACATTGACTAGTCCTTTCTACAGTCATCTCATTGGAAGTTCATCATATGGTTTCACTGAGCTGATAATGGCTGGAGAACGTGTGGAGAGTGGAATATAGAGTGGTAAGATACAAGTGGTTGCCACTTCAAGCACTACCAAGAAGCCTTCTAATGGGAAGAAAAAGTCTAATGATGTGTATGGCAAACATGGTCATAACGTGAATAATCAATTTGTGGGAGAAGTCCTTATCTCTAATCCTGAACCTACACCGCAAAATCAGCAACAGAATAGTCAGCCTAAGCCTAATAGGCAATTTACAAAGATCAATATGTCGGTGGCTCAGGCTCTGCAGCACATGTTAAAGGGAGAACTGATTACTTTGAGGGATCCTCCTCAGAATCTCAATACTACCTCTCCTTGTTTCAATCCTAATGCAAGATGTACATATCACTCCAATTGCCTAGGCCATGATACTAATAACTGTTGGGCATTGAAGAATAAGGTCCAGGATATGATTGATGCTAGAGAAATCGAGTTTGATCCTCCCGAGACTCCTAATGTGATTACTGCTCCTATGCCCAAACATGAGAAGACTGTTAATGTTGTTGATGATGTTTCTTATGTTTCTACTGTGACTGATTTGACTACTCCTCTATCAATCATTAAGAAGAAGTTGCAACAAGATGATTTATTTTCGGGTTGCAATGAAGACTGTTTTTATTGTGCCTCTCAACCTAATGACTGTTGGAAGCTGAAAGAAGGTATTCAGCATTTAATGGACAACCGTACTATATTGTTTGAGAATACCCCTTCTGTAGATAGCTTATATGAAGGCCTATCCCAAGATCTGAAGCTTGAAGATGTGTCTTTGGTTACTAGTACTCCTATGAGGATCACTTCCAAGGGTCCCATGAGGATTACGTCTAAAGGTCCTGTGAAGATTCCTTCTTAGCCAAAGGTGGCTCCCCTGATTATTACTACTTCTGGTCCAATTCCATATTCTTCTAACAAGGCCATCCCTTGGAATTATGGGTCTGATGTTTATATCCATGGTATCAAGCTAGAGCCTCTAACTGATATACCTGCTGCAGATACTAATCATAATATCGACAATATTGTTGGGACTAGTAAGGTTACTAGGAGTGGAAGAATTTTCTCTCTATAAGACACTTCAAAGACTGTTGCTGCTCTAGTTCATATCTCTAACCCTGGGCCAAGTACTGAAGCTCGGGGAAAAGGACCATTGATTGAGCTTGTTCAGGCTGAAACACCAGTTACTGAAGACTTCTCTAAGCAGATGGATGAAGTATTGAAGATCATCCGCAAGAGTGATTATGATATTGTTGAACAGTTGGGGAATACTCCCTCTAAGATCTCTATGTTGTCTTTATTGCTATGTTCTGAAGCCCATGCCAAGGCTTTAGTGAAGTTCCTGAAGGCTACTCATGTACCACATGAAATCTCTGTGGACCAATTTGAGAATTGTGTTACCAACCTGACTACTGTTAATAGCTTGGGATTTTCTGATGTTGATCTAACTCCCACCAAAAGAAACCACAATGGAGCTCTGCATATCTACATTGAGTGTAGGGGCACAACTTTGTCTCATGTTTTGGTGGATAATTTTTCTTCTTTGAATGTGTTACCGAAGGATGTTCTGAACAAACTCAACTTTGAAGATATTGTGCTAAGACCCAGTAAGGTGATGGTGAAAGCCTTTGATGGATCAAGAAGAATGGTGCACGAAGAAGTTGATCTCCCAATTAAAGTAGGTTCTCATGTTTTTGATTCTACATTCTATGTGATGGATATTCGTCCTTCCTATTCCTGTATGCTTGGGCGTCCCTGGATACATGGGGCAGGTGCTGTGACCTCCACTTTACACAAAAAGCTGAAATATCCAGTGAGTAGCAAGATTGTCACTGTTTATGGTGAGGAAGAGTATATGGTCAGTCATGTAAACACTTTCAAATACGTTGAAATGGAGGGTGAATTTATTGAGACTCCTTGCCAAACATTTGAAGTAGTTCCTCAAGTTGTTTCTGCTGCTAAATACATCCCTGCTGCTAAACCAATTCCTGCTGTTACTAGAGTACCTCCTGCAATGGCTTCTCTGAAGGATGCAAAAGCTATAATTGAAGAAGGTGGTTATACTATTTGGGGTCAGCTTCCTAACATTCTTTACAAATCTGACAAATTTGGTTTGGGTTTTACTGCAAAGTCTCAGAAGGTTGTTCGTCGTGCTATTCGTATCACCAACAAAGGAGTTCAGAAGGATCAAGTCAATGTTGTGGAGGATTCTGATGAAGACTACAACTTGGATAGCTGGATATTTCCTACCATTGGCAGTGGGCTCAATAATTGGAAAGCTGAAGATGATATTTCTATCTCCTTTAGTCAGGAGTAAATATTATTATTGTGTTTCTTATTTTTAAGTTTGTAATTTCGAACAATTAAACTTTTAAGCCTTGTGCCTTACCCGGGGAAAATGGTATGCTTGTTAGGGATGTCATTTCATTTGCATATCTTCATTCAATAAAATCAATGGACGTTTTTGCTTTTGTAAATATTGCACTCTTTATCTTTCTATTATTTTTCCTTTATCAAAAGCTATGTGTTCTTACACACACCCATGTCACTAAAATGCAGATCCTCATCCACTCTGGATTCTGTTGATAACAATTCTGCTATTGCAAATTATAACTTCGAGAATCCAATCTATCAAGCCGAGAATGGAAAGGAGGAAGATTATGAAGTGCCTGTAGAGCTTGCTAGGTTGTTACATCAAGAAGAGAAAGTTATACAACCACATGAAGAACCAATTGAAGTTGTGAATCTGGGAACTGAGAAAGACAGGAAAGAGGTCAAGATAGGAGCCGAATT
This sequence comes from Lathyrus aphaca, assembly GCA_963966055.1. Classification (NCBI taxonomy): domain Eukaryota; kingdom Viridiplantae; phylum Streptophyta; class Magnoliopsida; order Fabales; family Fabaceae; genus Lathyrus; species Lathyrus aphaca. Next base: position 618,787,000 of record OZ014519.1, read on the forward strand.
AGAAGACGGTGTTAAGAACATATTGATTCAGATGTTACATGACTATGTGGAGATCTTTTCTTGGTCTTATGAAGATATGTCAGGACTTGATACTGATATTGTGGTTCACCGTCTGCCAATGAAGGAGGGTTGTCGTCCAATAAAGCATAAAGTTAGTCGTATGCATCCTGAAATGTCAAAAAAGATTAAAGTAGAAGTGATGAAACAATTTGATGCAGGGTTCCTAGCTGTTTCTTCCTATCCTTAGTGGGTTGCAAATGTAATGTCGGTGCCTAAGAAAGATGGTAAGGTACGCATGTGTGTAGATTACAGGGATTTGAACAAAGCTAGCCCTAAAGATGATTTTCCGCTTCCACATATTGATGTTCTAGTAGACAACACTGCTCAACATAAGGTATTCTCCTTTATGGATGGTTTCTCTGGTTACAATCAGATTAAGATGGCACCTGAAGATATGGAGAAGACTACGTTTGTCACACAGTGGGGCATCTTTTGTTATAAAGTAATGCCATTTGGTTTGAAGAACGCTGGAGCAACATATCAGCGTGCTATGGTAGCTTTATTTCATTATATGATTCACCATGAGATAAAGGTATATAGGGATGATATGATAGCCAGATCTCATACTAAAGAAGAATATCTTGATCACCTGCATAAGTTGTTTGAGAGGTTAAAGAAGTACAAGTTGAGACTGAATCCAAACAAATGTACTTTTGGAGTAAGATCTGGTAAACTTTTGGGTTTCGTTGTCAATGGTAAAGGTATTGAAGTTGACCCTGCAAAGGTAAAAGCTATACAGGAAATGCCCACTCCCCATACTGAGATAGAAGTCAAAGGTTTCTTGGGACGCCTGAATTATATTGCAAGATTTATCTTCCAATTAACTACTACTTGTAAGCCAATCTCCAAGTTGCTGAAGAAAGACCAAGTAATGGAATGGAACGAAGAATGCCAGGTAGCTTTTGATGAGATCAAGAAGTACCTCCTGGAACCTCCAATATTGATGCCACTAGTTGAAGGAAGACCCTTGATTATGTACCTGACAGTATTAGACAACTCAATGGGGTGTGTGTTAAGGCAGCATGATGAGTATGGTCGAAAAGAGCAAGCGATATACTACCTTAGCAAAAAGTTTATCGACTGTGAAATAAGATACTCACTTCTCGAGAAAACGTGTTGCGCTTTGGCTTGGCTGATCGCCGACTAAGACAATATATGTTGACTCATACCACCTTATTGATTTCAAAAATGGATCCTATTAAATACATATTTGAGAACCCTGCTCTCTCCGGACGAATAGCAAGATGGCAAATGATTTTAATAGAATATGACATACATTATACTACTCATAAAGCTATTAAGGGAAGTGTGGTAGCTGATCATTTGGCTCATCAAGCAGTGGATGACTATTAGTCTATGAACTTTGAGTTTCCAGACGAAGATATTATGCTTATTGCTAAAGAACCTAGACAATATGAAGGACCTGAACAGGGATCCCTATGGACTATGGTTTTTGATGGAGCTTCTAATGCGCTTGGTAATGGTGTTGGTGTTGTGATTATCTCTCCAGAGGGTTTTTATACACCATTTACTATTAGACTTTGTTTTGATTGTACCAACAATATGGCTGAGTATGAAGCATGTATTATGGGTATTAAGGCTACCATTGAGATGAAGATTTAGTTTTTGAATGTGTACGGAGATTCAGCCTTAGTAGTTAGTCAGGTTAAAGGTGAATGGGACACGAAACATCCAAATCTCATTCCTTACAGAGAGCACGTGTTGTCTTTAATCCCATACTTTTAAGAGGTTACTTTTGGACATATTCCACGAGAATAGAATCAGTTAGCAGATGCATTAGCCACTATGTCATCTATGTTTGAAATTAGTTGGGATGATGAAGCTCCCAAAATTACTATTGATCGGTTAGATGAGCCAGCATTCTGTTATGAGGTTGATACTGAAGGTGTGGAAGAGAAACCTTGGTTCCATGAAGTGAAAAGATATCTCGAAGCTTAGGAATATCCTGAAGGGGCATCTATCAATGACAAGAAGTTTTTGAAGAGATTTTCTGCCATGTTTTTCCTGAGTAATGGAATTTTGTACAAACGCAATCAAGATTCAACTTTGCTTCGTTGTGTGGATAAGAAGGAAGCAATGGAGATTATGGAAGACATGCATGATGGTATCTTTGGAACTCATTCTAGTGGGCATACAATGGCTAAGAATATTTTGAGAGAAGGTTACTATTGGTCTACCATGGAAGCCGATTGCTATCAGCACTCCAAGACTTGTCATAAGTGCTAGATCTATGTTGACAAAGTACACATACCTCCAGTTCCTCTGAATGTTTTGAATTCTCCTTGGCCTTTTGCCATGTGGGGGATTGATATGATTGGTGAGATTAAACCTACCATTTCTAATGGACATTGTTTCATTCTTGTTGTTATTGATTACTTTACGAAGTGGGTAGAGGCAGCCTCGTTTGCTTCTGTTACTAAGAATGTTGTGGCTCGGTTCATTAAATATAATCTCATATGTAGGTATGACATCCCCGAAAGGATTATCAAGGATAATGGTACTAATCTGAACAATACTATGATTACTGACACCTGTGCGTAGTTCAAGATTAAGCATCACAATTCTTCTCCATATTGTCTGAAGATGAATGGCACAATGGAAGCCGCCAACAAGAATATTAAGAAGATCTTGTAGAAAATGACAATTATGTATAAGGATTGGCATGAGATGTTACCATTTGCTCTTCGTGGTTATCATACCAGAATACGTACTTCAACTGGGGCAACCCCATTCTCTCTTATCAGTGGTATGGAAGTAGTTCTACCCATTAAAGTTCAGATTTCCTCCCTGAGAATTATGAAGGATGCATACTTAGATGAAGACGAATGGATTCAGACTCGACTTGACCAGATAAACTTGATTGATGAGAAGAGGATGGCAGCTATTTGTCATGGCTAGATGTATCAGAAGCGTATGATCAAATCCTTTAATAAGAAAGTCAAGCAACAAGTATATCGGGTTGGAGATTTGGTAATCAAGCGTATCATATTACCACAGGGTGATCCTAGGGGCAAATGGACTCCCACATATGAAGGGCTATTTGTAGTCAAGAGGGTATTTTATGGAGGTGCCATGATGCTTATTACTTTGGATAATGAAGATTTCCCGCAACCTGTGAATGCAGACATAGTCAAAAAATACTACGCATAAAAAGAGACCTGCTAGGTTGACTGGCCTAGGCAAAAATAAGGGCATCCCGGCGAACCAAAAGGGTTCAGGAAAAAATTAGAGAAATATATATATATATATATATATATATATATATATATATATATATATATATATATATATATATATATATATATATATAAATTGTACACTCGGCAAGTCAAAAACCCGAAAGGGAGGCTTGGGCAAAAAAGGGTATCCCGGTGAATTGAAAACCTAAAAGGGAAATTCATGCAAAAGTTAGGGATTAAAAGCGTATGACTATGTCTCGTTGGATCACCCATGTAAACCTCAACTAGTTGTACTACCTATATCAAGTTCAAACAAGTGCAGATCAATCCAATCATTTCTATTCCGACAGCAAGGGATGAGATACTTGAAGATAATGGCAATAGCAGGGTTGAAACTCAATAGGATCATTCACACATAGCTATTTTTCCTTGTTTTTGTACTCTTTTAAAAGTTCTACGACGAAGTCCTCTTACTAGGATTTCTGTCTCCTTGTTCAAACTTGCCTGTTTATAGGTCACTTTTTAAATAAATAAAATTCTACTTTCGAATTCAGGTTTACTTTTCCCCTTTTAATTAAGAGAAAACGTATGTTGATTGTGTTTGAATGTATATATGCTTTTGAATATGATTGATGTTTACCAGAAATGCATAAAATATAATAATAGTATTTACTAAGGACGATCGGAGGTAGAAATCTAACGAATCTTTGCTGGTTCATCCCCACAGAGTAATCTTTACAGATGTATTCTTATGGAACATTTCAAGTAGCCTCTTGTACCTCCAACTCTACGAAATATTCAAGTAGATACTTGGTCGGATAAGTCTCCCAGGGGAATGTCCATCTCTTTTATCCTCAGTCAGGATATTCAGGAATTTAATCCTTCAATAAGAAGTACGACAAATGAAAATGGGAGGTTCTAATTACAATATTCCAAAACAAGACGGGAACGAAGTCTTCATATTCCTCAGCAATAAATCGGGATTTATTATCCCCAGCCACCAGTTGTTCTATGAAGCTACTCATGCGCTTCAACTACATAATTCATTCATACATCATTTCATATCATACGCATACAACATTCTCATAATAATATCATCTTGCAAAGTGTTATATACATCATGACATTTGCATAGAACTAACCTTGTTTTTCAGGTTAATTCCCCAGCAGACGAATGTCAACAACAACTTATTCTTGGGCTGCTATACCCCCCCAAGGGTTACTTCAAACAATATCTTGGACTACTCTATCCTCCATGAATACACCTAACAAAATATTAGATTGCTCTATCCTCCAGGAATATGTATCTTGGGCTGATACATCCCTCAAGATTACAACCAGCAATGTCTTGGGATGCTATATCCCCCAGGACCATAAAAACCAATATCTTAGGCTGCTACATCTCCTGAGATTACATCTATATCCATCTTGGGCTGTTATATCCCCTCAAGGGCTATCTCAAACAATATCTCGGGCTGCTATAAACCCCTAAGATAATATCTTGGACTGCTCTATCCTCCAGGAATACATATAACAAAATCTTGGATTTCTCTATCCTCCATGATTACACATAACAACATCTTGGACTGCTTTATCCTCCGGGACCACACCAAACAATCTCTTGGGCTGCTACATCCCCCAAGATTACATCAATCTATGTTTTGGACTGCTTTATCCTCCAAGAGGTATATCTGAAGAACATTTTACTTCGAATAGCATCTTTAAGCTCATTCAAGCAATACAACCAACTAATAGCATTATTTTGAGCACCGGCGAGTGCAAATTTTTGGGCATTAGTGTTCAATCCCCTTCAACCTTCAAGTCACGAATAACGTACATGGCAATCTAACTCCTTAGGTTTCAGAAAATTAAATAGGGGCAGCTGTTGTAACCCAAATTTTCCCTTCCATATTCAAGATCATATACTTTAAAATATCTCTCAATGGTCACAAGATTCACAATTGGTCAAAAGGATTGAAGGTTTCATCAGACAAAGCCTCCTCCTAAACAATGGATCTAGAACTAGGGTTTTGGTTTTCTCCAAGAAAAATGGACATCCAAGGTCTCAAGTGGACTTCATAACATCCCATATACCTTAAATAATCCTCATGTCAAGTTTCAAAGCTTTCCCAACAAGTTTGGTTAGTTAGATGCCCATATACTTAAAAATCAATTAACTTGATCAAAAAGTCAATTGAGGTCAACTGTGGTCAACTCAAAGTCAAACTTCAAGATTTTTGGTCAACATCAAGATTATGAGGTTAAATTCATCATTTGATCAAGGTTTGATAATGATTCATCAAGGAAACCTCAGATCATCAAGAATCAGGAGTTTCTAAATTAGGATTTTCATAGTAAAAGTCAACTGAACTTTGACCAACCATAACTTTCACATAATTCATAAAAAAATTCCCATCCAAATCTCACTTTGAAGGAAATTTAATTCTCTACAACTTTGTGTCTCACAAGCCAAGTCCAAAAATGCTTCATTTGGAAGGTATGAGATAAAACATTATAGGTCTTTTTGAAAGTCAACAAAAAGTCAACTTTTTCCAAAGCTCATAATTTGAAAATGGTAAATTATATGCACATGGGACCAAAAGGGTTAGTTATAAGACACTATAAGATTTCTAAAAAGTCCTAGAACACCTTCATAGCATTAAAATTGAGGAAGTTATGCATTATCAAAGTTGGGAAATTTTCAAGGGGTGCATGAAGTTAAAAAGGTCATAACTTCAATTCTTTCCAAATGGGCCCATAAATTTGCAACCCAAACTTGAAGATGAAGTCATGCACGACCCAATGACCAATTATTATGATTTTTATCATTTATTTTTATTATTTTGAATTTTAATTATTAAAATTCAAATTAAATTGAAATAAAATATGAATATCAAATAATTGATCCAATATTTGTTTTGGGATCAAATATATGACAATAAAGGTTGATTGGAAGCATTCAAATTTGTGAAAAACCATTATGGAAGGGATATATTTGATTTTTGGACAAAATTGGCAAGGATGTTTCTTCATGATCAAGTAACACCTAAATGCACCCAAGGCCCAACTTTTTTTGGACCTAATTACATCATTATACATACATGAACAAAAAGCAATTGAAAGGGGCGAAAAATTCAAAGGGAGAGGCATTGTTCAAACTTCGAATTTCATTAAAAAAACATTCGGTTTCTTGGTTGTAGGTAATCCCAAGGTGTTTTAAAGGTTTAAATATGCTCCTTAAGGCTTCTTGATGCTATCCCAATCATCAGCATCATCGTATACATCTCCAAACATGCTAACTGGACCATTTTTGTTCTTTACTTTTGTGTTTTTAGATGTCATGCATTTGGACATTATAAATTATGTTTGATCATTGATTTATGTTTGTTTTGAAGCATAGAAGCTTTTTGGATAAACTATTTGAAGAATCGTGACCTCAATCACTAAACACCAATTTTAGGGTTCTAAGGTCCAAATTGGGGTTTTGCGATTTAGGTAACTTAAATGAATTCTAATGACATAATTGAACTGTAAATGATGTGGGGATTACAATGGTATGATCAATTTGACAAAATTTTACAGGTTTCATGATATTTGAAGAAACGTAGGTTTCCCTACGAAACTAAATTCGCAGGAAATTTTGCAACAAAAATCGCAGGTGCTTTCGCAAGTAAAAAGAAGAAGATGAAGTCCAAAGGCGCCAATCTGAAAAATTCAAATTTAACCTCATTTTTATTTTATTTGTTTCATACTTATATCAGAGGCGCGCTTGTGGTGTAATGGTTGAGACATATGGTTGGTTGCATTGAGGGTAGGGGTTCGAACCTTACCTTCAACATTTTTTTATTTAACTGAAAATATTATTATTTTTATTATATTATTGATTAGTTTCAGGTAAATTTCACAGAGCCCAGTGGAAAAACTTGAAGGCTGGATTGGGAGGGTCATGGGTTCAAACCTCCCCTCCAACATTTTGGTTATTTCTACCTTTTTTTTTATATTTCAAATTATATATTTTATTTTCTAATATTTTCCTAAACAACTAACCTTTTTTTTTAAACACAACCAACCTTATTAACAATTGTAAATTTCCTTTAGAGAATAAGTTTAGTCAAAATTCTAAAGAAGTTTTGACAATTTGTCTTTGAGTTGTATTTCCTTGAAATACCATGGTATAGTCAGGATTTCTCAAGAAGACTTAGATTTTGTGTCTTTTAGTTGTATAATTAGTTTGATTATTGGATTAAGTCCTTGTTTAGAAGGAAAAATCACTCAGGAGGGTGGACTGGAAGTAGCTTCGTTAACAGCAAACCAAGATTAAAATACTTGTGTTCTTATCTTTATCATTATCTTTGATCTTTGAGGTTGTGGTTTGAATAAGTTTTTAAATCTATAAACCCAATTCAACCCCCTCCCCCCATTCTTGTGTTTATTGCACCTTTAATTGATATTAGAGCTATGGTTATGGGTATTGAATCGTTGTTTCAAACACTTAACCATGTAAGAAAAAGTTCCATTTTGTTGAAACAAAAAATGGATCATACAAATAATAATAAAGATTATCATTTTCCCAATCCTCCAATTATGTATTGAGATAAATTTGAGTACTAGAAACACAAAATATAAAGTTTCTTCCTTGGCCAAGATGCAGATTTATGGGATATTCTTTTAAATGGCTACAACCATCCTTTTGATGTTAATGATGCAAGGCTTGAAATAAGTCAGGTAAATTAGCACAAAGAAAGGATTGCAAAATCATCACGGATCCATAAATATTTTTCTTTATGCCATTTTCGATTATGAGTATGACAAAATTACAAATAAAGACTCTGATAAGTCTATATTTGATTCTATAAAACAGACTCATGAAGAGAATAATCAAGTGGAGTAAACTAAGGCTTTTGATTCAATCTAAAAGGATGAAGTTGTCATAATAGAAGAGGATGAGCCTAAAAAAATCATGTAGGTGGCTTCAATGATTAGAACTCTTCAAGGCAAAAAGAAAGAATCTGAAGATGAATCTGAAAGTGATTCTGAATATGAACCTAAGGGTGCCTCTAAAGAAGAACAAACTTATGTAGATATTAAGTTCAACACCTTTAAAAAATCAAGATCAAATTTAAACTATTATGAGGTATTTTCTAATCTCACTCTTTCTGAATTAAAATTATATTTAGTCATGATTCTTGAAAAGATTCAGAAGCTTCAGAAAAGATTTAAGAATTTAAAATAGATTCAAATAGTCAATTTTGAATATCCTAGTGAACTTTTGAAAGAGAACTTTATTCTTAGAGCTAAAGTCAATACCTTAGATCTCGAAAACCCTTCCCTAAAAAGTAAGAGTGAAAATTTTATAAAGGAAATTATTTCAGAAATTCTTATGGACATTGAATGTGCTTCTATGAAATATGAAGTTTCTTTACAATAATTTCTTGCTAAAAACATATATAGAAGTAAAATTGTTTCAATGATATATGGAATTATTGGTAAAAGAAAAAGAAGGATTGGTTATCATAAACCAAATAACTCCTTGCTGAAACCTAAATTCCAAAAGAGTGTGAAAAATACAAGGGATATATATTCCTATACAACCTATAGTCAATCTAATTATACTTATTCTGATCATAAACCTTGGGTTGATAAAACTCTTGGGAAATCAAATCACAAAGGATAAAAAAGATGTGGGTACCAAAAGATAAAATTATTTATGTTGCAAACATTCTAAGTAGAAAATTTGAAACACCAATCATGGGGCCTAGAATATGGGTGCTCTTAACAAATAAAGGAAAGAAGGCATATGTTCCAAGATCTGGAACTTAAGACCAATGGCTTTTTAGGTTCTAAAGAAGGCTATAAGAGATTAAGATCATTCGTTCATAATCTATTAGTATTAATTTCTTCTCTCTATCTCTAACAATGTACTTTATATGTAACATTGAACTAACATAATTTAGGAATCAATTCAAGTTGAGTAGAAAGATAAGCTTGACTCTGAAAAAGACAAAACTAGTTTTAAATATTCATGTATGAAGATAAGCTAATCTGACTATAAGTCCATAACTTCTGATGTACTCAATAAAAAAGAAACTCATCAGAACCTCTGAAGCTTTTAAAATATCAGAAGCACCAATAGTGTTTTCTAGAATAAGATAATTTATGCAAGATAAATGGAATTGGAGGTTAAACTTATTTAATGGTTTTTCAGTAAAGTCATTTTATGATAGAATCTCCTTTTCTGGTGATTTTGTTTCGGAGGACGAAAAAACCATTCAGGTTATATAAATTATTTGGAACATGGATATTACTATGAAAGTTAAAGTATTTTCTTGGATGTTAGTAATTGATAGGCTACCAACCCGGCTACCGAGAGGTATTATCGACAATCCACACAATATGGTTTGTATGTTTTGTTTTAGATCAAATGAGGACTCCACTCACCTTTTCTTTAATTGTCCAAAATCTGTTTTGGTGTGGAATTTGGTGTGAGATTGGGTGGGCATCGGTCGGATCATAGAGTCAAATGGTTGTTCGCATGCTTTGGCTTGGTTGCATCGGCTAAAAGGAAGGAGTAAGAAATATTCTATTAACTATATTTGGTCTATTTCTTGTTGGAATATCTGGAGGTTTAGGAATAATATATTGTTTAACGACGAAGTTTGTAGCTTTTATGATTTAACCAAATTTCCTTTTGATTTTTTGTAATATGATTGTTTTGTTGAGGTTGGTTTATGGTGATTATCGGCTTCTCAATTGTTTTATGTACTTTGGTTCGAGATTCCTTAATCTCTTTTTAATGAATATTGCTTATAAAAAAGTTAAGTAAAGGTAAGTCATAGTGTCTCACTCATAATCCCTCTTGAATTTTTTTAAAACTATCTTAAAAAATTATGGGAAAATCAAGTGTTACATGCGTGGCTCTAATGTAAAATAATTGTCATACATTTAACTATCTTAACGATTAAGATGACATATATAGGGATACTATTTCTTGGTTAAAGAAAAAAATCATTTCATTTTGCCTCCCTTGTCAGATTATGTGTTTTTCAATTTTTTATATTAATTATTTTTTTTCCTATTTAACCTATGATGCACTCTTTTTCACACAATACACAACTTCTTCTTACAACCAACACTTTAAAGTTACCAACAAAAGATCTTTTAGTGTCTAGAGGAATTTCAATTCCGTTAAGCAATATTAAGTGCATTTTATGTAAAGTTCATCCGGAATCGTTATCTCATATTCTCCGGAGATGCTCAGTGGCCAATTTGGTGTGGACCGAGATAACGAATTGGTTAGGAGGGACTCATGGAGGAGGGAATGATTGCAAAGAGATTTATTTGTTTTAACATTCTTGTAGCAAAAAGAATCTTTTGAAGGCAGAGAGATAAGGCTTCGTTTGATTGGCCACTTGTTGGAGTATATGGAGTTTTAGGAACGATATTATTTTTAGGAATGTGTGTTGAAATGTCATGGAAGATATAGTTTGGAAAATTAATTTTCTTTTGTGGAGGTGGTCGCTCATAGGTGAAATAACCATTTCCATTTGTAATTTTTACGACTTCAACAAAGACCTAATGTTGTTTTTGTCTTAGGTGCTAATTGGTAGGTTATTTCTTTTCGTTGAGCGGAGTTTTTGCTCCTTTTTGTATCAGGTCAAGTACCTTTGATTTTCTCATCAATATACTTCTTGCTTACAAAAAAAACACTTTAAAGTTTCGTCTTTCAAACTCTCTCTCTCTCTCTCTCCAAACCTTAAATGGCTGACCATCAACATCAACAACAAGAGCTACTACAACAAGACCAACAAAATCAATCTCAATAGGAAGCTACTAAGATGGTAGGCATTCCTGAGATTTCTCTATCTACTCTGGTGGTGGATGATTTGGAGGTTCTATGTGATTATTTTTTATTTTGATTATATAAAGCAAAATGGGTTTGATCTCTCTGGTAATGTTGCAACCCAAGGAGGGGAAGTTTACTTCAACAAGATTGTGAATTTATTTAAGAAATTTTGCATCAAAGTCTTTAAAATTAGGAAGAAAACATGGTGCAATAAAGGATGAACTTATGTTGGTTGAATGCTAGGATGTAGGTGGAGAGTTAGGTTAGTTGAAAGACTCATTTTCAAAAGGTGGGTTACTATTTAATTGGTGGGGGAACTTTTATATCTAAAGAAGTAAGTTAATGTTCTAAATTAGCCAACCCTTGTGAAGAAATCATGTTGATTATTTCTAAAAGGGTCGGAAAATCCAGCTTCTAGTTAGAAAACTTATGAAGACTGCTTTTATTTTAGGGAATTTGGTTGATTATTTCTTTTTAACTCATTTGTAATTTTTTATATCAATTCTTAGAAATATGGTGATTTGGAGAGCTTTTCTCTCTCTTAGAGTAGATCAGTTTCATTTAATTGGATACACAAATTGTTTTTGTTCTTTTCTTTTATCTTATTCTGTTTATTGTAAATTTGCTAACACTAATTTAAGGTTATTTTACTTAAAATAATTTATTTTTGTTATCAATTGTTTTTTTCCAGTAATAATTACTATTAAAATTAATATTATTGTTAGATTTCAATGATAATTCGTTGTAGTTAAACCTTTCAATTTCAGAACACTCTATTTCAACACCTAATTACAACAACAAAAATACCTAGATTGATGGTAAGTTGATTTGAATTCAACATTGGAACTAAATGTGTAAAACTAAAAATCCCTACCTAACTCAGTGTAGACAAGTTTATTTTCCTGTTCAAAGAAGTTTACTCAACTCATTCTTTCAAATAGGAGTTCAACGTTAAAACCATTAGTAGCAAGTTGCTTGATACCTGCTAAACTTTCACTGAGAATAGTTAAAGATATCTTAACAGTTTTTTAAGCAAATTTTATTTGAGAGAGATGTGTGAAGAAAGCGTATGGCCGAGTGTATGAATTTGAGTAATTATTTTGAAAAAAGTAAGTGCATTCAAGCTAATAATAATCATGAGATATGAAATTAAAGCAAAAGTATTTGTATTCTCGTGTCCTAAGAGCTCTGAGGAATGTTCTTGTGTCCTAAGAGCTAATCTTCAGGGTGAAATTATTTGTATTTCCAATGATAACTAAAACAAGAATTGGTTTAATAAAATGGTTCACTTGAGACCTTTTGAGATGCTTCTTACCGAGAGGATTTTTCACCATATGCATTGTTATTAGATGGATTGTCACCAAAATATATTCTCTAAAGGACGGTGATTTAAATTCTTCTTTGATTTGAAATTATGTAAAAATTTCAAGTAACTTTGACATATTATTGTTAAGCCTTTTATCGTCAAACTTGACATGATTTTATTCTAAACTAGTCAAAAACCAAATGAATTAAGACTCAATTTGTCTCAAGCCCATTTTACTTGACCCAACATATAAAATACTTCACATAATATGTGAAGGTACACAATCTCTAATCTCTAATTTCATTATAATCCTCTTGAGTTTTGAAATGGCTAAGGTGTTGGAGTGTTAACCATACAGTTCCATCCTACGCGAGGAGATCAGAAACACCATATAAAATCATTAAACGTTCATCTCCCATTATTTATGGTTTCTTCAAGAGTTAGAATCTCCCTTTCTCAGGAAGGGTGACTTGCTCAGGAAGGAAAAAGAGGAACGAAGACATTTTTCTTAAGGTAATTGAAAGCTCGAAAGCTAAAGGGTTGTCGGTGAAAAAAACTTCAAAATATTACACTCACCCTATTTATAAGCAGTGGTAGATGAAAGATCAAGACTGATTATAAAAAAATATCACAAGATCAACGACAAAAAATTTATACTAAAAAACGCCAAACTCAAGTGCACTTCAACATTCTATAAACTACGTAACACTTTAGCAAGTCTCATTAATACACATGTCAAGAATGTATAATGAAACACCTCAATGATGGAACCACATTAATTGTGCCTGTTTCTGATCAATTTTCCAAAATTGACCCCAAGTTATTCAATTCAACTCCACAACAAATTACGACGTGGAGGCCGATCAACGATAACATAAAGTTTACCATGACTCCTTTAGTGTCTGAAAAAGCCCTAGGGATAATAATTCTAGATATGGAAATGGCCCAAGGGATTAAGGCTCAATTTATCTCAAGCTCACTCTACTCAACCCAATTTATAAAACATTTCACATATATTATGAGAAGATACACAATTTATGATCTCCAATTTCACTTTACTCATCTTGAATATTGATCTAACTTGGAGGTTGTAGTTCTAACCATGTAGGTCCACCTCATGCCACCGTAAAGGATGTCGGAGTCAGCAAATGTAAAATCACGATTCAGTTAATCAAACATACGTAATGACGAAGGTTCTCCAATCAATGAAGTTCAAACATTGTTTGAACTCAATTAATATAGGAAGTACCATAAAATGGCATACATAATTCAAGTCATGATGGAAATTTGTAATGTGCGGCTTGAATATATTACATATTTACTAACAAATTACATATGTCACTTCATTTATGGTATATTATTTATTCAATCATAACAAGACTACAACAAAATATATATTTCCTAACAAGATTTTTACCATGTACTACGCCAAATTTGAGTTTTGACAGCGTAACATATACAACGCTTTTATGCAAAGGCGATCTTATAAGTTTTAAAAAAAGCGCTTTTAAAGGGTAACCTTAGAAAGCGCTTTTAAAAGTGTTACTAAAGGCTCAATCTTAGAAAACGCTTTCTAGAAAACGCTCTTATAGGTAGCCTTAAGAAATCGTTTTTTAAAGAACTCTCTAAGGTCAATTATTAATTAAAATATAAAAAACTTTCAGAATCACAAAAATGACAAGGGAGGGGGGGGGGGGGGGGGGGGGGGGGCGAACCCACGCTCTTGAGGCTCCTGAAAATAATATTATTATTTTTATATTATTTTTCAATTAATTATTTAAATAATCAAAATAAATCATTTTTGAATAATCTTGTGCACATAATTCATTCATACATTCAAAATATTATTTTCACAAAAATAAAAATAAAATTATTATTTGGTTAATTTTAAATATTTTAAAGAATTTTAAATAATAATAATATTTGATTAATTTCTTTAAAATATTATTATTTGATTAATTTAAATATTTAAAGAATTTTAAATAATTATAATATTTGATTAATTTCTTTAGAATATTTTAAAGAATTCTTTAATTAAATATTAAATAATAATAATATTAAAAATAATAATATTCATTAAAATTATTTATTATATTTAAAAATAATCAAATATTATTATTACTTAAAATTGTTTAAAACATTTTAAAGACATTAATCAAAGAAATTAATCAAATATTTTAAAGAAATTAATCAAATATTTTTTACAAAAATATTATTATTTGATTAAATTAAAATATTCTAAAGAAATTAATCAAATATTTTCTTTAAAATTCTTTTAAATATTTAAACTTTTTCAAATATTTTCTTTAAAATTCTTTAAAATATTTAAAATTAATCAAATATTTTTATGATTTAAAATTATTTAAATTTTTTAAAGAAATTAATCAAATATTTTAAAGAAATTAATAAAACATTTTAAAGAAATTAATCAAATATTATTATTATTTAAAATTCTTTAAAATAATTAAAATTAATCAAATAATAATATTTTTTGGGTATTTTTTTTAAAAAAAAAATAATATTTTGAATGTATGAATAAATTATGTGCAAAAAATTATTCAAAAATGATTTATTTTGAGTGTTTAAATAATTAATTGACAAATAATATAAAAAATATTAAAATTAATAATATTCTTTCCAGGAACCAATATATAATTATCTTTGCAATTTAATTCATGGATGTATCACCACCCCAATGGTTAATGTGCATATATAATGTCTTTCCCAACCTCGAGGGTTTGGGTTCGACCCCCCCCCCCCCCCTGCCATTTTGTTATTTTTGAAGGTTGGTTTTTCAAAAAAAATTCAGAAACCACCAGACAATGCTTTCTAAGGAGAAAGCGCTCTTATAGGTAGACCTAAGAAAGCGGTTTTCAAAAGCACTTTCTAAGGTCAATTATTAATTAAAATAAATAAAAAATTCAGAAAACCTAAGAAAATGCTTTCTAAGAAAAGCGCTATCTAAGGTCAATTATTATTTCATAAACCCTATTCATTTCTAATCATTTTCTTTTCTTGCTTTTCAATATTTCTTGCATTCTTCCGACCATTTCTAAGCATTTTGTGATTGAGTTCTACATTGTTTCATTTTGTTACAACATTGTTGCTTGCTGGTTATACATTGTTGTTTTCGTTCTGTTTTTGTGAAGAAGAAGAAGTTTCGTTGCTTACTATTTTTTGTTGCTGTTTTTTGTTGAGGATGTTGTTGTTGTTAGGGTTTAAGATTTTTGTTGACAAATTTTAGAGTGAAAAAAGTTATGTTGCTATTATAGTTGATGTTCTGTTGAATGTATGAATGAATAGTTGTTGTTCTGTTGTTGTTCTTCGTTGTTGCCATTGTAGTTGTTGTTATGTTGTTGTTATGTTGTTGTTGCCATTGTTTGTTGTTGCTATTTGATATTGTTTTGGAACATGATCTTCTACACTTTTTAAAGACAACTATATAAACTAGAATACATGTATATTAATAACAACAATTGATATAAAACTAATGTCTTATTCAATATTAACAGCAAAGTTTAGAGAAAAGGAAAATTGAAGAAATTTAGAAGACATGTTTTAATTGATAGGCCAGGTTAACAGGGTCTTAAGACAAATCAACATTAGAATTGTTCATGTTTTTCTATTGACTTATAAGTTTATATGTATAATTACTATATCTGAATCAAATGAGATATTTATTGGAATCTTGGCAAGTCTCTATGTTGAATTGTTGGTGGTTTTCCCAATTCTTTAAGTGTTGGTTTTAGTCTCAGGAGCGTGAAATAGTGGTGGAAAGAGTTTCACTATATTTTTTATATTTCCTTATAGCTTAGTTTGGTTTAGGTGGGGGTTTGGATTTCTATCTTGTAAGGGGGTGCCTTGGCTATTCTGTTTTTTGGTTTCACTGTTTGTAGCTCTTGGCATTTCTTGTGCCTTCTTTAATAAAGTCTGTTGTTTCAAAAAAACTATATCTGAATCAAATATCCTTTTCTAATGTTATATGTCTAGTAAGCAACAACTTATGGATGCTTCATTTAGAGATTCTTCGTTAGGTGCTATGTGTTTGAATTTTCTATATATAGGTGATATGATTTCTAACTTATTGAATTTTCTATATATAGGGGTTACTTGTGATCAAAGTGTGAAAGTATGATCGTTTCCCTTCAAGTAAATATTTTTTATTTTTGTTTTTGTTTAGTTTAATTAGTATAACTATGGATAAGAAATGGAAGTCTTCAATTCGATTGTCGGGAGAGTACGAGAATGGGGTATTTGAATTTGTTAAGTTTGTTGTTGCGCATGCCAAAAACCCCATTCAAATGAGATATCCTTGCCTAGGTTGTTGTTTTGTGGATCGGGTTGACGCGGTTCAGTTGGCATCACATTTAAAGAGGTATGGAATTGATCGAAGTTATACATGTTGGAATTTGCATGGTGAAAAAAGTAACGGGAATGTTGAACCAGGGGATAATACGACATATGCTTCAAACAACAATGCCACAAATACATACGATTATGATCAAGTCGAAGAGATTGCAGAAACACTTGAAGATGATCTTAAGGATTATCCTGAAATGTTTTAGAGTTTGGTAAGCGATGTAGAGAAACCATTGTATAATTGTTGCACTAAATTCACAAGATTGTCTACGGTATTAAAGTTGTACAACTTAAAGGCGGGCAATGGATGGTCGGATAAAAGTTTCATAGAGTTATTGGCCCTTATGAATGATATGCTTCCAGAGGATAATGTTCTTCCCAATCAAACATATGAGGCCAAAAAGATGTTGTGCTCTATTGGCATAAGCTATGATAAGATACATGCCTATCCAAACAGTTACGTCTTGTTTCAAAACGAGTATGCATTGTTAAATGAGTATCCTAAATGCGGTGTTTCTCGATATAAGAAAAAGTTGTATCCAACAAAAGTCTTATGGTATTTTCCTATAATTCCTAGATTCAGACGCATGTTTCATAGTGAAACTGATTCAAGACACTTGACTTGGTATGCAGATGAAAGAATTATTGATGAAACGTTTCGACATCCGGAAGATTCACCATAGTGGATGAAAAATGATGATGATTATCCTGAATTTTGAAAAGAAGAAAGAAACCTTCGCTTGACATTATCTATTGATGGAATGAACCCACACAATCTTCAAAGTATATCACATATCACTTGGCCTTTGATTTTAATGATTTATAACCTACCTTCATGGCTATGTATGAAGCGTAAGTACATGGTGTTATCTATGTTAATTTCTAGGCCTAAATAACCAAGGAATGACATAGACGTATACTTGACACCCTTAATCGAAGATTTAAAGTTTTTGTGGGAGAATGGTGTGGAGGTTTATGATGGGTATAGGAAAAAAAGTTCCAACTTTAGGGTGATGTTGATTGGCACAATTAATGATTTTCCTGCATATGGAAATCTATCAGGGTACAACATAAAAGGTCAATGTGCATGTCCTATTTGTGAAGATAAAACAAATTGGATGCGATGGAGTTTGTTCAGAAGAATGTATTTCTCGGCCATCGTAGATTCATAAATTTGAAACATCACTATCGTGGGTAGAGAAAATCCTTCAATGGAGACACAGAACAAGGTAGAGCTCCACCTATATTGATAGGTCATCAAATTTTTGAAAAGGCTAAAGATGTGAGTACTCAGTTTGGTAAGCCTTTTGCACATACACTTGTCAAGAAAGGGTGGAAGAAAAGGTCAATTTTTTTAACTTCCATATTGGAAT
Source organism: Lathyrus aphaca (assembly GCA_963966055.1). Lineage (NCBI taxonomy): Eukaryota > Viridiplantae > Streptophyta > Magnoliopsida > Fabales > Fabaceae > Lathyrus > Lathyrus aphaca. Next base: position 618,805,141 of record OZ014519.1, read on the forward strand.
TCGTTGTATGTAAGACATTTTCTCGATGTTATGCATATTAAAAAAATGTGTTTGACAATGTGTCGCTCCCTGCCATGAAGTATGATTGATTTGAAGCAAAACCCTAATTAGGGTTTACCGTGTAGGAGAAAAGATCCTGATGAAGTTCTTGATGAACTTTCCCTCTTCTAGGGACTTGAGACAATGTTTGAGCTTGTATGAGACATGAGGATCTCTTGTGACTTGTTGGAGAACCGTTGGTTCTTGTTTTTAGCTTTGAGGGATCATAGCTTGGCAATCCATTGTTCACACGCCCCATGCTTCTATCTATGAGTGATATGTTTCATCTTTCTATGCAAAGATGCAATGATATGTATGTTACATGATATGTAAGATGCCATGAAATGTGAGGGAAAATTTTGAGGTGTTACATAGTGTTATTGGTACGTTACTCAATATACAAGGAAAGTCTAAGGATGGCCTTAAAGCAAGAAAGAACTTGATAGTGATGGGCATAAGAACTGAATTAGGATCCTTGAAGAAAGGAAAACGAACATATCTACCACCTCCTGCATATACTCTATCTAGAAAGGAGCAAAAAAGTATTGTGTAAGTTTCTAAGTGAAGTTAATGTTCCAGAAGGATACTTTTCAGATATTAGAAGACTCGTGTCTATGAAAGACCTCAAGTTAAAGAGTTTAAAGACGCATGACTGCCATGTTATAATGGAACATTTTCTATCAATAGGTATACGTTCTATTCTTCCTGAAAAAGTAAGAAGCGCAATAACTAAATTTTGTTTTTTCTTTAAGTCAATTTGAAGTAAGGTGATCGATCCTATGATCTTACCAACATTGCAAAACGAAATAGTTATTACTTTGTGTGATCTTGAAATGTATTTTCCTCCCTCCTTTTTTGACATAATGGTTCATCTAGTTGTTTATCTGGTGAAAGAGACACAATTGTGTGGACCAACTTATATGAGATGGATGTACCCTGCTGAACGTTATATGAAAATATTAAAAGGGTATGTGAAAGACCGAAGTCGACTAGATGGTTTTATTTCCGAATGATACATTATTGAAGAATCGATTAAGTTTTGTACTGAATATATGTCCAATGTACAATCAATTGGACTCCCCAAATCTCATATTATCGGAACAAAAGCAGGAAAAAAGTAAATTGGAAATGAAGTTGTGACAATATCAAGGGTCAAATGGGATCAAGTGCATTTGTATGTTTTGCACAATGAGAATGAGGTTGAGTCGTATGTTAAAATGCACAAGGATGTTCTTCGAAGTTTAAATTCGAAGAAATGTGAATTGGATAGTACGAGAGCATAATCTAAGTTTCATGCCTTGGTTTAAGGATTACATTTTCGAAAAGAATTATTCAGATCCTGCATCAATAACAAAAAGATTGAGATGTTTAGCATATGGTCCAAGTTTGGTTGTGTTTTCTTATAGCGCATGCGCAATTAATGGATACACATTTTATACCAACGAACAAGATGATAAAAGTATTATGCAAAATAGTGGTGTCACCGTGGTAGCTGAAGCAATGCATATTTCAAGTGTGAAAGACTTAAACCCCAAATTTACAAATCTATCATATTTTGGGGTTATCGAGCGCATTTAGTAGTTTGATTATGAGAAGTATTAGATTCCTATATTTTGTTGCAAGTGGGTTGAAAACAATAATGGCGTACTAATAGATAAGTCGAGATTTTTGCAAGTGGATCTTAATAGGGTGGGGATACAAAGATGAGCCTTTTATTCTAGCCTCTCAAGCTAAACAAGTGTTCTATGACACTGATCCGACAAGTACAAAATGGCCTATAGTACTTTTATCTAACAAAGTAAGTGATATATTATATGAATTCATTGGAGAATGATTGGTCAACATATCCGAGTATGAAGGAAGTGGTTGATACGTAAGTAAGATTGCTCGAAATATTCGTGTGTATTTGTATATTTAATAATTTCTGTGAGATTTTTCTAAATTTAAGTTTTTCTTTTATAGATCTATATTAGTATGTCGAGCATAAAGAGATGCTCGAGTAGCACGGGCTAAAGCAAACATTATTCCATGAGTCAATGTGTAGGTAAATTAATTTAATTTTTACAATGTTGCTTATTAGTGATGCTATTTGATAACACAAAACAACTATATATTAATTCTTATTTGTTTGTCTATGTGTAGTGTCCTCGACAGAAAAATGACATGGACTGCGGGTATTACGTTTTGAGGTTTATGAGAGAAATCATTCAATTGGATCGAATAGAGATTCCTATTCAGGTATGCATGGATTTATAACTTAGGATTTATTTTAATATTTATCGGATATATCATAATTTATTATTTTAAACTAACTAATGTATATTTTGATTTATTATGTAGTACTTTGATGAATTCGCATGTTCTCATTACACGCCCTCAAAAGTGGGTAAAATTATGGAGGAGTTGTACGAATATATTATTGAAAAAAGAATAGTTTAAGGTATAGGATTATGGGATTATGTGAATGTTATTGACTTGTGGTGTATGTAAATAAAATGACTTGAATTGTATAGTTTTGGATTGACATGGTATTAGTGAAATGATATTAGTTTTGAGATGTAAATGACTTAAATTGTATATTTTTGGATTGAAATGGTTTATAATGGTATTTGTGGTTTATACAAGTTTATTGAAATGGATTGAATTATACAGGTTTCTGCATAAAAATGGTTAAAATGAGATTTTTTTTTAAATCATTAAAATTAGACGTATAGAAAAGACAGCGCTCTTTATAGTCCACAAAAGAAAGCGCTTTCTATAAAAAGCGCTCTCTAAAGGTATAGAAAAAATTTCATTAAAATTATAGGTATACATTAGAGAGCGCTTTCAAAAGCGATGTCTAAAGAGGGACAAAAGAAAGCGCTTTTTACTCAAAAAATGCTCTCTAAAGGTATATTAAAGAATTTATTAAAATTTTATACGTATACATTAGACATCGCTTTTGAATGTGCTATCTAAAGGCCCAATTTAGATAGTGTTTTTTCCTTTAAAAAAACATTTTCTTTTTTACAACAACACCACCTTAGACAACGGTTGTAAGCGCTCTTAAAGGTAAAAAAAAAAGCGTTGTCTTAGCCCTTGTTTGATATAGTGGTGGTTGTACATATGAAGGTTGTAGTTCTAACCATGTAGGTCCACCTCATGCCACCATAAAGGATGTCAGAGCCAACAAATGTAATATTGCGATTCAGTTAATCAGACATACGTAATGACAAAGGTTCTCCCATCAATGAAGTTCAAATATTGTTTGAACTTAGTTGATATAGGAAGTACCTGAAAATGGCATACAAAATTCAAGTCATGATGGAAATTTGTAATGTGCGGCTTGAATATATTACATATTTACTAATAAATTACATATGTCACTTGATTTATGGTATATTATTTATTCAATCATAACAACACTACAACAAAATATATATTTCCTAACAAGTTTTTTACCGTGGTTGTACCTATGCCTGAAGTGAAATCTTTAAAATTAGGCGCCTTTATTTTTTATATTTTTTAAGATTAAAAAATTACATTTCCTCTCAATTGGAACTCCTAAACGAGGAAAAAAACTGCACATGTAATAGGCTCCACTCCTATTGCCTTCCTTTTTTATTTTAAAATAATTTTTTTCCTCAGTTACAACTCTTAACCGAGGGGAAAAGCTGAGTAGGTCATGAGTTTCGACTGCTAGCGCCGGAATTTGTGTTTTATTTATAAGAATGTGGCACCCTCATTTTTTTTAAATTAAAAATAAATTATATTTCCCCTTATTTTGAACTCTGAACCGTGTAGAAAATTATTTATAAAAAATTGGTGCCTTTTTTTATTTTCAATATTTTTCACAAAAGCCTAAACGAACTTCATCTTCCATTATACAAATTCTATTTTTCCACTAAACCAAACTCAATAATATCATCTTCCATTGTTGTTGTTGTTGTTTTTGTTTATATACTTGAGATGACTTTACTCCATATATTAAGTGATGATAAACCAACAATAATATTTGATATTCATATATCACATCCCCAGCCAATAGAATCCATCTATTGATGTAGTAAGTTTTATCTTTTTAAATAGTTTATATGAAACTTCTGTTTTAATTCATATTTAAATAACACCTTTTTGCTTGTTAAATAGTATAAGGTGGTGGCATCAATGGATTGATAATGGGTCACAAAGTACAAGAGAATATTTTCTTCTCAAGTTCATTATGAAGAATTGGTGTAGTAAAATGATAAGATAATATGTTAGATTTATGTATTAATTATTGTGGACTTCTATAAGTTGAATCTTTTGTCACTCTAATTTTCTTTATACATGTTTGGGTGAACAAAATAAAAGTTGTTAAGCTAATCTATAGTTAACTAGTAACAAATCTGTGCGTTTGCACGAGCATGTTTGTTCGATTAACCGATGTATATGACGTATATATGATTCTCAAATGGGAAAAAGCGATGTTAAAATTATTAAATAACATGTAAAAAAAGTTATTATTGGTAGAATATATCGAGATTTTAAAAAACTTGCAAAAATTGGGAATTGTGAATATAAAATTAAATTTATATCACACAATGAATTTATTTTAATTTTATATTCACAATTCCCAGCTTCGCAAGTTTTTCATTTTCCAAAAAATGTATTTCACTCATTTAGAGAAAAGAGATTCCAACACAATTCGTTGAAGTTACACTTTTAAACTCTTACTAACGAAATAACTTCTAAAAAGAATTTATTCATTCACTATTTGTAGTGAATTTAAAAAATTTCATACAAATAAAAAAAATCATTCTTCTCTATTATTACTTCTAAAATTTTATAACATCGACAAAAATTGTATTCATTCATTATTTTCTCGTATTAGAATCAATAATATATTTTTTCTCGTAATTGGCCGAGACATTATTTCTATTAGTTTTTTTTAAAGAAAAAAGATACAAGATGTGCTATATGTTACAAATTACAGGCTACCGGTGAAAATGAGCTCCACCTTAGAACCTCCAACACCAAAATAAATAAAAGAATCAATTAAATAATTTGATATTGATTCAATTGTTGCATCATAGGAAATTGAAATATATTTTCTTTCAAGGCAATATCTTTTCTAGATCACATATGAAATTAACATATCTTTTCTGTTAAGGCAATACCTTATAATCTTTTAATATTTCTTGAGGTTGCTCCTCTAAGTAGGGGTGGCAAAATGGGCCCGGCCCATTGGGCATGCCCGTTTTGCCCGCAATTTAGTGCGGGGTGGACCAAGGGTTTAGGCCCTCACCCTCTAAAGTGTCCGCCCCGCCCCGCCCCGTTTTTGTCGCGGGCTTTTGTGGGCATCCACATTTACTTAATTTTTTGTATTTTTAGGCTTAAAAAGTGCAATGCCCGCGGGCTTTCCCCGCCCCGCCCTCACTTTTTTGCGGGGAGAGCTTAGATTTTAGGCCCGCATACTCAATTTTGACCGCCCCGCCCCGTCCCATTTTTTTGCGGGCTTTTGCGGGGCGGGCCTAAACGGGACGGGCATGCCCGTTTGCCACCCCTACCTCTAAGTTATGGTGACAGAACAATACATTGACAAAAAAGTACAAGATAGACATACACACATTAATTGGATGCGAAGTAATCAGTCATAGCCTTGTACTGAAAAATCATGCACCCATATCATAACCTTCTACCAGAAAGTCATAGTCTGTGTAAAAATGCCACTCAAGTAATTTATTTCGTCTCATAAGAATTAATTTTTTGAGAAGAATCACAACAAATAGTTAATATATTCGAATTACGTTTATTTGTATATGTATATCTTGTTTCCCCCACAATGCTCAATTTTATTATGTGCAAAGACGAAAAGAAATAAATTGGATGCAAAAAAATCAAACAAATATTTTTTAGCAGTTAACACTAAAATTAATGTTTATGTAATATTAGTATTATGTAAGAAACAACTCACTCAGGAAAGTCAATGACAATAAAGTTTTGAAATATTTAATTACATTATAATTGTCAAATTACATTATAATTGCTAAATATCAACAACTTACTCTATAAATAAAACATATATAAAGAGTACCAACATGATATCTATGGATTATACTACTCAAAATAATAAGGTTGATATCTCAAAAGACATGATTTTTTAACCAAAGACATGATTTTTAAACCAAAATTAAAGGTTTTCATAATAATTAATTGTAAACACCCCAAATTTTCCCTCACTCATATCCACACCATGGCTTTTGATCTTTCATATTTGCATAAGCATAAGCATACCACATCACATTGCATATTTGTTTCATCTGCATAGTTCAAGTTCATCTACATCTAGGGTTTGTGATCTAAGCAATCCAAGATTCCATCTGAGCCACCCCAAAGGTCTTAAAGCATTCCAAGGGGGTCCATGTGTGTTCTATCATCATATTATATCCCTCAAAGTTCATGGAAGTCAAGAAATCACAAGAACTGGCAAGGCATGGAAGCAGAGCTAAGGTTTTCACTACACAGATGACCAAAATTAGGGTTTTGGTTTCATAGGCCTCAACTCCAAATTTTTAGGTCATTCTTGTTTCTAATGTTCTTAAGATGTTATATGGATCTTGTGTACCAAGTTTGATGAAGAAATTCATTGTGGAAGTCATCTGTTCATTGGGTAACTTCTTGAGTAAGTTAAGTCAAAACCAGGGCATCTGAGGCCCCCAACAATGGAAACAAAGGGGTATTTTCATCAAATTGAAGTTCTATGATCTGTATTTGATCATTGGAATGCTTGGAAGTTCACAAAATTGAAGAAATTTGAGCTAAACCAGAAGTTGCAAAAAATAGAAATGACTTGTAATGGAAACTTTCCATTTTGGGAAAGTTTTTCAACCTCCACTTTCTTAACCAAAAATGCTTCAAATGAAAAATTCTTGGTCATGAAAGTTATAGATTAGGTCTCTCCCTTTTCAAAAAGTACAAGAACATGTTCTAATTCATTATGGAACTCAAGTTATGATCCTTCAAAGTTGGCAAAAATCCTATAATTTTCACATTCATGCCAAAGAGGATTTTTTTGCAAAACCACTTGCCAAGCTTCTAAGTGACCTCTAATTGACTTTTAAACATCATAACAACATCCCAAGACTCATTTTGCTGAGAATTACCCAAGGAACCACAACATTTCATGCCTTGCATCACAAGATACACCAAAGAGGGAAAATATGCAAAACTCATACAAACCCTAGTTCCATGTGTTCCAGCTGCATCAAACCTATCCCATGGCCATCCTTGATTCATGCTGAGGCCAGAACCCCAAAATCCCAGGCCTGCACCATGCCCATACCTCAAGTACACAATGTTGACTTTTTTGCAAAATCACCCATACCAATCAGCATAGGCCACAACAACTACTCTGACCTATCACATATTCACATACATGCCTCAAGGGACTCATTTCATACAACACACAAGCCTGAATCATCCCATACACTCAGATTCACAAAATCCTCAAGAAACTTCATCTCTTCGAAATTCTCAAACCACTCAGCCAAACTTAAAAATTCTTTCACCAATCATCTCCATACATCCTCCAGATCATTTCCCACCCCTTACACAAGCCTGAAACCCCCTAAAACAAAAACACGATTTCACCCCCCTCTGAACTAAAACCTCAAAAAACAACCATATAAACTTGTTCCAAGCTTCTCAATAGCATCAAGGGGTTCATGGGAGTTGGTTTGCACCAAAGAAGAGGTCAGAAAGCTTCAAACTGCAAAGCTTCAACTCAGGTATCATCAAGAACAAATTTTCCAGAAATCTCTTTTTAGGTTATAGAAATGTTCTTCATGTTTCACTGATCACACTGCACCTTTTATTTTTGCAAATGGTTGAGTATTAAGCATGTATCGTGCTTCTGAAACTTTTGCAGTTTTTATGTTTTGATTCGAATCTAGTGTTTGATGCATGATAAATGTTGTTTGATGATTGAATCTTGTTTAGAATGATTAGGAGAGTGGATCTGGAGATTTAGAGCTTCTAATTTAGCTTAGAGAAGAAGTTGAGTTTTGGTCTCACCGGAGAAGATGACCGGAACCACTGTTCCGATCATCAGAATGCGTTTAGGGTTAATTAGGGTTAGCAGCGTGTTTAGGCCCAGTTTGAATAATAGCCCTTGGATAAGGTTTCTCGCGCGCGTATGAACTTCTAAGATCAGTCATTAAACCCTAATCTTTAATTAATTAGTTTAATTTAAATTAATTAGTCACAAGCAATTTGGACCACCCATTTACGCACCAGTCAATTCCCTCCACCCAACTTCAAATCCTGGCCATCAGATCTGCATACTTTCCCTTTTATTTATTTTTATTGCATTTTATTTTCTTTTGTTCTATTTATTAAAAATACCAAAAACCATTAATTTTTTTTTCATATTTTGCATTTCTGATCCAAATAATTTTCTTAACCCAAAAATGATTTTTATTTTATTTTTTGCATTAAAAAAGTATTTTTAAAATATTTTAATGTTTATTTTAATTAATTAATAGAAATTAATTAATTAAAATAACATTTAGGTTTCTAAAAATTACCAAAAAAATCATGTTGCATCTTAACACATTTAGAAACATTTTCAAACCTTTCATACAAATTTCTTTTTGGTTTTTATCATAACTTGACAATTTTATTTGAATTAAGGGTTATAAAAATCACATTTTTTAACCCTAACCTTTGAAAAATCTTTTCTGCCTAACCATGAAGGGTTTGAAGTTGGTTCTTTTTGCATTGTTTTATACATATCATGTAGTATCTAGGATATTTTTGGAATGAATTCATCTTGCATTTTCAATTTGATTTGCATTTTTCCTTTTGAAACACCCAAAAACCCTAGAAAACTTAGAAAGATCATAACTTTCAATAGGTTAAGAGTTAGACCTTCTCCTTTGGGGTGTGATATCACATGGGATTGGGGTTCCTTTGAATGCATTTTCAATTTTTTATAATTTCATTTGCATCTTTTGTGACCATTTGCATCTCATCCTTTCATGTAACCCTAATTTTGCATCTTTACTTGCATCTTACATTGCATTTCATGAATATATGAACTTGCCATGCCATTCTAAGCATTTGTATGCCATCTTATACATCTTAAGACATTACTTGAACATTGATTGATCATTTATCCATACATTTTCTATGCTTTGCATCCATTTCATTTCATAAACATCCATGTGTTTACATGCTTCCTACATGCTTCATTTGCATTCATTCTCTTGTATGATCACACATATGCATCTTGTATGCCTTTGCATCATATCATAGCATCATTTGCATCATGTGTATGCTTCTGGTCTTGGTCTTTTCCCTTGCATATGAATTGTTTCATTTCATTTCTTTCCTTATGCATCTTGTGCTAACTTTTCAGGTTAATGGTAAGTTGTTTGGAGGGTGGATTTGCCTTCACCTCCCACTTCTTCTCATCTCTTCACATTACATCCTTGCTGCATTTTTGTTTGTCTTTGAGTGGGCTTGCCTCACTTGTGATTCTCTTCCTTCCTTCCTTTAAGTTACTTATCTTCTTAGGAAGTAAGTAACTTATTCTTCCTCTTCTCATCTCCTTCTTTTCATCTTGCTTCTCCTTGGTGGCTTCCTTGAAGACTTCTTCTTTTAAGCCTCACAAAACCATAGGATGCCTAAGCATGATAACTTCTAGGATTGATAATTTCCCTTAGACTTTTTCCTTTGAGTCTTCTTTGTGTCTCTTTTCTCATTTCATCATTAGAGACTAAACCTTTAAGGTTTTAGGACTTTGGAATTAGGGTTATGCCTGCATCCTTATCTTAGGATGGAGTGTATAACTTTAATCCTAAGTGTTAAACCCTTAATTTGTTTAAACCTCTTAATCAATCCATCTAATAATCACTAAGACATTAACTTGTAACTTGGGCCTTACATTAGGGTTCTATCTCTTCCTTATGGTTAAGAGGGACTAACCCTAGTGTTTAATGGACAAGTCCCCCTCAAGTTGTCTTACAAATCATAAAATCCACTTCTTAATCTCACCTTTAATTAAAATCCACTTAATAAAGGCTTGTTTTGTCATGAATTTAGTCCCTAACCATGGATTAAGTTGAGGTATCTTCCTCAGCTTAAGTGTTCTCATCTATTATCCTTCTATTAGGATGGTGTAATGAGCCTACTAATCTGTGATTAGAGATTAAACTCATTACTTAACACTAAACAAAAACCCAAAAACATCTAATTATTCACAAGTAGGTTAATGATCTTAATCCTACATCATCATGGCAATTAAGTTGAGATGCTTATCTCATACTTAAGTATTCTCATTATCCCTAATCAGGGAGGATATAATGAGTTTACAAGCCCTTGATTTAGGCTTAAGCTCATTAACTTATGCAAAACACAAAAACAATAACAAAACTAAAAACACAAAAACAAACAATAATCGTCTCCTTCGGGATTCTTTTCTCATCACACTCATTCACAAACGAGAACTTGCTTCTCCCGTCTAATGCAAGACAGTTAGCACTCGAGCCAGACGAGTCATACACTTGAGCATAGACAAGTAAGCAGTTCACAGTCAATTTATCTTCTTTCAGTCTCTTTGAATCGAACTACGGTGTTCTGACTTCCTCATTGCACAAGAGGATACGGAGGCATAACTTAATTGTTATCAAACAAAAGTCTCTGTGTCTTCCCCCCTCTTTCAGCACTCTCTCTAAAGCCTCAGTTCTTGAGCATTCCCACCTTTTTGCACTGACATTTTTACATTTTTTTCCAGCTCTTGCACACAGATGGCACATACACCTACCCCTTTAAACACAATCTTTTAAGCGTGGACCCCGTCGGGTACGACGGACAATCTGGGTGCTAATACCTTCTCAGGTTGTAACCAACCCCCTTTCTCAGTTTCTCTGGTTCGCAACCGTCTTATCCATCTTTTTTCTAGGTTTATGCAGCATTACCTTTCCTTCGGGATAAAAATGCCTAGTTGGCGACTCTATTCACTTCATCTTCATCTTCTTTTTTCGCCGACCGTTCGCGTCTGTACCCTATCTGACCGGGTGTCTTTTCGGGGGAGCGACAGCTTGGCGACTCTGCTGGGGACCCTTATATTGCAACCAGGGCTTCTGGTTCTGTTTGTGGGTTCCTCCAAGCGCTTGTTTGATTTGTGTTTACGGGGGTGTTATGTGCTACTTGTGCTTATTTATTGCTTTATTTATTGCTTTCTGTACAACTTTATTTATTGCTTTCGTTTACAGTTTTTATGCATTTCGTACTGTCATTATCATTGGTGTTGGATCTGTTGTTTCTTTGGTGGGAGGGATTGTTGAGTGATTAAGGTTCCATGCCGGGGACCTGAGTGACACATAGGCTAGAGTGGCTTCATATTCTTTCCCATTCCATTTCGGTCTGGTGCGGAAATATGAAACACGGTTCAGACATGGGCTTCTTCTTGAGTACTCTATGCTACAGATTACCTGTAGTACTAGGGCTATCTGGGAAGCCTGCTAAGACTAGATGACCTTTTATGACCTTCAGCATCTGAGGTGAATTAGAGGAGGATCTTTTATGGTTATTGTAAACATTGTACCTCCGGATTAGAAGTGTTTACACTTCTCATAACTGATCCAAGTCTGAGGATCCTTGTTCTAGAACAATACATGTGAGAGGGTTGGGATGTTTACAGGTTTGCAGGAACCCTTGGCCTCATCATACCCTTGTTACTAGATTTGTTAAGGTTGTATTATTTTGGGACAGTTCTTGTGAAACCCTGGATTTGTGACTCTTTATTTGAGTCCCCCACCTGGTTACTAGTTTTCTAAGCCTACATCCGGTCTTATGAACACATATGTACCCTATCAAGGCAGATAAGAGATCCAGCACTTGATCACAAACCCTTTGCATACCATTCTGCATACATCATTTTGCATCATTTAACATTTGCCTTTTTTTTACAGGGTATCCACCTTCTTATCTTTGGTTTGGTTTTGACCTGCTCTGCTGCTCTGACTTCCTCAGTTATCTTCTCCAGCACCTTCATCAGTTTGTCTTCATCAGAGACTCTTCTCCAGTTGTCTTCATCAGAGACCCTTATTCAGCACTTTCTCCAGTTATCTTCATCAGTCTTCAGTAGTTACCTTCATCAGAGTTTCTCCTCAATTTTCTTCACCAGCATCCATTATGAGCATGGATACTTCCAGGAAGAGCAACATCACATACCACTTCTTTGAGTCCACCCTGACAGGCATCAGACAGATCCAGTCTCTCATTACTCCTGATCATGTCCCATTATTCAGAGAACATTATGGAGGCATATTGGGATGGTCATGGACCTGGATGCATCCCAGAGGAGCATGATACACACCTGCCTGCAGTTTTATGATCCTCCTCTCAGATGTTTTACATTCCCTGATTTTCAGTTGGGACCTTTGCTAGAAGAATTTTCCATGTTGTTAGGAGTTCCTATCAGGAGAGGGATTCCTTTCAACCCTGAAATGGTTGCTCCCAAGAATGAAGATATAGCTAAAGCCTTGCACTTAGAGCCTACCCTCATTGATCAGAGCATGACCACCAAGGCTGGGATTCCAGGCCTTCACTTGGACTTCTTGATCTCCCAGGCCACCCTGCATGCTGCAGCAGGGAAGTGGGATCCTGTTTGTGCACTCTTGGCACTCAGCATATATGGAGTTATCTTGTTTGCTGTCGAGCCAAAGTTTGTAAGCAAGAATGCTATTCACCTGTTCTTACTGAGGAACCCAGTTCCTACTTTGCTTGGAGACTTCTACTATTTAGTGCACCAGAGGAATGAGAAGCAAAGAGGAAGATTGGTCAGATGCTGTGCACCCCTCTATTACTGTTGGTTGTTAAGACACCAGCCAAAATCAGACACTTTCCTGAACCCTCATCAGCCAAGGAATTGGGCTAAGAGATTGATTGCCCTTACATCAAAAGACATCAAATGGTGCACTCATAACACCAAGGGAAAAGATATCATTACTAGTTGTGGGAAATATCCCAATGTACCATTGATTGGAGTAAAAGGTTGCATCAACTACAACCCTTTGCTCTTCAAGAGACAATTAGGGTATGCTTTGGTTCATCCCCCAAGAGGGAAAGATTTGAAAGAAACCCTCTATTGTGACATCCAGCACAACTCTGCTATTGTCAGACAGGCAGCCTGGGCCTGGGACAACATTCAGACTAAGGGACAACTATGCTTGGCAAATGCAACAACATAACTTCAGCACAGTATCTTGATTGGTCTCGTACCAGGGCACAGATCACCCGGATGCCATTCACCTTAGAGGATATACCTGGACCTTCAATAGTACAGCCTGCAGCTACTGTCAGCCTGGAGGAGTTTGAGAAGTTAAAAGAAAGGAATACTCAACTCTCTGAAGCCTTGAAGAAGACCCTCTGGGAGAGGAATGACAACCGTTTGGATAATGAAAGGTTAGAGAGGCTCTGGATTGAGCACTTGACCAAGATTGAGAAAACGGATGACTACATCAGAAAGGCTAGAGCAGGGGAGTTAGTACTGAAGAATGCTTGTGTCGCTTCCACCAAAATGACACTCGGTCAAGAGGGGTACAGACGCAATACGGTCGGCGAGACAAAGAACACAAGGCTGAACTGAAAAGAGTCGCCAGCTAGGCATTTTTATCTCGAAGGAAAGGTAATGCTGCATAAACCTAAGAAAAGATGGATAAGACGGCTGCGAACCAGAGAAACTGAGAAAGGGGGTTGGTTACAACCTGGGAAGGTATTAGCACCCAGATTGTCCGTCGTACTCGACGGGATCCACGCTTGAAAGATTTGTGTTTAAAGGGGTAGTGTCAGTGCTATTTGTGTGCAAAATCTAGAAAAAAGAATACAAGTGTCAGTGCAAAAGAAATGTGAAGTGAAATGAAGGAGTGTCAGTGTAAGGAAAGAGTGTGAAGCTTAAGACTATGAGGCTTAAAGAAATAATGCTGGAAGAGGGGGGAATATACAGATACTTTTGTTCGATAACTGTTAAGTTATGCCTACGTATCCTCTCGTGCAATGAGGAAGTCAGAACACCGTAGTTCAACTCAAAGAGACTGAAAGATAAAATGACTTGAACTGCTTACTTGTCTATGCTCAAGTGTATGACCTGTCTGGCTCAGGTGCAAACTGTCTTGCATTAGACGGAAGAAGCGAGTTCTCGTTTATGAGTGAATGAGATGGGAAAAGAATCCCGGAGGAGACGATTATTGTTTGTTTTTGGTATTTTAAATCTTTTATTGCTTTTTATGTTTGTCATAAGTTAATGAGTTTAAGCCTAAATCAAGGGTTAGTAAACTCATCACATCCTCCCTCTGATTAGGGGTAATGAGAATACCTTAAGTATGAGGTAAACACCTCACACTTAATCACCATGGTGTAGGATTAAGATCATTGACCTACTTGTATTTATTTAGATGTTAAGTAATGATTTTAAGCCATTATCAAGGATTTAATGGACCCATTACACCATCCTAATAGAAGGATAATAGATGAGAACATTTAAGCTGAGGAAGGCTCCTCAACTTAATCCATGATTAGGGATTAACCTCATGACAAAACAAAGCCTTTATTAAAGTGGATTTTAGTTAATGATAAAATTAAGAAGTGGATTTTATGGTTTGTAAGACAACTTGAGGGGGACTTGTTCATTAACACTAGGGTTAGTCCTTCTTAACCAATTAAGGAAGAATTAGAACCCTAATGCAAGGCCCAAGTTACAAGCTTATTGCCTTAGTGATTATTAAAGTGGATTGATTAAAGGATTTAAACACATTAAGGGTTTAACACTTAGGATTAAAGTTATACACTCCATCCTAATAGAAGGATGCATGCATAAGCTTAATCACAAAGCCTTAAAACCTTTAAGGTTTAGTCCCTGATTATGAGATGAGAAGAGAAAGCACAAAGATGACACAAAGGTAAAACTAATTGGGGGACTAATCAAAACATAATTGTGATCATGCTTGGGTATTCCTAGGGTTTATGAGGCTTGCAAGAGATCTTCAAGGGAAAGCCACCAAGGAAGAAGAAAGATGGAAGGAGGAGAAGAAGCAAGACAACTTACTTCAATTAAGAAGATAAGTTGCTTGAAGAAAGAAGATGGGGAGGGAACATGAATGAGCAAGCTCACTCTAATACACAAGTAAAATGCAGCAATGAATGCATAAGATAGATGAGAAGAGATTATGAGAAGTGTAGGCAAATTCACTTCTCAAACACTTACCACCTGAAAAGTTAGTAAAAGGAAATGAAATGAGAATGAGAATGAGATGAAATGTAAAGATGAAAACCAAAACCAGAAGCATGTTCATGATGCTAATGATGCAAAGAGATGATACAAGTGTATGTCATGAAATGAAGATGATCATACAAAGGATGAGAATGCAAATGGAGCATATAAGAGGCATGAAAGTTCATGAATGCACATGAAATGAAATGAAAGCAAAACATGGCAAATGGATGATGCAATGATCAAACATGATTCTAATGTGTCCTAAGATGTCTTATATGTCATGTGAATGCACAAAATGTCATGGCAAGTTCATGTATGCAAGCTTATGCAAGATGGATGCAAATGAGATGCAAAATTAGGGTTATATGATCATGTGAGATGCAAAACTCGAAAACAGAAGCAAATGATAAGATAAAAAATTGAAAATGAACTCAAAGGAACCCTAAACCTATACTAAGTTACCATCCAAAGGGGGAGGTCAGAAGCTTAACCTAGAAGGACTTATGATTTTTCTAAGTTTCTAGGGTTTAAAGGGTGATCCTAAGGGTAAAATTCCAAACAAATTTGAAATAAATTATAAAAATGAAACAAAAATGTTTTTAGATGCTTGAAACCATGCATAACACAATGCAAAAAGAATCATTCACAAACTCACTTTGGTTCAAAAGTTATAAATTTTTGAAGTTAGGGTTAAAAATATTCAAGTTTAAGAACCCTAATTCATTTGAAAAATGTCAAAGTGTGATCAAACTCAAAAATAAATTTGTGTTGGGAGTTTGTAAATGCTTCTAAATGTTTGAAAATGTTCTCTGAATTTTTTTTGTGATTTTTAAATACTTAAATGTATTTTTAATTAATTAATTCTCATTAAATAATTAAAAATAACATTTAAATGATTTAAAAATAATTTTTTTAATGCAAAATTAAAAATAAAAATATTTTTGGGTTCTGAAAATTAATTAAAGGCTGGATAAAAAAATTCAGAATTTTTTGATGTCTTTTTCTATTTTTAAAAATTCGTGCAAATTAAATAGAAACAAATGAAATAAAAATTAATAAAAGGAAAAGTATGCTGATCTAAGGGCTGGAATTCAAATCTGGAAAGGGAGGGAAAGACCACGCGCGCATCTGGACGGCTGACATTCAAACTTGCCCTAATTACGTAATTAAACCCTAATCTGAACCCTAATGACTTTCAGATGACCGGATTAGTGTTCCGGTCATCTTCTCCGGCAGCTCTCTCACTCAATCTCTCTCAAAACGCCACTAAAACTCTCTAAACTCTCCAGAATAAATCCTTGAACATCACTAAACACAAAACACACAACAAAACTTATTTATTTTTCGTGAATCATGCAAATCGAATCAAAACACATTTCACGGGCAAAGTTTCAGAGGTTCATAAAATCCTTAAAACTCAACCATTTTCAAAAAGAAAAGCATCAGCATGACCAACATAACATGAGGAATAATTCTATAACCTAAAATCAAACTTCTGGAAAATTTGTTCTTGAAGTTACCTGAAATGGAGCTTTCGAAAATGGCAATATCTGGGCTCTTCTTTGGTGCTTTTCCCCTCCTCTTGACTCCCTCTTGCTTCTGGAATGCTTGGCTGAAGTGTTTGTGAACTCCTTTTGAAGTTTGATGAAGTTCAGTTCAAAGGGGGAGAAAATCGTGTTTTGTGTATGATGGCTTTTAGGGCAAAATGAAGGGTGGGAAATGATCAGTGGTTGATTTGAAGATGAATGGTGGAAGAATTTTCAAGCTTTGATGTTTGTGTTGAGAGTTTCGAATGAAAATGCAAAGAGGGAGGTTTTTGTGTATGCTGACTTGTGGGAGAGTTCAGGTTATGTTCTTGTTATGTTTGGCTTGCATTTGATTAGTATAAACAAATGTGATTGGTCAGAAAGTTGGTAATGGCATAGTGTGATTGGTATGGATGAAAATGCACAAAGTCAAGGTTATGTGTCCTTCGAGGTATGGGCTGTTTCAGGCCAAGGACAAGGGAATGTCTGGTGCAGTTGTGATTAAGGAGGACCATGGAAATGAGATTGAGGCAAATCAGCAAGTTGTGACAAAGTTATGGGGGTTTTTGCAATTTTGGCAAAGTTTGGCCCTTTCTTGATTTCTTCATGTACAAGGCATGAAATGGAATGATTCAAAGCACAAATCTGATCCTTAGAGGTCACATGAGCATGTTGTGAAGTATCTGTGCATATTTGAAGCCTTTAGAATGCCTTATCATGCCATTTTGCAAAATGCCTCTTTGGTGTAAAAGTGATTTTTATGTGATTTTTCCCAACTTTGGAAAGCCATAACTTGAGTTCCAAAATGAATTAGATCTTGTTCTTGTACTTTTTGAAAAGGGAATGATCCAATCTACAACTTTCATGACCAAGAATTTTTCATTTGAAGCATTTTTGGTTAAGAAAGAGGAGGTTGAAAAACTTTCCCAAAATAGAAAGTTTACATTACAAGTCATTTCCATTTTTGGCAACTTTTGGTTTAGCCCACTTTTCTTCAAATTTGTGAACTCTGAAGCACTCCAATGATCAAATAAAGACCATATAACTTCAATTTGATGAAAAATCCACTTTGGTTCCATGTTGGGGGGCCTCAGATGCCCTGATTTGGCTATGATTTGTTCAAGAAGTTATCCAGTGATCAGATGACTTCCACAATGAATTTTTCCATCAAACTTGGTATGCATGATCCTTATAACATATTGAGACCAATAGAAACAAGAATGACCAAAAAATTTGGAGTTATGGCCTCTGAAACCAAAACCCTAATTTTAGGTCATTTGTGTAGTTAAACTTGGCTCTGCTTCCATGCCTTGCCAGTTCTTGTGATTTTCTGACTTTCTTGATCTTGGGAGGATATAATATGATGATTGAACATACATGGACCCTCTTAAGATGATTGGAGACCTTTGGAGTGGCTCAGATGGCTCATGGATTGCTCAGATCACAAACCCTAGATGCAGATGACTTTGAACCAATGCAGTGAAGCAAAAAGGCAATATGAGATGATATGTTTGAACTAATGAAAAGATGAAAGATCACAAGCCATGGTGTGAACTTAGTGAGGGAACATTTGGGGTGTTTATAGCTTGCAAAGAAGCTAAGACTCAGAAGGCTAGGGCAGAGCATTATCTGGAGGAAAGCCAGGCAAGGTGGATCAGGATCACTGAGGCTCGTGCACAGGAAGATCAAAGAACTCAATCTAAGATAGAGCAACTGGAAGCTAGTGAGAAGAAGAATCAGGTAGCTTTGATAGCAGCACAGAAGGAAATCTCTGAGTTGAAACTCCGAGCGGGGTTGAAGAGGTCAAAGGATCAGGATAAGCACAAGAAGTTGACCAGTGCTATTGCCACCAGGAACCTCCTCATCAGGAATATCATAGAGCACCCAGTGGGTCCAGTGACTGAGGCTCTCCTAAAGGAAGTCAGGGAGGATGACTTTGGATTGGATGTTTGATTTCCTTGTACTTGTATTTTCTTTTGTCTGTACTTTTGATTTTGTTGTTGTATTTTGACCCACCATGGGGACTTTGTTGTAATCAATTATGTATCATCACATTATTGTAATATATGGTTTGTGTTATTTTGTGGGCCTTATCTCTCTTCAACATCAGCATTTCCTCGAGGTCTGGAAAGGTCAAAACCAAAGAACCAAACCGGATACCCTTGGAAGACAAATAGGCATCCTTCATTACATACTAACATCTTTTCTTTGTTTTGTAGGTTTTTGTTTTGTTGTTGTTTCTCACTTTGTTGTGGTTTTAGGAAACATTGCTCGCAGAAGAGTGTTCCCTGTTAATAGAGTGCACCGGTACCCGACAAGAAACAACCTTTCGGGATTACAAATGGATCAGGACTTGACTCAAGTTAGGGCCCAGATGGCCAATGAAAGGACATAGATGAGGGCCCAAATGAATCAATTTATGACAGTGATGACTGATTTAGCTCAAAGCCAGGAAAGACTGAGGGAGTTGGTTGAGTGACAAACTCCTGAGGAACACCATCCAGGTACAGGGGGTACCAGTAAAAACGATCACGTGCAGCCTCACACTGATCACCCAGAGTTTGGACCTCATCTGAACCCAGACATCAATTCCATAAGAAACACCCAAGGTAACACTACTGGAGGAAGGGCTTTGCAGGAAGACCCTCAGAAAGAACAGTTTATTGTGGTTGGGGCTGGAGATGAATTTTACGATCGTCGGTTGATGAAATTGCAGAGAAGCTAAGGTCTCTTGAATCCCAAAACTCTCTAGGTTTTGATGTCATGGACATGGGATTGGTGGAAGGGGTGAGAATTCCTCACAAGTTCAAACCCCCTTGTTTTGAAAGATATAATGGCACATCCTGCCCACGTACCCACCTTCAGTATTTCTTGGGAAGATTGAAAGCCTACACCATGGATGAGAAGCTGTGGATGTTTTACTTCGAGGATAGCTTGACAGGGGCATCCCGAGAATGGTACTCCCACTTAACCAGAGCCACAGTGATAAATTGGAAAGACTTGGCTGAAGCTTTCATCCGTCAATATCAGTATAATCTTGACATGACTCCAAACAGAACCCTTCTGATGGGAATGTCACAGTCTTCCCGTGAAAGCTTTAGAGAGTATGCCCAAAGGTGGAGGCAACTAGCTGCTACTGTTCAACCCCCAATGTCAGAAAGAGAAATGGCAGATATGTTCATGAATACTCTCCAGGGTACTTATATTGACAGATTGGCTGCATTTTCCTCCACCAGCTTTGCAAATGTGGTGATAGTTGGGGAGAGAATTGAGAGCTTATTGAAGATGGGAAAGATCTCCGACAATGGTGCCAGTTCAAGCAGTGCAAGGAAGCCTTTTGCTGGGACCCGCAGATCCGGTGAAACAAATTCTGTACATGTGGGAAGAGGGAGACCCCAATATCTGCCCAGATCAGTTGCTGCCGTTACTATTCCTACTCCACCTCCTCAGTATACTCAACAACCACAACACTTTCCTCAACAGCCACAATTTCCTCAACAGAGATCTTGCAACAACAATAACAACAATTAACAACAACGCCCTTTTCAACACCGGCCATCTCAGATCAATAGGGTGATTGACCCTATTCCGATGCCATATGCTACATTGCTGCCACAACTCCTAAAGCTCAATCTTGTTGAGTTGAGGACATTGGCTCTACCTGATCCTCAGAACCTTCCAAGAAACTATGATGTCAACGCTAGGTGTCCTTTTCATTCTAATGCACCTGGTCACTCCATAGAAAAATGCAGGGCTCTGCATATGAAGGTCCAGGATCGGGTAGATTCAAAGGCCCTGAACTTTGCACCACCTCCCAACGTCATGAAAAATACTATGCTAAGCCATAGTGGGCCAAGGATTAATGCTATAGAGGATGTCTCACCCTTGAGTTTAATATAATATGTTGCAAGTATTCAGACACCTCTGGCAGAGGTTAAAGCCCAGCTTTTGAAATGCCAAGTGTATCCAGGTTGTGAGGTCTGTTGTAAATCTTGCAAGCTTTCCAAGAACGGGTGTGTGAGCTTGAGGAATGGCATCAATAGTTTGATTAAAGAAGGCATTCTGCAAATAACCACAACAACTTCTACAACACCAACAACTCCTTGTACAAATGACTCTTCTATAAATGCAACAACAATTGTTCCAACTGATTCGTCTACAACTTCAGCAACCATTTCCTCCTTCACTTCAACAAACAACAATTCCATGTCATCTCCTTCTACAACTTCAGCAATCATCAACAATGATGTCTCCACAGTTACTATTTATTATGACCTGACAAAGGTCCCAGACTCCAGCAACTTTCAACAACAATCTCAGCAACAGTTTCAACCAAGCTTCAATTCATCACCACCAACATCTACAAGAAGTCCTGTAACTATCTTCTATGATCCACAGACAATAACGGTTCCAACTTTTGCTGCAGTGAGCCCAGTCACTATCACGGTGCCAGGGCCAATCCCATATGACAAAGACAATGTTGTACCATGGCATTATGGTGCTGACCTTTACTGCAACGGAGAAAAAGTCCTTCTTGATTCTTCAGTTCCCACTCCCCAAGTGGATAATGTCGGGGGAGGCGGAGGCTTCACTCAAAGCGGACGCCTCTTTGCGCCACAAGCTCCAAGAACTAATACTGAGGCAGAGGCTGCTGCCAAAGCCAAAGGGAAAAGTGTGGTACCTGAAGAATCGACATCAAAAGAGACTCATAAATCATCCTTTGATCAGGATGTGGATGAATTTATGAGGATAATTAAAAGAAGTGACTACAAGGTTGTGGATCAGCTCCACCAGACTCCTTCTAAGATCTCTATCTTATCCCTACTGTTGTGTTCCGAAGCCCATCGGGATGCACTACTCAAAGTTTTGCACGCTGCCTACGTACCAGAAGAGATCATAGTGAATCAGCTTGAAACAGTGGTGTCTAATATCAATACTAGTCATGGGCTAGGTTTCACCAATGTTGATCTGACAACGGAAGGACGTCACCACAACAAGGCTTTGCACATCACCCTGGAGTGCAAAGGGGCTGTACTCTCCCATGTTCTTGTAGACACTGGGTTTTCACTCAATGTCTTGTTGAAGAAAGCTCTTGTCAAGCTCGAATATGATGGAATAGCTCTCCGGCCAAGCAATCTTGTGGTCAGGGCTTTTGATGGTTCCAAGAGGTCTGTTCTTGGAGAGGTGGAGTTGCCTGTGATAATCGGTCCGCGGGTCTTTAAGACTACTTTCTATGTGATGGACATACAACCGGCCTACAGCTGTTTGTTGGGTCGACTATGGATTCACGCCGCCGGCGCAGTAACGTCGACCCTTCACCAGAAATTGAAATATGAGTGAGAAGGACAGATTATCACCATTTATGGTGATGAGGACATCTTTGTTAGCCATCTGGCTACATACAAATACATCGAGATGGATGGTGAAACCCATGAAACTAGGAGCCAAGGGTTCGAGGCCCTGAATGTCAATGAGGCGAAGACTGAAGTATTTGCTGCATCCCAGGAGGATAGGATGGGTACTTCAATTGTCTCCTATCAGCAAGCCCGAAAGGTTGTTGAAGATGGTAATGCCCAAGGCTGGGGCAAGCTGTTGCTGGTGGAGAAGAAGGAGGACAGATTCAGTTTGGGTTACAGACCATTCCGACAAGATCAATCAGAGGCTGCTAAAGAGCCCAAGTTCATCAGTGGGGGGATGCTCACCCCAGATGTTGTTAACAACCTGGAAGACGAGGAGGAAATCAACCTCAACCTGGAGAGCTGGATACGTCCTAGGATCCCGGGACACCAAGTCCTTAATTGGTCTTCCCAGGAAATTATAAGGGTTACTCCTGCAGAGTAATCATTATTTCCTGCCTTTTTTAGCATGCATAAAGTCCTGCATCTTGCCCAAGGTGTCAGGACTCATTTTGTAATAGGGCCATATTGTAATTTTGTGCAAATGGATTATCAATGAATATCGAACATCTTTTGCAAACAAGTCTCTTTTTCACTTACTGTCTTTTCATTTTTCACTTTTTGTACAAAACAATAAAATGGAAATGTTTTCAAAATAAATAATTTCATTTTCACTTTTTCTAAACAAGAATAAAATTGATCACTAAAACGAACAAATCTCAACCCTTGCAGAGATTATCCTCCAGATTGCACCGACAACAACACTGCTATGACCTTGTATGACTTTGACAATCCAATTAATCAAGTTGATGAAGGGGTTGAAGAAGACTATGAGTTACCTAAAGAGTTAGCCAGGTTGTTGAGGCAAGAAGAGAAGGTGATTACTCCTCATCAGGAGGAGGTTGAGACAGTTAATCTTGGTACCGAAGAGGATTTGAAAGAAGTGAAGATTTGGGCCAGTTTGCAGGTTTTAGTAAAAGAACAGCTCATTGACATGCTTCGAGAATATGTTGACGTCTTTGCTTGGTCCTATCAAGACATGCCAGGTCTAGATACGGATATTGTTATGCACAAGCTGCCATTAAAAGAAGATTGCCCTCCAGTGAAGCAAAAGCTACACCGTACTCACCCAGATATGGCCATGAAGATTAAGGAAGAAGTACAAAAACAGTGGGACACCGGTTTCCTTGCAGTAACTAGTTACCCGCCGTGAGTCGCTAATATTGTACCAGTGCCTAAGAAGGATGGAAAAGTACGGATGTGTGTGGATTACCGGGATCTGAATAGAGCTAGCCCAAAGGATGATTCCCCTTTACCTCACATTGATATATTGGTCGACAACACAGCTCAGTTCTCGGTATTTTCTTTCATGGATGGATTTTCAGGGTATAATCAGATCAGGATGTCACCCGAAGACATGGAGAAAACAACCTTCATCACACCCTAGGGAACATTTTGTTACAAGGTAATTCCTTTTGGATTAAAGAATGCTGGTGCGACTTATCAACGGGCTATGGTAACATTATTCCACGATATGATCCACAAAGAAATTGAATGCTACGTGGATGACATGATTGCCAAGTCCCTCACTGAAGAAGATCATCTGGTAAATCTGCTGAAGCTGTTCAAGCGTCTGAGAAAGTATCAGTTGAAGCTAAACCCCAACAAATGCACATTCGGGGTACGGTCCGGTAAGTTGCTGGGATTTATCGTAAGTGAAAAGGGAATTGAAGTTGATCTTGACAAAGTCAAAGCCATTCAGGAGATGCCTGCACCTAGGACTGAAAAGAAGTTCGGGGGTTCCTCGGTAGATTGAACTACATATCAAGGTTCATATCTCACCTCACTGCAACCTGTGAACCCTTGTTCAAACTATTGAGGAAGGAAAAAACGGTCAGGTGGAACGAAGATTGTCAGAAGGCTTTTGACAAAATCAAGGAGTACCTGCAAGAACCTCCGATTCTTATGCCTCCAGTTGAAGGAAGACCTCTAATAATGTACCTGACAGTATTAGAAGGATCAATGGGGTGTGTGTTGGCCCAGCATGATGAGTCTGGTCAAAAAGAGTATGCAATATACTACCTAAGCAAAAAGTTTACCGAATGTGAAAAACGTTATTCACTGCTTGAGAAAACTTGCTGTGCTTTAGCGTGGGCTGCTCGCCGACTAAGACAATATATGTTGACTCACACTACCTTGTTGATTTCAAAGATGGACCCCGTCAAGTACATATTTGAGAAGCCAGCACTTACTGGAAGGGTTGCAAGATGGAAAATGTTTCTGACAGAGTATGACATTCAGTACACATCTCAAAAGGCCATCAAGGGCAGTGTACTGTCTGATTATCTGGCTGAGCAACCTATTGATGATTACCAACCCATGAGATTTGATTTCCCTGATGAAGACATCATGTTTCTAAAAGCAAAGATCATGAAGAGCCTGTTCATACTGAAGGGCCTGACCCGGAAGAAGAGTGGACAATGTTGTTTGATGGGGCTGTCAATATGAATGGTCGAGGAGTTGGTGCAGTGCTCATTACACCTAAAGGAGTTCATATGCCTTTCTCGGCAAAACTCACCTTTGCATGCACTAACAACGAAGCTGTATACGAAGCCTGTATCATGGGTCTTGAGGAAGCCATTGACCTCATGGTCAAGACTTTAACTATATTCAGAGATTCAGCTCTGGTAATCAATCAGACCAACGACAAATGGTATACTCACCAAGAGCATCTGATTCCATACCGCGACTATACGAGGAGATTATTGACTTTCTTCACAACAGTCAAACTTGAGTACATCCCTCGGGACGAGAATCAGTTCACTGATGCTTTAGCTACCATCTCTTCCATGATCAAGGTTCAGACTGCAAATTATGTGCCTCGGATTTCTGTATCCAGACTAGACCGACCAGCATACGTATTCTCTGTGGACATTGCTAAAGATGACAAGCCTTGGTTCCATGACATTAAAATCTTCTTAGAGGATCAGACATACCCACCGGGGGAATCATCCAATGATAAGAAGACATTAAGAAGGTTGGCTGGTAGTTTCTTCCTTAATACTGATGGTTCATTATACAAGCGAAACTTTGACATGGTTCTGCTCAGATGTGTTGATAAGAAAGAAGAAGGCTTGCTGATGCACGAGGTGCATGAAGGATCCTTCGATACCCATGTTGGAGGACATGCAATGGCTAAGAAATTGTTGAGATCAGATTACTATTGGATCACAATGGATGCAGGCTGTTGTGCATATGCCAGAAAATGCCACAAATGCCAGATCTACGCAAACAAAGTGCATGTGCCTCAGAATCCTTTGAACGTGATGTCTTCACCCTGTCCCTTTGCCATGTGGGGCATTGACATGATTGGAAATATTGAACCGACTGCTTCAAATGGCCACAGATTCATCCTGGTAGCCATCGATTACTTCACCAAATGGGTTGAAGCAGCTTCGTATGCAAACGTCACCAGACAAGTGGTAGCCAAATTCCTGAAAAGAGACATCATCTGTAGGTATGGAGTTCCCAAGCGAATCATTAATGATAATGGTTCCAATTTGAACAACAAAATGATGGCAGAACTGTGCCGGGACATCAAAATCCAACATCATAACTCTTCTCCTTACAGGCACAAGATGAATGGCGCTGTTGAGGCAGCTAACAAAAACATCAAGAAGATTGTGCAAAAGATGGTGGTTACTTACAAAGACTGGCATGAAATGCTACCATTTTCCTTGCATGGGTATCGAACCTCAATCAGAACATCTACCGGGGCAACACCTTATCAACTTGTGTATGGTATGAAAGTTGTCCTACCTGTTAAAGTTGAACTACCCTCCTTACGGGTACTGATGGATGTCAAGCTGAATGAAGTAGAATGGGTCCGGTCTCGGTATAATCAACTGAATCTGATCGAAGAAAAGAGATTAGCTGCTATCTGTCATGGGCATTTATATCAGAAAAGGATGAAGAAAGCCTTCGATCAGAAAGTCAGGCTTCGGGAATACCAAGTGGGAGATCTTGTGCTGAAAAGACTCATTCCTTCTCATACAGACCACAGGGGCAAGTGGACTCCAAACTACGATGGTCCATTCATAGTAAAGAAGGTCTTCTCTGGTGGAGCATTAATGCTCTCTACTATGGATGGTGAGTATTTTTTATCCCCTGTGAATTCAGATGCAGTTAAAAAATACTTCGCATAAAATGACCCGCTGGACATAAAAACAGAATGTAAGTCCAGGCAAAAATAGGGCATCCCGGCGAGTCAAAAACAGAATAAAAGACTCGGGCAAAATTAAGGGAAAATTGGAGGAAAAAAATGCACACCCGCTGGGTTGAAAAGCCGCATTGGACAACTCAGGCAAAAAATGGGTATCCCGGTGGATTGAAAACCCGAAAGGGCGATCCACGCAAATTCAGGGAATATGCAAACAACTTCATTCTGAATTCGTCTGTATCAAGCACAACACGACGAGCTTCGAAAGGATAAAGCATCAGTCGAAATCAACCTTCTTCAGAAAGCAAGATGAGAAGAACGTCAAGGTCATACAGGTCATAGAAAAGGAAGCTCACCAGAGCGTCGTTAACATTGCCAACACTTTTACTTTTCTCAATTTATAGCAATATCCTCATTCCAGGGGATTTGTTTCTTCGACTGTATTTGCCAATTCAGGGCACCCAGATTAATAAAATCAGATTTTCAGTCACATCTCTTTTTGTACATTTTTGTTCGTTTGCAAAATGTCCAATATTCATAATAAGTACTTGCATAAAACAAATGAGCCATTTTTAATAAATGCTTACGGGAAATATATTTACTTTCAGGAATATCTAATTCCAATGACGGAATCCGGTAAGGGATACCTCGGGATACTTGTGTGTTTCTCTTGTCTTAACAGATTACAGGTATTCAATACGCAGCATGAGGCATGCCAAGCACATTTCCCCAGCTTACCTCCTCCCCAAGCGGTATCTGGCATGCTTTTCCCCAGCGGAGTTGTCAAAACCTACTCATCCCTGGTACAGGTCTACACAACAGGAGCATCCCCAGCCGAGTTCCCCACAGAATTTCCAGCCTCTCCCAGAAGAGCAATGTCTGAAACTCTTACGCAACAAAGTGACAGAAACTTCCTTCTCCCCAGCTGAGTTCTCCTTACAGGGTAGATCAACCAATGATCTATTTCCCCAAGCAGAGCTATATCTCCTAACAGATCTACCAATGATCTCCCTCAGCTGGGATGTCCCTCCAAGCAGATCAGCCAGAGATCTTATCTTTAGTGGGATCCGAATCCCTGATTAGTTTCTCTTTGCATAATCATAGCATTCGCATCATAAATCACCAAAATAAGCGTAGCATTCCGTCTAATACTGAGCATTACGGCAAAAATCAAACATTTACATGATCACAAGCCATGTTCGAGCCAGTTGCCTGTAAATACCATCAATATTTCACCAGCAATGTATATAAGAACTCACATCCCTTGCAAATAAAAGCCAAAGCGTCCCCTTTGCACTCCCCAACACAAATACCTGTTCATATATACCCTTTTCGACACTCATCCATGTTGTATTATTCCCCACAGATATAAAGCCAAAGCATCCCCTCCGCATTCTCAAATACAGATACCTATACATTCTCTTTTGACACTCGTTCGTGTCATTTTTCCCCAGCATGGTTTCCAAATCACTTGTTGCCAATCAAACACTTGTTTATAACACACCCTTTTTGACACCTGTTCGTGTCATATTATTCCCCACAGGTCACCAGAACACCTTTTACACTCTCACATACAAATATTTGTTCATAACTTATACACATTCTCTTTTGACACCCATCCTTGTCATGCTTTCCCAGTAAGTTGAACACTCGTCCGTGTCTTGCTCATACTTCACCAACAAGTATGTACTCACTTATATAGAAGTCTCTGATACTCGTCTCTATCTTGTTTATATCACTCCTCAACAGATCCGACACTCGTCTGTGTTCTTTGTTATCCAGTTGGTACTCGTCCGTATCATCATCTCTGAACACGCGTCAGCGCTTGTTCCTATCAATACTCGTCCGTATCATGGTCTTAAGGATGCTCGTCCGCATCCTTAATATATACATAGTGTCAAACACTTATACCTTTTATTCTTAAGAGTAAGCACTCGTTTGTGTTTACCATTTCCCAGTAAGTCACCAACAAAACAACTTTTCTTCTATCCGACATTCGTCCTATGTCGTGATACTTTTGGCAGCCGTACCCTGCCAGGTGATCATCCTTCACCTTTGGATGACCGTCCCTCATCCCTTTCCCCAACGGAGTCCCCATTAGTGGAACCTTCTATCTGACATTTGTCCTGTGTCGTGATAAAGAGCATCCGTACCCTGCTAGGTGATCGTCCTTCACCTTTTGATGATCGTGCTTCATCATTTTATCTGATGGTCGTCCCCATCATTGATCTTGTTATCTGAAATTCGTTCTATGTCGTGATAAACCCCGAGAAAAGCCGTACCTTGCTAGGTGATCGTCCTTCACCTCTTGATGATCGTCCTTCATCATGTTTATCCGATGGTCGTCCCCATCGTCGACCTTTTCTATCCGACATTCGTCCTATGTCATGATAAAGAGAAGTTGTCCCCTGCTAGGTGATCTTCCTTCACCTTTGATGACCGTCCCTCATCAATATTTCATTTATTCTTTAAACCGATGACCGTCCCATCGTTGTTTACCTGTACTTTGCAAACCTGATGGCCGTCCCCATCATCGCCTTTACTGCAATCCCCAGAGAACCTTGTTACTTTACTTGATGGCCGTCCCCATCATGATCACTTTATTTCCCCAGCTTGTCGGTCGTCCCCGTCATTGCTTTACTCACCGCTTTATCCCCAGCAGTCGTCCTCTGCTCGATGGTCGTACTCCATCGCCCGCATTTGATAAATCATGCTATATTATCTTTTACAATTTATACCCCTTTTCTTCTTATCCCCAGTGAGAACAAATTTCGGACTGTCTTTGGTATTCAACCACAAGTTATCTTGTTTGTCTGTTAAGCCAGACGCTTACATCCTACACAGCTAACTCATGTTTGAATAGGGGCAGCTGTAAACACCCCAAATTTTCCCTTACTCATATTCACACCATGGCTTGTGATCTTTCATATTTGCATAAGCATAAGCATACCATATCACATTGCATATTTGATTCATCTGCATAGTTCAAGTTCATCTACATCTAGGGTTTGTGATCTGAGCAATCCAAGATTGCATCTGAGCCACCCCAAAGGTCTTAAAGCATTCCAAGGGGGTCCATGTGTGTTCTATCATCATATTATATCCCTCAAAGTTCATGGAAGTCAAGAAATCACAAGAACTGGCTAGGCATGGAAGCAGAGCTAAGGTTTTCACTACACAGATGACCAAAATTAGGGTTTTGGTTTCAAAGGCCTCAACTCCAAATTTTTGGGCCATTATTGTTTCTAATGTTCTTAAGATGTTATAGGGATCATGTGTACCAAGTTTGATGAAGAAATTCATTGTGGAAGTCATCTGTTCATTGGGTAACTTCTTGAGCAAGTTAAGTCAAAACCAGGGCATCTGAGGCCCCTAACAATGGAGCCAAAGGGGTATTTTCATCAAATTGAAGTTCTATGATCTGTATTTGATCATTGGAGTGCTTGGAAGTTCACAAAATTGAAGAAATTTGAGCTAAACCAAAAGTTGCCAAAAATAGAAATGACTTGTAATGGAAACTTTCCATTTTGGGAATGTTTTTCAACCTCCACTTTCTTAACCAAAAATGCTTCAAATGAAAAATTCTTGGTCATGAAAGTTGTAGATTAGGTCTTTCTGTAACACCCCAAATTTTCCCTCTTCTGTTTAGCATCATCATCATATCATATTCATCATAAGCATATCACATCCTTAGCATTTTGCATAGAAAAATGAAGCATAACACTCACATGTTCTAGCACAAGGCATATGATAAACCATCCGGGAGATTTGAAGCACTGCAAGTCAAAATCAAGAGCATGGTGACCTGGCAAGAATCTCACAGGATCATTTTGCACAAGCTCTGTGTCATCTTCAAGACCCTAAAAACGGATGAGGATCAAAATCAGCTTGAAACGGTTGGCGTCGGTTTATTCTTGAGGTTTCCCACCAAAAAGAGGGAAATTCAAATTTTCCTTGCGTTAACCGGTTAACGCATATGGTTAACCGGTTAATGGCTGCGAAATTTGAATTTCAGCAGCAAGTTCAGCATGCGTGTTTTGGCTCCATTTTCCAATTTTCTGATTTTTATAAATTTTGAATTAATTTGAATTATGGAGAAGGATCTAGAGCATTTGTCCAAGCCTAATTCCAATGCTAAATCCTTATCACTTTCTAAGCCAATGCCAAGCCATATTTTTGGATCCCAAACCAAAATTTTGGGCCCCAAACCTAAACCATATTTATTCCATTTCCCTCCAAACTAAGAGGGGACCCTCTCACAATTTTCACTTCTCATTTTCTGAATTTTGAGCTCTCTCACCATTCTCTCACTTTTCTCTCCCAATTTTCTAAATCACTCAAAGTTCCTCTTTAAAGATCACATAACTTTGCATTAAAGTGTGTAGATCTTGGAACTAGACCTCCATCCTTAGTTACTTTGCATCATTTTGCTGGTTTATTACTTAGTCCAGATCTGGTTTGGAAATTAGAAGTACTTTTGGAGTCAAAATTCTGCATCAAGACCTTTTGCTTGCATTTATTTTGCATGGAGTGTGAAGCTTAGCACCGGATCTTCCAAGTTTTTCGCGAAATCTCTCATTTCTAGCTCAATTAACAACTACCAAAGCATACCTCAGCTTTGTAGGTTGGTTAATTTCATATCTAGCTCTAATTTTAGCTTATTTGCATGCTTGTGCTTTAGATCCACCATATGCTTGTGTATTTGCTTGTGTTGCATGAATTGATTGGTTGATTTGTATTCGGATCCGAATGTTAATGTTCATGAGCTTATTGATATGGATTAATGTGAATTGATCTAATTGTTTCATGCTTAATTGATTGCTGGTCTGGTGTAAGATTATGTGAATAAGCTGGTTTGAGCTGCTATTTTTTGTAGGATTTGCTGTTGTTTTAACAGTGTTAACTGGTTAACGCATATGGTTAACCGGTTAACGCACCTGTTTTATGCGTATTTTGTGCAGGTTTGAGCTGGTTAACCGGTTAACGCATTTGGTTAACCGGTTAACACTGAAGAAGAATGACTTTTTGGGGCTGTTTTAAGCTTATTTGATCCCCTTGCTTGTTTTAATTGCCATGGATCATTGTATGATCATTGAACATGCTATTTTAGGGTGATTTGCTTGCTGATTGATGTATGCTTTCATGTTTTCGACGCGTAAGTCGTATGTTTGCAATGATTAGCATGTTGTTTGGTCCTTGTTTGCTAGAACCTTTGAGCATGTTAATTCTATGTTTGTGTGGATCAATTTGCTGGATTTGTGCTAACATTTCAGGGGCTCATGGTAAGAGAAGTGTGGATGTTTATCCACATTTCAACTCTTCATCTTTCCTCTTTTGCTTTGCTTTTGCTTTTTTTGAGTTTTGATGTGCTTTGTGCCATCATGTGGTTCTCTTTCCTCTCTCTAGCTTTCTTCTCCTTTCTTTTTGCTTTTCTTTTGATCATCCTTTCTCTTAGGATAGTTCAAACCTCACTAACCTAGGAATCCCATGCATGATAACATTAGGAGTAGTCTTCCCCATTAGATTTTACCTTTGAGATCCTTTTGGTGCTCTCTCTTCTCATCTTTAAACTTAATTTCAAGTCACTTTAATAAATGACGAGTCTTCTCATGTGACACAAGACTTTGCTATGAGATACTTGCACGCGTTCCATTTCGGGGCGAGGTGTAGGATATCCCTCGTGGTGGATAGGTCTTAGCATGAGATTACTTCACAAAGAAAAGCTAAAAAAACACTTCTTAATCTAAAAACAAAAAAAAATTTAATAAATGCCAGTAGGTCAGTGTGTCTGAGCCTTCACTTGTGGGACTAGATTTAGGGATTTCCTCCATAGCTAGGTGTGCCTCTTGCGCATTCCATTTCGGGATGATGTAAGAAGTACACATCCCATTGAGTAAGACTCAGGTACACTTACCTATGCAAACCACAAATAAAAAGCTCATAAAAAACAAATAAACAATACTCGTCTTTCCTTCGGGAATTATTTTCTCATCTCCTTCGCTCCTTACGTATGAACTTGCTACTACTTTTCACTTTGCAAGACGGTAACACACTCGTCGTCCGAGCCTGCAACACCTAAGCATTGACATAGGCAGTTCAAGCCTTAATTCACAAGCAATCTTTTCCACCCCTAGTTAGGGGAACTACGGAGACTCTGATCCTCATTATCCAGATGAGGTACGTAAGCAGCGGGGTAGGGCCCGTTCGAGCACAATCTTTATTTTCCCTACATTTTTTCTCTTTGTTTTCTTTCTCAGTTCCTTTTCCAGTTCCAGTTCCTTTTCTTTTGCAGCAATTTTCATTTCTTCACTCTTTGAAACAGATTTCTTTGCAAGCGTGGATCCCGTCGGGTACGGCGGACGATCTGGGGTGCTAATACCTTCCCAAGACGTAATCGACTCCCGAACCCAGTCTCTTTGGTTCGCAGGACCTGTGTCCTTCCTTTTCTTTCTTCTGGTTTGTGCTGCATTACCATTCCCGTTCCTTCGGGATAAAAATACCTGGCTGGCGACTCTACCTTTTCCGCGCCACTTTCGCGTTTGTACCAGGATGGAAATCCAGGGAGCGACACTTTCCCTTTTCAAAAAGTACAAGAACATGTTCTAATTCATTATGGAACTCAAGTTATGATCCTTCAAAGTTGGCAAAAATCCTATAATTTTCACATTCATGCCAAAGAGGATTTTTTGCAAAACAACTTGCCAAGCTTCTAAGCGACCTCTAATTGACTTCTAAACATCATAACAACATCACATGACTCATTTTGCTCAGAATTGCCCAAGGAACCACTACATTTCATGCCTTGCATCACAAGATACACCAAAGAGGGAAAATATACAAAACTCATACAAACCCTAGTTCCATGTGTTCCAGCTGCATCAAACCTATCCCATGGCCACCCTTGATTCATGCTAAGGCTAGACACCCCAAAATCTCAGGCCTGCACCATGTCCATACCTCAAGTACACAATGTTGACTTTTTTTGCAAAATCACCCATACCAATCAGCATAGGCCACAATAACTACTCTGACCTATCACAGCTTCACATACATGCCTCAAAGGACTCATTTCATACAACACACAAGCCTGAATCATCCCATACACTCAGATTCACAAAATCCTCAAGAAACTTCATCTCTTCGAAATTCTCAAACCAATCAGCCAAACTTAAAAATTCTTTCACCAATCATCTCCATACATCCTCCAGATCATTTCCCACCCCTTACACAAGCCTGAAACCCCCTAAAACAAAAACACGATTTCTCCCCCCTCTGAACTGAAACCTCAAAAAACAACCATATAAACTTGTTCCAAGCTTCTCAATAGCATCAAGGGGTTCATGGAGTTGGTTTGCACCAAAGAAGAGGTCAAAAAGCTTCAAACTACAAAGCTTCATCTCAGGTATCATCAAGAACAAATTTTCCAGAAATCTCTTTTTAGGTTATAGAAATGTTCTTCATGCTTCACTGATCACACTGCACCTTTTATTTTTTAAAATGGTTGAGTATTAAGCCTGTATCGTGCTTCTGAAACTTTTGCAGTTTTTATGTTTTGATTCAAATCTAGTGTTTGATGCATGATAAATGTTGTTTGATGATTGAATTTTGTTTAGAATGATTAGGAGAGTGGATCTGGAGATTTAGAGCTTCTAATTTAGCTGAGAGAAGAAGTTGAGTTTTGGTCTCACCGGAGAAGATGACCGGAACCACTGTTCCGGTCATTAGAATGTGTTTAAGGTTAATTAGGGTTAGAAGCGTGTTTAGGCCCAGTTTGAATAATAGCCCTTGGATTAGGTTTCCCGCGCGCGTATGAATGGCCAAGATCAGTCATTAAAGCCTAATCTTTAATTAATTAGTTTAATTTAAATTAATTAGTCAGAAGCAATCTGGACCACCCATTTACGCGCCAGTCAATTCCCTCCACCCAACTTCAAATCCTGGTCATCAGATCTGCATACTTTCCCTTTTATTTATTTTTATTGCATTTTATTTCATTTTCTTTTGTTCTATTTATTAAAAATACCAAAAACCATTAATTTTTTTTTCATATTTTGCATTTCTGATCCAAATAATTTTCTTAACCCAAAAATGATTTTTATTTTATTTTTTGCATTAAAAAATTATTTTTAAAATATTTAAATGTTTATTTTAATTAATTAATAGAAATTAATTAATTAAAATAACATTTAGGTTTCTAAAAATTACCAAAAAAATCATGTTGCATCTTAACACATTTAGAAACATTTTCAAACCCTTCATACAAATTTCATTTTGGTTTTGATCATAACTTGACAATTTTCTTTGAATTAAGAGTTATAAAAATCACATTTTTTAACCCTAACCTTTGAAAAATCTTTTCTGCCTAACCATGACGGGTTTGAAGTTGGTTCTTCTTGCATTGTTTTACACATATCATGTAGTATCTAGGATATTTTTGGCATGAATTCATCTTGCATTTTCAATTTGATTTGCAATTTTCCTTTTGAAACACCCAAAAACCCTAGCAAACTTAGAAAACTCATAACTTTCAATAGGTTAAGAGTTAGACCTTCTCCTTTGGGGTGTGATATCACATGGGATTGGGGTTCCTTTGAGTGAATTTTCAGTTTTTTATAATGTCATTTTCATCTGTTGTGACCATTTGCATCTCATCCTTTCATGTAACCCTAATTTTGCATCTTTACTTGCATCTTACATTGCATTGCATGAACATATGAACTTGCCATGACATTATAAGCATTTGTATGCCATCTTATACATCTTAAGACATTGCTTGAACATTGCTTGATCATTTATCCATTCATTTGCTATGCTTTGCATCCATTTCATTTCATAAACATCCATGTGTTTACATGCTTCCTACATGCTTCATTTGCATTCATTCTCTTGTATGATCACACATATGCATCTTGTATGCCTTTGCATCATATCATAGCATCATTTTCATCATGTGTATGCCTCTGGTCTTGGTCTTTGCCCTTGCATATGCATTGTTTCATTTCATTTCTTTCCTTATGCATCTTATGCTAACTTTTCAGGTTAATGGTAAGTTGTTTGGGGGGTGGATTTGCCTTCACCTCCCACTTCTTCTCATCTCTTCACATTACATCCTTGCTGCATTTTTGTTTGTTTTTGAGTGGGCTTGCCTCACTTGTGCTTATCTTCCTCCCTTCCTTTAAGTTACCTATCTTCTTAGGAAGTAAGTAACTTATTCTTCCTCTTCTCATCTCCTTCTTTTCATCTTGCTTCTCCTTGGTGGCTTCCTTGAAGACTTCTCCTTTTAAGTCTCACAAAACCATAGGATGCCTAAGTATGATAACTTCTAGGCTTGATAGTTTCCCTTAAACTTTTTCCTGTCAGTCTTCTTTGTGTCTCTTTTCTCATCTCATCATTAGAGACTAAACCTTTAAGGTTTTAGGACTTTGGAATTAGGGTTATGCCTGCATCCTTATCTTAGGATGGAGTGTATAACTTTAATCCTAAGTTGTTAAACCCTTAATCTGTTTAAACCTCTTAATCAATCCATCTAATAATCACTAAGACATTAACTTGTAACTTGGGCCTTACATTAGGGTTCTATCTCTTCCTTATGGTTAAGAGGGACTAACCCTAGTGTTTAATGGACAAGTCCCCCTCAAGTTGTCTTACAAATCATGAACTCCACTTCTTAATATCACCTTTAATTAAAATCCACTTAATAAAGGCTCGTTTTGTCATGAATTTAGTCCCTAACCATGGATTAAGTTGAGGTATCTTCCTCAGCTTAAGTGTTCTCATATATTATCCTTCTATTAGGATAGTGTAATGATCCCAATAATCTGTGATTAGATATTAAACTTATTACTTAATGTAAACACCCCAAATTTGCCCTCACTCAATTCACACCATGACTTGTGATTCTTTTCATATTGCATAAAGTTTAATCATATCATCTCATAGTGCATTTTTGCTTCACTGCATTGGTTCAAAGTCATCTGCATCTAGGGTTTGTAATCTGAGCAATCCATGGGCTATCTGAGCCTCTCCAAAGGTTTTCAATCATCTCCAGAGGGTCCATGTATGTTCAAACATCATATTATATCCTCCAAAGATCAAGAAAGCCAGAAAATTACAAGAACTGAGAAAGGCATGGAAGTAGAGCCAAGTTTAACTGCACAAATGACCTACAATTAGGGTTTTGGTTTCAGAGGCCATAACTCCAACTTTTTTGGTCATTCTTGTTTCTATTGGTCTCTATATGATATGAGGATCATGCATACCAATTTTTATGAAGAAATTCAATGGGGAAGGCATCTGATCATTAGATGACTTCTTGAACAAGTCAATGCAAAATCAGGGCATCTGAGGCCCCCAATCACACAAACAAAGGGGCTTCTCCATCATTTTGGATGTATATGATCTTTATTTGATCTTATAAGAAGTTAGAAGTTCACAAAATTGAAGAATTTCAAGCCATTTGCAAAGTTTCCATTTTGGGAAAGTGACTTGTAATGCAAACTTGCCATTTTGGGAAAGTTTTTCAACCTCCTCTTTTAGATTCAAGAATGCTTCAAATGAAAAATTCTTGGTCATGAAAGTTGTAGATTGGATCATTCACTTTTCAAAAAGTACAAGAAATTGACCTAATTCATCATAGAACTCAAGTTATGGTCTTGCAAAGTTGGGAAAAATCACAAATTTTCACTTATGCACCAAAGAGGGAAGTTTGCAAAAACACTTGCCAAAGCCAAATGTGACATCAAAGTGACTTCTAACAATTACACAAACATCACACATGACCTAAAAATCAGAATTGCACAAAGAGATCCCAAGTTTCATGCCTTGAACTTCAAGTAATTCAAAAGGGGCCAAACTTCCCCAAAATTGCAAAATGGATCAAATCTCTTCAGCCACTTGTGCTAGCTACAAACTATGATTTCCATGGACCTCCTTGAAGCAAGCTGACTCGAGCCATGCCTTGAAACAGCCACTGAACCAGCCCATACCTCAAGTACACAAGTTGGTGACATTTTTGCAACTTGCCCATACCAATCAACCTAGGCCAGCACCCACCCTCTGACCTATCCAAACATGATATGTGTACCAAAAGCAACCCAACACTTAACATAAAACATGCTGAAACCTCCAAGAACACAGAATACACAAAAATCCCCAAATCTGCAAAAGCCTTCTAAACTCATAGCTCAACCATCAAACCTTCAAACTTTTTCCACCATTCAACTCCATAAACATCACTGATCATTTCCCACCCTTCATTTTGCCTTAAAACACTCAGAATCAAAAACACGATTTCAACATTTCATGAACTGAACTTCTGCCAACTTCTGAGGCCATTTAAGCTTCAACCAAGCATCACAAGCTCTTGGGGGGAATCATTGAAGTGGATTTGAGGCAAAGAACTGGCCAAAAAGCTCATGTTTCGAAAGCTCAACTTCAGGTAGCCATGGCATTTATTTTTCCAGAACTCTCATTTTATGTTATAGAATGATTCTATGTGTTCCCATGACTGCCATGATATGTTTAGTTTTGAAAATAGTTGAGAAATAAGCATTTCATAAGCTTCTGAAATTTTTGCCATGTTTTCCGTTTTGCTTCGATTCATGATTTTGATGTTGAATAAATGAATGTTGATGGCTGCTTCTTGTTGGGGTTGAGGAGAGGATCATTTCTGGAGAGTTTTAGGGCTTGGGGTTGCGTATTGAGTGAGATAGCTTGAGAGGCTAGTCGGAGAAGATGACCGGAACACTGTTCCGGTCACCTGAAATTGTTTAGGGTTCAGATTAGGGCTTAATGACATAATTAGCGTAATTTGAATGTGGGCCGTCCATTTGCGCGCACTGGTCAATTCCCTCCCCTTTTTATTTGAATATGGGCCACTGGATCAGCATACTTCCATTAATTCTTATTTTTATTTCATTTTAATTACATTCCTTTCCACATTTTATTAAAAATAGTAAAAGACTTCTAAAAAATTCTATTTTTTGCATCATGTCTTAAAATATTTTTCTCATTCTGAAAATAATTTTTATTTTATTTTTTGCATAAATTTCGTATTTTTAAAATATTTAAGTGTTTATTTTAATTAATTAATGAGAATTAATTAATTAAAATACCATTTAAGTTTCTAAAAAACACCAAAAAAATCACATTGCATCTTGATACATTTAGAAACATTATCAAACCCTTCAAACAAATTTCTTTTTGGTTCTTGACCTATTTTTACATTTTTCTTTGGATTTAGGGTTCTTAAAAGTCAATATGTTTGCACTAAATTAGAAAAATCCATTCTGCCTAACCTTGAAGAGTTTGATGATTGTTCTTTTTGCATTGCATTCCTCATGTCATGTAGTTTCTAGGATAAAATTGGTTTGAATTTATCTTTCATTTTCAATTTGTTTTGCATTTTTCATTATAAGGTACCTTAAAACCCTAGCCAACTTGAGAAAATCATAACTTCCATTAGGTTAAGATTTAGGTCTCCTCTTTTGGGAAGTGAACTTATATAGGGTTAGGGTTCCTTTGATCCTATTTTAAATTTTTTATCATGTCATTTGCTTCTGGTTTTGAATTTTGTATTGCATGTTATGTATAAATCCTAATTTTTGCCTCCATTTGCATTCATTCTTCACATGCTTGCATATATGAACTTTCTATGACATTTTGTGCATCCACATGACATATAAGACATCTTAGGACACATTAGAATCATGTTTGATCATTGCATCATTCATTTTCCATGCTTTTTCTTTCATTACATGTCATGTGTTTTTGTGAACTTTCATGCTTCTTACTTGTCCCATTTGCATTCTCATCTCTTATATGATCATCCACATCTCATGTTCACCATTTGTATCATCTCTTTGCATCATTTACAACATAAATATGCTTCTGACTTTGGTTTTCATCATTGTGTTTCATCCCATTTGCATTGCATCTCATTTCTTGTTGCTAACGTTTCAGGTGGTAAGTGTTTGAGAAGTGAATTTGCCTTCACTTCTCATAATCTTTTCTCATCTCTCTTATGCATCATTGCTGCATTTTACTTGTGAATTAGAGTGAGCTTGCTCATTCATGCTCCTTCCTCTCTTTCTTTCCTCAAGCAACTTATCTTCTTAAATGAAGTAAGTTGTCTTGCTTCTTTCTGCTTCTCCTCCTTCCATCCTGTTTCTTCCTTGGTGGCTTTTCCTTGAAGATCTTCTTGCAAGCTTCATAAACCCTAGGAGCACCCAAGCATGATAACAATTAAGGTTTGATTAGTCCCCCATTAGTTTTACCTTTGTGTCATCTTTGAGTCTTCTCTTCTCATCTCTTAATCAAGGACTAAACCTTAAAAGTTTTAAGGCTTTGTGATCATGGTTATGCATGTATCCTTCTATTAGGATGGAGTGTATAACTTTAATCCTAAGTGTTAAACCCTTAATGTGTTTAAATCCCTTAATCAATTCACCTAATAATCACTAAGACATTAAGCTTGTAACTTGGGCCTTGCATTAGGGTTCTAATTCTTCCTTAATTGGTTAAGAAGGACTAACCCTAGTGTTAATGGACAAGTCCCCCTCAAGTTGTCTTACAAACCATAAAATTCACTTCTTAATCTCACCATTAACTAAAATCCATTTAATAAAGGTTTTGTTTTGTCATGAGGTTAATCCCCAATCATGGATTAAGTTGAGGAGCCTTGCTCAGCTTAAATGCTCTCATCTATTATCCTTCTATTAGGATGGTGTAATGGGTCCATTAAATCCTTGATTATGGCTTAAACTCATTACTTAACACTAAACAAAAACTCCAAAAAACATCTAAATAATTGCAATTAGGTTAATGATCTTAATCCTACATCATGGTGATTAAGTGTGAGGTGTCTACTTCATACTTAAGGTATTCTCATTACCCCTAATCAGAGGGAGGATGTGATGAGTTTACTAACCCTTGGTTTAGGCTTAAGCTCATTTTCTTATGACAAACTTCAAAAGCAATAAAAGATTGAAAACACAAAAAACAAATAATAATCGTCTCCTCCGGGATTCTTTTCTCATCATCTTCACTCACAAACGAGAACTTGCTTCTTCCGTCTAATGCAAGACAGTTAGCACCTGAGCCAGACAGGTCATACACTTGAGCATGGACAAGTAAGCAGTTTATCTGTCAATTTATCTTTCAGTCTCTTTGAGTCGAACTACGGTGTTCTGACTTCCTCATTGCACGAGAGGATACGTAGGCATAACTTAACAGTTATCGAACAAAAAGTCTCTGTACATTCCCCTTTCTTCCAGCATTATTCTTTAAACCTCTTGGTCTTGAGCATTGCACTCTTTTCTTACACTGACACTCCTTCTATTCACTTCACACTTCTTTTACACTGACACTTGCATTCTTTTCCAGCTTTTGCACACAAAATAGGACTGACACTACCCCTTTAAAACACAAACTTTTAAGCGTGGATCCCGTCGAGTACGGCGGACAATCTGGGTGCTAATACCTTCCCAGATTGTAACCAACCCCCTTTCTCAGTTTCTCTGGTTCGCGACCGTCTTATCTACTTTTCTTAGGTTTATGCAGCATTACCTTTCCTTCGGGATAAAAATGCCTAGCTGGCGACTCTATTCATTTCTTCTCTTTCACCGACCATTCGCGTCTGTACCCCTCTTGGCCCTGTGTCATTTTGGCGGGAGCGACAGCTTGGCGACTCTGCTGGGGAATCTTGTATTGTAACCAAGGCTTCTGGTTCTTTTTGTGGGTTCCTCCTAGCGTTTGTTTGATTTGTGTTTACTGGGGTGTTATGTGCTATGTGTGTTATTTATTTTGCTTTATTTATTGCTTTGTGCACACTTTATTTATTGCTTTCTTTACAGTTTTGCATATTTCATACTGTCATCTGCTGGATCTGGTTTGCTGTTTTGGTGGGTGGGGTTCCATTGAGAGTTTAAGGTCCTATACCTGGGACCTGAGTGACACCTAGGCTAGAGTGGTTCATGTTCTTTCCCATTCCATTTCGGTCTGGTGCGAGAATATGAAACACGGTTCAGATGTGGGTTTCTTTTTGAGAACTTTGTGCTACAGATTTCCTGTAGTGCTAGGGCTATCTGGGAAGCCTGCTAAGTCTGGATGACCTTTATTATGACCTTCAGAAGCTGAGGTGAATTAGAGGAGGATCTTTTATGGTTATTGTAAACACTGTACCTCCGGGTTAGAAGTGTTTACACATCTCATAACTGATCCAAGTCTGATGATCCTTGTTCTAGAACATTACATGTGA
The DNA here is from genome assembly GCA_963966055.1 of Lathyrus aphaca. Taxonomy (NCBI): domain Eukaryota; kingdom Viridiplantae; phylum Streptophyta; class Magnoliopsida; order Fabales; family Fabaceae; genus Lathyrus; species Lathyrus aphaca. Next base: position 618,846,815 of record OZ014519.1, read on the forward strand.
GGGGGTTGGGTTGTTTACAGGTTTGCAGGAACCCTTGGCCACATCACATCCTGTTACTGTTTTTTTTAAGAGTACTTCACTTTGGACAGTTCTTGTGATTAACCCCGGACATGTGACTCTTTATTTGAGTCCCCCACCCTGTTTACTGGATTTTTGAGCCTCCATCTGGACCTTTGAACATACATGGACTTATATCAAGACAGATAATCAGATCCAGCTTGATCACAAACCCTTGCATATCATTTGCATATCTCATCATTGCATCATTTAACATTTGTTTATTTGCTTTTCAGGGTATCCATATCATATCTGGTTTGGTTTTGACCCCTTCTTCTGCATAGACCTCTGCTTCAACTATCTTCATCAGTTATCTGCTTCAGGTGTCTTCAACATCAGCCTATTAGTGGCTCATTTCCAGCATCAGTCTGTGATCCTCATCAGCACTTACCTTCAGTTTCTTCAGCAGCACTCATGACTACTCCCAGGAAGAGCAACATATCCTACCACTTTTTTGAGCCTGTTTTGATTGGTATCAGGCAGGTCCAGTCACTTATCACACCTGACCACATCCCTTTGTTTAGAGAGCATTATGGAGGAATCTTGGATATGGTTATGGACCTTGACCCTTCTTAGAGGAGCATGATCCACACCTACTTACAGTTTTATGACCCTTCTTTGAGATGCTTCACCTTCCCAGATTTTCAGTTAGGACCTCTACTGGAAGAGTTTTCTTCATTGATTGGAGTACCTATCGGGGGTGGAATCCCTTTCAACCCAGAGATGCCAGCTCCCAGAAATGAAGAGATAGAAAAGGAATTGTACCTGGAGCCTGCATTGATTGAGCAAAGTATGACAACAAAGGCTGGGATTCCTGGTTTGCATTTGGATTTCTTGGTTTCTCAGGCCATCCTGAAGGCTTCATTGGGAGAGTGGAGGGCAGTCTGTGCACTATTAGCCCTCAGCATATATGGGTTATACTGTTTGCAGATGAACCCAAATTTGTCAGCAAGAATGCCATCCATTTGTTTCTCTTGAAGAACCCAGTACCCACATTGCTAGGAGATTTCTATTATTCCATCCATCAGAGGAATGAGAAACAAAGGGGGAAGTTGGTAAGATGCTGTGCTCCTTTGTTTTACATCTGGCTGCTCAAACACCTGCCTAAGTCAGATACTTTCTTGAATCCCCACCAACAGAAGAATTGGGCCAAGAGGCTCATTGCCTTGACTTCAGATGATATTAGATGGTGCACCCAGAGCACCAAAGGCAAGGACATTATCACCAGCTGTGGACAATACCCAAATGTGCCTTTGATAGGAGTAAAGGGTTGCATCAACTACAATCCTTTGCTGTTTAAGAGACAATTGGGCTATGCCTTGGTCCACCCTCCCAGAGGACAAGATTTAGCTGAGACCCTGTATTGCAAAGTGAAACCTAATTCAGCTGTTGTCAGGCAAGCATCCTGGGCTTGGGACAACATCCAGACAAAAGGGATGGCTATTCTTGGAAGATGCAATTATGTTGCTTCAGCTCAGTACTATGACTGGTCCCGTACTAGAGCCCAGATTACCAGAATGCCTTTTATCCTAGAAGACATGCCTGGACCATCCACAGTACAGCTGTAAACACCCCAAATTTGCCCTCACCCATTCACACCATGGCTTGTGATCATTTTCATATGCATAAACTCAATTATAGCATCCCATATCACAATTTTGATTCACTGCATAGATTCTAGGTCATCTGCATCTAGGGTTTGTGATCTGAGCAATCCAAGAGCTTCTTGAGCCACTCCAAAGGTCATCAATCACTTCAAAGGGGTCCATGTGTGTTCAAGTATCATATTATACCCTCTCAAAGTCAAGAATGTCAAAAGATCACAAGAACTGAAAATGGTATGGAGGCAGAGCCAGGCTTGACTGCACAGTTGACCTAAAATTAGGGTTTTGGTTTCAGAGGCCATAAATCCAAAATTTTTGGTCATTCTTGTTTCTATTGGTCTCTATATGGTATAGGGAGTATGCATATCATTTTTCATGAAGAAATTCCATGGGGAAGTCATTTGATCAAGAGTTGACTTTTCAAGCAAGTCAGTGCAAAATCAGGGCATCTGAGGCCCTCAGTGACCCAACCAAAGGGGGTTCTTCATCATTTTGATTGTATATGATCTTTATTTGATCATAGAAGATGTTAGAAGTTCACAAAATTGAAGAATTTCAAGTCTTTTGCAAAGTTGACTTTTTGGGCAAGTTTGACTTTTAATGAAATTGTCATTTTAGGCAACTTTTTCAACCATTACTTTTTGATTCAAGAAAGCTTCAAATGGAAAAACTTTGGTCATGAAAGTTGTAGAATAGATCTTTCCCTTTTCATAAAGTACAAGAACATGACCTAATTCATTTTTGATCAAAAGTTATGGTTCACCAAAGTTGGCAAAAATCACTAAATTTCAAGTTATGCACCAAAGAGGGAAACTTGCAAATTCTTGTACCAAGGCAATTTGTGAATCCTAATTGATGTCTAACCTTTACACAAACATCACACATGACTTAAAATCAGAATTGTCCCAAGGGATTTCTCATTTTTGTGCCTTGATTTTCAAAGATCCATAAGTCATTTTTCATAAAAGTGCAAAGAGGGATTCTTGGCAAAATCATTCTCCCATGAGTTGTGTGATCACTAATTGGTTTCTATGCATTGCCATGATCAAATGAAGTATCATACACCAAAATTCAGCAAGAATCATCTCATATACATAGCATAAAATCATGAAATAACACAAGTGGACAAGTTGCAAAATCACTCTCAATTCATGATCCACATGCTGCAGACATTCACAAGCCATCCAAGGGTCATCCTTGACTCAAGCTGAAGCAAGACAAGCCCTTAGACTGCTGCTGCCATAGCCCATGCTGCAAGTACACCAACTATTGACTTTTTGGCCAATTGCTCCATACCATTCCCATAGTGCATGTCAAGTCTTCTGACTCATTCCAATAGTTTAGGAATGGTATATGGATCATAAAACACAACACCCACAAGGCTGGAACACACACATTGCAGCACACTCCAAAAACTGTCAAAACTGTCCTCTCTTCGAATCTCCTTCCACAGCCATCAAACACTCATTTTTTCTTCACCAATCAACCAGAAATCATCCATAGAACAAATCCCACCCCTCACAATGATCTGAAACAGCCCACACAAGAACCTCATTTTCTGATACACCAGAACTGAACCTCTCAAAATAGCCTGTTTAAACTCCATCCAAGCTTGCCATTAGCACAAGGGGGATCATTGGAGTGAGTTTGCACCAAGGAACAGCCCAGAAAGCCCAGAACAAGAAGCTTCCATCTCAGGTATAGCTCAAGAACTCTTTTCTCAGAACTTGTTTTTCTTGTTATAAAATGAAAGTGTGTGTTGTGCTGATCATAATGATGTGTTTGAAATTGAAAATGAGTGAAAAATGAGGATTTATTGATACTCTGAAATTTCTCCCGTGAAAAATGTTTGCTTCGATTGGCCTGATTCATGAAGTTTTAATGTTGTTTGAGGGTTGATTTGTGTTCTAGGATGTTAGAGGATCATTTCCCTGTGTTTAATTTGAAGTGGGGTGGCTTGTGGTGAAACCTAGGGTTTTGGTTCGCCGGAGAAGACGACCGGAAGTCTTCTCCGGCCACCTGAGAACCATTAACCCTAATCCCTGTAATTAATTGGTGTTTGAATCTGGGACGTTAGATGAGTTGACCAAGGGAGACTGGCGCGCGTTTGAGTGGCCAAGATGCATCCTCAGAAACCCTAATCACAATTAACTTAATTAATTCCAATTAATTAATTCATAAACTTAATTAAACTCAGTTTGAATATAGACCTTTGGATTGCGCGCGTAGTCAACTGGCCCTTTCCCAGAATCCATCCTGGCCTTCCATTGCGTTTACTTTTCTTTTATTTCATTTTTAATTCATTTCTTTTATTTTTGTTTTGTACATTTATTTTAAAATAGTAAACCCATTTTTAAAATTCTGAATTTTTTTATACAAACTTTTATTTAATTTCAGAAACCAAAAACATTTTTATTTTTATTTTTTGCATTAAAAAATATTTTTAAATCATTTAAAAGTTTATTTTTAATTAATTAATGAGAATTAATTAATAAAAAAATACTTTTAGGTATTTAAAAATCACCAAAAAATTCATGAAACATTTAAAACCATTTAGAAACATTGTCCAACCCTCAAACCAAATTTCTTTTTTGATCTTGATGTCTTTTGAGAATTTTTCATGGAATTAAAATCATTTCAAGGCATTATTTTGATCCAAACTTCAAAAAATCATTTCTGCCTAACCATTGAGAGTTGGACTTTGATTCTTTTTGCATTGTGTTTTGCATATCATGTAGTTTGTGAGATAAAATTGGCATGATTTGATCTTTCATTTTTAATTTGTTTGGCATTTTTCTTGTTAAGGTACCCAAAAACCCTAGAAATTTTAGGAAAATCATAACTTTTATTAGGTTAAGAGTTGAAACCTCTCCTTTGGGAAGTGAGTTATTGTAGGTTTAGGGATCCTTTAAGTGCATTTTCAAATTTTTATCTTGATGTTTGCTTCTAATTTTGGTTTTTGTGTGATGCATTGATCATTAACCCTAATTTGGGCTTCCATATGTATCAATCTTGCATTTGCTTGCATAACATGACTTGCCATAGCATTTTGTGCATCCATTTGATTCATTTGACCTCTTAAGACATATTGAAAGCATGTTTGATCATTGCATCTTGCATTTGCCATGTTGTATGCCATTTGCACTTCATAACTTTTCATGTATGTTCATGATTCTTAACTTGTTTCATTTGCATCCATAAGTTTGTATGATCATCCCCATGCCTTGATTCATGTTTGCATCATCTCATAGCATCATTATCATCTCATATATGCTTCTGGTTTTGATTTACATTATGCCATTTCATTTCATTTTGCATTGCATTGCATTTCTTTCACTAACTTTTCAGGTGGTAAGCAACTTTGGGAAGTGAATTTGCCTTCACTTCTCACAACTTCTTTTCATCTCTTTTATGCATCCATGCTGCATTTTGTTATGTGTTTGAGTTTGAGCCTGCTCATTCCTCTTCTTCTTACTTTCTTTCCTCAAGTGACTTGTCTTCTTGAATGAAGCAAGTCACTTTGTTTCTCCTTGCTCCATTCATCTGCTTCCTGGTGGTTTCATTGAAGACTTCTCTTGTAAACTTCACAAACCTTAGGAACAACCAAGCATGACAATGATTAGGGTTTTGATTAGACTCCCCACTTAGTTTTACCTTTGTGTCTCTTTGAGTCTTCTCTTCTCATCTCATAATCAGGGACTAAACCCTAAAGGCTTTAAGGCTTTGTGATTAAGCTTATGCCTGCATCCTTCTATTAGGATGGAGTGTATAACTTTAATCCTAAGTGTTAAACCCTTAATGTGTTTAACTCCTTTAATCAATTCACCAAATAATCATCAAGACATCACACTTGTAACTTGGGCCTTGCATTAGGGTTCTAATTCTTCCTTAATTGGTTAAGAAGGACTAACCCTAGTGTTAATGGACAAGTCCCCCTCAAGTTGTCTTACAAACCCTAAAAATCACTTCATCATCTTACCACTAAATAAAATCCACTTAATCAAAGGCTTGTTTTGTCATGAATTTAATCCCTAATCATGGATTAAGTTGAGGAGCTTTCCTCAGCTTAAACATCCTCATCTATTATCCTTCTATTAGGATGGTGTAATGAGTCTGTTTAATCTTTGATTATGGCTTAACCTCATTACTTAACACTAAACAAAAACCACAAAAAAGCATCTAAATAATCACAAGTAGGTTAATGATCTTAATCCTACACCAAAGGTGATTAAGTGTGAGAAGCTGACTTCACACTTAAGGTAATCTCATTACCCCTAATCAGAGGGAAGATGTGATGAGTTTACTAACCCATTGGTTTAGGCTTAAGCTCATTAGCTTATGACAAACTTTCAAAAGCAATAAAAGACTGAAAACAAAAAAACAAACAATAATCGTCTCCTCCGGGATTCTTTTCTCACCCCATTCACTCACAAACGAGAACTTGCTTCTTCCGTCTAATGCAAGACAGTTTGCATCTGTTCCAGATAGATCATACACTTGAGCATAGGCAAGTAAGCAGTTCACAAGTCAATTCACCTTTCAGTCTCTTTGGGTCGAACTACGGTGTTCTGACTTCCTCATTGCACGAGAGGATACGTAGGCATAACTTAACAGTTATCGAACAAAAGTCTCTGTATATTCCCCCTCTTTCCAGCTTTGTTCTTTTAGCCTCATTATCATGAGCATTTCACTCTTGTCCTTACACTGAAACATCATTTATACACTTTACACTTCTTCTACACTGACACCTGTACATCTTTTTCCAGCTATTTTACACACAAATTGCACTGACACTACCCCTTTAAAACACAAATCTTTTAAGCGTGGATCCCGTCGAGTACGACGGACAATCTGGGTGCTAATACCTTCCCAGGTTGTAACCAACCCCCTTTCTCAGTCTCTCTGGTTCGCAACCGTCTTATCCATATCTTTCTAGGCTTATGTAGCATTGCCTTTCCTCCGGGATAAAAATGCCTAGCTGGTGACTCTTTTCATTCCCTGTGAGTTCACTCCTGTGTGTTCTCACATCCCTCTTTCACCAACCGTTCGCGTCTGTACCTTTATTTGGGCCATTCCCCATTTTATCGGGAGCGACAACAGCCAGCAACAACTGTCAGCCTAGAAGAATTTGAGAAGCTGAAGGAAAGGAATGAGAACTTGTCTCAGGCCTTGAAGAAAACTCTCTAGGAAAGAAGTGATGGTCGCCTGGATATTGAGAGATGGGAGAAGCTTAGGGTGGAGCACCTTGCCAAAATCGAGAAGACAGAGGATTACATCAAGAAAGCAAGAGCTGGGGAGCAAATATTGAAGAATGCCTGTAAAGAGGCCAAAATTCAGAAGGCTAGGACTGAGCTCTATCTGCAAGAGAGTCAGGCTAGGTGGGTCAGGATCACTGAAGCCCGTACACAAGAAGACCAAAAGACCCAAGCCAAGATTGAACAGATAAAGGCCAATGAGAAGAAGCAGTAGGAAGCTTTGTTGGCAGCCCAGAAGGAGATTTCAGAGTTGAAGCTCATAGCAGGATTGAAGAGATCAAAAGACCAGGACAATCATAAGAAGCTGACCACTGCCATTGCTACCAGGAACCTCCTCATTAGGACCATTACAGAGCACCCAGCTGGTCCAGTGACTGAGGCACTCCTGAAGGAGGTCAGAGAAGATGAGTTTGGATTGGATGTCTGATTCTTTGCTTGTTGTTTGTTTCCATTTGATGTACTTTTCTCTTTTGTTGTATTTTGACCCTCCATGGGCATATATTGTAAAACAAACTATGTATTTTTCATCATTTGTAATATATTTTAGTTTGTTTCCATTTGGGCTTTCCTCTCAACAACATCAAGCATCTTCCTCGAGGTCTGGAAAGGTCAAAACCAAGAACCAAACCGGATACCTTGGAAAACAAATAAGCATACTGCATTGCATACTAACTTAGTTCTGTTTTGTAGGTTTATTATTATCTCTGTTTCTAACTTTGTTGTGACCTCAGGAAACATTGCTCGTCCCCGAGTGTTCCCTGTCAACCGCACGCACCGGTACCCGACTCGTAACAACCTTCCCGGTATTCAAATGGAACAAGTACAGCAGGATCTGACTGAGGTCAGAAATCAGATGGCTAATGAGAGAGTAGAGATGAGAAATCAGATGTCTCAGTTCATGGCAGTGATGACTGGCTTAGCCCAGAGTCAAGAGAGGTTAAGAGAGCTGGTGGAAAGACAAACTCCTGAAGAGCCTCATCTTGGAACAGGAGGAACTAGCAACAATGAGGGGGGCCAGCCTTGTATCAACCCACCAGAATTTGGACCTCACTTGAATCCCGAAGTTAACATCCCGAGGAATGTTCAAGGTAATACCACTGGGGGAAGAATACTACAAGAGGATCCCCAGGAGGAATAGTTCACTGTCATAGGGGATAGAGATGAAGTATATGACAGGAGGTTGGACGAAATTGCTGAAAAGTTAAGATCTTTGGAGTCTCAGAATTCTTTGGGCTTCGATGTGATGGATATGGGACTAGTGGACGGGGTGAGAATTCCCCACAAATTCAAATCCCCATGCTTTGAATAGTACAATGGTACCTCCTGCCCACGAACTCACCTGCAATCTTTCCTGGGAAGACTCAAAGCGTATACCATGGATGAAAAGCTATGGATGTTCTACTTTGAGGACAGTCTGACTGGAGCTTCGAGAGAGTGGTACTCACATTTGTCTAGGGCCACCGTAAGATGCTGGAAAGATTTGGCTGAAGCTTTCATTCGTCAATATCAATACAACCTGGACATGGCTCCCAATAGGACCCTCCTAATGGGAATGTCTCAGTCTTCTAGAGAGAGCTTCAGGGAATATGCCCAAAGATGGAGACAGCTCGCTGCTGCTGTCCAACCACCCATGTCAGAGAGGGAAATGGCTGATATGTTCATGAATACATTGCAAGGAACCTATATTGATAGATTGGCTGCCTTCTCCTCTACCAGTTTTGCTGATGTGGTCATAGCTGGTGAGAGGATTGAAAGCCTCTTAAAGATGGGCAAAATTTCCGACAGTGGTGCAAGTTCATCTAGCAATCCCAGAAAGCCTTTTGTAGGACCCCGAAGGGCTGGTGAAACAAATTCCATCCATGCAAGCAAGGGCAGGCCTCAGTATGTTCACCGGTCAGTAGCAGCAGTTACCATTCCAGATCCGATTCCTCAACAATCAGTATATCCTCAACAACAACAACCACAGTATCAACAACAAGTTCATTATCCGCAACAGAGAACCTACAACAACAACAATAACAACCAACAACAGCGTCCTTTCCAACAAAGGCCATCACAGGCAAACAGGGTGATTGACCCAATCCCAATGCCGTATGTTGCACTCTTGCCACAACTCCTGAAGCTCAACCTAGTTGAGTTAAGGACATTGGCACCTCCGGATCCCACCAATATGCCAAAGAACTATGATGAAAATGCCAGGTGTGCATTCCACTCAAACGCACCGGGGCATAATACTGAAAAATGCAGGGCCTTACAGATGAAAGTCCAAGATTTGGTGGACTCAAAAGCTCTCAACTTTGCACCTCCTCCGAATGTCACAAGGAATCCAATGCCTAGTTACAACGGGCCCATGATTAATGCTATTGAGGAGGGCAAACCATCCACACTAATTAATAGTGTTGCACAGATCCGAACACCTTTGGATGAAATCAAAACTCAACTGTTAGAATGCCACGTGTTCCCCGGGTGTGAGCTCGGCTGTGGATATTGCAACATCGCAGTAAATGGATGTGAAAGGCTGAGAAACAACATATATGGTTTTATTAAGGATGGTATCCTTCAGATTACGACAACAACGACTACCACTCCAACAATTCCTTCATCAACAATCACAAATACTCCTACAACGTCAGCAACCATTGTTCCAACGGATTCTACTACAACTCCAACAACTGCTCAATCAATCACTTCAACGGATGCAAGTTCAATCACTATTCCTGCTACAACTTCAACACCCATCCAGTCAACAGTATCTTCTACAACATCAGCAACAGTTAATGAAAGTATCTCAACGGTTACAATATACTATGATCCTGCAAATGTTCCTGCCAACAATTCACAACAAATTGCTACTCCTGTTAGAGCACCAGTTACCATATACTATGATCCACACACCATTTTGGTCCCCTCTGCAGCTGCTATCAGTCCGGTCACTATCACAGTGCTTGGGCCAGTTCCTTACGAAAGCAATAATGCCATCCCTTGGCATTATGGCTCAGATTTGTACTGCGAGGGGCAGAAAATCACTTTAGAATCATCAACTTCTTCACCTCAGATAGAAAATGTGGGGGGAGGCGGAGGCTTCACTCGAAGCGGACGTCTCTTTACTTCGCAAATTCCGAGACCCGTTGTTGAAGCAGAAGCTGCTGCTAAGGCAAAAGGGAAGAGCATGGTGCAAGAGGAGCCAGTTGCTAGAGAAGCTTTGAAGACTCCTTTTAATCAAGAGGTTGATGAATTCATGATAATCATAAAGAAAAGTGATTACAAGGTGGTGGACCAACTTCACCAAACACCTTCCAAAATCTCCATATTATCATTGCTAATGTGCTCCGAGGCTCATCGGAACGCACTATTAAAAGTCCTGCACGCAGCTTATGTGCCGGAGGAGATTACCGTCAATCAGTTAGAGGTTGTGGTTGGAAATGTCAATGCTAGTCATGGACTAGGATTTACCAACACTGATCTGACAACGGAAGGTCGCAATCACAACAAGGCTTTGCACATTACCTTGGAGTGTAAGGGTACAGTTCTTTCCCACATGTTGGTAGACACGGGGTCATCCCTCAATGTCCTACCCAAGAAAGCCCTTGTGAAGCTGGAGTATGATGGATTGGCATTACGCCCAAGAAACTTGGTAGTGAGAGCCTTTGATGGTTCTAAAAGATCAGTTCTGGGAGAGATAGAATTACCAATAATGATTGGCCCACAGGTTTTCAAAACGACCTTCTTTGTGATGGATATACAACCTGCCTACAGCTGTCTATTGGGTAGACCATGGATACACGCCGTTGGCGCCGTGACATCAACCCTTCACCAGAAGTTAAAATTCGAGTGGGAGGGCCAAGTCATTACCATTTGTGGGGAGGAGGATATCTTCGTTAGCCAGCTGGCTACTTTCAAATACATTGAAATGGATGGGGAGATCCATGAAACCATGAGCCAAGGGTTTGAGGCCCTTAATATTAATGAAACATCTGCTGTGTTTGGGACCTCCATCTTATCATATCAGCAAGCCCGAAAGGTTGTTGAGGAAGGTACCGCTCAGGGCTGGGGCAAGCTGCTGCCCGTAGAAAAGAAAGAGGACCGATTCGGGTTGGGTTACAGACCAACTCGACAAGATCAACCAGAGGCTGCTACAAATCCCAAGTTTGTCAGCGGGGGGATGCTCACCCCAGATGCTGTGAATAGTTTGGAAGATGAGTCGGAGGACGAGCACAACCTGGAAAGCTGGATACGTCCAAGGATCCCGGGGAGCCATGTCTCAAACTGGTCTTCCCAGGAAATTATAAGAGTTACTCCCGCAGAGTAATTATTATTTCCTGTGTTTTTGAAGCATGCATCAAGTCATGTATCTTGCCCAAGATATCAGGACTCATTTTGTAATCGGGCCATCTTGTATTTTGTGCAAAGATCAATTAATGAATATCAGGACATCTTTTGCAAACGAGTCTTTTCTTTTTTCGCTCACTGTTTTTCATTCTTTATTTTTTGTACAAAAATAAAATGGCAATGTTTTTCAAAATAACAACTTCATTTTCACTTTTCCTAAACAAGATAAAACTGATCACTAAAATGAACAAATCTAAACCCTTGCAGAAAATACCCTCCAGACTGCACCGACAACGACTCCGCTATGACTTCGTATGACTTTGACAATCCGATTAATCAAGCCGATGAAGGGGTTGAAGAAGATTATGAGCTTACTGAGGAGTTATCTAGGTTGTTAAGACAAGAGGAGAAGGTTATCACTCCTCATCAGGAGGAGGTTGAAACGGTTAATCTTGGTACGGAAGAAGACTTGAAAGAAGTCAAAATCGGGGCCTGCCTGCAAGATTCAGTGAAAGAGCAACTGATTGACATGCTTCGGGAGTATGTGGATGTTTTTGCTTGGTCTTATCAGGATATGCCAGGGTTGGACACCGACATTGTTATGCACAAGCTGCCGCTGAAAGAAGATTGTCCACCAGTAAAACAGAAGCTACGCTGTACTCGCCCAGATATAGCAATGAAGATAAAAGAAGAGGTACAAAAGCAATGGGACGCCGGCTTCCTTGCTGTGACTAGTTACCCGCCGTGGGTTGCTAATATTGTACCTGTGCCTAAGAAAGATGGCAAGGTGAGGATGTGTGTGGATTACCGGGACCTGAACAGAGCCAACCCGAAAGATGACTTCCCATTACCTCACATTGATGTATTGGTCGACAATACGGCTCAGTTCTCGGTGTTCTCCTTCATGGATGGATTTTCAGGATATAATCAGATCAAAATGTCACCTGAAGACATGGAGAAGACAACTTTCATCACACCCTGGGGCACGTTCTGTTATAAGGTAATGCCATTCAGACTGAAGAATGCTGGTGCCACTTATCAACGGGCTATGGTAACATTATTCCATGACATGATCCACAAGGAAATTGAATGTTATGTGGATGACATGATTGCCAAGTCCCTTACAGAAGAAGACCACCTGGTGAATCTGTTGAAACTATTCAAGCGTCTGAGGAAGTACCAATTGAAGTTAAACCCCAACAAGTGCACATTCGGGGTTTGATCCGGTAAGCTGCTGGGTTTTATTGTGAGTGAAAAGGGAATTAAAGTTGACCATGACAAAGTCAAAGCCATTCAGGAGATGCCTGCACCAAAGACCGAAAAAAGAAGTTCGAGGGTTCTTAGGCAGATTGAACTACATTTCAAGGTTCATATCTCACCTTACAGCAACCTGTGAACCCTTGTTCAAGTTGTTAAGAAAAGAACAAACGGTCAGGTGGAACGAAGATTGCCAAAGGGCTTTTGACAAAATCAAGGAATACTTACAGGAGCCTCCAATTCTTATGCCTCCCGTTGAAGGAAGACCTCTAATCATGTACTTGACAGTATTAGAAGGATCAATGGGGTGTGTGTTGGGCCAGCATGACGAGTCTGTTCGAAAAGAGTATGCAATATACTTCCTAAGCAAAAAGTTTACCGACTGTGAACAACGTTATTCACTGCTCGAGAAAACTTGTTGTGCTTTAGCGTGGGCTGCTTGCCGACTAAGGTAGTATATGTTGACCCACACTACTTTATTGATCTCAAAGATGAACCCGGTCAAGTACATATTTGAGAAGCCAGCACTTACCGGAATGGTTGCAAGATGGCAAATGATCCTCACAGAATATGACATTCAGTACACCTCCCAGAAAGCCATCAAAGGCAGGGTATTGTCTGACTATCTTGCTGAGCAACCCATTGATGATTACCAGCCTATGAGATTTGACTTCCCTGATGAAGACATCATGTTCATAAAAGCAAAAGATCATGAAGAGCCTATTCACACTAAAGGGCCTGACCCAGAAGAAAAATGGACTATGATGTTTGATGGGGCTGTTAATATGAATGGTCGTGGTGTTGGTGCAGTACTCATTACACCTAAGGGAGTTCACATGCCTTTCTCGGTAAAACTCACCTTTAACTGCACTAACAACGAAGCTGAATACGAAGCTTGTATTATGGGTCTTGAGGAAGCCATTGACCTCAGGATCAAGACTTTGACTGTGTTCGGAGATTCAGCTCTGGTAATTAATCAAACCAACGGAAAATGGTACACTCACCAAGATCATCTGATACCTTACCAGGATTATACAAGGAGGTTATTGACATTCTTCACAACAGTCAAGCTTGAGTATATCCCTCGAGATGAAAATCAGTTTGCAGATGCTTTGGCTACCATTTCATCCATGATCAAAGTTCAAGCTGCCAACTTTGTACCTCAGATTTCATTATCCAGACTTAACAGACCAGCATACGTATTCTCATTAGACATCGCTAAAGATGATAAGCCTTGGTTCCACAACATCAAGTGATTCTTGGGTGATCAAACATACCCACTTGGGGCATCATCCAATGACAAGAAGACATTAAGAAGGCTAACTGGTAGTTTCTTCCTGAATACTGATGGTTCCTTGTACAAGAGAAACTTTGATATGGTACTTCTCAGATGTGTTGATAAGATGGAGGCAGACTTGTTGATGCACGAGGTGCACGAAGGATCTTTCGGTACCCACGCCGGAGGGCATGCTATGGCTAAGAAGTTGCTAAGATCAGGCTATTACTGGATCACAATGGATGCAGACTGTTGTGCTTATGCTAGGAAATGCCATAAATGCCAGATTTATGCAAATAAGGTGCATGTACCTCCGAATCCTCTGAATGTGATGTCTTCACCTTGGCCCTTTGCCATGTGGGGCATTGACATGATTGGCAAGATTGAATCGACCGCTTCAAATGGCCACAGATTCATCCTGGTAGCCATTGACTATTTCACCAAGTGGGTTGAGGCAGCTTCGTATGCAAATGTCACCAGGCAAGTGGTAACCAGATTCCTGAAGAGAGACATCATCTGTCGATATGGAGTGCCCGAGCGAATCATTACTGATAATGGTTCCAATTTGAACAACAAGATGATGGCAGAGCTATGCCGGGACTTCAAGATCCAACACCACAACTTTTCTCCTTACAGGCCAAAGATGAATGGCGCTGTAGAGGCAGCTAACAAGAATATCAAGAAGATTGTGCAGAAGATGGTGGTCACCTACAAATACTGGCATGAAATGCTACCATTTGCCTTACATGGGTACCATACGTCAATCAGAACATCCACCGGGGCAACACCGTATCAGCTTGTGTATGGTATGGAGGCAGTCCTACCTGTGGAAGTTGAATTACCCTCTTTACGGGTATTGATGGATGTTAAGTTGAATGAAGCAGAATGGATCCGATCCCGATACGAACAACTGAGTCTGATCGAAGAGAAGAGATTGGCTGCAATTTGTCATGGGCAACTGTATCAGAAAAGAATGAAGAAAGCCTTCGATCAGAAAGTCAGGCTTCGAGAGTACCAAGTAGGAGATCTTGTGCTGAAAAGACTCCTTCCTCCTCCTACAGACCACAGGGGCAAGTGGACTCCGAATTATGATGGTCCGTTCATAGTAAAGAAAGTTTTCTCTGGTGGAGCACTGATGCTCAGTACTATGGATGGTGATGACTTCCCGTCCCTTGTGAATTCAGACGCAGTTTAAAAATACTTCGCATGAAATGACCCGCTGAACATAAAAACAGAATGTAAGTCCAGGAAAAAATAGGGCATCCCGGCGAGTCAAAAGAGAATAAGAGACTCGGGCAAAAATAAGGGAAAATAAATAAAAAATGTACACCCGCTGAGTTGAAAAGCCGCATTGGACAGCTCAGGCAAAAATGGGTATCCCGATCCACGCAAAATAAGGGAATAAGCGAACGACTGCATACTGAATTCGTCTGTATCACCCACAACACGGCAAGCTTCGAAAGGTTAAAGCATCGGTCAGGATCAGCCTTCTTCAAAAAGCAAGGTGAAAAGAACGTCAATGTCATACAAGTCATAGCAAAAGGGAAGCACTGAAGCGTCATCAACATTGCCAGCATCTTTTTATTTTCTCATTTTGTAACAATCTCCTCATTTCAGGGGATTTGTTTCTTTGGCTGTACTTGCCAATTCAGGGCTCCCCAAATTAGTAAAATCAGATTTTCAGTCACATTTCGTCTCGTACATTTTTATTTTCGTTTGCAAAAATGTCTGATGTCCTTAATATAATGATCGCATGAATGCAGATGCGTCTTTTCTGAATTACATGCTTACAGGAAATATATTTGCTCCCGGGAGTGCCTAAGCTCCTATGATGGAATCCAGTAAAGGATACCTCGGGATACTTGTACATTTCTTTGCCATAGTAGGGTTACAGGTATTCAAAGTATGTCATGTGGCACGAGAGCTTTTTCCCAGCAAGCTGCCAAATCATTACTTACTCATCACATCTTCCAAATAGCACCAGAGATGCTTCCTCCCCAGCTGAGTTCATCATCCTCAGCAGGATCCCTACAGGACTTTAGGAAGATCGTTCAATGATCGTCCCTCCCCAGCCAAGTGTTAAACCGGGAGCCATCCCCCCGCAAGAGTTTCAGTCTATATCCAGAAGAGCAATGTCTGAAGATTTCATAACTAAGTGATGAAAGCTCCCACAGACCCCAGCTAGGCTCCTCATCATTAGGATAGGTCTATCAGTGACCTATTTCCCCAAATAGAGTCATATATATCAGACCTACCAATGATCTCACCCCCAACTGGGATATCACTTCAAGCAGATCAGCCAGGGATCTTCACATAATCGGGATCCGAATCCCGGATCGGTATCTTTGCACAATCATAGCATTCGCATCATATTTCCCTCCAGAGCGTAGCATTCCGTCTAATACGGAGCATTATGGCAAAAATCAAACATATTGCATAAATCATAAAGCCATGTTTTGAATCAATCACCCGTGAATATTGCTATCACATCGACAATATACAAAATACCTCTCAAGCGTCCCCTTTGCACTCTCTAACACAAGTATATATACTCACTCGACACTCGTCCGTGTCATTTTCCCTAGTAAAGTCGCCAGAACATTTTATACAAACAGATACTTCCACATAACGGATACTTCTTGACACTTGTCTGTGTCATATCCCCAGCACAGTTGCCTAAAACCTTGCTTATTATATCTTCCGACACCCGTCCGTGTCATCCTATCCCCGCAGATTGTCAGAGTATCTCTCACATTTATAAGTTCATAATTTATACACTTTCTCTTACGATACTCGTCTGTATCATATTCTCCCCCTGGAAGTTGAACACTCACCTGTGTCTCATACTTTTCACTCGTAACAGATACTCGTCCGTATCTTGCATACACACCTTTTTTTCCCCTCAGAGTCGACACTCCTCCGTATTTCTTTGATTAAACCAGTTGATACTCGTCCGTATCACCATCTTTGAACATGCGTCAGCGTTTGTTTCTACCGATACTCTTAAGGATACTCGTCCGTATCACCATACTCTTAAGGATGCTCGTCCGCATCTTTAATCCATACACAACGTCAAACACTTATACCCTTTCTTTCTTGAAATTAGACACTCGTCTGTGTCTACCTTTCCCCAGAGGATTCTCCAGCAAAAATTTCTTTTCTATCTGACATTCGTCCTATGTCATGATACTTTTGGCAGCCGTACCCTGCCAGGTGATCGTCCTTCACCTTTTGATGATCGTCCTTCATCATTTTATCCGATGGCCGTTCCTATCGTCGATCTTTTTATCTGACATTCGTCCTATGTCATGATAAAACCCGAGAACAGCCGTACCCTGCTAGGTGATCGTCCTTCACCTCTTGATGATCGTCCTTCATCATTTTATCCGATGGCCGTCCCCATCGTCGACTCTTCTCTATCCGACATTCGTCCTATGTCGTGATACTTTCGGCAACCGTACCTTTCCAGGTGATCGTCCCTCATCAATAGATGATCGTCCCTCATATTACCCCCAGCAGAGCAGCTATACCCTGTTAGGTGATCGTCCTTCACCTTTGACTTCATTGATTTTATCTATAAACCCCATAGAGTTCTATTGTATTTAATGGCCGTCCCCATCACGATCCCTCTATATCCCCAGCAGTCGTCCTCTGCTCGACGGTCGTCCTCCGTCGCCCGCACTTTTTAAATCATACTTTACTTCCTTTTACAATCTATATCCCTTTTCTTCTTCATAACCAGTGAGTGCAAATCTTGGACTGTCTTTAGTATTCAACCACAAGTTATCTTGTTTGTCTGTTACGCCGTCGCTTACATCCTGCACAGCTAACTCATGTTTGAATAGGGGCAGCTGTAAACACCCCAAATTTTCCCTCACTCAATTCACACCATGGCTTGTGATTCTTTTCATATTGCATAAAGTTCAATCATATCATCTCATAGTGCATTTTTGCTTCACTGCATTGGTTCAAAGTCATCTGCATCTAGGGTTTGTAATCTGAGCAATCCATGGGCTATCTGAGCCACTCCAAAGGTTTTCAATCATCTGCAGAGGGTCCATGTATGTTCAAACATCATATTATATCCTCCAAAGATCAAGAAAGCCAGAAAATTACAAGAACTGAGAAAGGCATGGAAGCAGAGCCAGGTTTAATTGCACAGATGACCTAGAATTAGGGTTTTGGTTTCAGAGGCCATAACTCCAACTTTTTTGGTAATTCTTGTTTCTATTGGTCTCTATATGATATGAGGATCATGCATACCAATTTTTATGAAGAAATTCAATGGGGAAGGCATCCGATCATTAGATGACTTCTTGAACAAGTCAGTGCAAAATCAGGGCATCTGAGGCCCCCAATCACCCAACCAAAGGGGATTCTCCATCATTTTGGATGTATATGATCTTTATTTGATCTTAGAAGAAGTTAGAAGTTCACAAAATTGAAGAATTTCAAGCCATTTGCAAAGTTTCCATTTTGGGAAAGTGACTTGTAATGCAAACTTGCCATTTTGGGAAAGTTTTTCAACCTCGTCTTTTTGATTCAAGAATGCTTCAAATGAAAAATTCTTGGTCATGAAAGTTGTAGATTGGATCATTCCCTTTTCAAAAAGTACAAGAACTTGACCTAATTCATCATAGAACTCAAGTTATGGTCTTGCAAAGTTGGGAAAAATCACAAATTTTCACTTATGCACCAAAGAGGGAAGTTTGCAAAAACACTTGCCAAAGCCAAATGTGACCTCAAAGTGACTTCTAACCATTACACAAACATCACACATGACCTAAAAATCAGAATTGCACAAAGAGATCCCAAGTTTCATGCCTTGAACTTCAAGTAATTCAAAAGGGGCCAAACTTCCCCAAAATTGCAAAATGGATCAAATCTCTTCAGCCACTTGTGCCAGCTACAAACTATGATTTCCATGGACCACCTTGAAGCAAGCTGACTCGAGCCATGCCTTGAAATAGCCACTAAACCAGCCAATACCTCAAGTACACAAGTTGGTGACATTTTTGCAACTTGCCCATACCAATCAACCTAGGCCAGCACCCACCCTCTGACCTATCCAAACATGATATGTGTACCAAAAGCAACCCAACACATAACATAACACAAGCTGAAACCTCCAAGAATACAGCATACACAAAAATCCCCAAATCTGCAAAAGCCTTCGAAACTCATAGTTCAACCATCAAACCTTCAAACTTTTTCCACCATTCAACTCCATAAACATCACTGATCATTTCCCACCCTTCATTTTGCCTTAAAACACTCAGAATCAAAAACACGATTTCAACATTTCATGTACTGAACTTCTCCCAACTTCCTTCTGAGGTCATTTAAGCTTCAACCAAGCATCATAAGCTCTTGGGGGGAATCATTGGAGTGGATTTGAGGCAAAGAACTGGCCAGAAAGCTCTTGTTTCGAAAGCTCAACTTCAGGTAGCCATGGCATTTATTTTTCCAGAACTCTCATTTTATGTTATAGAATGATTCTATGTGTTCCCCTGACTGCCATGATATGTTTAGTTTTGAAAATAGTTGATAAATAAGCATTTCATAAGCTTCTGAAATTTTTGCCATGTTTTCCGTTTTGCTTCGATTCATGATTTTGATGTTGAATAAATAAATTTTGATGGCTGATTCTTGTTGGGGTTGAGGAGAGGATCATTTCTGGAGAGTTTAAGGGCTTGGGGTTGCATATTGAGTGAGATAGCTTGAGAGGCTAGCCGGAGAAGATGACTGGAACACTATTCCGGTTACCTGAAATTGTTTAGGGTTCAGATTAGGGCTTAATGACATAATTAGCGTAGTTTGAATGTGGGCAGTCCATTTGCGCGTGCTGGTCAATTCCCTCCCCTTTTTATTTGAATCTGGGCCACTGGATCAACATACTTCCATTAATTCTTATTTTTATTTCATTTTAATTACATTTCTTTCCTCATTTTATTAAAAATAGTAAAACACTTCTAAAAAATTCTATTTTTTGCATCATGTCTTAAAATATTTTTCTCATTCTGAAAATAATTTTTTTTTTTTTTTTGCATAAATTTCGTATTTTTAAAATATTTAAGTGTTTATTTTAATTAATTAATGAGAATTAATTAATTAAAATACCATTTAAGTTTCTAAAAAACACCAAAAAAATCATATTGCATCATGATACATTTAGAAACATTATCAAACCCTTCAAACAAATTTCTTTTTGGTTCTTGACCTATTTTGACATTTTTCTTTGGATTTAGGGTTCTTAAAAGTCAATATTTTTGCCCTAACTTAGAAAAATCCATTCTGCCTAACCTTGAAGAGTTTGATGATGTTTCTTTTTGCATTGCATTCCTCATGTCATGTAGTTTCTAGGATAAAATTGGTTTGAATTTATCTTTCATTTTCAATTTGTTTTGCATTTTTCATTATAAGGTACCTTAAAACCCTAGCCAACTTGAGAAAATCATAACTTCCATTAGGTTAAGATTTAGGTCTCCTCTTTTGGGCAGTGAACTTATATAGGGTTAGGGTTACTTTGATCCTATTTTTAATTTTTTATCATGTCATTTGCTTCTGGTTTTGAATTTTGTATTGCATGTTATGTATAAATCCTAATTTTTGCCTCCATTTGCATTCATTCTTCACATGCTTGCATATATGAACTTGCTATGACATTTTGTGCATCCACATGACATATAAGACATCTTAGGACACATTAGAATCATGTTTGATCATTGCATCATTCATTTTCCATGCTTTTGCTTTCATTACATGTCATGTGTTTTTGTGAACTTTCATGCTTCTTACTTGTCCCATTTGCATTCTCATCTCTTATATGATCATCCACATCTCATGTTCACCATTTGTATCATCTCTTTGCATCATTTACAACATAAATATGCTTCTGACTTTGGTTTTCATCATTGTGTTTCATCCCATTTGCATTGCATCTCATTTCTTGTTGCTAACCTTTCAGGTGGTAAGTGTTTGAGAAGTGAATTTGCCTTCACTTCTCATAATCTTTTCTCATCTCTCTTATGCATCATTGTTGCATTTTACTTGTGAATTAGAGTGAGCTTTCTCATTCATGCTCCTTCCTCTCTTTCTTTCCGCAAGCAACTTATCTTCTTAAATGAAGTAAGTTGTCTTGCTTCTTTCTGCTTCTCCTCCTTCCATCCTGTTTCTTCCTTGGTGGCTTTTCCTTGAAGATCTTCTTGCAAGCTTCATAAACCCTAGGAGCACCCAAGCATGATCATAATTAGGGTTTGATTAGTCCCCCATTAGTTTTACCTTTGTGTCATCTTTGAGTCTTCTCTTCTCATCTCTTAATCAAGGACTAAACCTTAAAGGTTTTAAGGCTTTGTGATCAAGGTTATGCATGTATCCTTCTATTAGGATGGAGTGTATAACTTTAATCCTAAGTGTTAAACCCTTAATGTGTTTAAATCCTTTAATCAATTCACCTAATAATCACTAAGACATTAAGCTTGTAACTTGGGCCTTGCATTAGGGTTCTAATTCATCCTTAATTGGTTAAGAAGGACTAACCCTAGTGTTAATGGACAAGTCCCCCTCAAGTTGTCTTACAAACCATAAAATTCACTTCTTAATCTCACCATTAACTAAAATCCATTTAATAAAGGTTTTGTTTTGTCATGAGGTTAATCCCTAATCATGGATTAAGTTGAGGAGCCTTCCTCAAATTAAATGCTCTCATCTATTATCCTTCTATTAGGATGGTGTAATGGGTCCATTAAATCCTTGATTATGGTTTAAACTCATTACTTAACACTAAACAAAAACTCCAAAAAACATCTAAATAATTGCAAGTAGGTTAATGATCTCAATCCTACATCAGGGTGATTAAGTGTGAGGTGTCTACTTCATACTTAAGGTATTCTCATTACCCCTAATCAGAGGGAGGATGTGATGAGTTTACTAACCCTTGGTTTAGGCTTAAGCTCATTTTCTTATGACAAACTTCAAAAGCAATAAAAGATTGAAAACACAAAAAACAAATAATAATCGTCTCCTCCGGGATTCTTTTCTCATCATCTTCACTCACAAACGAGGACTTGCTTCTTCCGTCTAATGCAAGACAGTTAGCACCTGAGCCAGACAGGTAATACACTTGAGCATGGAAAAGTAAGCAGTTTATCAGTCAATTTATCTTTCAGTCTCTTTGAGTCGAACTACGGTGTTCTGACTTCCTCATTGCACGAGAGGATACGTAGGCATAACTTAACAGTTATCGAACAAAAAGTCTCTGTACATTCCCCCTTCTTCCAGCATTATTATTTAAACCTCTTGGTCTTGAGCATTGCACTCTTTTCTTACACTGACACTCCTTCTATTCACTACACACTTCTTTTACACTGACACTTGCATTCTTTTCCAGCTTTTGCACACAAAATAGCACTGAAACTACCCCTTTAAAACACAAACTTTTAAGCGTGGATCCCGTCGAGTACGGCGGACAATTTGGGTGCTAATACCTTCCCAGATTGTAACCAACCCCCTTTCTCAGTTTCTCTGGTTCGCGAGCGTATTATCCATCTTTTCTTAGGTTTATGCAGCATTACCGTTCCTTCGGGATAAAAATGCCTAGCTGGCGACTCTATTCATTTCTTCTCTTTCGCCGACCATTCGCGTCTGAGGATACGTAGGCATAACTTAATTGTTATCAAACAAAAGTCTCTGTGTCTTCCCCCTCTTTCAGCACTCTCTCTAAAGCCTTAGTTCTTGAGCATTCCCACCTTTTTGCACTGACATTTGTACATTCTTTTCCAGCTCTTGCACACAAATGGCACATACACCTACCCCTTTAAACACAATCTTTTAAGCGTGGATCCCGTCGAGTATGAAGGATAATCTGGGTGCTAATACCTTCCCAGGTTGTAACCAACCCCCTTTCTCAGTTTCTCTGGTTCGCAACCGTCTTATCCATCTTTTTTCTAGGTTTATGCAGCATTACCTTTCCTTCGGGATAAAAATGCCTAGCTGGCGACTCTATTCACTTCATCTTCATCTTCTTCTTTCGCCGACCGTTCGCGTCTGTACCCTATCTGACCGGGTGTCTTTTCGGGGGGAGCGACATTAATACATAAATAAATTTAATAGTAATAACCAGAAACAGTTCCAGCGGATAAAAAACTAAATGTTGGATTTTTAATCACCAAATCTAAAACATTGTGTCGACATAAAGTTTAGATATGTATAATCAGCTTCATCTTCGTCATATGAGTCAAATATTGAATTGTCATCTTCTACCTCTCCATCTTCCTAAAAAATTTGTCTCCTTCTCACCCTCTTTCTTCCCATGTGTCTTCTTTGTCGCTCTGCCAGCGGCTGAACAACCACAAGACCATCTTTAACCTCTTCATGCATATGTTGGACTTGTTTAACAAAACCCTTTGATAATGTCAGGACAAATAATAGCAATAAGTACATGAAAAAATAAATACAACAATACATAAATCACTGTTGGACCATATTAGGTTGTTCAACGTCGAGAGATTGTTGGCCCGACACAGGTTGAAGGAACACCGGAGGTGGCGGCAGCTCCATCTGTTGGTTGAGAGGGACAACATGTTCTTCAATGTCTTGCACCTGTTGATAAAAACATGTTTAGTAGACATTGAAAGAATAATGGAGACGTAAGGAATTTATGTAGTTGCTGGACCTGTGGCGGTTGTTGGTTTGCGTCACGATGATGGAGTTCCAGTTGTTCTTGCAACTCCGCAGTTGGATTAGACTTCCCAAGTGTTTTGACATTCTTGGAGGCTATACTTTTTAATATGGAACTTGATGTTGTTTGTTGTATGCTATTGAGATGAAGAATTAGGTTTATATAATACTGATTGTGTCTCTTCATCTTCTGACCTGTTTTGAAAATTTGAATGCATTAATTGTATTTGAAACTATAACATAATAATGAAATATGATGGTCAAGTTCCATATTAAGTTTTAAATACAATCAATCTTATGACGGGGCATTATACAAAGACATATAAAGTGGGAGAATGACTCCAAACATCACTTTAAACATAAAAACAAATTAATGAAATCATGGACTCTAAATAATTAAAATGAAATAACGAAAAAACATATATAGTGGTATCTATGAAAAATTATAAAGCCTTCAATCAAATAAGAAAACAGTCAAATATTGTCATCTATGAAAAATTAGAAAGCCTTCAATAAATATTGGCATCTATGAAAAATATCAAATATAAAGTTTTTTTTAAAAGATATTGCTTATTAATCAAATAAAAAAAGTCATATACTTAACTTAACACTCATCTATGCATTATCAATTGAAGGTTGCTTCTACCAGGTTTTGAAGCTCCATTTTGCATTCCTACCTAAATGACAACATAAAAAAGACACAACAATTTCATTTAAAGTTTATGAACTATGAAAACTGACATGATAAGAGAAATTGAAAATTACAACTTATAGGTAGAAACCATAAACATTTAAACCACACCATGATAAACCTCACAGATGTGAAGATATTTGATAAAATCAACAATCTCATTGAACATACCTGTATCTTCTCAGGGATTAAAAAACATTATATATCTTGTCATTATAAACAATTTCGAACTTCGACCACATAACTAACAAACCAAACAATTCGACAAACTTGGATAAAATAAGGCTTAGATTCACCTTTTGTCGGACACGTGGGAGAAAAAGTTCTGAATGGTTGCGTCTACCATCTGCGAAAAGTACAACAAATGTAATTCCACTGACAAGTCATCACCTTTCCATGCAACAACTCTTCACCCAATATCCTATTCATTTAATACTAAATTTCATCATTGCCTTGTTATCAAAAAAGATGAAGAAGAAAATGATGAAGATAACATCATTGACTTGTTTAGGAAACAAGAACAAAGTTAACACTCATAAAATTATACGTTGTAAACATCAAAATTGCCTTCCTCCATTCTTCATTCCGAAATAAATGGCAACATGAAAAAGAAACAACAAGTTCCTTTTAAGTTTATGCACTATGATAACTGACATAATAAGAGAAATTGACAATTACAACTTATAGGTAGAAACCATAAACATTTAAACCACACCATGACAAACCTTACAGATGTGAAGAGATTTGATAAAATCAAAAATCTCACTGAACACACATGTATCTGCTCAGGAATAAAAAATATTATATATCTTGTTATTATAAACAATTTCGAACTTCTACCAAATAACAGACAAACCAAACAATTCGACAGATTTGAATAAAATGAGGCTCAGATTCACCTATCTGCAAAAAGGTTCTGAATGGTTGCGTCTACCATCTGCGAAAAGTACAACAAATGTAATTCCACATACAAGTCATCACCTTTCCATGAAACAACTCTTCACCCAATATCCTATTCATTTAATAAAAAACTTAATCATTGACTTGTTATAGAAAAGATGAAGAATAAAATGATGAAGATAATAACATTGACTTGTTTATGAAACAAGAACAAAGTTAACACTCAGAAAACTATACAGTGTAAACATCAAAATTGCATTCCTCCATTCTGCATTCTGAAACAAATGGCAACATAAAAAAGAAACAACAATTTCCTTTTAAGTTTATGCACAATGATAACTGACATGATAAGAGAATTTGAAAACTACAACTTATAGGTAGATACCATAAACATTTAAACCACACCATGACAAACCTCATAGATGTGAAGAGATTTGATAAAATCAACAATCTAACTGAATGTACCTGTATCTTCTCAGGGATAAAAAACATTATATATCTTAACATTAGAAAAAATTTCGAATGTCTGTCATATAACAGACAAACCAAACAATTCGACAGACTTGACTGAACTAAGGCTCAGATACACCTTTTGTCAGACACGTGATCACACTAAAATTCACCGTATTTCTGACTCCGATTTCGCATGCATTCTTAGCTTTTATTGTTATTTTGTTATGTTATTTCTTTGTTTTTCTTTGTTTTCAGGATTTCTATGTAATCGGGGCTTAAATCGAGAAAAGGAGCGAAAAAGGAGTGGAAACAGACGAAAACCTAGAAATTCAGCGTTTTACACTTACGGCATCCACCGTGGCGGGCGCCATGGGGTCTTCCATGACGTGGCCACGTCTCAAGACAACTCTACAACTGCCAAGACCCACGATCCCCACTCTTTCATCCCACATCAGTCCTATGGCGGGCGCCATGGCCTTGTGGCAGGCGCCACAAGGCAAAAACAGTTTCCCTCCACTTTTTAGTGGAGGGGGCATCCTGGTTTTTTCCTGCTTTTAGTTTTCCTATAAATAGGACCTTAGATTTTCGTTTTTCATCATCCAAACTTAGAATATCTTAGGCATATATCAGTTTTAAAGCATTTATCATTCCACATCGGGGTGTTACTGCAATCGAGTTATCGAGTTTGTATTTGTCTGTGTGATCGAGTTTTGGAGCACTCTGGGAGGAAGTTAATCCTGCTGCCATTTTAATTCCAGTTCGTATTTTACTTTTCCGCATTGCTTTACTTTCATTTATTTTCCGCACTCGTACTTTATTTTATTTATTTCTTGCACTCGCTTTACTTTATTTATTTCCCGCACTCGCACTACTTTTATTTATTTTCCGCACTCGCTTTAAATTACTTTATTTCCCGCACTCGCACTACTTTTATTTATTTTCCGCACTCGCACTACTTTTATTTACTTTCCGCACTCGCACTAAATTACTTTTATGAAAAGTTATAAAAAGAACTTTTACTTTACCATGTCTAACTAAATTTATAAAGGTTAGAATGTAAGGATCGTAATTAAACTAGTAATCTGTACAATTGTTCGTGGAAACACTTAAGGGCTATTTATCTTTCAATTTAAGTAATTGTTTTTAACTATTTAAAATACAGCCAAAAGCGCTTTGTCTAGTTTATTAGGAGTTTTTAGATTAAAAAGAAAAGAGATTTTAAAACGATTTTCGGACGCGTTATGAAGTTTAGAGTCTGGTTCGTGAGAACCTCTTTTTACTAAGAAATCCAGGTTAAAATACTTTTCAACTTAGTCAAGATACTATATTTCTTAAAAATAGGTTTACTACTCTAACGCAGTACGCAACTTTTTATCTGTGACAATAGGAGGGGTTGATTAGAGAGTACAACTCGGTTCTGAATACGCGAAAGCGACAGTTCCTGTTAAATTAGTTCTTTTAAAAGGAGAAAACATTGCCCATAAGTAGTTCCATTAACAAGTACCGGATTATCAATTGATTATGTGAATTACATTCGAGCCTATCTTTGTTTATTGTTTAAAATTACCATTTTATTTACCATTGCGCACTCCTTAAAACCCTTATACTCAGTTGCCTTAGATACACACCATAACAACAGGTACGATAGATTGACACTTGGTCTCTGTGGATTCGACAATCTTTTATATTACTCTGACGTGTTCATACACTTGCGAAAAACACGCATCAAGTTTTTGGCGCCGTTTCCGGGGACAAATTTCGTCAAATTTCATACCCTGTAGTTATACTGTTTAGACTAAGGTTGTTACCCACCAGTCAATGCGAAAGACTCGCAGTGCCGGAAGTTTAGTAGACCCTCTAGCTGAACCTGAATGTTATGCTCGCGCATGTTTGTTTTTCCATAGGAATAGGAGAGCTATGGCTGAAGATCAAAACCGAAGACCTCTTAAGGACTTCGCCCAACCATCAAACGAGGAACCTAGTTCTAGTATAGTAAACCCCGTTATCCCAGCCAATAATTTCGAACTTAACCCATCCCTGCTGCAATTAGTGCAATAGAGACAATTCGCAGGTCTTGCTACTGAGAACCCAAACCAACATTTAAAAAACTTTCTTCAGTTAGCAGACACCTTTAAAACCAATGGAGCTCCTCCTGAGGCGATACGCTTAAGATTATTTCCCTTTTCCCTCAGAGATAAAGCTCTATCATGGTTAGATTCCCTTCCACCCAATTCCATAACAACTTGGGATGACCTTAGAAAAGTTTTCCTTGCTAGATATTTTCCCCCAAGCAAAACCGCTCTTCTTCGAAACCTAATAACTAGATTTACCCAACACCAAGGAGTGTCGTTGTTCGAAGCCTGGGAGAGATATAAAGAGCTATTAAGAGCATGCCCACATCATGGCTTAGAGAATTGGCTAATCATTCAAACCTTCTATAATGGACTTCATTATAACACTAAGATGACCATCGACGCTGCCGCTGGTGGCGCACTGATGAACAAACTTTACCCTGAAGCTAGTGCCCTTATCGAAGATATGGCCCAAAACCATCAATCATGGGGAGTAGAACGAGCGACAGTGGAAAAGAAGGAAGCCCAAGGAGGATTAATGAGCTAAGCTCCATGGACATGATGCAAGCTAAAATGGATGCGTTGGCCCTTAAAGTCGAACATATGTGTACAACTCCGAATACTGTAGCCGTAGTTTCGCCGAATTATGAGATATGTGGGACACAAGGACACCAATCCGCCGAATGCAATCTGTTAAATGAGACCAATCCTGAGCAAGTGAACTACACTCAAGGAAACCCATTTTCAAACACATATAACCCTGGATTGAGGAATCACCCAAACTTCTACAAAAATAATAACCCTATTCAAAATACCACACCTCCGAGACAACAAGGTTACCAAGCCCCAAGAACAAATCAACCTATGCAACCTGTACCACTAAAACCGAGCCTTGAGAAAATTATGGAAAATTTTATCACCGCTCAAACACAACAAAACAAAGAGTTCATGAACCAAAACGTCCATGTTAAAGAACTAATTACCCAGTTAGGAACCAAGGTTGATCAAATTATTACTCATAATAAGATGCTTGAAACCCAGATCTCTCAGGTAGCTTTAAACCAAGCCCCTCAGACTACACCTGGAGGACAGTTCCCTGGACAACCTCAACAAAACCCGAAAGGGCAAGCTAATGCCATTACTCTACGAAGTGGAACCGCTTATAAGGAACCTTCTAACCCTATATTAAGTGAGCCCGAAACTTCTGAGAGGAATGAGGAGAAGGAACCAGAGGAGTCTGAAACCCCGGAAAGTCAAGAAAAAGGAGAAGAACCTAAAAATAAAACCTATGTACCACTACCGCCATACAAACCACCAATACCATACCCTCAAAGATTAAAGAAAACCCAAATCGATAATCAATATCAAAAATTTGTTAAGGTTATAGAAAAACTTCACGTAGAGATCCCCTTTACAGAAGCCATCACCCAAATACCTTCTTACGCTAAGTTTCTCAAAGACATACTTACGAATAAACGTAGACTTGAAGATTCGAAACCCGTGGAATGTAATTCTATTTCCGAAAATAGGTTAGCAAAGAAAGATAAAGATCCCGAAAATTTTTCCATTCCTTGTATTTTGGGGAATCATGTCATCGAAAAAGCTTTTCTAGACTTAGGAGCTAGTGTGAGCTTAATTCCTTTAGCAGTTTGTGAGAGATTAAACTTAGGGGAATTACAACCTACTAATATGTCACTTCAATTAGCCGATAGATCCGTTAAATACCCTATAGGCATACTTGAAGACGTCCCTGTTAGGATAGGTCAGCTGTTTATACCTACTGATTTTGTTGTCATGGACATTAAAGAAGATGACGACATACCAATCCTCCTAGGTAGACCGTTCTTATCGACTGCTGGAGCCGTAATAGATGTTAAAAAGGGGAAACTAACCTTTGAGGTAGGTGACGAGAAGATAGAATGTATACTTTGAAAGTTTCTTATGGCACCTGTGATAGGAGATGCTTGTTATGCCTTAGATATCATTGAAGAATGCATTAGGGAATTAGAACAGGAAGAAGAAACTGAATCTATAAAATTTCCAAAAACCCTTATTTTGGAAGATGACAATTATAAAAAACCCTACATTGATGATAACCTTCACGAATGTTTATCTCTTACCCCAGATCCTATGCCTTGCCCTATGAAACCAACCGTAAAACTTAAAGAACTGCCTAAAAACCTGAGATATGAATTTCTCGATGAAGAAATGAACCGTCCAGTTATAGTCAGTGCCACCTTAAACCAAGAGGAAACAAACCAATTATTAGATGTTTTACGAAGGTACCCCTCAGCCTTAGGATATAAGATCTCTGATCTAAAAGGAATAAGCCCATCCGTATGCATGCATCGAATTTTGCTTGAAGAAGATTCAAAACCCTCCAGAGAACACCAACGAAGAATAAATCCTATAATGAGTACTGTAGTTAAGACTGAAGTTCTTAAGTTACTAGAGGCAGGTATAATATATCATATCTCGGACAGTAAATGGGTGAGTCCTGTGCATGTAGTACCCAAAAAGGGAGGCATCACAGTCGTGCAAAACGAGAAGGGCAAACTGTCGCTCCCACCAAATGAAGCCGGGTCAAATGGGGTACAGACGCGAACGGTCGGCGAAGGGAGGGTGTGAGAACACACAGGAGTGAACTCATAGGGAATGAAAAGAGTCGCCAGCTAGGCATTTTTATCCCGGAGGAAAGGTAATGCTGCATAGACCTAGAAAGATATGGATAAGACGGTTGCGAACCAGAGAGACTGAGAAAGGGGGTTGGTTACAACCTGGGAAGGTATTAGCACCCAGATTGTCCGCCATACTCGACGGGATCCACGCTTAAAAGATTTGTGTTTTAAAGGGGTAGTGTCAGTGCAATTTGTGTATAAAAAGAGCTGGAAAAGATGTACAGGTGTCAGTGTAAGAGAAGTGTAAAGTGTAATATATACAGTGTCAGTGTGAGAACAAGAGTGAAATGCTCAGGAGTATGAGGCTTAAAGAAATAAAGCTGGAAAGAGGGGGAATATACAGAGACTTTTGTTCGATAACTGTTAAGTTATGCCCACGTATCCTCTCGTGCAATGAGGAAGTCAGAACACCGTAGTTCGACCCAAAGAGACTGAAAGATAAATTGACTGATGAACTGCTTACTTGTCTATGCTCAAGTGTATGACCTGTCTGGCTCAGGTGCAAACTGTCTTGCATTAGACGGAAGAAGCGAGCTCTCGTTTGTGAATGAAGGTGATGAGAAAAGAATCCCGAAGGAGACGATTATTGTTTGTTTTTGAGTTTTCAGTCTTTTATTACTTTTTGAAAGTTTGTCATAAGTTAATGAGCTTAAGCCTAAACCAATAGGTTAGTAAACTCATCACATCTTCCCTCTGATCAGGGGTAATGATGATTGCCTTAAGTGTGAAGTCAGCTTCTCACACTTAATCACCATGGTGTAGGATTAAGATCATTAACCTACTTATGATTATTTAGATGTTTTTGTTGTTTTTGTTTAGTGTTAAGTAATGAGATTAAGCCATAACCAAGGATTAAACAGACTCATTACACCATCCTAATAGAAGGATAATAGATGAGAATGTTTAAGCTGAGGAAAGCTCCTCAACTTAATCCATGATTAGGGATTAAACTCATGACAAAACAAAGCCTCTATTAGGTGGATTTTAGTTAATGGTATGATGATGAAGTGAATTTTATGATTTGTAAGACAACTTGAGGGGGACTTGTCCATTAACACTAGGGTTAGTCCTTCTTAACCAGTTAAGGAAGAATTAGAACCCTAATGCAAGGCCCAAGTTACAAGTTTGATGTCTTGATGATTATTAAGTGAATTGATTAAGAGATTTAAACACATTAAGGGTTCAACACTTAGGATTAAAGTTATACACTCCATCCTAATAGAAGGATGCAGGCATAAGCTTAATCACAAAGCCTTAAAGCCTTTAGGGTTTAGTCCCTGATTATGAGATGAGAAGAGAAGACTCAATGAGACACAAAGGTAAAAGACTAAGTGGGGGGACTAATCAAAACCCTAATCACTGTCATGCTTGGTTGTTCCTAAGGTTTGTGAGGTTTATCAAGAAAGATCTCTTCAAAGGAACCACCAGGAAGCAGATGAAAGGATCAGGAGAAGCAAAGCAACTTGCTTCATTTAAGAAGACAAGTCACTTGAGGAAAGAAAGTGAGAAGAGAAAGAAAGAGCAAGCTCAATCTCAAACACATAACAACATGCAGCAATGATGCATAAGAGAGATGAAAAGAAAATGTGAGAAGTGAAGGCAAATTCACTTCTCAAAGTTACTTACCACCTGAAAGGTTAGTAAAGGAATACAATGCAATGCAAAATGGAATGAAATGGCATGATACAAATAAAAACCAGAAGCATATATGAGATGATAATGATGCTATGAGATGATGCAAACATGAAACAAGGCATGGGGATGATCATACAAGCTTATGGATGCAAATGAGACAGGTTAAAAACCATGATCATACATGAAATATTATGAAGTGCAGATGACATACAACATGGCAAATGCAAGATGTAATGATCAAACATGCTTCTATTATATCTTAAGATGTCTAATGAATCAAATGGATGCACAAAATGCTATGGCAAGTCAAGGTATGAATGCAAATACAAGATGAATGCAAGAAGAAACCCAAATTAGGGTTTATGATCAATGCTTCAAACAAAAACCAAAATCAGAAGCAAACATCAAGATAAAAATTGAAAATGCACTCAAAGGAACCCTAATCCTATACAAACTCACTGCCCAAAGGAGAGGTTCCAACTCTTAACCTAATTAGGGTTATGAATTTCCTAAAATTTCTAGGGTTTTTGGGTACCTTAACAAGAAAAAATGCCAAACAAATGGAAAATGAAAGATCAAATCATGCCAATTTAATCTCACAAACAAAATGTTAAACAAAATGCAATGCAAGAAGAATCAAAGTCCAACTCTCAATGGTTAGGAAGAAATGATTTTTTGAAGTTTGGATCAAAATAATGCCTTGAAATGATTTTAATTCCATGAAAAATTCTCAAAAGACATCAAGATCAAAAAAGAAATTTGGTTTGAGGGTTGGACAATGTTTCTAAATGATTATGAAGGTTTCATGAATTTTTTGGTGATTTTTAAATACCTAAAAGTATTTTTAATTAATTAATTCTCATTAATTAATTAAAAATAAACTTTTAAATGATTTGAAAATATTTTTTAATGCAAAAAATAAAAATAAAAATGTTTTTGGTTTCTGAAATTAAATAAAAGTTTGTATAAAAAATTTCAGAATTTTTAAAGAGGTTTTGCTATTTTAAAATAAATGTACAAATTAAATGAAATAAAATGAGAATAAAAATGAATTAAAAGAAAAGTCAGCGCATCCAATGGTCTGCATTCAAACTGGAGAAGGAGGGAAAGACTTCGCGCGTGATCCTAGGGCTGAGATTCAAACTTCCCCAATTAACCTAATCTGACCTAATTAAATTAAATAATTATGATTAGGGTTTTAATGTGAAATCTGGTGCGTTCATTCACGCGGGAGTCAATGCCAGTCAACCCATCCTACGCTCAGAATTCAAACCTAGCCCTAATCCCCATTAATGCACTAATCACTTTCAGGTGGCCGGAAATGACCTCCGGTCATCTTCTCCGGCCACACTCTCCCCTGAGAATCTCAATCTCACTCCCCAGGCATCTAAAACAAAATCTTTCTGCCCAGAATCCAACCCCAAACATCATACAACACGAATCAACAAACAAAATGCATTTATTTTTCGTATCCAGGCTGAATCGAATCAAAAGGGGTTTAGGTCAAAAAGTTTCAGGAACAACATACATACTCAATACTCAATCATTTTCGAAACAAAACATATCAGCATGATCAGTGGAACATAGAGAATCATTTAAGAACTTAAAAACATGTTTCTGGAAAAAAAAGTTCTTGAGCTCACCTGAAACGGAGCTTTGATTTCTGACACTTTCTGGCTGGCCCTCTGATCCAAAATGCCTCTAATGAACCTCCTGAGAAGCTTGCAATGCTTGGTTGGAGTTTAAAAGGGCTGGTTTGTGAGATTGAGCAAGTTCTGTTCAGTGAAGTGAGGAAATCGTGTTTTTGATTCTTTGAGTTTCAGGCTGTTTTGAAGGGTGCTTTGTGACCAGGAAGATGTGTTGAGTTGGTTTATGAAGTTTGTTTGTGTGTTTGTGGCCTGTGTGATGAGTTTCGAATGCTTTTGCTCAAGAGGGTGAAAATGAGAATGCTGTGCTATGGGAGGTTTCAGGCTTGCTTCTTGTTATGTTTGGCTTGCATTTGATTAGTATAAACAATTGCCATTGGTCAGATGAAGTGACATGTGCTTTATTGATTGGTATGGGTGCTTTTGCCAAAATGTCAAAGTTGGTGTAAGAAGGCATGGGCTACTTTCTAGCCAAGTACAAGGAGTGTGTCTTGCGCAGCATGATGTGAGGAAAGGCCTAGGATTGATCAGCAAGCTAGCCAGCAAGTGGATGAGAGGCTATGATGAGTTTTGCAACTTGGTTCACTTTTGCCTCTTATGAAAAATCTTGTTCCATAATGTCGCTCCCGGGATTTTCATCCTAGTACAAACGCGAAAGTGGCGCGGAAAGGTTAGAGTCACCAGCCAGACATTTTTATCCCGAATGAATGGGAAAGGTAATGTTGCACAAACCTAAGGAAGAAGGAAAGGACGAGGCCTTGCGAACCAAAGATCTGAGTTCGGGAGTCGGTTACGAATTGGGAAGGTATTAGCACCCCAATCCGTCCGCCGTACCCGACGGGATCCACGCTTGCTTGTTTTGTTTCAAAGGGTGAGAAAATACGAATGCTGCTGAATAAAACCGCTACTGGAATAAAGGGAATGGAAAATGAGAAATGAACTGAAATAAGAAAATGAGAATAAAAGGGGAAATGTAGGGAAAATAAAGAATGTGCTCGAACGGGCCCTACCCCGCTGCCTACGTACCTCATCGGGATAATGAGGATCAGAGTCGACGTAGTTCGCCTAACCTAGGCGGGAACTATTTGTTTGTGTTTTTTATGCTGGAACTGCGTATGTCTATGCTCAGGTGTTCCAGGCTCGTCTGGTACGAGTGCGTTTACCGTCTTGCATGCGAGACAATTCGTCGCGAGTTCGCGTTGTGAGTGAATGAGATGAGAAAAGAAGTTCCCGCAGGATAGTCGGTTATTGTTTGTTTTTGGCTTTTATTAGTTTTGTATGAATTTGGCACAAGGAAGTGAATTCAAACTCTTTTCCATGGAATGTACACTTGACTCTACATTCCAAGATGGAATAATAGAACAAGCATACCCAGCAAGGAGAATTTATCCAAGACTGGTTTCCTAGGATTAGGGTTTAAGTTCACTAGCTTGTTGAACTTTATTAAGTGTTTTTCGTTGCTTTTGTGAAGAAGTATTTTTTATGCTTTCTTTGTGAACAACTCCTTGATGAGACTTGTGCATCATGATAAACAAGCTTACACCACTCCAAGATGGAATGAATGCAAGTGTTTCATGGAATAAGGCTATACACAAGGAATCCTTCCATTTATTTGTTAAGTGTTTTTGGATTTTTGTTTGAAGATAAGAAGAGAATGACTCAAGTTGCAAAAATGGAAAATCTAAGGGAAACTAAGACACAACCCTAATTTTGTTTATTTACAAGAGGTCCTAATGGTTAGTGAGGTTTTCTACTCCTAATGAAAATAAAACTATTAGAATTCAACTTACTTCTTAATGAAGTTAAGTTGATTCTAAGGACACAAAGAGGGAATCCTATACAAGTTGTAACAATAAAAATAAGGCAAAACAATGAAATCAACTATGAGAAATAATATTCTAAAAATGCCTTAAAAGCATGAATAATAAATAGTCTTATTTATTTATTCTATTTCTATATGGAAATGAATTTTATACTAAGTTCTAAATCTAGGTCAAACTTAATATTTATCCTAAAACAAATTAAACTAAACCTAAGTCTAATGCTAAATTCTATGACTAAAATTAATCTAGACTATTATTATTATTTTTTTTTTTGTATTGAGCTATATTTTCTTTTAATGGCTTAATCTAATGGGAATTATACCTAACTAAGCCTAAAACTAATATTCTAAGAAAAAACTAATCTTCTAGAAAAAAATGTGAAACCTAAACTATGGGATCCTAACATTATCTCTAATCTTATACTAAGAGGAAGTCTAAAAATACTTATTTTTCCTATGCCTAAAAATTATTTAATTTCAACTAAGATTAACCATTATTTCCTAAGGATTTTATCACCAAAACCTAAGATAAAAACATCTAAAAAATTCCATAAAATATATCCTAAGAACTATTAGGGGTCTTTTAATTATAGAAAAAAGAATGGCTCAAAAAAGTGGTTAGAAGCTATTTAAATAAAATAAACAAAATTCAGCACAATTAAGAAGAAATTCAATAAAGCTAAATACAAGAATAATTCAGAATTAATTCAAAAATAATCAAATTTCAGAAAATAAAAATGTAATAAATTTCTAAATTGACATATTAAGCCACTTTAATTTTTGGGGAATTTTCTCATGCTTTTTCCTATTTTTTATAGATTTGTTTCTAACCTATACAAAAATCTAAGAAAAGAAAATGGCGCATTAAAGTGGCGTATCGGGATTACTTACTTGAATGACGTGCCGACCTTTCACATAAAAGAAATCCGAAAAACCTTAAGCAAGGCCTTTTAGTCTCCTATGAGCAAAATAAATGCTCATCTTCCATAAATGCTTTGTGAGAATCCACCATTATTGAAATCAATCCGATATCGATCAAAACATCATGAACACTTTAATCATAATTAGTTCAAAAAATAATTAGAATTAATGCAAAAAAGTATAACTAAACAATATCAAGAAATGGATTAAGATGTTAATCCACAAAAATTATTTAACAAGAAATTAATTAACAATTTTTACAAGAAAAAAAAAACAAATAACAAAATCTCTAAAAAATAGAGAAACATGGGGTGCAGTAAAAAAAAAAAATAAAAAAAAAAAAAAAAAAAAAAAAAACAAAATGTGCCAACAGAACCTTCCTGGCCCAATCCAAGGCGCAGGTGGGTGTATACTGAAAAAATGGGGCTTGAATTGGAACTTTGTGGAGCCTGGGCCCAATTTGTATGCTGACTCGCAGGGGATTGGGGTAGTAAAAATAAGTGTGTGATTAGAACTTCCCTGAGCCCAAAGAACAATAGCCGCAGAGGGGGGTGGTGTGAGTAGACCGGATGTGTGTTTAGTGATTCCTGGATCCAATTAAGCCCAATTCACACTAGTTCATGAAACCCTACACATCTTCAGTATAACGTTTACCCTAAGGCTTTCTTCTTCAAATTTCCCCGACGGCTTCTTCCTCCACCAAGTGAAACCCTCGCCGAAACAATGCCCCCAATTGTACCGATTTCGACTGCTTCTCCCCTCAATGTGCCGCGGTACCCTCTTCTTCATCATCAAGATTGTGCCGCGAATCTTCATCTTCTCTGATCCGTTGCTATCGCCGACGAACAAAAACCGTGGCCCTTCTCCTCCTCATGCGCCGTGGCTTGTTCTTCTTCATCTATTACATCTCATCACCTTCCGTCACCGGTAACGTGAAGACTCCGACACTGGCCTCACTTCTTCTTCGTTTTCACTATCATCCACATCAATCTCTCTACCATGAACCGAAAACGGCGTCGGAGTACCGCCAGCTAACGCGTCGGCACGTCTCACAGTGTGGCGGCGGAGACTCTACCACCAAACACTTCCTTCAACTGAAATCAACTTGTTCGTTACGAAGCCCCAAACAGATCCAATCCAAGGTGCGGATAGGATTTCACGGAACCTGACTTTTGAAATCGCGATGGACACAAAGACGCCGAGTTTCAGATAGGTCTTTCCTTCTTTTCCTACGATTCGATCCTCTTCTACTTTTCAACGTTGATTTTGGTTCTGAATTGTTCCTCTCCTTTTTTTTTGCGTCGAGTCTTTGTTGTAGGTGAAAGCTTGAAATTTGATTGATGAGGATTTTCTGAGTCTCGGTGGAGGTAATGCAGGGATGATGCTGCTGATTGAGATCAATGAAGTTCTGTGACGGGGATTCGTCGCGGATTGACGGTGGTTACGACTTGTTGAAGTTGATGACGACTTGAAGAATCAGTAGAGGCGAAAACGACTTACCGGAAAAAAAAATGGTACCGCGATGATGATGACGACGATGCATCGTTTCAAGGTAAGAATCTTTCTTCTTCTTTAATTTCTCGTGATTTCCATTTTGATTTATTGTTGGGGACTTTGCTGAATCTGGCTTTTCGATTTTTGCGAGGCTCGAGATTGTTGTTCTGTATCTTGCAGAATCTTGCCTTCTTGCTTCAATTCACTGATATTGCGACTCTGAATTTCTGTAGAGTTGAGGTTGAAGTATTGAAAATTGGTAAAACTGGGGATGAGATTGATGAAGGTGATGAAGTCTTGACAGGGACAACGCGACTTCTACAGAATCCAGTTTCTGCTCTTGATTTTTCGAATCCAACTTCAGCTTCCGCTCATTCCTCACCTTGATTCCGATGCACCTTATGCAACTGTTTAACGCGAGAAGAGCCATCGGTAAGATTCCCCTCCTCTTTCTCTGCCATTGTACTGATATTGAACTTCTTCTCACCCTTTGCGATTCCGCATATCCGAAATTGTTGTTGGATACTTTGATTTCCGGAATCAATTTCTACAGATATTGAAAGATTGATGGTGAAGATGAACCTGCAGAGTTGATGAAGGCTTTGGAGTTTTTGTTGAATTTCGCTGATGGATTAGAGAAGAAGGTGAAAACAGAAGAAGCTTGGGATTGCTGGCAAAATGCAGAAGAGAGGATCCTTTTGAGATTGATACTGAGATTGAAGTTTCATAGAGATTTTTCCTTTAGTTCTGTTTCTATTTTTTTCTCTCAGTTTTTTCTGTTAGATTTCTGTTATGTATCAGTTATGGTTATAACTGATTTTTCTCTTTTTTGCAACTGAAAAAACTTCTTTTGGTCTCTTTTTTTGCTATACATCCTGAATTTCTTTATTGTGGTCTCTTATTTTCAGCTACTAATTATTGGCTAAAAAAAGTATTTGGCAATGAAGATGGGCCAGCTTACACTTTTCGATTACCAATGGGCCTGAAATGGGAAACTAAAATGGATTTTGGAAACTAATTAATGACATTAGAATAATATGGATTTGATGAATGGCTAATTGGATATATGGTTTATGGTTTGTAAAAATGAGAAAAAATAATAGTTAAGAATAGGTATGGTTCAATATGGATCAAGAAAAATATTGTTTAATGGGCTTGACAAATAATATGGTTTAATGGGCTTAACAAGAAACGCGATTTGAGATTGGGTGTTCAAATGTAGAAATAAAATGGCTTTCACGAATGATTTAAAATGGCTATGGTGTAGTATGGATAAGTGGATGATTTGGTTTTAGTTAGAGATAGAGTTTGGAAAATAAACAAAAATGGATAAAATTGGATGTAAATTTAAAGAGGTGGATTCTAAAAGAAATGGTTAATTGGATATTTGGATATGGGCCTAAAATGGTGATTGGGTTAAAGCAAGTGGAAATTGGTTATTGAAGAAAATGTGGAATTATATAAAAGGATATGAATTGAGACCGAATGTCGGGAATCGAACATGGATTTTTTTAATGAACGGTTTAAATTGGATAATAAGAAAGACAAATGGTAGCGACTCATATCCCATATAGGCATTGCGTATCTAAGTTCGAACTTGAATGATGCCTTCCAAATAGACCAAAAATTGTGCATTCTCCTTCAACCCTAAATCGAATCCTTCAACATAATCCACTCTTGATGCCATAATAAACTCCACCCAATCTCGAATTATTGCTCCATAAACAAATGGATCCACACCACTCTTTGATACACTGGACCTCAACTGGTGAAGTGTCCTCAAATCAAATCATGAGCAAGACTTCCAAATCCCCTTGAGATGTTCAATGAAGAAGAATTCCACTTGAGACGTAAAGGGGAGCCGAAACTCTTGTTCCAAGCCAAATTTGATTAGCCACCTCAATAACAGATTAGATGCACCAGTGAATAACCTTCATCATTTCAAACCCTGATAAATACAGACAAAATACGAAACCCTAACTTCCAAGATCCTTGATCATATGCCTTATGAATTCAATGCAAATGCAGGGTTATGAATATTAATGGCCTAATGGAAGATGCAGATGAATGTGAAGCGGTAAACCAGTTAAGGTAAAGAGAACGAGGGCAAATTTTGAGGTATTACAGCTGCCCCTATTCAATCATTTGCATACCTGAACGAATAATTGCAACAACTTTTAGACGTTCAAGGTATGGAGTGATTGAATACTCGAATAAAACCTGAAAATTTGCACACTGAGGGCAACATAAATGCCATCTGCCCATTTATTTATGTATGTCTTTTTTGATTTTGACCTCTGAACAGGTAACGGAAAATAAGACCAGGTGGAGATATGCTGGGAAGAATGCCGTCCTCGAACGACAACTCACAAGGGATCCTCGAATCCAGTATTAAAACCCTCCTTGAATAGAGACACAATGGTATACTGGCCGCAGGCGATAACCATTAACAACAAAGACTGACCTCGGACAGACTTTGCAAAAGAGACAAACTGACCTCGATCAATAATCTCAAAAAGTGAACTACTATCCTCGAATAATAGCCACACAAAACAAAAACAAGACCAACCGCAGAAGGACTTGAAGAAAAGAATGCCATCCTCGAATGACAATCCAAAAGATCCTCGGATCTAACACGAAACCATCCTCGAATGGAGACGCAAAGGTATACCAGCCCCGACTGATAACCAAACACAAAGCTGACCTCAGACAGACTTTGCAAAAGAGACAAACTGACCTCGATCAATAAGCTCAAAAAATGAACTACTATCCTCGAATAATAGCCACAACAACAAGACCAACCGCAGAAGGACTTGAAGAAGAGAATGCCATCCTCGAATGACAAATCAAAAGATCCTCGGATCTAACACGAAACCATCCTCGAATGGAGACGCAAAGGTATACCAGCCTCGACTGATAACCACACACAAAGCTGACCTCAGACAGACTTTGCAAAAGAGACAAACTGACCTCGATCAATAAGCTCAAAAAGTGAACTACTATCCTCGAATAATGTCCACGAACAAGACCAACCGCAGAAGGACTTGAAGAAAAGAAATGCCATCCTCGAATGACAAATCAAAAGAACCTCGGATCTAACACGAAACCATCCTCGAATGGAGACGCAAAGGTATACCAGCCTCGACTGATAACCAAACACAAAGCTGACCTCAGACATACTTTGCAAAAGAGACAAACTGACCTCGATCAATAAGCTCAAAAAGTGAACTACTATCCTCGAATAATAGCCACAAACAACAAGACCAACCTCGGAAGGACTTGAAAAGAAATGCCATCCTCGAATGACAAATCAAATGATCCTCGGATCTAACACGAAACCATCCTCGAATGGAGACGCAAAGGTATACCAGCCTCAACTGATAACCAAACACAAAGCTGACCTCAGACAGACTTTGCAAAAGAGACAAACTGACCTCGATCAATAAGCTC
This sequence comes from Lathyrus aphaca, assembly GCA_963966055.1. Taxonomy (NCBI): domain Eukaryota; kingdom Viridiplantae; phylum Streptophyta; class Magnoliopsida; order Fabales; family Fabaceae; genus Lathyrus; species Lathyrus aphaca. The sequence continues at coordinate 618,888,033 of OZ014519.1, forward strand.
AAAAAGTGAACTACTATCCTCGAATAATAGCCACAAACAACAAGACCAACCTCGGAAGGACTTGAAGAAAAGAAATGTCATCCTCGAATGACAAATCAACAGATCCTCGGATCTAACACGAAACCATCCTCGAATGGAGACGCAAAGGTATACCAGCCTCGACTGATAACCACACACAAAGCTGACCTCAGACAGACTTTGCAAAAGAGACAAACTGACCTCGATCAATAAGCTCAAAAAGTGAACTACTATCCTCGAATAATAGCCACAAACAACAAGACCAACCTCGGAAGGACTTGAAAAGAAATTCCATCCTCGAATGACAAATCAAATGATCCTCGGATCTAACACGAAACCATCCTCGAATGGAGACGCAAAGGTATACCAGCCTCAACTGATAACCAAACACAAAGCTGACCTCAGACAGACTTTGCAAAAGAGACAAACTGACCTCGATCAATAAGCTCAAAAAGTGAACTACTATCCTCGAATAATAGCCACAAACAACAAGACCAACCTCGGAAGGACTTGAAGAAAAGAAATGTCATCCTCGAATGACAAATCAACAGATCCTCGGATCTAACACGAAACCATCCTCGAATGGAGACGCAAAGGTATACCAGCCTCGACTGATAACCACACACAAAGCTGACCTCAGACAGACTTTGCAAAAGAGACAAACTGACCTCGATCAATAAGCTCAAAAAGTGAACTACTATCCTCGAATAATAGCCACAAACAACAAGACCAACCTCGGAAGGACTTGAAAAGAAATGCCATCCTCGAATGACAAATCAAATGATCCTCGGATCTAACACGAAACCATCCTCGAATGGAGACGCAAAGGTATACCAGCCTCAACTGATAACCAAACACAAAGCTGACCTCAGACAGACTTTGCAAAAGAGACAAACTGACCTCGATCAATAAGCTCAAAAAGTGAACTACTATCCTCGAATAATAGCCACAAACAACAAGACCAACCTCGGAAGGACTTGAAGAAAAGAAATGTCATCCTCGAATGACAAATCAACAGATCCTCGGATCTAACACGAAACCATCCTCGAATGGAGACGCAAAGGTATACCAGCCTCGACTGATAACCACACACAAAGCTGACCTCAGACAGACTTTGCAAAAGAGACAAACTGACCTCGATCAATAAGCTCAAAAAGTGAACTACTATCCTCGAATAATAGCCACGAACAAGACCAACCACAGAAGGACTTGAAGAAAAGAAATGCCATCCTCGAATGACAAATCAAAAGATCCTCGGATCTAACACGAAACCATCCTCGAATGGAGACGCGAAGGTATACCAGCCTCAACTGATAACCAAACACAAAGAAAATAGGACAAGATGGAACGGGATCGTTGTACATAAACAAGAGCCCAAGACGCGACCGTTGTACTGAAACGGAGACGCGAAGAAAATGAGACTGTTGTACTGAAACAAGACTCAAAGACGAGACCATTGTACTTAAATGGAGACTCGAAAGGAACGAGATCGTTGTACTTAAATGAGAGCCCAAGACGCGACCGTTGTACTGAAACGGAGACGCGAAAAAATGAGACTGTTGTACTGAAACAAGACTCAAAGACGAGACCATTGTACTTAAATGGAGACTCGAAAGGAACGGGATCGTTGTACTTAAACGAGAGCCCAAGACGCGACCGTTGTACTGAAACGGAGACGCGAAAAAAATGAGACTGTTGTACTGAAACAAGACTCAAAGACGAGACCATTGTACTTAAATGGAGACTCGAAAGGAACGGGATCGTTGTACTTAAATGAGAGCCCAAGACGCGACCGTTGTACTGAAACGGAGACGCGAAAAAAATGAGACTGTTGTACTGAAACAAGACTCAAAGACGAGACCATTGTACTTAAATGGAGACTCGAAAGGAACGGGATCGTTGTACTTAAACGAGAGCCCAAGACGCGACCGTTGTACTGAAACGGAGACGCGAAAAAATGAGACTGTTGTACTGAAACAAGACTCAACTGGGGATAACAACAAGACTTAGTAGAAGTAACCACCCTGGGAAACGAAGTTGCATTCTGTGGGGAATACTTCAATCTGATTGGAGATGTAACGGGTCTTATGTAATATACCTCAAAACTGGCCCATGCTGGTATGCATATGCTTGGATTTATGGCGTAATGCTCCATGAGGATGGAAATGCTACGCTTTGGAGGATGCAAATGCGATGATGATTATGCATATGCAAATGCAAAGAGATCTCCTGATAAGGAAACTGCAAGCATCCCAGATAGCTTGACTGGGGAGAAACTGATGATCACTGCCTTGATCTGGTTAATCCTTGTGAGGAATAGACAACTCTGCGGGGGATGCTGTTAATAATTCACTGGCTCTAAATAGCCGCCATTGCCAAAAATAAATTGGACTTTAAGATTGGAGAACCAAAACCCTGCTGGAGATGGACTCATCTTGAACCCTGATGGGGAAGTGAGGACCTCCTGACTTGGTGGAGAACCAAAGGAATGACACTGTTGAGGAAGCAACTGCTGGGGAGGCAAGACACTCCTTATAAGGCTGAGAATTGCCCCTGTTCGAAGGTAAACTTCTGCTTGGGGACGACACCCACTCTCTGCTACCTTGCTGGGTGAAATTTCAACTTCCACATGGCTGGGGATGATGGGTGATATCAATGATAAAGCTTCCTGCTGAAGATCTCAAACTGCCAATTGCTGGGGATAAGAGATAAATCCTCTCATGTTGTGAATGAGAGATGTGAGGCGTCTCATGCTGATGATGAGAGACGATGATACCCTTCTTCTCAAGAAATAACCTCCCATGAGACTTGCTAAGGAATCTTGATCGATGAAGTCCGTAGATGAAACAACTCTTGCAGTACTGTGCCGACACTGGCCTTGCCCCTAGCCCTGGGTTGATAGGTTGCCGACTAATCATGAGTGAACAATGGTTCTTTGCAATTTTCGACTCACCTCAGATTAAAGTCCATCAGAAGTAAATGTCTCAAGAGGATTTTACAGAAAACATGGCATATGACATGCCTCAGTGTCTTCAAACTCTTTAAGAGATTCGTTGGATCTCGAAATAACTGCCCCGGACTGCATGGTCTATGCAAGAATTTTCCTCGCGAGGATTCATGAAAAACCTCATATCACTATGAGATAGTGTGTCCTAGTATTTTGAACCTTGGGTAGGTGCTTCTGACTTACCGTCTTCGGGAGAGAGTACTTCTCATGCTCTTGGGGTGGCCTGCCCTAGGACGAGCCTTGAAGTGATCACCTCTGACTGACCGTGCTTTGAAGAAAACACCCAGACCGATTGTTCTTTGAGAGATTGGATCTCGAAGTAATTGCCCCAGTTTGGCTAAAACTTGAATGCATGCATCAGACTAATGGCTCTTTGAGAGATTTGAATCTCGAAGTGATTGCCCCGGCTTGGCTGAACTTTGAAGAGATTGCTCGACATGACTTCCCCAGATTAGCTAGCTCTTACCACAACTGTTGGGAAAGTCCCTACTCAATGGAGTTTTCTTGAAAAGTGCACCTCGACAGATTGTCCTTCGGAAGTTTCAGACTTCTCAACTTGGCAAGATTAAGCTTCTGGACTGAAGTTTCGTATGTGAATTTTTATGATGCCCAACAAATATATGCAAGCAGAAAATGTTTATTCTAAGACTGAAAATTCTAATGCAACACACATGTTAATCTTGAAGTTTTACTGAAAAAGATGTCGCAAACCTTTGTGGGCGAATCACTGGTTAAGATACGACATAAACTTTTTTGAATAATAGAAAGCATGCACATGCAACACCAACAAAGATCTTTCAACACCACTCATAGGAGTCAGGAACGCGGTCTCGTGGTAGTACGCTCTCAAAAATAACCTTGTTTCAGTTAGGACTTTTGAGGGTTGTATCGTGGCCTGGTCCACGGTTATAGAAACAAAAGATATAGGCTCGAAGTTTATTTGTGCCCACCCATCTTCGTGATGTTCTCCATTCCTATGTTCAGCTAGCTTTCACAAGCGCTCACCTCTCAAAAAGGGTTTTGTGATGGTTGAGGAACCAATTACACTAACGGTTTAAGCACCAATCAGGTTGTTGTTTGGAGTCAGTCACCCCTTTGTCTTTTGTGTCTGTATCACACGACTTTGTTCTTGTCCAAGGATCTTCCTTGTGTAATCCTTTTCGTCTTTTGCTTTTGCATTATTTTTCTTATCCCTAACTTTTGCCTGGACTGATTCTTGTGAATCTTGGATTGTGAAGTCCAGCGGGATGCCCTAATTTTTGCCTAAGTCGCTTGTTTTCAAGTTTCGACTTAGCGGGCTTTCTCATCATTCTTTTATATTATTTTTTTGAACAAATCGTGTGACACTGGTTGTTTTGATTTCTTTGCGAGGGTCGTGACTGTCTCACTTCTTGGTTGTTGAGGGATAACCATTGTGGTCTCCGGTCTTTGGACCTTTTGATTGGGATAACCATTGTGATTTCTGGTCATTGGACCTCTTGATTTGGTACAACGAAAGGTAATGGATCCTCAGATTTGCACTCCTTTTCGAAATTTGAACGATCGGTCCAGCTAGCTGACACCTACCCTGCCCCTGGGTTAAATGCAAGGGTTTTTTCATGCGAAAATAAACTCCTACTTCAAGGCTCAAATGGGTTGGCGAGGTTCTATCTCCCTTATATCTCTGGTGTTTAGGATTTGAAACAATGCCTGTACATCGTCAACAGGGTCTTTCTCAAAAGCGAACAATTAGAGATTCATGCATTTTCATTTCGTCATCCTCCCTGATAGAGTTTAAGCCAACAGTTGGTATTGCAATGCACATACACAAAATCATGAGTGAATACGAATGGATTACTTCAAGAAAAACATGTGCATTTTATTATGGTTATCATTCAAAAACAAATAAGTTTCATGCATGCATACAAATGTTTAAACAAACAATATAAAATATAAATGGAAATGCAGTAAAGAAGCTGAACATTGCCGTCATTGAGGAGACTTGACTCCGTATGGACTTATTGATTCTGAAGATGCCTTTGCAAATTGGGAGACCCATTTGATGAGGAAACTTCAATATGTGAGCAGACTTTCTGGCATGATGACCTTTGAGTCGATCAACTTCGGGACCTTGTCTTCACCTTTGCCTCTGAAAGACTTGCAATCTTCAATTAAAAGGTCGGGTGCCCCAGAATGGTAATCATACTTGGCATTGAAACCCCAAAGGAAGCTTTGTCGGAGATGATCCTGATGCAATTAGCTCAACCACTTCGAATTTGCATAAATGAGGAAACTTGTTGCACGTACGACATCAGAATATGATCAAACTTCTTCTCAAGTTGTTCTGGCCTTTACCCATATGCTTTGGTCCTAGGACTCTCTTGGGAAGCTGAAATTGGATGCCGATAAATGACGTCTGGAGGGAAGAGGTTGATAAAGTTAATAAATAAGGTTGCTCAGAAAGATCTTGCACGATCTCCTGCCTACGTATCTCCATTGACCAATGGAGAATCAGAGCAGCGTAGTTCCCCTCAATAGGGATGAAAATAGCTTCGTTTCTTTGACACCACATTCAAGATTTCTATAACCAAACTCATCTGCGTCTTCACCTAGTTGACTTCCTGTTTCAACAGTTTCTGGTTCTGAAATAAAGTTTATACCTCTGCCCTGAGTGGCCTCAGCTGGGTCTTCCTTCAATTACCTCCGCCCGGAGTTGCTTCAAATATATACCTTGATAACTATGATTCAATTTGTCCATTCTGATGAGAAATCAAGTCAGGAAAAGAATTTGTCTCTAAACACCTGTCAAGAATGCAAGGATGTATGCAAATGCCATGTTCAATTATTTATGAGGAATCTATCTGCTTTGATTCAATTTTGATACAGAAAGATCCAACAGCATGATTCAGATATGTGATCCTCAGAAATAACTGAACATGTGTGCAGAAATGCTATGATGTCATGTATGCAACAGGCATGTGATCAATGGTTTGATGTTGGTGTCGTTGTTGAGCAATGAGTCAAGTGTCTGAATAGAACCATAATAGTAACACCATCTCTGTATAGAACCCCATAACTGAGAACCCAATAACTGTAGAACTGGATCACATAATAGAACAATCACTGATGGTGTTGAAGTTGAACAACGAACCAAGTGTCTGTGGAGAGTCATAATAACAGTCATAATATCAAGGTCACAATGGTAATCACAGTAACAATTTCTCTGAATAGAACTCCCGAATCTCAGAATCAGAGAACCATAGAACACTGAACAATACTGACAAAGTGGGTATGTTGAAGTTTAGGGTTCCTGCAAACCTGTAAACCCCTCCCAATCTCACGGGTGTGCTACTCGGGTCAACATCACGGACTCTCAAAGCTGAATAGCAATAATACGTTCACCATTTCCGAGAAATGGCTCATGACCAAATCAGGGAATCGGTTTGGCATTATGTACTACTCAGGGAGGCCTCAGCTGAGTCCAAGGAAACAAGCATCCCTCATCGGTCCCCAGCTTCAAGCACTGAATCGAGAAACAATAGTACATTCATCCCGAAGGGTACAATACTACCGTCATACGAACAGTTTGCCTTGACTGGATTCCTATGAGAGAACCAGGTCATCCTATGCGAGTTCCTAGTGGGCCTTCGGATGCGAGTGGGTTTGCCAACAAATGTGGTCTGCCACTGTCATCACTGGAGAGGGTTGTTTCCACTAAGGTTCTCAACGATCGGTCCCTTGACTGCACATAACTATCAAGGTAGCGTATTGCCCCAGAAAGATTCCGGAACCAATACATTCCCGAGAAGGTCGCAAGTCAAGGTGTGGAACTCACTACTACCAACATAGCAAGATGCCATGAAGCCAAAGTGGAACCACTCTAAGTCCTAGGGTGCACTCGAGCCCCAGTTACGAGCTCATCTCACAGTAACCCCATCCCACAGAAAAAATGAAAACCAGCACAACCAGACAGTCCAGTATAATATGATGCATGGAAAATAAAATACTGAAAGCGGTAAATAAATGCGGTAAAGTAAAGCTGTAAAGTAAAACTGTAAATAAAACAGTAAAGCTAAACTAAAGCACTCAGCATCAAACAGATAAACACCCAAAGAAACAAAGCCAACATGCGCTAGGATTGACTCTACAAGGGAAACCGGAAGAATCAGGTTAATAGCATTCCCCAGCAGAGTCGCCAGCTGTCGCTCCCGGGATTTTCATCCTAGTACAAACGCGAAAGTGGCGCGGAAAGGTTAGAGTCGCCAGCCAGACATTTTTATCCCGAATGAATGGGAAAGGTAATGTTGCACAAACCTAAGGAAGAAGGAAAGGACGAGGCCTTGCGAACCAAAGATCTGAGTTCGGGAGTCGGTTACGAATTGGGAAGGTATTAGCACCCCAATCCGTCCGACGTACCCGATGGGATCCACGCTTGCTTGTTTTGTTTCAAAGGGTGAGAAAATACGAATGCTGCTGAATAAAACCGCTACTGGAATAAAGGGAATGGAAAATGAGAAATGAACTGAAATAAGAAAATGAGAATAAAAGGGGAAATGTAGGGAAAATAAAGAATGTGCTCGAACGGGCCCTACCCCGCTGCCTACGTACCTCATCGGGATAATGAGGATCAGAGTCGACGTAGTTCGCCTAACCTAGGCGGGAACTATTTGTTTGTGTTTTTTATGCTGGAACTGCGTATGTCTATGCTCAGGTGTTCCAGGCTCGTCTGGTACGAGTGCGTTTACCGTCTTGCATGCGAGACAATTCGTCGCGAGTTCGCGTTGTGAGTGAATGAGATGAGAAAAGAAGTTCCCGCAGGATAGTCGGTTATTGTTTGTTTTTGGCTTTTATTAGTTTTGTATGAATTTGGCACAAGGAAGTGAATTCAAACTCTTTTCCATGGAATGTACACTTGACTCTACATTCCAAGATGGAATAATAGAACAAGCATACCCAGCAAGGAGAATTTATCCAAGACTGGTTTCCTAGGATTAGGGTTTAAGTTCACTAGCTTGTTGAACTTTATTAAGTGTTTTTCGTTGCTTTTGTGAAGAAGTATTTTTTATGCTTTCTTTGTGAACAACTCCTTGATGAGACTTGTGCATCATGATAAACAAGCTTACACCACTCCAAGATGGAATGAATGCAAGTGTTTCATGGAATAAGGCTATACACAAGGAATCCTTCCATTTATTTGTTAAGTGTTTTTGGATTTTTGTTTGAAGATAAGAAGAGAATGACTCAAGTTGCAAAAATGGAAAATCTAAGGGAAACTAAGACACAACCCTAATTTTGTTTATTTACAAGAGGTCCTAATGGTTAGTGAGGTTTTCTACTCCTAATGAAAATAAAACTATTAGAATTCAACTTACTTCTTAATGAAGTTAAGTTGATTCTAAGGACACAAAGAGGGAATCCTATACAAGTTGTAACAATAAAAATAAGGCAAAACAATGAAATCAACTATGAGAAATAATATTCTAAAAATGCCTTAAAAGCATGAATAATAAATAGTCTTATTTATTTATTCTATTTCTATATGGAAATGAATTTTATACTAAGTTCTAAATCTAGGTCAAACTTAATATTTATCCTAAAACAAATTAAACTAAACCTAAGTCTAATGCTAAATTCTATGACTAAAATTAATCTAGACTATTATTATTATTATTTTTTTTGTATTGAGCTATATTTTCTTTTAATGGCTTAATCTAATGGGAATTATACCTAACTAAGCCTAAAACTTATATTCTAAAAAAAAACTAATCTTCTAGAAAAAAATGTGAAACCTAAACTATGGGATCCTAACATTATCTCTAATCTTATACTAAGAGGAAGTCTAAAAATACTTATTTTTCCTATGCCTAAAAATTATTTAATTTCAACTAAGATTAACCATTATTTTCTAAGGATTTTATCACCAAAACCTAAGATAAAAACATCTAAAAAATTCCATAAAATATATCCTAAGAACTATTAGGGGTCTTTTAATTATATAAAAAAGAATGGCTCAAAAAAGTGGTTAGAAGCTATTTAAATAAAATAAACAAAATTCAGCACAATTAAGAAGAAATTCAATAAAGCTAAATACAAGAATAATTCAGAATTAATTCAAAAATAATCAAATTTCAGAAAATAAAAATGTAATAAATTTCTAAATTGACATATTAAGCCACTTTAATTTTTGGGGAATTTTCTCATGCTTTTTCCTATTTTTTATAGATTTGTTTCTAACCTATACAAAAATCTAAGAAAAGAAAATGGCGCATTAAAGTGGCGTATCGGGATTACTTACTTGAATGACGTGCCGACCTTTCACATAAAAGAAATCCGAAAAACCTTAAGCAAGGCCTTTTAGTCTCCTATGAGCAAAATAAATACTCATCTTCCATAAATGCTTTGTGAGAATCCACCATTATTGAAATCAATCCGATATCGATCAAAACATCATGAACACTTTAATCTTAATTAGTTCAAAAAATAATTAGAATTAATGCAAAAAAGTATAACTAAACAATATCAAGAAATGGATTAAGATGTTAATCCACAAAAATTATTTAACAAGAAATTAATTAACAATTTTTACAAGAAAAAAAAACCAAATAACAAAATCTCTAAAAAATAGAGAAACATGGGGTGCAGTAAAAAAAAAAAAAAAAAAAAAAAAAAAAAAAAAACACAATGTGCCAACAGAACCTTCCTGGCCCAATCCAAGGCGCAGGTGGGTGTATACTGAAAAAATGGAGCTTGAATTGGAACTTTGTGGAGCCTGGGCCCAATTTGTATGCTGACTCGCAGGGGATTGGGGTAGTAAAAATAAGTGTGTGATTAGAACTTCCCTGAGCCCAAAGAACAATAGCCGCAGAGGGGGGTGGTGTGAGTAGACCGGATGTGTGTTTAGTGATTCCTGGATCCAATTAAGCCCAATTCACACTAGTTCATGAAACCCTACACATCTTCAGTATAACGTTTACCCTAAGGCTTTCTTCTTCAAATTTCCCCGGCGGCTTCTTCCTCCACCAAGTGAAACCCTCGCCGAAACAATGCCCCCAATTGTACCGATTTCGACTGCTTCTCCCCTCAATGTGCCGCGGTACCCTCTTCTTCATCATCAAGATTGTGCCGCGAATCTTCATCTTCTCTGATCCGTTGCTATCGCCGACGAACAAAAACCGTGGCCCTTCTCCTCCTCATGCGCCGTGGCTTGTTCTTCTTCATCTATTACATCTCATCACCTTCCGTCACCGGTAACGTGAAGACTCCGACACCGGCCTCACTTCTTCTTCGTTTTCACTATCATCCACATCAATCTCTCTACCATGAACCGAAAACGGCGTCGGAGTACCGCCAGCTAACGCGTCGGCACGTCTCACAGTGTGGCGGCGGAGACTCTACCACCAAACACTTCCTTCAACTGAAATCAACTTGTTCGTTACGAAGCCCCAAACAGATCCAATCCAAGGTGCGGATAGGATTTCACGGAACCTGACTTTTGAAATCGCGATGGACACAAAGACGCCGAGTTTCAGATAGGTCTTTCCTTCTTTTCCTACGATTCGATCCTCTTCTACTTTTCAACGTTGATTTTGGTTCTGAATTGTTCCTCTCCTTTTTTTTTGCGTCGAGTCTTTGTTGTAGGTGAAAGCTTGAAATTTGATTGATGAGGATTTTCTGAGTCTCGGTGGAGGTAATGCAGGGATGATGCTGCTGATTGAGATCAATGAAGTTCTGTGACGGGGATTCGTCGCGGATTGACGGTGGTTACGACTTGTTGAAGTTGATGACGACTTGAAGAATCAGTAGAGGCGAAAACGACTTACCGGAAAAAAAAATGGTACCGCGATGATGATGACGACGATGCATCGTTTCAAGGTAAGAATCTTTCTTCTTCTTTAATTTCTCGTGATTTCCATTTTGATTTATTGTTGGGGACTTTGCTGAATCTGGCTTTTCGATTTTTGCGAGGCTCGAGATTGTTGTTCTGTATCTTGCAGAATCTTGCCTTCTTGCTTCAATTCACTGATGTTGCGACTCTGAATTTCTGTAGAGTTGAGGTTGAAGTATTGAAAATTGGTAAAACTGGGGATGAGATTGATGAAGGTGATGAAGTCTTGACAGGGACAACGCGACTTCTACAGAATCCAGTTTCTGCTCTTGATTTTTCGAATCCAACTTCAGCTTCCGCTCATTCCTCACCTTGATTCCGATGCACCTTATGCAACTGTTTAATGCGAGAAGAGCCATCGGTAAGATTCCCCTCCTCTTTCTCTGCCATTGTACTGATATTGAACTTCTTCTCACCCTTTGCGATTCCGCATATCCGAAATTGTTGTTGGATACTTTGATTTCCGGAATCAATTTCTACAGATATTGAAAGATTGATGGTGAAGATGAACCTTCAGAGTTGATGAAGGCTTTGGAGTTTTTGTTGAATTTCGCTGATGGATTAGAGAAGAAGGTGAAAACAGAAGAAGCTTGGGATTGCTGGCAAAATGCAGAAGAGAGGATCCTTTTGAGATTGATACTGAGATTGAAGTTTCCTAGAGATTTTTCCTTTAGTTCTGTTTCTATTTTTTTCTCTCAGTTTTTTCTGTTAGATTTCTGTTATGTATCAGTTATGGTTATAACTGATTTTTCTCTTTTTTGTAACTGAAAAAACTTCTTTTGGTCTCTTTTTTTGCTATACATCCTGAATTTCTTTATTGTGGTCTCTTATTTTCAGCTACTAATTATTGGCTAAAAAAAGTATTTGGCAATGAAGATGGGCCAGCTTACACTTTTCGATTACCAATGGGCCTGAAATGGGAAACTAAAATGGATTTTGGAAACTAATTAATGACATTAGAATAATATGGATTTGATGAATGGCTAATTGGATATATGGTTTATGGTTTGTAAAAATGAGAAAAAATAATAGTTAAGAATAGGTATGGTTCAATATGGATCAAGAAAAATATTGTTTAATGGGCTTGACAAATAATATGGTTTAATGGGCTTAACAAGAAACGCGATTTGAGATTGGGTGTTCAAATGTAGAAATAAAATGGCTTTCACGAATGATTTAAAATGGCTATGGTGTAGTATGGATAAGTGGATGATTTGGTTTTAGTTAGAGATAGAGTTTGGAAAATAAACAAAAATGGATAAAATTGGATGTAAATTTAAAGAGGTGGATTCTAAAAGAAATGGTTAATTGGATATTTGGATATGGGCCTAAAATGGTGATTGGGTTAAAGCAAGTGGAAATTGGTTATTGAAGAAAATGTGGAATTATATAAAAGGATATGAATTGAGACCGAATGTCGGGAATCGAACATGGATTTTTTTAATGAACGGTTTAAATTGGATAATAAGAAAGACAAATGGTAGCGACTCATATCCCATATAGGCATTGCGTATCTAAGTTCGAACTTGAATGATGCCTTCCAAATAGACCAAAAATTGTGCATTCTCCTTCAACCCTAAATCGAATCCTTCAACATAATCCACTCTTGATGCCATAATAAACTCCACCCAATCTCGAATTATTGCTCCATAAACAAATGGATCCACACCACTCTTTGATACACTGGACCTCAACTGGTGAAGTGTCCTCAAATCAAATCATGAGCAAGACTTCCAAATCCCCTTGAGATGTTCAATGAAGAAGAATTCCACTTGAGACGTTAAGGGGAGCCGAAACTCTTGTTCCAAGCCAAATTTGATTAGCCACCTCAATAACAGATTAGATGCACCAGTGAATAACCTTCATCATTTCAAACCCTGATAAATACAGACAAAATACGAAACCCTAACTTCCAAGATCCTTGATCATATGCCTTATGAATTCAATGCAAATGCAGGGTTATGAATATTAATGGCCTAATGGAAGATGCAGATGAATGTGAAGCGGTAAACCAGTTAAGGTAAAGAGAACGAGGGCAAATTTTGAGGTATTACACATAAACCATAAAAATGTGTAATTCTTTGGTTCATTCTGAACTTTAGATGTCACATGATCATGTTGTGTGGATTAGAAGTGCATTAGATAGCTTTAGAACACTTGATCAAGTCATTTTGCAAAATACCTCTTTGGTAGAAACTTTTAAATTTTGTGATTTTTGCCAACTTTGACAAACCATAACTTTTGATCCAAAATGAATTAGGTCATGTTCTTGTACTTTTTGAAAAGGGAATGATCTACTCTACAACTTTCATGACCAAAGTTTTTCCATTTGAAGCTTTTTTGAATCAAAAAGTAAGGGTTGAAAAAGTTGCCTAAAATGACAATTTCATTAAAAGTCAAACTTGCCCAAAAAGTCAACTTTGCAAAAGACTTGTAATTCTTCAATTTTGTGAACTTCCAACATCTTCCATGATCAAATAAAGATCATATACAATCAAAATGATGAAGAACACCCTTTGGTTGGGTCATTGAGGGCCTCAGATGCCCTGATTTTGCACTGACTTGCTTGAAAAGTCAACTCTTGATCAGATGACTTCCCCATGGAATTTCTTCATGAAAATTGATATGCATACTCCCCATACCATATAGAGACCAATAGAAACAAGAATGACCAAAAAATTTGGAGCTATGGCCTCTGAAACCAAAACCCTAATTTTAGGTCATCTGGAAAGTCAAGCCTGGCTCTGCTTCCATACCAATCCCAGTTCTTGTGATTATTTGACATTCTTGACTTTGAGAGGATATAATATGATGCTTGAACACACATAGACCCCTTTGAAGTGATTGATGACCCTTGGAGTGGCTCAAAAGGCTCTTGGATTGCTCAGATCACAAACCCTAGATGCAGATGACTTAGAACCAATGCAATGAACCAAAAATGTGATATGAGATGGTATGACTGAGTTTATGCATATGAAATGATCACAAGCCATGGTGTGAATGGGTGAGGGCAAATTTGGGGTGTTTACAGCTTCCCCTATTCAAGCATGAGTTAGTTGTGCAGGATGTAAGCGACGGCTTAACAGGCAAACAAGATAACTTGTGGTTGAATACCAAAGACAGTCCAAAATTTGCACTCACAGAATGAAGAAGAAAAAGGATATAGATTGTAAAGGAAAATAAAGTATATTGTAAAGTACGGGCGACGGAGGACGACCGTCGAGCAGAGGGCGACTGCTGGGTAAAGGGCAATGACGGGGACGACCGACATGCTGGAAAAGTGCGGGAAATAAAGCGATGACGGGGACGGCCGACATGCTGGGGATAAAAAGAATTATGATGGGGAAGGCCATCAAGATAACGTTGTAAGATTCTCTGGGGATTGATGAAACATGACGGGGACGGCCATCAAGTTCATAAAGTAAAGTAACCAACGATGGGGACGGCCATCTGGCTAAAAAGAAAAGGGACCACGACGGGGACGGCCATCGGGTTAAAGAATAAATGAAATAAACAGATGATGAGGTACGGTCATCAAAGGTGAAGGACGATCACCTAGCAGGGGACGGCTGCTCTGTTGGGGATAAGATGAGGGACGGTCATCTAAGGTGGAGGACGACCACCTGGCAGGGTACGGCTGCCGAAAATATCGCGACATAGGACGAATGCCGGATAAAAGGTCAACGATAGGGACGGCCATCGGATGAGCATGATGAAGGACGGTCATCAAGAGGTGAAGGACGATCACCTAGCAGGGGAAGGCTGCTCTCAAGTTTTATCATGACATAGGACGAATGTCAGATAACCAAAATCAACAATGGGGACGGCCATTGGATAAAATGATGAAGGAAGATCATCAAAAGGTGAAGCACGATCACCTAGAGGTGGAGGACGACCACCTAGCAGGGGACGGCTGCTAAATATCACGACACAGGACGAGTGTCGGATAGAAAATCAACGATGGGGACGGCCATCGGGTGAGCATGATGAAGGACGATCATCAAGAGGTGGAGGACGACCACCTAGCAGGGGACGGCTGCTATCAAGGTTTATCATGACATAGGACGAATGTCAGATAAAAAGAAATTTGCTTTACTGGGGAGTAGTAAACACGGACGAGTGCTTACATCCAAGAAATAAAAGGTATAAGTGTTTGGATGTGTATAGATTAAAGACGCGGACGAGCATCCTTAAGACTATGATACAGACGAGTATCAGGTAGAAACAAATACTGACACGTGTTCAGAGATGATGATACGGATGAGTATCAACTGGTTAACAAGGAACACGGACGAGTGTTGAATCTGAGGGGACTCTTCTGGGGAATAGTAGACACAGACGAGTGTCTATATTCAAGAAGACGTAAGTGTACACAGTGTATGGACTAAAAATGCGGACGAGCATCCTTAAGACTATGATACGGACGAGTATCAAGTAGAAACAAACGCTTGACATATGTTCTGAGATGATGGTACGGACGAGTACCAACTGGTTAACAAAGAACAAGGACTAGTGTTGATTCTGTGGGGATATAAATGGTGTACACAGGATATGGACGAGTACAAGTGATGTATAGATGAGTGTTCAACCTGCTGGAGAGAGTGACACGGACGAGCGTCAAAAGGAGAAGAGTACCGTATAAACAAGTATCTGATGTACAAAGTGTTTATGTTACTGTACTGGGGAAATGACATGGACGGATGTCAAGGAAATTATATATAAGTATGTGTGAGTGCAAAGAGGACGTCTTTGGCTTTCTGCTGGGGATATGACACGGACGGGTGCCACAAGGAGTATATACTGGTGTTTGGGAATGTAAGGCAACTGTTTCTGCTGGGGATTCTGGGGGGAATCTTCTGTAAATCAGTGGATTGTTATTATTCACCAGTGTTTGATTCAAAACATGGCTTATGATTATGCAATATGTTTGACTTTTGCCGTAATGCTCCATATTAAACGGAATGCTACGCTTTGTGGGTGAATATGATGCGAATGCCATGATTATGCAAAGATACCAATCCGGGATTCGGATCCCGATGCTGTGAAGATCTCTGGTCGATCTGCTTGAAATGGACATCCCAGCTGGGGACGAGATCATTGATAGATCTGATGAGATGTATTTGCTTGGGGAGATAGGTCACTGATAGACCCATCCTTGGTAATGAGGGGACCCAGCTGGGGGTTTGTAGAAGCTTTCTTTACTCTGTTGTGATCCCTTCATGCGCTGCTCTTCTGGATAGAGGCTGAAGCTCTGTGGGGAAGTGGTTCCCTGTCTTCTGTACTTGGTTGAGGAAGAAAGATTGGCACCTCGGTTGGGGAGGAATAGCAAGTGGAAGCTCGGCTGGGGAGAAAACACTTTGGGTGCTAAGACTAAGTGTTGATTTGTTAGCTTGCTGGGATGAAGCTTTCATGCCCCTGAGTTGCGTTTTGGATACCTGTAATCCTGCAAAGATAGAGAAACGCACAAGTAATCCCGAGGTATCCTTTACTGGATTCCGTCATAGGAGTTTAGACACTTCTGAGAGTAAGTATATTTCCTGCAAGCACGTAACTTTTATCTTTGAAGATAAGCATCTGTATTCATGCAATCAGTTTTTTTCTTAAGACATCAGACATTTTTGCAAATAAAATGTACAAGACGACACATGACTGAAAATTTGATTTTATTGATTCAATGCACCCTGAACTGGCAATATACAGTCAAAGAAACATATCTCCTAAAATGAGGAGATTGTTACAAATTGAGAAACAAATTGCTGGCAATGTTGATGACGCTTCGCGGAGCTTCCTCTTTTGCTATGACTCGTATGACTTTTGACGTTCTTCTCGTCTTACTTTCTGAAGAAGGCTGATTCTGATAAAAGCTTGATCCTTTCGAAGCTTACCAAGTTGTAAGTGATACAGATGAATTCAGAGTGCAGTTGTTCGCTTGTTCCCTTATTTTGCATGGATCGCCCTTTCGGGTTTTCA
The DNA here is from genome assembly GCA_963966055.1 of Lathyrus aphaca. NCBI lineage: Eukaryota > Viridiplantae > Streptophyta > Magnoliopsida > Fabales > Fabaceae > Lathyrus > Lathyrus aphaca. Next base: position 618,904,892 of record OZ014519.1, read on the forward strand.
ATCCATCGGGATACCCATTTTTTCCTGAGCTGTCCAATGCGGCTTTTCAACTCAGCGGGTGTACATTTTTTGTTTATTTTCCCTTATTTTTGCCCGAGTCTTTTATTCTGTTTTTGACTCGCCGGGATGCCCTATTTTTGCCTGGACTTACATTCTGTTTTTATGTCCAGCGGGTCATTTTTATGCGAAGTATTTTTTAACTGCATCTGAATTCACAGGGGACGGGAAGTCTTCACCATCCATAGTACTGAGCATGAGTGCTCCACCCGAGAAAACTTTCTTTACTACGAATGGCCCTTCATAATTCGGAGTCCATTTACCCCTGTGGTCTGTATGAGGAGGGAGGATCCTTTTTAGCACAAGATCTCCTATTTGGTACTCTCGGTGCCTGACTTTCTGATCGAAGGCTCTTTTCATTCTTTTCTGATATAACTGCCCATGACAGATTGCAGCCAATCTTTGCTCTTCAATCAGACTCAGTTGTTCGTATCGGGATCGGACCCACTCTGCTTCGTTCAGCTTAACATCCATCAATACCCGTAGGGAGGGTAATTTAACTTCAATAGGTAGGACTGCCTCCATACCATATACAAGCTGATACGCTGTTGCCCCAGTGGATGTTCTGATTGACGTGCGGTACCCATGCAAGGCAAACGGTAGCATCTCATGCCAGTCTTTGTACGTAATTACCATCTTCTGCACAATCTTCTTGACATTCTTATTAGCTGCCTCAACAGCGCCGTTCATCTTTGGCCTGTAAGGAGAAGAATTGTGGTGTTGGATCTTGAAGTCCCGGCATAGCTCTGCCATCATTTTATTGTTCAGATTGGAACCATTGTCAGTAATGATTCGCTCGGGAACTCCGTATCGACAGATGATATCTCTCTTCAGAAATTTGGCTACCACTTGCCTTGTAACGTTTGCATATGAAGCTGCTTCAACCCACTTGGTGAAATAGTCAATGGCAACCAGGATGAATCTGTGGCCATTTGAAGCAGTCGGTTCGATCTTGCCAATCATGTCAATACCCCACATAGCAAAGGGCCAAGGCGAAGACATCACATTCAAAGGATTGGGAGGCACATGCACCTTATCCGCATAAATCTGGCATTTATGGCATTTTCTGGCGTAGGCACAACAGTCGGCATCCATGGTGATCTAGTAATAACCTGATCTTAGCAACTTATTGGCCATGGCATGCCCTCCTGCATGGGTACCAAAGGATCCTTTGTGCACTTCATGCATTAACAAGTCTGCTTCTGTTCTGTCAACGCATCTGAGGAGTACCATATCAAAGTTTCTCTTGTACAGGGAACCATCAGTGTTCAGAAAGAAACTTCCAGCAAGCCTTCTCAAAGTCTTCTTATCATTGGAAGATGCCCCAGGTGGGTATGTTTGATCCTCCAAGAAGCACTTAATGTCATGGAACCAAGGCTTATCATCTTTGACAACATCTGCTGCGAATACATATGCTGGTCTGTCAAGTCTGGATACCGAAATCTGCGGTACAAAGTTGGCAGCTTGAACTTTGATCATAGATGAAATGGTAGCCAGAGCATCTGCAAACTGATTCTTGTCCCGAGGGATATACTCAAGCTTGACCGTTGTAAAGAAAGTCAATAACCTCCTTGTATAATCCCTGTAAGGTATTAGATGATCCTGGTGCGTGTACCATTTGCCATTGGTTTGATTGACTACCAGAGCTGAATCTCTGAATACAGTCGATGTCTTGATCCTGAGGTCAATGGCTTCCTCAAGACCCATGATGCAAGCTTCGTATTCAGCTTCGTTGTTAGTGCAGTTGAAAGTGAGTTTTGCCGAGAAAGGCATGTGAACTCCCTTAGGTGTAATGAGTACTGCACCAACACCACGACCATTCATGTTAACAGCCCCATCAAACATCATAGTCCATTCTTCCTCCGGGTCAGGCCCTTCAGTGTGAACAGGCTCTTCATGATCTTTTGCTTTTATGAACATGATGTCTTCATCAGGGAAGTCAAATCTCATAGGCTGGTAGTCATCAATGGGTTGCTCAGCAAGATATTCAGACAATACACTGCCCTTGATGGCTTTCTGAGAGGTGTACTGGATATCATATTCTGTGAGGATCATTTGCCATCTTGCAACCCGTCCGGTAAGAGTTGGCTTCTCAAAAATGTACTTAACTGGGTCCATCTTTGAAATCAATAGAGTAGTGTGGGTCAACATATACTGTCTCAGTCGGCGAGCAGCCCACGCTAAAGCACAGCAAGTTTTCTCGAGCAGTGAATAACGTTGTTCACAGTCGGTAAACTTTTTGCTTAGGTAGTATATTGCATACTCTTTTCGACCAGACTCGTCATGCTGGCCCAGCACACACCCCATTGACTCTTCTAATACTGTCAAGTACATGATTAGAGGTCTTCCTTCAACTGGAGGCATAAGGATTGAAGGTTCTTGTAAGTATTCCTTGATCTTGTCAAAAGCTTTCTGGCAGTCTTCGTTCCACCTGACCGTCTGTTCTTTTCTTAACAGCTTGAACAAGGGTTCACAGGTTGCTGTAAGGTGAGATATGAACCGTGAAATGTAGTTCAATCGGCCTAAGAACCCTCGAACTTCTTTTTCTGACTTTGGTGCAGGCATTTCTTGAATGGCTTTGACTTTATCGGGGTCAACTTCAATCCCTTTCTCGCTCACAATAAAACCCAGCAGCTTACCAGATCGCACCCCGAATGTGCACTTGTTGGGGTTCAGCTTCAGTTGGTACTTCCTCAGACGCTTGAATAGTTTCAGCAGATTTACCAAGTGGTCTTCTTCAGTGAGGGACTTGGCGATCATGTCATCCACATAACACTCGATTTCTTTATGGATCATATCGTGGAATAATGTCACCATAGCCCGTTGATATGTCGCACCAGCATTCTTCAATCCGAATGGCATCACCTTGTAACAGAGCGTGCCCCAAGGTGTGATGAAGGTTGTCTTTTCCATGTCTTCAGGTGACATCTTAATCTGATTGTATCCTGAAAATCCGTCCATGAAGGAGAATTCCGAGAACTGAGCCGTGTTATCCACCAATACGTCAATGTGAGGTAATGGGAAATCATCTTTCGGGCTGGCTCTGTTCAGATCCCGGTAGTCAACACACATCCTTACTTTGCCGTCTTTCTTAGGCATAGGCACAATATTAGCAATCCACGGTGGATAGCTAGTTACAGCAAGGAACCCGATGTCCCACTGCTTTTGTACCTCTTCTTTGATCTTCATTGCCATGTCTGGGCGAGTACGGCGCAGTTTCTGTTTAACCGGTGGGCATTCTTCTCTTAAAGGCAGCTTATGCATAACAATGTCGGTGTCCAACCCTGGCATATCTTGATAAGACCAAGCAAACACATCCACATATTCCTGAAGCAGATCAATCAGTTGTTTCTTCACTGAGTCTTGTAAGCAGGCCCCGATTTTAACTTCTTTCACATCTTCATCTGTACCAAGATTGATCGTTTCGACCTCCTCCTGATGAGGAGTGATAACCTTCTCCTCTTGTCTCAACAATCTGGCTAGCTCTTCAGGAAGCTCGTAATCTTCTTCAACCCCTTCATCAACTTGATTGATTGGATTGTCAAAGTCATACGAAGTCATAGCCGTGCTGTTGTCGGTGCGGTCTGGAAGGCACTCTCTGCAAGGGTTTAGTTTGTTCATTTTAGTGATTGATTTTAATCTTGTTTAGAAAAGTGAAATGAAGTTGTCATTTTGAAAACAGTGAGCGGAAAAGAAAAAGACTCATTTGCAAAAGATGTCTGATATTTCATTGATTAATCTTGTTGCACAAAAATTACAGATGGCCCGATTACAAAATGAGTCTTGTCATCTTGGGCAAGATGCAAGACTTGATGCATGCTATAAAAATACAGGAAATAATAATTACTCTGCAGGAGTAACTCTTATAATTTCCTGGGAAGACCAGTTTGAGATACTGCTCCCTGGGATCTTTGGACGTATCCAACTCTCCAGGTTGAGGTCATCTTTCGACTCATGTTCCAAGTTGTTGACAGCATCAGGGGTGAGCATCCCCCCACTAACAAAGTTGGGCTCCTTAGCAGCCTCTGCTTGATCTTGTTGAGTTGGTTTGTAACCCAACCCAAATCTATCCTCTTTCTTCTCCACAGGCAACAGTTTGCCCCAGCCTTGAGCGGTTCCTTTTTCAACAACCTTTCGGGCTTGTTGATAAGATGTTATTGAGGTTCCAGGTATAGCAGATGTTTCATTTATGTTCAAGGCCTCGAACCCCTGACTCATCGTTTCGTGGATCTCCCCATCCATCTCAATGTATTTGTATGTAGCCAGATGGCTGACAAAAATATCTTCCTCTCCACAAATAGTAACGACCTGGCCCTCCCACTCGAATTTTAACTTCTGGTGAAGGGTAGACGTAACTGCGCCAGCGGCATGAATCCATGGTCTACCCAACAAACAGCTGTAGGCAGGCTGAATGTCCATCACGTAGAAGGTCGTTTTGAAAGTTTGTGGGCCAATCGTTACAGGCAAATCAATTTCTCCCAGAACAGATCTTTTAGAGCCGTCAAAGGCTCTCACTACCAAGTTACTGGGGCGTAATGCCAATCCTTCATATTCCAGCTTCACAAGGGCCTTTTTGGGTAAGACATTGAGGGATGATCCTGTGTCTACCAGCACATGGGAAAGAACTGCACCCTTACACTCCATGGTAATGTGCAAAGCCTTGTTATGATTGCGGCCTTCCGTAGTCAAATCAGTGTTGGTAAATCCTAGTCCATTACTATCATTAACATTTCCGACCACAGCTTCCAACTGATTGACGGTGATCTCTTCTGGCACATAAGCTGCGTGCAAGACTTTTAGTAGTGCGTTCCGATGAGCCTCGGAGCACATAAGCAATGATAGAATGGAGATCTTGGAAGGCGTCTGATGAAGCTGGTCCACTATCTTGTAATCACTTTTCTTGATGATTCTCATGAATTCATCAACTTCTTGATCAAAAGGTGTTTTCAAAGCTTCTTTAACAATTTGCTCTTCTTGCACCATGCTCTTCCCTTTTGCCTTGGCAGCAGCTTCTGCTTCTGCAGTGGGTCTTTGAATTTGCGGGGCAAAGAGACGTCCGCTTCGAGTGAAGCCTCCGCCTCCTCCCACATTGTCTATTTGTGGTGAAGAAGTTGATGATTCAAGAGTGATTTTCTGTCCTTCGCGGTATAGATCGGAGCCGTAATGCCAAGGGATGGCATTACTGCTTTCATAAGGTACTGGCCCAGGCACTGTGATAGTGACTGGACTGATGGCAGCTGCAGAAGGGACCATGATAGTCTGTGGATCATAGTATATTGTGACTGGTGCTCTGATAGGAGTGGCACTTTGTGAGTTGTAGGCAGAATCATTTTCAGGATCATAATAAATTGTAACCGTTGAGACATTGGTTGTTGAAGTTGTATGAGACACTGTCGAATGGATGTGTGTTGTTGTTGTAGGAGATTCTGAATGAAGGGGTGCTGAAGTTGTAGAAGGGATGTTTGTTGATATTTGGTCCGTTGAAGTAACAGATGAAGCATTTGTTGATGAAACTGAAGAGTTGTTTGGAACAATGGTTGTTGCAGTTGTAGGAGACTCGGGGACTGTTGTTAAGGAGGTTGCTGGATTGGTAGGTATTGATGTTGAGATTTGAAGCAGGCCACTCTGGATGAGACCATCTATGCCATCTCTCAAGTTATCACACCCGTTCACTGAAATGTTGCAATAAGCACATCCTAGCTCACATCCCGGGAATATTTGACATTCAAGGAGTTGAGCTTTAATCTCCACCAAGGGTGTCCGAATCTGACCCACACTGGTTATCAAATAAGACGGCTTGTCTTCTTCAATAGCGTTGATTCTGGGTCCTCCGTGGTGTGGCATAGGGTTCTTGTTAACATTTGGTGGTGGTGCAAAGTTTAGAGCCTTGGAATCCACTAGGTCCTGTACCTTCATGTGCAAAGCTCTGCACTTCTCTGTACTGTGGCCAGGTGCATTTGAGTGAAAAGCACATCTGGCGCTGGCGTCATAATTTCTGGGTAGGCTGGCAGGATCTGGAGGTGCCAATGTCCTTCGCTCAACCAGGTTGAGTTTCAGGAGTTGTGGCAGTAACGTGGCATAAGGCATAGGGATCGGATCGATCACCCTATTGGCATGAGAAGGTCTCTGTTGAAATGGTCTTTGCTGATTGTTGTTGCTGGTGTTGTTGTAGTTTCTCTAAGGAGGATACTGAGTTTGTTGCTGATAATTTTGTTGCTGTGGTTGATAAACTGGTTGTGGATGAGTTGGAGCGGGAATGGTGACTGCTGCCACAGACCTATGAACATATTGGGGTCTGCCCCTGCCGGTATGGATAGCATTGGTCTCACCAGTTCTTCTTGGGCCCACAAAAGGCTTTCTTGGGTTGCTGGATGAGCTGACACCGTTGTCAGAAATTTTGCCCATCTTTAACAGGCTCTCAATTCTTTCTCCAGCTATAACAACATCTGCAAAGCTGGTAGAAGAAAAGGCAGCTAGCCTATCAATGTATGTCCCTTGGAGGGTGTTCATAAACATATCAGCCATCTCCCTCTCTGACATGGGTGGTTGGACAGCAGCAGCAAGCTGTCTCCACCTCTGGGCGTACTCTCGGAAGCTTTCCCTGGATGATTGTGACATTCCCATAAGGAGGGTCCTGTTGGGAGCCATATCCAAATTATACTGGTATTGTCTAATGAAGGCCTCAGCCAAGTCCTTCCAACATCTGATGGTTGCTCTGGTCAGATGAGAGTACCATTCTCTTGAAGCGCCCGTTAATCTATCCTCAAAATAAAACATCCATAGCTTTTCATCCATGGTATACGCCTTCAGCCGCCCCAGAAAGGATTGCAAGTGGGTCCGTGGACAGGAGGTTCCGTTGTACTTCTCAAAGCACGGAGGTTTAAATTTATGGGGAATCCTGACCCCGTCCACTAAGCCCATGTCCATAACATCAAAACCCAAGGAGTTTTGAGACTCCAAGGACCTTAATTTTTCAGCAATTTCATCTAGCCTTCTGTCATAGGCCTCATCCCCAGCTCCCATCACTGTGAACTGATCTTCATGGGGGTCTTCTTGCAGCACTCTACCTGTAGTAGCATTCCCTTGAACATTAGCAGGGATGTTGATCTCTGGATGAAGGTGGGGTCCAAATACAGGTGGGTTGATATGAGGCTGAACCCTCTCATTGTTGCTTGTCCCACCAGTCCCTAGATGGGGATCTTCCTGATTCTGCCTCTCTACCAGTGCTCTTAATCTCTCTTGGCTTTGAGCCATATTATTCATCACCTCCATAAATTGTGTCATCTGATTCCTCATTTCCAATCTCTCATTGGCCATTTGGTTCCTGACCTCTGTAAGGTCCTGTTGTACCTGGTCCATTTGTATACCCGGAAGGTTGTTACGGGTTGGATATCTGTGTGGACGGTTGAGTGGGAACACCCGACGTCGAGCAATAGTTCCTGAAGTCACAACAGAGTTAGTAACAAAAAAAAACCTACAAAACAAACAAAGGTTAGTATGCAATGCAGTATGCTTATTTGTCCTCAAGGTATCCGGCTTGGCACTTGGTTTTGACCTTTCCAGACCCTTAATGAAGATGCTTGTGATGTTGCTTGAAAGAAACTCAGATGGAACAAACTGATACATATATTACAAAAAGTGAATGATACATAGTTTGTTTTTACAAATCATGCCCTCTGAGGGGTCAAAATACAACATAAGAAAATAAAAGTACATGGAAAGAAAGCAACAACAAGCAAAAGTCAGACACCAAGACCAAACTCATCCTCTTGAACTTCCTTTAGAAGTGCTTCAGTCACAGGATCAGCTGGACGCTCTGTGAGATTCCTGATAAGGAGATTCCGGGTAGTAACAGCTGCAGCTAGCTTCTTGTGTTGACTCTGGTCCTTTGACCTCTTCACACCAGCTCTAATCTTCAACTCTGAGATCTCCCTCTGGGCTGCTAGCAGGGCTTCCTGTTGCTCCTTGGCACCAGCCTCTAACTGCTCAATCTTGTCCTGAGTCCTTTTATCTTCCCGAGTACGAGCTTCGGTGATCCTGACCCACCTAGCTTGACTCTCCTTCAGATACAAATCAGTCCTGGCCTTCTGGAACTGAGCTTCCTTGCAGGCATTCTTCAAGATCTGCTCTCCAGCCCTAGACTTCTTGATATAATCCTCTGACTTCTCAATTCTGGCTAGATGCTCCACCTTTAGCTTTTCTAACCTTTCAATGTCCAGCCGACCATCACTCCTCTCCCAGAGGGTCTTCTGTAGAGCCTGAGTCAGCTTCTCATTTCTCTCTTTCAGTTTCTCAAACTCCTCTAAACTGACAGTGACAGGAGGTGGTACTGAGGATGGTCCAGGTATATCTTCCATGGTGAAGGGCATCCCAGAAAATTGAGCCCTGGCATGGGACCACTCATAGTACTGTGCTGATGCTACATTGTTACATCTCCCAAGAATGGTTACTCCTTTAGTCTGAACATTGTCCCAAGCTCAGGATGCTTGCTTGACAATAGCCAGATTAGGCTTAATCTCACAGTAAAGAGTCTCAGCCAAGTCTTGTGCTTTAGGAGTGTGGACCAATGCATAGCCCAGTTGTCTTTTGAATAGCAGAGGGTTGTAGTTGATGCAACCCTTTACTCCTATCAGAGGTACATTGGGAAACTGCCCACAACTGGTAATGATGTCCCTTCCTTTTGTGCTTTGAGTGCACCACCTGATATCATCTGAAGTTAAAGCAGTGAGGCTTCTAGCCCAGTTCCTCTGCTGGTGAGGGTTCAAGAATGCATCAGTCTTTGGCAAATGTTTGAGCAGCCAAGTATGGAACAAAGGAGCACAACACCTCACTAATCTTCCCCTTTGCTTTTCATTCCTTTGGTGGACAGAGTAGTAGAAACCTCCCATATATGCATCAGTCTTTATGAAAAGATGGATTGCACTCTTGCTAACAAACATAGGCTCATCTGCAAAAAGTATGACCCCATATATGCTAAGGGACAACAAAGCACAGACTGCCTTCCACTCTCCCATAGAAGCCTTCAGGGTAGCCTGAGAGATCAAGAAATCCAGATGTAGACCAGAGACTCCAGCCTTGGTAGTCATATTCTGCCCAATCAGAACTGGCTCTAGATATAAGGCCTTTGCCACTTCTTCATTACTTGGAAAAGCCATCTCAGGGTTGAAGGGGACTCCAGTCCTGATAGGTATACCAACCAATGATGAATACTCCTCTAATAAAGGTCCCAACTGAAAATCCTGAAAAGTGAAACACCTCAGAGGGGGATCATAGAACTGCAGGCAAGTATGAATCAGGCTCCTCTGTGAAGGGTCCAAATCCATAACCACATCAAGTATGCCTCCATAGTGTTCTCTGAATAGTGGTATATGGTCTGGAGTAATCAGGGTCTGAATCTTCCTGATGCTAGCCAACTCAGGCTGAAAGAAATGATAGGAGATGTTGCTTTTCTTGGGTGCCATGTTGCTGAAGAAGAGCTGAGACAGATGTTGATGAGGGAGAATAACACTGAAGATGGGCCACTGATAGGCTGAGACTGGTGATGCAGGTAGCTGATGAAGATAGGTCTAAGCAGATAAAGGGGTCAAAACCAAGCCAAAATATGTGATGTGGATACCCTGAAAAACAAATAAACAAATGTTAAAATGATGCAATGATGATGTATGCAAATGATATGCAAGGGTTTGTGACTGAGCTGGATCTGATCAAGTGCTCTGATATAAGTCCATGTATGTTCAAAAAATCCAGATGGAGGTTCATAAGTCCAATAACCAAGGTGGGGGACTCAAATAAAGAGTCACATGTCCAGGGTTAAAATCACAAGAACTGTTCCAAAATGGAGTACTCTTAATCAAAACAAAGTAACAGGGTATGCTGAGGTCAAGGGTACCTGCAAACCTGTAAACAGCCCAACCCCCTCACAGGTGATGTTCTAAAACAAGGATCCTCAGACTTGGATTAGTTATGAGAAGTGTAAACACTTCTAACCCGGAGGTATAGTGTTTACAATAACCATAAAAGATCCTCCTCTAATTCACCTCAGTTTCCGAAGGTCAATACTAATGGTCATCCAGACTTAGCAGGCTTCCCAGATAGCTCTAGCACTACAGGAAATCTGCAGCACAGAGTTCTCAAGAAGAAACCCATATCTGAACCGTGTTTCATATTCCCGCACCAGACCGAAATGGAATGGGAAAGAACATGAACCACTCTAGCCTAGGTGTCACTCAGGTCCCAGGTATAGGACCTCAACTCTCAATGGAACACCCACCCACCAAAGCAACAAAAACAGATCCAGCCAGCACAGTATGACAGTATGATATATGTAAAGCTATAAAGGAAGCAATAAAACAACTGTACATAAAGCAAAAATAAATACAAAACACAAGCACAAATAGCACATAACACCCCAGTAAACACAAATCAATCAAGCGCTAGGAGGAACCCACAAAAAGAACCAGAAGCCCTGGTTGCAGTATAAGGTTCCCCAGCAGAGTCGCCAAGCTGTCGCTCCCACCAAATGAAGTCGGGTCAAATGGGGTACAGACGCTAACGGTCGGCGAAGGGAGGGTGTGAGAACACACAGGAGTGAACTCACAGGGAATGAAAAGAGTCGCCAGCAAGGCATTTTTATCCCGGAGGAAAGGTAATGCTGCATAGACCTAGAAAGATATGGATAAGACGATTGCGAACCAGAGAGACTGAGAAAGGGGGTTGGTTACAACCTGGGAAGGTATTAGCACCCAGATTGTCCGCCGTACTCGACGGGATCCACGCTTAAAAGATTTGTGTTTTAAAGGGGTAGTGTCAATGCAATTTGTGTATAAAAAGAGCTGGAAAAGATGTACAGGTGTCAGTGTAAGAGAAGTGTAAAGTGTAATATATACAGTGTCAGTGTGAGAACAAGAGTGAAATGCTCAGGAGTATGAGGCTTAAAGAAATAAAGCTGGAAAGAGGGGGAATATACAGAGACTTTTGTTCGATAACTGTTAAGTTATGCCTACGTATCCTCTCGTGCAATGAGGAAGTCAGAACACCGTAGTTCGACCCAAAGAGACTGAAAGATAAATTGACTGATGAACTGCTTACTTGTCTGTGCTCAAGTGTATGACCTGTCTGGCTCAGGTGCAAACTATCTTGCATTAGACGGAAGAAGCGAGCTCTCGTTTGTGAATGAAGGTGATGAGAAAAGAATCCCGAAGGAGACGATTATTGTTTGTTTTTGAGTTTTCAGTCTTTTATTGCTTTTTGAAAGTTTGTCTAAGTTAATGAGCTTAAGCCTAAACCAATAGGTTAGTAAACTCATCACATCTTCCCTCTGATCAGGGGTAATGAGGATTGCCTTGAGTGTGAAGTCAGCTTCTCACACTTAATCACCATGGTGTAGGATTAAGATCATTAACCTACTTATGATTATTTAGATGTTTTTGTTGTTTTTGTTTAGTGTTAAGTAATGAGATTAAGCCATAACCAAGGATTAAACAGACTCATTACACCATCCTAATAGAAGGATAATAGATGAGAATGTTTAAGCTGAGGAAAGCTCCTCAACTTAATCCATGATTAGGGATTAAACTCATGACAAAACAAAGCCTATATTAGGTGGATTTTAGTTAATGGTATGATGATGAAGTGAATTTTATGATTTGTAAGACAACTTGAGGGGGACTTGTCCATTAACACTAGGGTTAGTCCTTCTTAACCAGTTAAGGAAGAATTAAAACCCTAATGCAAGGCCCAAGTTACAAGTTTGATGTCTTGATGATTATTAAGTGAATTGATTAAGAGATTTAAACACATTAAGGGTTCAACACTTAGGATTAAAGTTATACACTCCATCCTAATAGAAGGATGCAGGCATAAGTGTAAACACCCCAAATTTGCCCTCACCCATTCACACCATGGCTTGTGATCATCTCATATGCATAAACACAACATATCATCTCACATCTCATTTTTTGATTCACTGCATAGTTTCTAAGGCATCTGCACCTAGGGTTTGTGATCTGAGCAACCTCAAAGCATCTTGAGCCATTCCAAAGGCCACCAATCACTTCAAAGGGGTCCATGTGTGTTCTTAAATCATATTCCATCTCCTCAAAGTCAAAACTTCAAAGGAATCACAAGAACTAGGGTTTGAGGGGATGCAGAGACAGGCTAGACTGCACAGTTGACTGAAAATTAGGGTTTTGTTTTCAGAGGCTATAACTCCAAATTTTTTGGTCATTCTTGTTTCCATTGCTCTTTATATGGTATAGGGAGTATGCATACCAATTTTCATGAAGAAATTCCATGGGGAAGTCATCTGATCAAAGGTTGACTTTTCAGACAAGTCAGTGTAAAATCAGGGCATCTGAGGCCCCCAATGACCCAACCAATGGGTGATCTTCATCATTTTGAGTGTATATGATCTTTATTTGATCATAGAAGAAGGTTGAAGTTCATAGAAATCAAGAATTTAGGGTTTTTGCAAATGTTGACTTTTTGGGCATAGTTGACTTTTCAAGAATGCATCATTTTAGGTCATTTTTCAAGCCTTGATTCTTGATCCAAAAAGGCTTCAAATGGAAAAACTTTGGTCATGAAAGTTGTAGATCTCATCTTTCCCTTTTCAAAAAGTACAAGAACATGATCAAACTCTTCTTGGATCAAAAGTTATGGCAATGCAAAGTTGGCTAAAATCATTGATTTTCAAGGCATGCCTCACATGGAAATTTTGCAAAGTCTTGGACCAATGCATATTGCAACCTCTAGTTCACTTCAAACCAGCACATAAACATTCTCTAAGTCATAAAAATCAGAAATGAACCAAGAATGCCCATGGTTTTATGTTTGGTTGGACAAAAGGTCACATGTGAACAAAAAGTCACAAGTTGCAAAACTCATGATCATGCTTCCTACTACTTGCAGCCTTGGATGCTGAGCTTTGCTAGCCTCTCACCTCACCTTGCTGCACCAGAACCAGCCCATGTACTTGCCTAGATCATGAGCCATACCTCTCTTACACATTTTTTGACTTTTTGCAAAAGGTAACTTACCAATCAATAAAGGGCATGTCTTGTCAACTGACCAATGAGAGAGAGTTATGTGGACAATTTGCAAGCAAGACATAACACTAAGCAAGGCTGAAGCTCTCTCATAACACACATTCACAAAAACACACCACATTGCAAGTTGCTTCGAATCTGCCTCCACAGCTTGCAAACACTCAAACCATCTTCACCATTCAACTCACCTTGCTCCATAGACCACAAAGCACCAAGAACCCAAGCCTGAAACAACCAGAATACTCCATAGCCATTTCTCACCCTCAGCCTACATTTCTCTTCGAAACTCTCACCACAGCTTGCAAACATCAAAACAAACCTTGCAAAGCTTCTCCATTCACCCTCAGGATCACAAACAACCCCTCACCATGACCTGAAAGTGCTTGAAACACCATTGCCATTTCTGATCAAGCTTGAGCAGAAGCTGTCGAATCTCACTATCCAGCCAACTTAAACTCTCATTGAGCATTCAAACATCTTCTGGGGATCAAGTGAAGTGAATTGCACAAGGAGAAGTGGCCAGAAAGTCCTCAAGTTGAAAGCTCCAAATCTCAGGTAGCTCGAAATTATTTTTTCCAGAAATCATTTTTCTTGTTATAAACTTGTTCTATGTGATTCACTGATCATCCTGATGTCATTGGTTTCGAAAATGGCTTTGAAATAAGTATTTAATTTACTTCTGAAGCTTGCGTGCCCTAGTTCTTGTCCTCTTCGATTCAGCTTATTTAGGGAATATAAATGTGTTTTAGGATAGGGGTTTGATTCGTGAGGATGTGAGGAGCATTTCCCAGTTTTTAGTTTTCATTTTTGATACGTTTTTAGGGAGTTTGAAGTTTCTCAGGGAGAGAGCTGGCCGGAGAAGACGACCGGAGGTCTTCTCCGGCAGCCTGAGAGTGATTAGGGCTAATGGTCATTAATTAGCAAACTTTAAACCTGGGCCCTTGGATGTTGCTTCCCGCGCGCTAGTGGATGGCCCTGATTCGTCATTAGAAACCCTAACTGTAATTAATTAATTCATAATTGTGATTAACCAAGTTTGAATGTGAGCCACAAGATCACGCGCCAAGTCAATGGTCCCCTCCCCAGATTGCATCTCAGCCTCTCATTCTGTTTACTTTTATTTTATTTGATTTTTTAATTCATTTTATTTCATTAAACTTGCATAATTATTTTAAAATAGTTAAAAATTCTTAAAAATTATGAAACTTTTTCCTAAAAGTTTATTTAATTTTTAAGACCCAAAAACATTTTTATTTTATTTTTTATCATTAAAAAAGTATTTTTAAATATTTAAAAGATTATTTTTAATTGATTAATGGGAATTAATTAATTAAAAATACTTTTAGGTATTTAAAAATTACAAAAAAAATTCATGAAATGTTCTAAGACATTTAGAAACATTGTCCAACCTTCAAACCAAATTTCTTTTTTGATCTTGATGCATTTTAAGAATTTTTCATTGAATTAAATCATTTTTTATGCATTATTTTGATCATGGGTTCAAAAATTCATTTCTGCCTATTGGAGAAGGTTTGGACATTGATTCTTTTTGCTTTGTTTTGTGTTTGGCATGTAGTTTCTAGGGTAAAATGGCCATGATTTGATCTTGCATTTTCTATTTGTTTGGCATTTCTTTTGTTAAGAACCCTAAAAAACCCTAATAACTTATAAAATTCATATCTTGAGATTGGTTAGGAGTTGAGAGTTCCCCTTTGGGCAGTGGTTCATTATAGGTTTAAGGTTTCTTTGAGTGGCATTTTCCATTTTTTTATCTTAGGGTTTGCTTCTGTTTTGGGTTTTTGTTTGTTGTTTGATTCATAAACCCTAATTTGGGCTTTCCCTTGCATCCCTCTTGCATTCTCTTGCATAACATGACTTGTCTTTGCATTTTGTGCATTCTTGTGATCCATTTGACATCTCAAGACATATAGAAAGCATGTTTGATCATTGCATTACATATTTGCCATGCCATTTGTCTTGTATGCTTCATAACTTTCCATGATTGTTCATGCTCCTTAACTTGCATCATTTACATCCATGATCTTGTATGAGCATCTCCATGCCTTGCCTCATGTTCATAGCACCTCATAGCATCATACCATTTCATCCCATCTAGCATTGCATTGCATTTCTTTCTAACATTTCAGGTGGTAAGTAAACTTGAGAAGTGAATTTGCCTTCACTTCTCATAACTTTTCTTTTCATCTCTCTTGCATGCATTGCTGCATTTCTATATGTGCTTGAGTTTGAGCTTGCTCATGCTTGTTCCTCCCACTTTCTTTCTTCAAGTGACTTGACTTCTTGAATGAAGCAAGCCACTTTGCTTCTCTTGATCTTGTTCATCTGCTTCCTGGTGGTTCTTCTGAAGATTGTTCTTGAAAACCTCACAAACCTTAGGATCAACCAAGCATGACAATGAATTAGGGTTTTGATTAGTCTTCCCTCCTAGTTTTTACCTTTGTGTCTCTCTTTGAGTCTTCTCTTCTCATCTCATAATCAGGGACCAAACCCTAAAGGCTTTAAGACTTTGTGATTAAGCTTATGCCTGCATCCTTCTTTTAGGATGGAGTGTATAACTTTAATCCTAAGTGTTAAACCCTTAATGTGTTTAAATCTCTTAACCAATTCACTTAATAAATATCAAGACATCACACTTGTAACTTGGGCCTTGCATTAGGGTTCTAATTCTTCCTTAAGTGGTTAAGAAGGACTAACCCTAGTGTTAATGGACAAGTCCCCCTCAAGTTGTCTTACCAATCATAAAAATCACTTCTTCACCATATCATTAAATAAAATCCACTTAATCAAAGGCTTGTTTTGTCATGGGTTTAATCCCTAATCATGGATTAAGTTGAGGAGTTTTCCTCAGCTTAAACATTCTCATCTATTATCCTTCTATTAGGATGGTGTGATGAGTCTGTTTAATCCTTGATTATGGCTTAATCTCATTACTCAACACTAAACAAAAACCACAAAAACACCTAAATAATCACAAGTAGGTTAATGATCTTAATCCTACACCAAAGGTGATTAAGTGTGAGAATCTGACTTCACACTTAAGGTATTCTCATTACCCCTAATCAGAGGGAGGATGTGATGAGTTTACTAAATCCACTGGTTTAGGCTTAAGCTCATTAACTTATGACAAACCTTCAAAAACAATAAAAGACTGAAAACTCCAAAACAAACAATAATCGTCTCCTTCGGGATTCTTTTCTCATCATCTTCACTCACAAGCGAGAACTAGCTTCTTCCGTCTAATGCAAGACAGTTAGCACCTGAGCCAGACAGGTCATACACTTGAGCATAGACAAGTAAGCAGTTCATCAGTCAATTCACCTTTCAGTCTCTTTGGGTCGAACTACGGTGTTCTGACTTCCTCATTGCACGAGAGGATACGTAGGCATAACTTAACAGTTATCGAACAAAAGTCTCTGTATATTCCCCCTCCTTCCAGTTTCATTCATTTAAGCCTCATGGTCATGAGCATTTTATTCTTGATCTCACACTGGCACATCATTTACACACTTCACATTCTTTTACACTGACACCTGCACATCTCTTTCCAGCTATTTTATACACAGATTGCACTGACACTACCCCTTTAAAACACAAATCTTTTAAGCGTGGATCCCGTCGAGTACGACGGACAATCTGGGTGCTAATACCTTCCCAGGTTGTAACCAACCCCCTTTCTCAGTCTCTCTGGTTCGCAAACCGTCTTATCCATCTTTTTCTAGGTCTATGCAGCATTGCCTTTCCTCCGGGATAAAAATGCCTAGCTGGCGACTCTTTTCATTCTCCAGTGAGTTCACGGCTGTGTGTTCTCATTGTCCCTCTCGCCGACCGTTCGCGTCTGTACCTTTATCTGGGCCAGTCCCATTTTATCGGGAGCGACAATAAGCTTAATCACAAAGCCTTAAAGCCTTTAGGGTTTAGTCCCTGATTATGAGATGAGAAGAGAAGACTCAATGAGACACAAAGGTAAAAGACTAAGTGGGGGGACTAATCAAAACCCTAATCATTGTCATGCTTGGTTGTTCCTAAGGTTTGTGAGGTTTATCAAGAAAGATCTCTTCAAAGGAACCACCAGGAAGCAGATGAAAGGATCAGGAGAAGCAAAGCAACTTGCTTCATTTAAGAAGACAAGTCACTTGAGGAAAGAAAGTGAGAAGAGAAAGAAAGAGCAAGCTCAATCTCAAACACATAACAACATGCAGCAATGATGCATAAGAGAGATGAAAAGAAAATGTGAGAAGTGAAGGCAAATTCACTTCTCAAAGTTACTTACCACCTGAAAGGTTAGTAAAGGAATGCAATGCAATGCAAAATGGAATGAAATGGCATGATACAAATCAAAACCAGAAGCATATATGAGATGATAATGATGCTATGAGATGATGCAAACATGGAACAAGGCATGGGGATGATCATACAAGCTTATGGATGCAAATGAGACACGTTAAAAACCATGATCATACATGAAATGTTATGAAGTGCAGATGACATACAACATGGCAAATGCAAGATGTAATGATCAAACATGCTTCTATTATATCTTAAGATGTCTAATGAATCAAATGGATGCACAAAATGCTATGGCAAGTCAAGGTATGAATGCAAGAAGAAACCCAAATTAGGGTTTATGATCAATGCTTCAAACAAAAACCAAAATCAGAAGCAAACATCAAGATAAAAAATTGAAAATGCACTCAAAGGAACCCTAATCCTATACAAACTCACTGCCCAAAGGAGAGGTTCCAACTCTTAACCTAATTAGGGTTATGAATTTCCTAAAATTTCTAGGGTTTTTGGGTACCTTAACAAGAAAAAATGCCAAACAAATGGAAAATGAAAGATCAAATCATGCCAATTTAATCTCACAAACTACATGTTAAACAAAATGCAATGCAAGAAGAATCAAAGTCCAACTCTCAATGGTTAGGCAGAAATGATTTTTTGAAGTTTGGATCAAAATAATGCCTTGAAATGATTTTAATTCCATGAAAAATTCTCAAAAGACATCAAGATCAAAAAAGAAATTTTGTTTGAGGGTTGGACAATGTTTCTAAATGATTATGAAGGTTTCATGAATTTTTTGGTGATTTTTAAATACCTAAAAGTATTTTTAATTAATTAATTCACATTAATTAATTAAAAATAAACTTTTAAATGATTTGAAAATATTTTTTAATGCAAAAAATAAAAATAAAAATGTTTTTGGTTTCTGAAATTAAATAAAAGTTTGTATAAAAAATTTCAGAATTTTTAAAGAGGTTTTGCTATTTTAAAATAAATGTACAAATTAAATGAAATAAAATGAGAATAAAAATGAATTAAAAGAAAAGTCAGCGCATCCAATGGCCTGCATTCAAACTGGAGAAGGAGGGAAAGACTTCGCGCGTGATCCTAGGGCTGAGATTCAAACTTCCCCAATTAACCTAATCTGACCTAATTAAATTAAATAATTATGATTATGGTTTTAATGTGAAATCTGGTGCGTTCATTCACGCGGGAGTCAATGCCAGTCAACCCATCCTACGCTCAGAATTCAAACCTAGCCCTAATCCCCATTAATGCACTAATCACTTTCAGGTGGCCGGAAATGACCTCCGGTCATCTTCTCCGGCCACACTCTCCCCTGAGAATCTCAATCTCACTCCCCAAGCATCTAAAACAAAATCTTTCTGCCCAGAATCCAACCCTAAACATCATACAACACGAATCAACAAACAAAATGCATTTATTTTTCGTATCCAGGCTGAATCGAATCAAAAGGGGTTTAGGTCAAAAAGTTTCAGGAACAACATACATACTCAATACTCAATCATTTTCGAAACAAAACATATCAGCATGATCAGTGGAACATAGAGAATCATTTAAGAACTTAAAAACATGTTTCTGGAAAAAAAGTTCTTGAGCTCACCTGAAATGGAGCTTTGATTTCTGACACTTTCTGGCTGGCCCTCTGATCCAAAATGCCTCTAATGAACCTCCTGAGAAGCTTGCAATGCTTGGTTGGAGTTTAAAAGGGCTGGTTTGTGAGATTGAGCAAGTTCTGTTCAGTGAAGTGAGGAAATCGTGTTTTTGATTCTTTGAGTTTCAGGCTGTTTTGAAGGGTGCTTTGTGACCAGGAAGATGTGTTGAGTTGGTTTATGAAGTTTGTTTGTGTGTTTGTGGCCTGTGTGATGAGTTTCGAATGCTTTTGCTCAAGAGGGTGAAAATGAGAATGCTGTGCTATGGGAGGTTTCAGGCTTGCTTCTTGTTATGTTTGGCTTGCATTTGATTAGTATAAACAATTGGCATTGGTCAGATGAAGTGACATGTGCTTTATTGATTGGTATGGGTGCTTTTGCCAAAATGTCAAAGTTGGTGTAAGAAGACATGGGCTACTTTCTAGCCAAGTACAAGGAGTGTGTCTTGCGCAGCATGATGTGAGGAAAGGCCTAGGATTGATCAGCAAGCTAGCCAGCAAGTGGATGAGAGGCTATGATGAGTTTTGCAACTTGGTTCACTTTTGCCTCTTATGAAAAATCTTGTTCCATAAACCATAAAAATGTGTAATTCTTTGGTTCATTCTGAACTTTAGATGTCACATGATCATGTTGTATGGATTAGAAGTGCATTTGATAGCTTTAGAACACTTGATCAAGTCATTTTGCAAAATACCTCTTTGGTAGAAACTTTTAAATTTTGTGATTTTTGCCAACTTTGACAAACCATAACTTTTGATCCAAAATGAATTAGGTCATGTTCTTGTACTTTTTGAAAAGGGAATGATCTACTCTACAACTTTCATGACCAAAGTTTTCCCATTTGAAGCTTTTTTGAATCAAAATGTAAGGGTTGAAAAAGTTGCCTAAAATGACAATTTCATTAAAAGTCAAACTTGCCCAAAAAGTAAACTTTGCAAAAGACTTGTAATTCTTCAATTTTGTGAACTTACAACATCTTCCATGATCAAATAAAGATCATATACAATCAAAATGATGAAGAACACCCTTTGGTTGGGTCATTGAGGGCCTCAGATGCCCTGATTTTGCACTGACTTGCTTGAAAAGTCAACTCTTGATCAGATGACTTCCCCATGGAATTTATTCATGAAAATTGATATGCATACTCCCCATACCATATAGAGACCAATAGAAACAAGAATGACCAAAAAATTTGGAGCTATGGCCTCTGAAACCAAAACCCTAATTTTAGGTCATCTGGACAATCAAGCCTGGCTCTGCTTCCATACCAATCCCAGTTCTTGTGATTCTTTGACATTATTGACTTTGAGAGGATATAATATGATGCTTGAAAACACATAGACCCCTTTTAAGTGATTGATGACCCTTGGAGTGGCTCAAAAGGCTCTTGGATTGCTCAGATCACAAACCCTAGATGCAGATGACTTAGAACCAATGCAATGAACCAAAAATGTGATATGAGATGGTATGACTGAGTTTATGCATATGAAATGATCACAAGCCATGGTGTGAATGGGTGAGGGCAAATTTGGGGTGTTTACACAAACCTGTAGCAAAAAGAACTGATGGAGGTTGGCGTATGTGCATAGATTATAGAAAATTAAATAAAGCAACTGGGAAGGACCATTTCCCATTACCATTCATAGACCAAATGTTGGAGCTCCTAGACAGACACTCTTACTTTTGTTACCTAGATGGATATTCAGGATTCTTCCAAATACCTATTCACCCCGAAGATCAAGAAAAAACTACCTTTACATGCCCTGTTGGAACTTTTGCCTACAGAAGAATGCCTTTTGGACTCTGTAATGCTCCTGCCACCTTCCAACGCTGCATGATGTCTATCTTTGCAGACTATTTAGATGGAATCATGGAAGTATTTATGGACGATTTCTCATTTTGTGGATCTGATTTCAAAAATTGTCTTATCAACCTTGATAAAATCCTAGAAAGATGTGTGGAGGTAAACCTTGTGCTAAATTGGGAAAAATGTCATTTCATGGTCACCAAAGGGATTGTTTTAGGACATATAGTTTCCGAAAAAGGTATAGAGGTAGATAAAGCTAAAATAGAAGCCATAGAGAATCTAAAACCGCTGAAGACTATCAGGGAGATAAGAAGTTTTCTTGGACATGCCGGATTTTACCGACGTTTTATCAATGACTTCTCCAAAATAACAAAGCCCTTAACTGGTCTTTTAATGAAACCCCCTGATTGGTCAGAACCGTTTGAGATAATGTGTGACGCTAGTGACTATGTTGTTGGAGCCGTTCTAGGCCAGAGAAAAGATCAGAAGTTACACGTAATTTATTATGCCAGTAGAACCCTAGACGCTGCACAGCTCAACTACGCAACAACCGAAAAAGAGCTCCTAGTCGTAGTTTTCGCCATAGACAAATTTAGATCTTATCTAGTAGGAGCCAAAATTATAGTTTACACCGACCATGCTGCCATTCGTTACTTACTAAGTAAAAAGGATGCCAAACCTAGGTTACTTCGATGGATTCTATTACTGCAAGAGTTTGATTTGGATATCCGTGATAAGAAAGGCACAAATAATGTAGTAGCTGATCACCTTTCTAGGCTAGAATACCTGAAACCTGACTCAGTACCCATAAATGATGATTTTGCCTATGATAGACTGATAGCCCAAGTAGAAACTATTGAAGATGATAACCCAGACCCACATGAGAATTCTCATAAATCCTTAGCTATAAGTAATGTACCTTGGTATGCAGACTTTGTTAATTACCTAGCCGCTGACATCATACCCCCTGATCTAAACTACCACCGGAAGAAGAAGTTCTACAGTGGTGTGAGAAACTTCTATTGGGACGAACCATTTCTTTTCAAGTGAGGTAAAGATGGCATTTTCAGCCGTTGTGTTCCAGAAGAAGAAGTACATTATATAATTGAGCATTGTCACTCTGCACCTTATGGTGGACATGCAAGCACATCTAAGACCTACGCCAAGATTCTTCAAGCTGGCCTATTCTGGCCTACTATGTGGCGTGATGTCCATGCTTTCATTGTCAAGTGTGACAGATGCCAACGCACAGGAAATATTTCAAGACGTAATGAAATGCCTCTAAGAAATATCCAAGAAGTAGAACTCTTTGACGTATGGGGTATAGACTTTATGGGACCGTTCCCACCATCTTTTGGAAATCAGCACATCTTAGTAGTTGTTGACTACGTGTCTAAATGGATTGAAGCTATCGCCGCACCCACGAACGACACCAGATTAGTCATCAAATTATTCAAAAACTATATATTTCCCAGGTTTGGAACCCCCCGTTTTGTCATAAGTGATGGAAGATCACACTTCATATCGAGAATATCTGATAAACTTTTAAGCAAATATGGAGTTAAGCATAGAGTAGCAACACCATACCACCCACAGACCAATCGAAAAGTGGAAGTATCTAATAGGGAGATCAAACAAATTCTTGAGAAGACTGTCTCTACATCTAGAAAAGATTGGTCGCAGAAACTTCAAGAAGCATTGTGGGCCTATAGAACCGCTTTCAAAACCCCTATAGGAACAACCCCTTATCAACTGGTCTATGGAAAATCATGTCACTTACCTTTTGAGTTGGAGTATAAGGCCCATTGGGCCATCAAAACTTTGAATTTGGATTACTTGACTGCTGGTGAGAAACGTATCCTTGATATCCACAAATTAGAAGAGCTCAGACAATCCGCCTACGAAAATGCCATCATATACAAAGAAAGAACAAAAGCTTGGCATGACAAAAGAATCATAAAAAGAGACTTCGAAATAGGCGATCCTGTTCTCTTGTTCGATTCTAGGTTACAACTTTTTCCAGGAAAGCTTCGTTCAAGATGGACTGGCCCTTTCGAAGTATCTAAGATCCTAAGATCTGGTGCTATTGAAATCAAGAACCAAACATGTAAACCGTTCATCGTCAATGGATAGAGGTTGAAGCCCTACAAAGGAGGTGACATCCCAACAACATACACCTTCTATACTCTGAGTGATCCACCATATCCTTCCAATGATGTATAAAAATCGGTCGTCGAGCTAATGACGTTAAACAAGCGCTGCATGGGAGGTAACCCATGGTTTTCTTATTTATGTACTTTTTATTTTTACTTTATTTTAATTTCTTTATTTTATTATTATTATGTCAGGACTAACGATTGAATGTTTTATGCGCTTTCAGGACTTGTTTGCTAACCTTGTGCAGAATGCAGAACCCCGATGACATGCACGTGGCCTTTAGAGATGACGCACAAAGAGAGCGTTACTATGTCCATATGAGATGCCCTATGGCTCCTACCAGGTACCCTGACCATGACTGCATGGATGCCTTGGGGATAGAGCCAAGCGTCAGATTCTTATGCCATCAACTCCAGTGGGACCAGTTTGACGATAGATACAACACTTACAGGAAATTAACTCTAGAGTTCCTCATCTCGTTTCATTATGATCCTTTGGCTGGACCCGATGGATATGTTGTTTTCAGGTTGTTCGGGATTGACTACTCCTTCTCTCACAAAGAGTTTGGTGATTTACTAGGTTTTCAGACTACTCCTGATGCTATTCCAGAGACACCGATGGGGTATTTTATGAGTAGAGAAGTGGAAATGTTTTGGTCTAACATCTCAGGTGGAGGGAGCCAAGATCCTTCCACTCAGTTTTCTCAGGTAATCCACAACCCTGCATTAAGGTACTTCCAGATGATTTTGGCGCATTCTTTCCTAGGTTTTCCAGATACAGAGACTCTGTTAAGTGAAGAGGAGATTTTCCTACTGTTTTGTGCAACTCAGTCATGCCCAGTTGCTTGTGGCAACTTTCTGTTAAAGGGTCTTGCTAGTGTTGCCAGATCATCTGTAGGCATCATACATGTCGGTGGGATTGTTACACAGATAGCTACTGCATTGGGTTTGTCTCGCAAATTATTGCACCTCAGGACCTTCTGCTGCTACACCACTCTGGATGTTGACTTTTGTCTTGATAGAGGACTGATGAGGAGGGCCTCTTTTGAGCCCAACACTTTCAAATTACTGATCGACGGTGAAGTGATACATTACTTTACATTACCAGACCCGTTGATGACCAGTGTCCATGATCCTGCTAATTGGAGTTATTCTCTAGAGGGTTATGGCGAGACTGTTGAAGAGCCGAAATCACCTCCTGCCGCTGAGTACACTCCTACACCTCTTACTCCCCGAATCACTGTTATGTCTAACAATATGTCTCTGCAGCCGCCTGATCTACAAACTCAGATTTATGAGCTCCGTAAGGAGACTGCCCTGCTCAAGCAGGAAGAAGCGGACTTGGAATTACAGATTCAGGTTTCTGATCTCACTCATGCCTCAGAGGCCGATTCTCTATATCAAGAGATTGAAGAGCTTCGGAGGGAGATAACTGAGATTCGTGGATCAAACCAGGAGGAGAAGCCTACCACATGATTCGTTCTACACTGACGATATTACCCTAGTATTTAATTTCCTTTTTTTCATGCTTTATTTTATTTCTCGCATCTCCAGACATATCTTACATTATTGCATCTATTATATTTCCTTTTTTTCATGTACTTTGAATTTATCTTATATATACATATTATTTCATGCACTGATGTCGATTTTTCTCTTTTCTTTTTTATTTTTTTAATTATTTTATTTTTGTCAAGCAAAGAAAAAAAATATATAAGACAAAAATATTTTCATTTTTGTCTTCATAAAAAAATATGCAAGCCTCATGCCTTGGAAAAGAGAAGAAAATGCTATCCAGACCCCCCCCCCTGAAGACCGAAGGTGCAAAGAGGGCCCAAAGAGGATTCGAAAATCCAAGGCCCATCAGGGATTTGCCTTGTGGCGGGCGCCACAGGCCCATGGCGGGCGTCATGCCGTCCTCCCCTAAAATGGGGCTGATCTTTCATATTCACCATTTTCACACCTTCCATCTTCAAAAACCCATTTTTACAAGTTTCAAAAACCCCATTGAACCCCATTAAAGCTCCCCCATTTCAAAAATACCCACCATCTATAAAACCCATCCAAAATCCATTTTCATTTTCATCCACCACAAACCATAAAAATCAAACCTTTATCATTTCTCTCATAAACCATTTTCTACCATTTTTCACTTCCTAAGGAGCAACAACAATGGAGTTCAATGGATTTCTTCTTCTCAATGGAAGACCAGGTGATAGGCAAAGGAAAATTATTCAGAGGCTTCAGAGTCGAGAAATTCTCTCGACTAGGTACGTCGATGATAACTGTCTGTATGCTTTAGGTCTTTATCATAGTGTTTTTCATTTATTAGATTTTTTAGGCTTGCATAATATTTTTGTTAATCAGGAACCTACCTATGAGAGGCTGACAGTTGAGTTTTTAAGTTCATTGATATACACTGTCAGTCCTAACACTGCTAGCACAGTCGGTACTGTTAATTTTAGACTGTTTGGAATTGAATATGAATTCAGTACCTGTAACACCCCAAAATTTGCCCTCTAATTTATAACCCTATCTGGTTCTTCTCACGAAAACATATCATGCATTCATTGTCAGAGGCTTGTTACTTTGATCAGAGGCTTCGAGAAATCGAGTTATGCAGTGCACAGTGATTTCTCTCTTTGGCAGACATCACCTCCTGGGTTGGAAACCCATTCGCACACAGTTGGCTTATTAGTGATTTAGTCAAGTGATTCATCACTTCAATCAAGAGTTCAGTCTCTGTTCGAAGACGCCTCCAGCGAATTGGGAATTACCATTGGATTTTCACATTTTTATTGGTTGAGATCCCATTATTAATTATTAGTTTTGTTGTTAATTGAATTTAATTTCTTTTAACAATGAATCTAATTATTGATAACATCCTTTTTCCTGGACCTCCGACTTTCATCCACATTCAAATTTGATAAACTCATAAATCATCTTTCTTAGTCCATATCCATAGTCAAATTCAACTCAACTCATTCCTATTCCAAATTATAAGAATTTATTGATACAGTTTACGCAAAGGGCAAAAATTGCAATGTCGGAGTACCGGTTGCATAACGAGGGAGAAAGTCATGCACCTCGATTTAGATGTGGTGTGTTGGAAGATGGATTGATTTTGACTTTACCGACTATATCCTTCCATTTAAGAATTGTTGAACAAGAAATCTCCAAATGGTTCTCAGTAGTCAGATAATGCATTTCCTATTGATAATGTTACTAGTGCAAACAAAAATCATAGAAGGAATAATTACAAGGCTAATAAGAAGGCATGGATGGAAACTGGGCTGGGCCTTATCTTGCGGAAAAAAACACATCCTCCTTCTGTGGTGCAGTAACTAGATGGAAGTTTGAGGGATTTCTTTTGTTCATTTTCAAATTGTTCCTAATTGTGGCAATATGGTTTGACGGATGCTTGGGTTGTTAATATGCTCAATGTTGATAAGGTGCAAACAAGCAAGGTTTAGAAGTTTAATATATTATAGTAGAAGCATATAATAGAAGGCAAAACAAAATATTTTTTTTCCAGGCATACTGATATAATAACAGAAACTTGTTATATATCATAAATCTACAAGTTGATATGAAAAAAAGAAAATATAATTTTTCTCAATAAAAAACTAACTCAACCGAATAACCGAATTTGTTTAGATATTCCTCAACTGATAACAACAACATCAAAAAGGAAAAAGGAAGGGATATAACAATTTTTTGGGATTCAACTGATAGTTACACAAATTGATAACAGGACAATAACAGAATTTTCTTCAAATCTATCTTCTACACATTTCATCAACTATGCAGACATTCATCTATCAACAAAAAAAGAGAAACCCCTCCTAAAGCTTCAATGACCGTAACTGAATCCGCAACCTCACATCACTAATTTTTAACCATCAACCTTTGGTGTTATTGACAACATCAGTTCATCCCTCTCAATCTTCAATCCTGCAAACCAATCAAACACAACAACCACAAACCGAATTCAGCAAGGATAGAGCAAACTCAGTTTCAACATAATAAGAAGAATTAGAATGAGCTTGTAAAAGGGGGCTACAAATTCAGAACAGGAGAAATGGTAGAAGGGGAGGGAACGAAATAAGTTACAGTTGCAAATACTAACAGAATCAGAACCAATTCCTAACTGTTTTCTAACAAACTCTAACAGTTTTTATAACAGAAATTTAACTGATTCACAAAGGAGAACTCACCTCTATAACATCAGGGTCTTCACCATCTTCAAGGGGCTCTGGAAAAAAAACTCGACTTCTCTTCCTCTCCATTCTTCTTACTGCTTTTACAACCTCTGCACTCTCAAGAGCTGAACCTCCAATCTTTCGGGGCTGGATCTTTTCTCTTCAATCTTCTGAACACCTATTCTCCTTCACCCTTTTCCTCCTTTGACCATCACATCCACCTTCATCTTCATCTTGTTCTTCAACCATTTTCATCACCATATCCTCGTTCTACCAAGAACTCCACCATCTTCTTATCAAACAAACAACCTGCATCACAAGAAACAAATAACACAACACCAAGCTCAATCATCAACTCAGTAAAACAAAGGAAAAAATCAGATTGAGAGTCGCAAAATATTGTGAAACCGATCGACGAAAACACAGCCAAGGCTTTGATCTTTCTCTCAATCCAATACCGGATAGAAGCGGCGTCAATCTCGGCGCAAATTATCGCCTTAACAGCAAGGGTTTTTTCTCCTTCTGTAAGTTCGTCGAAAGCTCCAACGACATCACTCCATCAACCTTCGAACATCAATCTGCATCAACAAAGATCAATATCACGAGGGGCTAATCGAAACAAGCAACGGAAAGAGAGTCATACCTACCCAAAAGGCGAAGCACCACAGATCTTCGTCGTCACGGCTTCATCTTAGATGATTGTCTTCACGGCTTCGGTCATCATCCTCTCATGACTTCGACGAATAATCAACAAAGATCGCGCAAGAGGAGGAGAGACAAGCGCGGGTACATAGAGCCAATCGTCGTTTCATCGCTTCAATCATAGGTACGCAATTTACCGTAGTCGTAGCCTCAAATTCGCTATGAGTTCGTCATGGTCTTGCTGTCTGCATCGGTGTTGAGTTCGTCTTGCCGATTTGTTGATTTTCGTCCATGGATGTGCCATTTCCGCCGATTATTTGGTCCGTTGGAAGCACCGGTGACGGAGGTGAATAAAAGAGAAGGTTATAGTAATATGGTGGCTCTCCGGTGGCGGATTAGGGTTAGGCAAAGGGAAATTAGACTTTGATGAGGTAGAATTAGGATGGAGGAGGTGAGGCTAGGGATTCGGTTCATGGTGTTGATTGAGAGGGCGAAGTTGATAAGAGGAAGAGAGTGTATTAAGCATTTGTGGAAGGGTGAAGAAGATTTGTCAAGGAACCAGCGGCGGCGATTAAGGGAGGTTGAAGAAGAAGGGGGCTAGGGTTATGTTACGTTATTCATCCCTCTCTTCTTTCTTTCTTTCTTTTTGTTTTATAAAAGATTATTTATTAATTTTAATGAGGGAATATTATTCATATTAATAGGAATTAAGTTTGGTTAATGGTATTATTAATAAGAATTAACAACCATAAGTATATTCAAAATATATTCAATCCACCATTCAAATTTTCGTTTTTTTTAAGACTGGGAGAGGATAAGTGATAGTGGGCCTAACTAATTGCTATTCGCACCCTTTAAAACTGAGCCCAATATATTTCAACTACTAGATATTGATATTTCTACCCCCCTCCCCTCAAAGTCTGAGTTCTGGGCCTCAAATGGCTATCCACACCCTCTCTTTCAAGCCCAGCTTCATTATTAACTAAAATTATTTCTTTTCCTCACCCCTTTCCTATTCTCATTTCTTTTAAAATTCTATTTTTACATAGTTTTCAAATCAAGTCATAAAAAATATTTAAATGTATAATAAAAATCCACAAAAATTATATTATAATATTAAGCCAATTTAGAACCTTTCCCAATTTTTATCTTCTGAATTTAATCATTTTTCAATTTTAATTCGATTTTTCATTTTAATTGATCCATATTGGTTTCCTTCATAAACACATATATTTGTACAATTTATTTCTACCACTTCCTGTAACATTTTTTGCCCATTCTTTTTTCCATGATTAAAGGACAAATAGAAGTACCTAGAATATTTTTTGTGTATTTTTTTAGGGCATTTTTTCTACTATTGTGGTAGTGCGATTCGTACAAAATCGTGATTAAACCTTAGTTAGATTTAGAGGATCATTTACCATAGTTAGAATTAGAATTTTTAAGAGATTTTTTAACATAGTTTTATAATCAGGTTAGAGACCTTAGGAATTTAATTTCACATTTTTTCCATGACTTTTAATATTTTTGGCATTTTAATTCATTTCCATCATATTATGCATATTCATGATTCATGTCATTCACTAACTATTCTCTTTTTTGGTGCAAGGTATCTTTCGAGAATTTGCTTATGGACTTGGATATTTTTGTGCCTCAATTATGTTTTATACTTTGTGTACTTTGTGATGTAATAGCGTAATACTTGTATGCTTGTATAGTTTTTATAACTAGGTTAGAAAAGATAAAACGAATCAATAGAAAACCAAAATCTCAAAAATAAATAAAAGGCTCGATCCAACGTCGAGTATATTTTCAAATAAATAAATAAAGTTGCATGTGACTTTAGGATCCCTCGATTACCATCGTTCCATTCCATTCAACCAAAAGCAAGCCTTGTATGTTGCACACCATAAGTCGTGCGTCTTAGCACCACGCAACCGACCCACCCGATCCATCGTTTTATCCCGTTTATGTTTCATTCACGTTTTTACCCACCAGGAATTAGGAGGACCATATTGTTCACTATTAACTTCTTTACTTGCATTTGTAGTTTAATATCTCTTAGGTAGATTTAATTTCAAACCTCACTAACCATAGGTCATCCATGAATTCAAACTAATTTAGGGTAAGTCTAGTTTCCCTTAGAAGTTTTCTCCTTTTGTAACTTGAGTCTCACTTCTCATCTTAAAATAATATCAAAAACACTTAATAAAGGAAAAGGTGTACAATGCGCCACGAGTCTTAAGCTATACGGGAAATGACTAGTGGAGGTCTCCTTCACTCTTCTAGGATGCTTTACAAACGTTCCATTGGGGGCGATCTTGGAAAGTATTCGCTCCTGTGTCATAGTCTTTAGTGTTGTACATACGAAAAACACAATCTCAAAACACTTCTTCTAAAAGACAACAAACTAAGAAGTCACGTCTTCTCATGTCATCTCATACTCGTTGCGGACGAACATGACTTGTCTCGACAGTTCAAACAGCGATACGGTAAACACCCTCGAGTCAGAGTCGGTAACACCTGAGCTAGAGCTATGGCAACGTCATCCTAAAAACCACAAATGAGTGTAAGCCTTAGTTAGACGAACTACGGCGTCTCTGATCCTCATTTATCCCGATGAGGTACGTAGGCAGTGGGGTAGGGCTCATTCGAGCACAATCTTTATTTTTCCCTACATTTTTCCCCCTTTATTCCCATTTGTTAATTCCATTTCTTTTTCTCATTTCCATTTCATCCCAGATAGTCCTCATTTCATTCAAGCAACGTATTATTTCTCACCCTTTGAAAACAGACTTTTAAGCGTGGATCCCGTCGGGTACGACAGACGGATTGGGGTGCTAATACCTTCTCAATTCGTAACCGACTCCCGGACCCAGATCTTTGGTTCGCAAGGCCTCGTCCTTTTCCTTCTTCCTCAGGTTTGTGCAACATTACCTTTCCCATTCATTCGGGATAAAAATGTATTGCTGGCGACTCTACCTTTTCCGCGCCACTTTCGCGTTTGTACTAGGATGAAAATCCCGGGAGCGACAGCTGGCGACTCTACTGGGGACTTTTAGAAATTCTAATTTCCCCTTTGAGAGTCAATCCTAGCGCTTGTCTGTTT
This sequence comes from Lathyrus aphaca, assembly GCA_963966055.1. Classification (NCBI taxonomy): domain Eukaryota; kingdom Viridiplantae; phylum Streptophyta; class Magnoliopsida; order Fabales; family Fabaceae; genus Lathyrus; species Lathyrus aphaca. The sequence continues at coordinate 618,935,886 of OZ014519.1, forward strand.
CTATTTTCTTTGGGTGCTTATTCATTCGCTGTTATGCTTTAGTTTAGCTTTACTGTTTTGTTTACAGTTTATCGCTTTCCTTTACGGCTTTATTTACAGCTTTCCGCACTTTACTTTACTGTTGCATATACTGGCATATACTATACTGGCTGTTCTGGTTTTCCTTGGCGGGATGGGATTATTGTTAGATAAGCCAAATACCCGGCTTGAGTATACACATAGGATTTAGAGTGGGCAGTCGTGTGGCTTGCGTGGTCTTGAGCACGTGTAGTTTTCACGACTCCCACACCCAGATCAGGCTCTCTTGGGATATGTTTTATACTGCCTAGGCAGACCATAGAATGTTCTCACCTGAGCTGCTAACACTGGGAACCGATCATCGAGGACCTTAGTGGAAACAACCCTCTCCAGTGGTGACAGTGGCAGACCACATTTCGTGGCAAACCCATTTGCACCCGAGGGCCCACTAGGAAATCGCATAGGATGACCTTGTTCTCTCGTAGGAACCTGGTTAAAGCAACTGGTCGTATGACGGTAGTATTGTACCCTTCGGGATGAATGTACTATTGTTTCTCGACTTCAGTGCTTGAAGCCGGGAACTTATGAGGGATGCTTGTTTTTCCGGAATTCAGCTGAGGCCTCCCTGAGTAGTACATAATGCCAAACCAATTCCCTGATTTGGTCATGAGCCATTTCTCGGAAATGGTGAACGTATTATTGCTATTCGGCTTTGAGAGTCCGTGATGTTGACCCGTAGTAGCATACCCGTGAGATTGGGAGGGGTTTACAGGTTTTCAGGAAAACTAAACCTTCAACCTACCTTGTTCTTGATACTTGGGTTTTCTTCCGACACATACTTATGATCTGGTTTTCTTGACAGTCGGTATTCAGGCAAAATCAGAAGATAGTACAACAGTGCCCAGTATATGCAACAGTGATCACATGCCTTTGCATTGCATCACATCATCCGCATACTTGCATTCCTAACGCATGTTTATTCATTTGCAGGGTTGCATATCACATCCTCAATTCCGATTGTGGGTATTGATCTATGAGCATGGAATCCAAGAAGAAGACCAAGTGTATTATCTCCTACAAGGTTTATCAGCCTGTTATGAAAGAAATTCTCAAAGTTAAGGCCTTAGCTCCTCCAGAAGTTCTGAATGTCTTCAAGCAGGATTACGGGTGGATTTTGTATTTCATAGAGCCCATCAGTGACTATGCTTTTAAAGGGATGCACACCTTACTACATTTTTATGATCCACAGCTCAGATGTTTCGTACTTTCTGATTTCGTGTTGGCACCTACATTAGAGGAGTATTCGAGCATCCTTAGAGTTTCCGTAAAGGACTGTGCACCATTCTTTGGGACCAAGATTGATCCCGACTTCAAAGATGTAGCAACTGCTCTTTATTTGAGCAAGTCATTATTGGAAGACCGGATTGATAGCAAAGGAGGCTTCCGAGGATATCATTTGAGTTTCTTGTTAGATGAGGCTACCAAAGCAGCTGAGGCAAAAAGTTGGAGTACCTTCAATGCAATCCTAGCTTTGTGTATCTATGGAATCACTTTGTTCCCGAACATGCCCAACTTCGTGGATGTTGATGCTATTCGCATTTTCATAGCAAAGAATCCTATTCCTACTCTCTTAGGTGATCTCTACCACTCTGTGCATTATAAGAATGAGAAGCGAAGGGGTGGAATGTTGAATTGTTGTGCGACTGTATTCTACAAGTGGTTCACACGTTTTCTTCCGCAATCAGGAGCTTTTGAGAAGACGAAGAACACTCTTGAATGGTCTGAACGGCTGATGGGTTTACAAGCAAAAGATATTATCTGGGTTAATCAGGGTTTGCAGTGCATTGACATTCTTCATAGTTGCGGAGGATTCCCTAATGTTCCATTGATCGGGAGGAAAGGGGGAATTAATTATAACCCTTCTCTCACGGTGAGACAGTTTGGGTATGCCTTAAAGGAACCACCAGCTGATGTGGACATCACAGAATACTTGTACTTCCAATCAACGGATGGATTCGAGATTGCTCATAATGATTCTAATGCTTGGCATAGTCGAAAGACAAGAGGGAAGAAGACTTTGGGAGTGGGGAATTGTCGAATGTATCCACCGTTTGCAGAATGGTTAAAAGAACGGGTTGAAGTGTTACTGTTACCATTTGGGCCTACGCCTATCCTATATCCCACGGTCATTGAACAACCTACCACAGTTAGCATTGAAGAGTTCAACAAGATGAAGACGGAAAGAGACGGTTTGTTAATGGAGAATGCACAGTTAGGTCAGGAGCTTACTAAAGCTAATCACGCTGATCACACTAAAATTCACCGTGTTTCTGACTCCGATTTCGCATGCATTCTTAGCTTTTATTGTTGTTTTGTTATGTTATTACTTTGTTTTCTTATGTTTTCAGGTTTTTATAATAATCGGGGCTTGAATCGAGAAAGGGAGCGAAAAAGGAGTGAAAACGGACGAAAACCTAGAAATTCAGCGTTTTGCACTTACGGCACCCACTTTGGCGGGCGCCATGGGGTTAGCCATGACGTGGCCACGACTCAAGACCACTCCTCAACCTCCTAGACCCACGATCCCCACTCTCCAATCCCCTGTAGGGACCATGGCGGGCGCCATAGGCCTGTGGCGGGCGCCATAGGCCTGTGGCGGGCGCCACAAGGCTAATTTCAGTAACCTCCACTTTTTAGTGGAGGGGCATCCCAGTCTTTTCATGCTTTCAGTTTTCCTATAAATAGGACCTTAGATTTTCGTTTTTCTTCATCCAGAATTAGATTTCTCTAGGCATATATCAGTTATAAAGCAGTTGCCATTCCACATCGGGGTGTTTCTGCAATCGAGTGATCGAGTCTGTAATCTGTCTGTGTGATCGAGTTTTGGAGCACTCTGGAGGAAGTTAATCCTGCCGCCATTTTAATTCAAGTTCGTATTTTACTTTATTTATTTCTGCATTGCTTTACTTTTATTTATTATCCGCACTCGCACTTTATTTCGTTTATTTCCTGCACTCGCTTTTATTTCGTTTATTTCCTGCACTCGCACTTTATTTCATTTATTTCCCGCACTCGCTTTAAATTACTTTATTTCTCGCACTCGCACTAAATTCATTTACTTTCCGCACTCGCACTAAATTACTTTTATGAAAAACTATAAAAAGAATCTTTACTTTATCATGTCTAACTAATTCCATAAAGGTTAGAATGTAAGGATCGTAATTAAACCAGTAATCAGTATAATTGTTCGTGGAAACACCTAAGGGCTATTTTATCTTTCAATTCAAGTAATTGTTTTTAACTATTTCAAAAACAGCCAAAAGCGCTTTGTCTAGTTCATTAGGAGTTTTTAGATTAAAAAGAAAAGAGATTTTAAAACGATTTTCGGACGCGTTATGAGATTTAGAGTCTGGTTCATAAGAACCTCTTTTTGCTAAGAAGTCCAGGTTAAAATACTTTTCAACTTAGTTAAGATACTACATTTCTTAAAAATAGGTTTACTACTCTAACGCAGTACGCACCTTTTTATCCGTGACAATAGGAGGGGTTGATTAGAGAGTACAACTCGGTTCTGAATACGCGAAAGCGACAGTTCCTATTAAATTAGTTCTTTTCAAAGGAGAAAACATTGCCCATAAGTAGTTCCATTAACAAGTACTGGATTATCATTGATTACGTGAATTACATTCGAGCCTGTCTTTTATTTAATATTTAAAATTATCATTTTATTTACCATTGCACCCTTATTAAAACCCTTATATTTAGTTGCCTTAGATACACACCATAACAACAGGTACGATAGATTGACACTTGGTCTCTGTGGATTCGACAATCTTTTATATTACTCTGACGTGTTCGTACACTTGCGAAAAACAGGCATCAAGTTTTTGGCGCCGTTGCCGGGGAACAATATCATCAAATTTCATTACCCTGTAGTTATACCGTTTAGACTAAGGTTGTTACCCACCGGTCAATGCGAAAGACTCGCAGTGCCGGAAGTTTAGTAGACCCTCTAGCTGAACCTAAACGTTACGCTCGCGCACGTTTATTTTTCCATAGGAATAGGAGAGCTATGGCCGAAGATCAAAACCGAAGACCTCTTAAGGACTTCTCCCAACCATCAAACGAGGAACCTAGTTCCAGTATAGTAAACCCCGCTATCCCAGCCAATAATTTCGAACTTAAACCATCCCTGCTGCAATTAGTGCAACAGAGACAATTCGCAGGTCTCGCTACTGATAGCCCGAACCAACATTTAAAAAACTTTCTTCAGTTAGCAGACACCTTTAAAACCAATGGAGCTTCTCCTGAGGCGATACGCTTAAGATTATTTCCCTTTTCCCTCAGAGATAAAGCTCTATCATGGTTAGATTCCCTTCCACCCAATTCAATAACAACCTGGGATGACCTTAGGAAAGTTTTCCTTGCTAGATATTTTCCCCCGAGTAAGACCGCTCTTCTTCGAAACCTAATAACTAGATTTACCCAACACCAAGGAGAGTCGTTGTTCGAAGCCTGGGAGAGATATAAAGAACTATTAAGAGCATGCCCACATCATGGCTTAGAAAATTGGCTAATCATCCAAACCTTCTATAATGGACTTCATTATAACACTAAGATGACCATCGACGCTGCCGCTGGTGGCGCACTGATGAACAAACCTTACCCTGAAGCTAGTGCCCTTATCGAGGATATGGCCCAAAACCATCAATCATGGGGAGTAGAACGAGCGACAGTGGAAAAGAAGGAAGCCCAAGGAGGAATACATGAGCTAAGCTCTATAGACATGATGCAGGCTAAAATGGACGCGTTGGCCCTTAGAGTCGAACATATGTCTACAACTCCGAATACTGTAGCCGCAGTTTCGCCAAATTGTGAGATATGTGGAACGCAAGGACACCAATCAGCCGAATGCAATCTGTTGAATGAAACCAACACTGAGCAAGTAAACTATACCCAAGGGAACCCATTTTCAAACACATATAACCCTGGATGGAGGAATCACCCAAACTTCTCCTACAAAAATAATAACCCTATTCAAAATACCGCACCTCCGAGACAACAAGGTTACCAAGCCCCAAGAACAAATCAACCTATGCAACCTGTCCCACCAAGTCCGAGCTTTGAGGAAGTTGTAAAAAACTTTATCACTGCTCAAGCAAAACAAAACAAAGAGTTCATGAACCAAAACGTCCATGTTAACGAACTAATTACCCAGTTAGGAACCAAGGTTGATCAAATCATTACTCATAATAAAATGCTTGAAACCCATATCTCTCAGGTAGCGTTAAACCAAGCCCCACATACTACACCTGGAGGACAGTTCCCTAGACAACCTCAACAAAACCCGAAAGGGCAAGCAAATGCCATTACTCTACGAAGTGGAACCGCTTATAAGGAACCTTCAAACCCTAGATTAAGTGAGCCTGAAACTTCTGAGAGGAGTGAGGAAAAGGAACCAGAGAGGCCTGAAACCCCGGAAAGTCAAGAAAAAGGAGAAGAACCTAAAAATAAAACCTATGTACCACCACCGCCATACAAACCACCAATACCATACCCTCAAAGATTAAAGAAAACCTAAATCGATAATCAATATCAAAAATTCGTTAAGGTTATAGAAAAACTTCACGTAGAAATCCCCTTTACAGAAGCCATCACCCAAATACCTTCTTACGCTAAGTTTCTCAAAGACATACTTACAAATAAACGTAGGCTTGAAGATCCGAAACCCGTGGAATGTAATTCTATTTCCGAAAATAGGTTAGCAAAGAAAGATAAAGATCCCGGAAATTTTTCCATTCCTTGTGTTTTGGGGAATCATGTCATCGAAAAAGCTTTTCTAGACTTAGGAGCTAGTGTGAGCTTAATGCCTTTAGCAGTTTGTGAGAGATTAAACTTAGGAGAATTACAACCTACTAAGATGTCACTTCAATTAGCCGATAGATCCGTTAAATACCCTATAGGCATACTTGAAGACGTCCCTGTTAGGATAGGTCAGTTGTTTATACCTACTGATTTTGTTGTCATGGACATTAAAGAAGATGACGACATACCAATACTCCTAGGTAGACCATTCTTATCGACTGCTGGAGCCGTAATAGATGTTAAAAAAGGGAAACTAACTTTTGAGGTAGGTGAAGAGAAGATAGAATTTATATTGTCAAAATTTCTTATGGCACCTGTGATAGGAGATGCTTGTTATGCCTTAGATATCATCGAAGAATGCATTAGGGAATTAGAACAAGAAGAAGAAATTGAATCTATAAAATTGCCATCAACCCTTATTTTGGAAGATGACAATTATAAAAGACCCTACATTGATGATAACCTTCACGAATGTTTATCTCTTACCCCAGATCATATGCCTTGCCCTATGAAATCGACCGTAAAACTTAAGGAACTGCCTAAAAACCTGAGATATGAATTTCTCGATGAAGATATGAATCGTCCAGTTATAGTCAGTGCTACCTTAAACCAAGAAGAAACCGATCAATTATTAGAAGTTTTACGTAGGTACCCCTCAGCCTTAGGATATAAGATCTCTGATCTAAAAGGAATAAGCCCATCCGTATGCATGCATCGGATTTTGCTTGAAGAAGATTCAAAACCTTCTAGAGAACACCAACGAAGAATAAATCCTCTAATGAGTACTGTAGTTAAGACTGAAGTTCTTAAGTTACTAGAGGCAGGTATAATATATCAGATCTCGGACAGTAAATGGGTGAGTCCTGTGCATGTAGTACCTAAAAAGGGAGGCATCACAGTCGTGCAAAACGAGAAGGGCGAACCTGTAGCAAAAAGAACCGATGGAGGTTGGCGTATGTGCATAGATTATAGAAAATTAAATAAAGAAACTAGGAAGGACCATTTCCCATTACCATTCATAGACCAAATGTTGGAGCGCCTAGCCAGACACTCTTACTTTTGTTACCTAGATGGATATTCAGGATTCTTCCAAATACCTATTCACCCCGAAGATCAAGAAAAAACTACCTTTACATGCCCAGTTGGAACCTTTGCCTATAGAAGAATGCCTTTTGGACTTTGTAATGCTCCTGCAACTTTCCAACGTTGCATGATGTCTATCTTTGCTGATTATTTAGATGGAATCATGGAAGTATTTATGGACGATTTCTCAGTTTGTGGATCAGATTTCAAAAATTGTCTTGTCAACCTTGAGAAAATCCTGGAGAGATGTGTGGAGGTAAACCTTGTGCTAAATTGGGAGAAATGTCATTTCATGGTCACCGAAGGGATTGTTTTAGGACATATAGTTTCCGAAAAAGGTATAGAGGTAGATAAAGCAAAAATAGAAGTCATAGAGAATCTAAAACCGCCGAAGACTATCAGGGAGATAAGAAGTTTTCTTGGACATGCCGGATTTTACCGACGTTTCATCAAGGATTTCTCCAAAATAACAAAGCCCTTAACTGGTCTTTTGATGAAAGATGCTGAATTTATCTTCGATGAAAAATGTACTGAAGCATTTAATCTTCTGAAGCAAGCTCTGATTTCAGCACCTATAATGAAACCCCCTGATTGGTCAGAACCGTTTGAGATAATGTGTGACGCCAGTGATTATGCTGTTGGAGCCGTTCTAGGTCAGAGAAAAGACAAGAAGTTACACGTAATTTATTATGCCAGTAGAACCCTAGACGCTGCACAGCTCAACTACGCAACAACCGAAAAAGAGCTCCTAGCTGTAGTTTTCGCAATAGACAAATTTAGATCTTATCTAGTAGGAGCCAAGATTATAGTTTACACCGACCATGCTACCATTCGTTACTTACTAAGCAAAAAGGATGCCAAACCTAGGTTACTTCGATGGATTCTATTATTACAAGAGTTTGATTTGGATATCCGTGATAAGAAAGGCACAGATAATGTGGTAGCTGATCACCTATCTAGGCTAGAATACCTGAAACCTGACTCAGTACCCATAAATGACGATTTTGCCTATGATAGACTGATAGCCCAACTAGAAACTATTGAAGAAGATAACCCAGACCCTCATGAGTATTTTCATAAATCCTTAGCTATAAGCAATGTACCTTGGTATGCAGACTTTGTTAATTATCTAGCCGCTGACATCATACCCCCTGACCTAAACTACCACCGGAAGAAGAAGTTCTATAGTGATGTGAGAAACTTCTATTGGGACGAACCGTTTCTTTTCAAGAGAGGCAAAGATGGCATTTTCCGCCGTTGTGTTCCAGAAGAAGAGGTAAATAATATAATTGAGCATTGTCACTCTGCACCCTATGGTGGACATGCGAGCACATCTAAGACCTACGCCAAGATTCTTCAAGCTGGCCTATTCTGGCCTACTATGTGGCGTGATGTCCATGCTTTCATTGTCAAGTGTGATAGATGCCAACGCACAGGAAATATTTCAAGACATAATGAAATGCCGTTAAGAAATATCCAAGAAGTAGAACTCTTCGACGTATGGGGTATAGACTTTATGGGACCGTTCCCACCATCTTTTGGAAATCAGTACATCTTAGTAGCTGTTGACTACGTGTCTAAATGGATTGAAGCTATCGCCGCACCCACGAACGACACCAGAGTAGTCATCAAATTATTCAAAAATTATATATTTCCCAAGTTTGGAACACCCCGTTTAGTCATAAGTGATGGAGGATCACACTTCATATCGAGAATATTTGATAAACTTTTAAGCAAGTATGGAGTTAAGCATAGAGTAGCAACACCATACCACCCACAGACCAATGGACAAGTGGAAGTATCTAATAGGGAGATAAAACAAATCCTCGAGAAGACTGTCTCTATATCTAGAAAGGATTGGTCACAGAAACTTCATGAAGCATTATGGGCCTATAGAACCGCTTTCAAAACTCCTATAGGAACAACCCCTTACCAACTGGTCTATGGAAAATCATGTCACTTACCTTTTGAATTGGAGCATAAGGCCTATTGGGCCATCAAAACTTTGAATTTGGATTACTTGACAGCTGGTGAGAAACGTATCCTTGACATCCACAAATTAGAAGAGCTCAGACAATCTGCCTACGAAAATGCCATCATATACAAAGAAAGAACAAAAGCCTGGCATGACAAAAGAATCATAAGAAGAGACTTCAAAATAGGCGATCCTGTTCTCCTGTTCGATTCTAGGTTACGACTTTTTCCAAGAAAACTCCGTTCAAGATGGACTGGCCCCTTCGAAGTATCTAAGATCCTGAGATCCGGTTCTATTGAAATCAAGAACCAAACATGTAAACCGTTCATCGTCAATGGACAGAGGTTGAAGCCCTACGAAGGAGGTGACATCCCAACAACATACACCTGCCATACTCTGAGTGATCCACCATATCCTTCCAATGATGTTTAAATATCGGTCGTCGAGCTAATGACGTTAAACAAGCGCTGCATGGGAGGCAACCCATGGTTTTTCTTATTTATGTACTTTTTATTTATTTATTTTTACTTTATTTTAATTTGTTTTTATTATTATTACTATGTCAGGACTAACGATTGAATGTTTTATGTGCTTTCAGGACTTGTTTGCTAACCTTGTACAGAATGCAAAACCCTGATGACATGCACGTGGCCTTTAGAGACGATGCACAGAGAGAGCGTTACCATGTCCACATGAGACGCCCTATGGCTCCTACCAGGTACCCTGACCATGACTGCATGGATGCCTTGGGGATAGAGCCAAGCGTCAGATTTTTATGCCATCAACTCCACTGGGGACAGTTTGACTACAGGAACAACACTTATAGGAACTTGACTCTTGAGTTCCTCAGCTCGTTTCATCATGACCCTTGGGCTGGACCCGATGGACTCGCTATTTTCAGGTTGTTCGGGATTGACTACTCATTCTCTCACAGAGAATTTGGTGATTTGCTAGGTTTCCAGACTACTCCTGATGCTATTCCAGAGACTCCGATGGGGTATTTTATGAGCAGAGAAGTGGAAAAGTTTTGGACTAAAATATCAGGTGGAGGAAGCCAAGATCCTTCTACCCAGTTTTCTCAGGTAATCCACAACCCTGCATTGAGGTACTTCCAGATGATTCTAGCACATTCTTTCCTAGGTTTGCCAGATACAGAGATGCTGCTAAGTGAAGAGGAGATTTTCCTACTGTTTTGTGCGACTCAGTCTCGCCCTGTTGCTTGTGGCAACTTTCTGTTAAAGGGCCTGGCTAGTGTTGCCAGATCATCAGTAGGCATCATACATATCAGTGGGATTGTTACACAGATAGCTACCGCATTGGGTTTGTCTCGCAAGTTATTGCACCTCAGGACCTTCTGCTGCTACACCACCCTGGATATTGATTTTTGTCTTGATAGAGGACTGATGAGGAGGGCTTCTTTTGAGCCCAACATGTTTAGATTGCTGATTGACGACGAAGCGATACACTATTTTACATTACCAGATCCGCTGATGACCAGTGTCCATGATCTTGAAAATTGGAGTTATGCTCTAGAGGGTTATGGAGAGACTGTCGATGAGCCGAAATCGCCTCCCGCCGCTGAGTACACTCCTACACCTCTTACTCCCCGAATCACTGTTATGTCTAACAATATGTCTCTGCAGCCACCTGACCTACAAACACAGATTTACGAGCTCCGTAAGGAGACTGCCCTGCTCAAGCAGGAAGTGGAAGACTTAGAGTTACAGATGCAGGTTTCTGATCTCACTCATGCCTCAGAGGCCGATGCTCTATATCAGGCGATTGAAGAGCTTCGGAGGGAGATAGCTGAGATTCGTGGATCAAGCCAGGAAAAGAAGCCTACCACATGACTCATTCTACACTGACAGCGCTACCCTAGTATTTAATTTCCTTTTATATGCTTTATTTTATTTATCGCATTTCCAGACATATTTTACTTTATTGCAGCTTTTATATTTTCATGTACTTTGAATTCCTCATTTATATACATATTATGCACTAATGTTAATTTTTTCTTTTTCTTTTTTGATTTTTAATTATTTTATTTTTGTCGTGCAAAGAAAAAAAATATAAGACAAAAATATTTTCATTTTTGTCTTTACAAAAAAAATATGCAAGCCTCATGCCTTGAAAAGAAGAAGAAAACGCTATCCAGACCCCCCCGAAGACCAAAGGTGCAAGGAAGGCCCAAAAAGGAGGATCCAAAAACCCAAGGCCCAGGAATTGGCCTTGTGGCGGGCGCCATAGGCCCTGTGGCGGGCGCCACGCCGTATCAACAACAAATACGGGGCAGACCTTCATTTTCCACCATTTTCATCCCTTTCTTCACCAAAAACCCATTTTTATAACCTTCCATAACCTCCTTGAACCCCATTAAAGCTCCCCCATTTCCAAAATACCCTCCATCCATAAAACATATCCAACATCCATTTCCATTTTCATCCATCAAAAACCAAAAAAATCAAAACTTTATCATTCCCCTAATAAACCACTTTTCTACCATTTTCACTACCTAAGGAGCTATCAACAATGGAGTTCAACGGATTTCTTCTTCGTGATGGAAGACCGGGCGATAGGCAACGGAAAATTATTCAGAGGCTTCAAAGTCGAGAAATTCTCTCGACTAGGTACGTCGACGATAACTGTCTGTATGCTTTGGGTATTTATCATAGTGTTTTTAATTTATTAGAATTTATAGGCTTGCACAATATTTTCATTAATCAGGAACCTACCTATGAGAGACTGACAACTGAGTTTTTGAGTTCTTTGATATACACTGTCAGTCCTAACACTGCTAGCACTGTCGGTACTGTTATTTTTAGACTGTTTGGAATTGAGTATGAATTCAGTACCGACGATCTAGCAGGTTTGTTAGGAATCCCTCATAGGGAAGGTGCGATTTGTGAGGCACCTTTGGATGCGGAATGGTCGGCCGAGGTATTTACATTCTGGCAAAGGCTTTCAAGTTCTTCAATTAATTCTTTTGAAGGGATACTTGCGTCGACCATTCACAACCCGGCCATAAGAGTTTTTAGACTTCTTTTGGCATGTACTATTTTTGGCCGGGAAAGTCCAAACAAGGTAAATGCTCGTGAACTCCTATTTTTGCAAGGATGCCTCACTAGAACCCACATCAATCCGGTCCCGTTTATGCTTGCCCACATGACTTTATTTACTAATAAAACAGGACCGATTTTTTTTGGAGGGCTTGTTACGTCTATTGCTCGGGCTCTTGGCCTGAACAATGAGATAGCTACACTTGAACCACTACCTCCTCGCAAAATTAATTTAAAATTTCTGAAAGACATGAAATTGTGCCGAACGAGGAGAGAAGGTGGTTATGAGTTGATGGTTCATGGGGTAGCTATCCCATCTGTTGCTTTACCATGCAGTAGACGTACTGATGTACGTGATGAAAGGAACTGGACCTATGATCTTAATGCTCCACGTGTTTTGGGTCCACTTCCTCCTAATATTCCCGATGGGGAGGCACATGACACTGATGAAGAGTATGATCGGAGAGAGCATTCTCCCATCCCTCACATGTCCCCCCATCGTCCTTCACAGTCACACACCGCACCATCTTCCTCTAACCCTATTGCAGGTACTGCTCCTGGATTCTTTGTCACCGAGGAGATGTGGCGTGATATGACAGCTAGAGAAGAAAGGCGTGATGGCCTTCTCTCTACTATTTCACAACAGCTGACGGACAACATGAGCTTCATGCAACAATCGCGATTGGTTTCGGATCGTGCTTATAGCAACGTTTGCCGTACCTTGAACGATATCTCATTAGAGCAGAACCGTCAGAGAGAGTTCAACAGCCGACACTACCAGCTTGTAGAGGCCACTCAGGGTTCCATCTTAGGTAACCTTCGAGAGGTCCGGAGTGCTCAGGCTGCTTTATCAGCACGACTCGACCGGAGGGACCAGCATCGTAGTAGATCCCGTCGTTCCAGACCATCACAGCAGGACGGCGAAGGCACCAGTGCCCCTCCTTAGTAGTATTTTTCAGGTTACCCCCTTATCTTATTTCGAAACATTGGGGACAATGTTCGATTTAAGTGTGGGAGGGGATTTTATTGCTTTCTGTCATTTCCCTTTTTAGTTAATTATTTCCTTTCAGTTATTTCCCTTTTCAGTAATTTATTTTTCTTAGATAATGCATGAGTCTGACGAGTCACCAGTATCTTCATTTTTTCCCATTTCCTTAGCCTTACCAGAAAAATTTTAAAAAGAAAATGATGTTGTTTCACATGTTTTTTGGGCTTTGAGACAGGTTTAGATTAGGATGTGGTGACTTAGGTCAACTTTTTGAAACATCAGAACCATTTTAGCACCATAGACCTCTTGAATATAGGAATCACTCCTAAACCCCACCACCATGGCCTTTATTATCATTTAAAAATTGTCCTAAGTAGTTTATTTTAGCAGTCAGCTCCGGCCTAAGCATGCTCTACGTAGGGGGCCGATGAACATAAGTGAATGATCCAGTGCTAATAAAAAAAAGAAAAAAAAAAGAAAAAAGGCAAACTCTGGTATAGGTGACCCTCACAAAGTCATTTAAACCGAAAAAAAGAGAAGAAAAAAATTTTGCCACAAAAAGAAAAAAATTGCAAGTCACCTATTGTTAGTTGGTTCAGAGGTATCTGGCACTGAACTTGGTAGGGCGGATTACGATCCGATCCCCCGCAGCTACATTTAGGCGAAATAAAAACAGGTTTACACATGCTTATGTGCCAGAAACCTTATGTTATGGATCAGAATCACTAACCGGTCACTCTACTATGAAGCATGTACGGATAACGGGCTTAATGTGATTGCGCCTGAATGAAAAGGACACAAAAAGATGAGAAGATAGGCCTAGGTATTATGGGATGACATGGAGTGGTTAATATAGGATTGAAGTTTGTGTTTGTGTTACTATGGTACCATTGGTTCAGTTAGTTAGTATCTGTCACTGCATCCTGACTTGAACTTAGAATCCCTTTAGCCCAAAGACACGTGTTGACACCATATTTTCTTCAGCTTTAATGTTTGCTTGAGGACAAGCAAAGGTTTAAGTGTGGGAGAATTTGATCACACTAAAATTCACCGTGTTTCTGACTCCGATTTCGCATGCATTCTTAGCTTTTATTGTTGTTTTGTTATGTTATTACTTTGTTTTCTTATGTTTTCAGGTTTTTATAATAATCGGGGCTTGAATCGAGAAAGGGAGCGAAAAAGGAGTGAAAACGGACGAAAACCTAGAAATTCAGCGTTTTGCACTTACGACACCCACTGTGGCGGGCGCCATGGGGTTAGCCATGACGTGGCCACGACTCAAGACCACTCCTCAACCTCCTAGACCCATGATCCCCATTCTCCAATCCCCTGTAGGGACCATGGCGGGCGCCATAGGCATGTGGCGGGCGCCACAAGGCTAATTTCAGTAACCTCCACTTTTTAGTGGAGGGGCATCCCAGTCTTTTCATGCTTTCAGTTTTCCTATAAATAGGACCTTAGATTTTCGTTTTTCTTCATCCAGAATTAGATTTCTCTAGGCATATATCAGTTATAAAGCAGTTTCCATTCCACATCGGGGTGTTTCTGCAATCGAGTGATCGAGTCTGTAATCTGTCTGTGTGATCGAGTTTTGGAGCACTCTGGAGGAAGTTAATACTGCCGCCATTTTAATTCAAGTTCGTATTTTACTTTATTTATTTCTGCATTGCTTTACTTTTATTTATTATCCGCACTCGCACTTTATTTCGTTTATTTCCTGCACTCGCTTTTATTTCGTTTATTTCCTGCACTCGCACTTTATTTCATTTATTTCCCGCACTCGCTTTAAATTACTTTATTTCTCGCACTCGCACTAAATTCATTTACTTTCCGCACTCGCACTAAATTACTTTTATGAAAAACTATAAAAAGAATCTTTACTTTATCATGTCTAACTAATTCCATAAAGGTTAAAATGTAAGGATCGTAATTAAACCAGTAATCAGTATAATTGTTCGTGGAAACACCTAAGGGCTATTTTATCTTTCAATTCAAGTAATTGTTTTTAACTATTTCAAAAACAGCCAAAAGCGCTTTGTCTAGTTCATTAGGAGTTTTTAGATTAAAAAGAAAAGAGATTTTAAAACGATTTTCGGACGCATTATGAGATTTAGAGTCTGGTTCATAAGAACCTCTTTTTGCTAAGAAGTCCAGGTTAAAATACTTTTCAACTTAGTTAAGATACTACATTTCTTAAAAATAGGTTTACTACTCTAACGCAGTACGCACCTTTTTATCCGTGACAATAGGAGGGGTTGATTAGAGAGTACAACTCGGTTCTGAATACGCGAAAGCGACAGTTCCTGTTAAATTAGTTCTTTTCAAAGGAGAAAACATTGCCCATAAGTAGTTCCATTAACAAGTACTGGATTATCATTGATTACGTGAATTACATTCGAGCCTGTCTTTTATTTAATATTTAAAATTATCATTTTATTTACCATTGCACCCTTATTAAAACCCTTATATTTAGTTGCCTTAGATACACACCATAACAACAGGTACGATAGATTGACACTTGGTCTCTGTGGATTCGACAATCTTTTATATTACTCTGATGTGTTCGTACACTTGCGAAAAACACGCATCACACGCCAGACTTGAGATTGAGTGGAAAGCTCAAGAAGATGCTGAGAGGCATGCTATTGCAAGGAAGCAGTGTGAGGTTGAGTTAGCTCGGTATGAGAGGTTCGAGTTTGCTACTAGAAGTTCATCCAAGGAACGCATTGAGACTAGAAGGCAACTGGATCAGAAGACCTTGATGTTTGAGAACATGAAAAAGAGACATGTTGCTTACAGAATCAAAAGAGAGGAACAAGACAAAGTTCAAGCTAAAGAGATCGCGAGTAAGCTAAAAGAGAAAGACGAAGAGATGGCCGGTAAGTTAAGAGAAAAAGATGCAGAACTTGCTAAGGCCCGAGAAGAAGCTGCTTACTACAAGCGGATGATGATCTGCTATCAGAAGAAGCTGAAGAGGTTTGAAGACAACCAGGTGCAGACAAAGGAGTTGGTAGAAGTTCCAAAGGTAGGACCGATCATTGACTCAGATCTAGATAGAGGATCGCATTGACAAAGAGATCTTTCTGTTTGCTTGTATGTTGTGGGGTTACCATCAGGACTGTTGATGGAATCTTTTTATCATTGTACTTCTGTTTGAATCCATGCTTTGGGTGTTTTGACTATATCAACAAAATTCTTATCATAAAAAGATCTCTTTACTATCATTATGTGTTCTCTCACTTTGTGATCACTGACACATCTGACACATTTGCAAAAAAAAAAAACACGTTGGTCTTCGTATTCTTGGAAATGTTTGACATGTCTGCTACACACGCACACCTTATATTATCAACACTGCTTGTTATTTACAGCAAAAAGAGTTTCTGCCTTCATCAAACCCACAAAACTAGAATCAGGGGATGGACGCCCTAAAAACGAATCAACATGCCATAACATTCATTTCCTGCATATCATATTCTTGTGTTTTTGTCGGTTACCCAGGGTTTCTAACTTATTTGATTGCAGGCAATATAGCTGGTCAACGCGTTCACCGATATCCGACTAAAAGAAACCGAGTAAGGATAGCTGAACGAATGCAGACTGATCTCAATGAGCTCCGACAGAGGATGGATCAGTTCATGGAAATGATGACTGGCATGGCCCAGAACCAGGAGCGTCTCCGGTTGATGGTTGAGCAACCTCATGGGAATGTTAATACGGGAATACCGGCTGAGAATGTGGATTCTAACGCTGCCCGTAACGGAGAACCTAATCCAAATAGGACCACAACACGTAATGCAGGTTTAGAAGACAATCAAGAGGACCAGTTCACTCTACTGGATGCGGATATGGGTAACGTGAATGAGATCAACAATCGCATGTATGAAGAGCTGGCAGAAAAGATCAAGGCCATGGAATGTCAGAATTCCTTGGGCATCGATGTAACCAGTCTCGGGTTAGTACCAGGAGTCAGAATCCCTCCCAAGTTCAAGGCACCACTGTTTGACAAGTACAATGGCAGCACGTGCCCTAGGACTCACATTCACGCGTATTTTGGAAGAATATCGGCTCACACTGATGCCGAGAAACTTTGGATGCATTTTTTCCAGGACAGTTTATCTGGAGCTTCGTTGAGCTGGTACATGAAGCTAAGTCGGGTCTCTATTCGAAGTTGGAAAGATCTAGCTGAAGCGTTCCTCAAGCAGTATCAATACAACATTGATATGGCTCCGAATCGCACTCAGCTACAGAACTTGTATCAAGGACCTAAGGAGAGTTTTAAGCAGTACGCCCAGAGGTGGCGTGAGCTGGCCGCACAGGTTCAACCTCCATTGCTGGATCGGGAAATGGCCGACATGTTTATGGGCACCTTGCAGGGTGTTTACCTGGATCGTTTGGCCGCCTGCCCGTCCATTGGTTTTTCTGATATCGTCATTGCTGGAGAAAGAATAGAGAATTTTCTGAAATTGGGAAAGATCCAGGATGCAAGCAGTGCTAGTTCTTCTGGTGTGAGAAAGCCTTTTGGCAACGGTCAAAGAAGAAGAGAAGGCGAGACGAATGCTGTGTATAGAGGCCGAGACAGAAGTTATTCTCAAGGTTACCACCAAGTAACTGCGGTGACTATTACTCCACAGGTTCAACAACAACGACCACAGGGTCAGCAACAACAGGTACAAAGACCGTTTCAGGAAAGAACAAGAGCAAGAAACTGCAGACTCGACCCCGTCCCATGCCCATATGTTGTATTGCTCCCAGAAC
Organism: Lathyrus aphaca; assembly: GCA_963966055.1. NCBI lineage: Eukaryota > Viridiplantae > Streptophyta > Magnoliopsida > Fabales > Fabaceae > Lathyrus > Lathyrus aphaca. The sequence goes on from OZ014519.1 coordinate 618,953,629, forward strand.
TGCTAAAGTTGAACCTGGTCGAGCTTCGTACCATGAGACCTCCTCCTCCTGACAATCTACCTCCGAATTTTGATGCTAATGCCAGGTGCGAATTCCATTCAGGTGCCCAGGGGCACAGTATTGAGAAATGTTGGGCTTTTCAGAACAAGGTACAAGACCTAGTTGACTCCAAGGCGATCAATTTTGCTCCTCTCCCAAATGTACTCCAGAATCCGATGACTAGTCATAATGGAACCGGTGTCACGGTTATTCTACCAGATGGTTCACGTTAAGCTGAAGTCTTCGAGTTGATCACCCAGGACGCCAGGGTATTCATGAAGCAAATAGAGCCAGCAGTATTCAAATACTCTTAGTGATGGCATTTATGTGTTTGCCTTTCTTCATTGTTCGTTTTCATCCCTATTGAGGGGAACTACGTCACTCTGATTCTTCATTGGTCTTCGATCAATGGAGATACGTAGGCAGAAGATCGTCAGGTCTTTCCGAGCAACCTTATGGGGTAACTTTCCTCCTCAGCCTTACTTTTTCCTTCAGATGTCTCGTGTCAGAGTCAGAATAACTAGAAGAAGAGGTATGACTGCCATGGTTAGGTATACAACTGCGAATTGAAGATTACAAGTCCGTGAAAGAGCTATTGATCATTGAAAGTATCCAAGACTGACAGGTCTAGACGGAGCCAAGACTCCTCAACTACGGAAATATTCAGTTTCTTTACTGCATTTCCATTTGTAGTTTCTTTTATATGCTAAACATTTGTCTACATGTATGAAATTTGTTTGCTTTTGAATGTTAGCAATAATAAAACTCACATGTTTTTCTTGAAGTAAATTCATTTGCATTCCCTTATAATTTTGCATGTGTACATCGCAATACCAATTGTCGTGCTTAAATTCTATGAAGGAGGATGACGAAACAAAAACACAAAATCTCTAATTGTGTGCTCTCGAGTAAGACCCTGTTGACGATGTACAGGCTTTGTTTCAAATCCTTAAACACTGGAGATATAAGGAAGATAGACCCTTGCTAACCCCTTCGAGCCTTGAAGTAGGAGTTTCTTTTCACATAAAAAACCCTCACATGTAACCCAGGGGCAGGGTAGACGTCAACTAGTCAGACCAAGCGTTCAGACTTTCATAAAGAAGTGTATTTGAAGATCCGTTACATTCTACTATGCTAATCAAGAGGTCCAAAGACCCGAAACCACAATGGTTATCCAAGTCAAAAGCTCCAAAGATTGAAAACCACAAAGGTTGTCCTTCGTCGACCAAGGAATGAGGCAGTCACAACCCTCACAAAGCAACCAAGACAAACAGTGTCACACGACTCGTTCAAAAAAAAAAGAATAAAAAAGAAAAGAAAAAGCCCGCTAAGTTGAAACTTGGAAACAAGCGACTTAGGCAAAAGTTAGGGCATCCCGCTGGACTTCACAATCAAAGATTCACAAGAATCAGTCCAGGCAAAAGTTAGGGATAAAGCAAAATAACGCAAAAGCGAAAGACAAAAAGGATTACACAAGAAAGATCCTCAAATGAGAACAAAGTCGTGTGGCACAGACACGAAGGATAGAGGAGTGACTGACTCTCAACAATAACCTGATTGGCGCTTGAACTAATAGCAACAATGGTTCCTCAATCAACACGAAACCCTTATGAAAGGTGAATGCTTATGAAAACTAGCTGAATGTAGGAATGGAGAACATCACGAAGAGTGGGTGGGCACAAATAAACTTCGAGCCTATGTCCTTTGTTTCTATAACCGTGAACCAGGCCACGATACAACCCTTAAAAGTCCTAACTGAAACTGGGTTAATTTGAGAGCGTACTACTACGAGACCGCATTCCTGACTCCTACGAGTTATGCTAAAAGACAGTTGTTGGTATTACATGTACATACTTTCGTTCAAAATAAGATCGTATCTTAACCAGTGATTCGCTCACAAAGGTTGGCGATCCATTTTCAAAACTTTGAGATTTACATGTGCGTTGCATTAGAATTTTCATTCTAAGAGTAAACATTTTTGCTTGCATACATTTGTTTGGCATCATAAATGGTTCACATGCGGAAATTCAATCCAGAAGCTTAAGCTTGCCAAGTTGAGAAGTCTAAAACTTCTGAAAGACTGTCATGTCGAGGTGCACTTTTCCGAGAAAGCTTCATTGAACAAAGACTTTCCTAACTAGTCATGGTAAGAGCTAGCCAATCCGGGGCAGTTAAGTCGAGCAATCTCTTCAAACTTCAGTAAAACTGGGGCAATCACCTCGAGATTCAGATCTCTCCAAGAGCGAAGATTAGTCAGTCAGGTGCAAAGCTATTCAAATACTCGTACTGGGGCAGGCCACCCCAATAGTACGAGATTTCATTCTTTCCCGAAGACAGACGATCGAAGGCATTTACCCGAAGTTTAGAATACTGTGGTCACTTGTCAAGCCAACTATCTCGTTCAGCACTTCCGACAAATACAAATTTATCCGCATTGGCAATGGTTACCTCCCCAGTAAGGTTGTTACGCTGGTTCATGCAGTCGTTACGATACCTAAGAGTTTAAAGACACCAAGTCTTTTGTAAAATCCTCTTGAGGTAAAGTCCATGCGGAAGCAACTAATCCCCGGCACGAGACAACTTGAAATCTTTCCTCCTCAGCTGGATGTGTCTTGGTTTCTAGTCATCCCCAACAGCAAATAGAAGTTATCCTCATTAAAGTCATCATTTTTCCCTTAAGATGTTTTCCTTGATCTCGGTTCCTCAACAGATCCAAGGCAATTCCTATTCCTCTAGAAGATTTCAGATAAATCATTCTCCTCCCCAGCACATCCATAAGAGTGGATAATCCCCAATAATCAAGGTATCCCCGGGCATGGCCCTCAAATCTAAAATTCCAATTTATTTTTGGCAAAGGTGATAATTCGGGACAGATGAATTATTCACGCTCCTCTCCGACAGAGATGTTATCCCCACGGGGCTACTTGATATCGAATTCACGATCATTGTGGTTCCCCACAGAGTTAGCAGAGACTTATTACTTCCGCGTCAGGAATTCTCTTACAATCACACCAGTGCATTAACAATACTCAAGACATAATATCCCCAGTGTCATGGGGCAACATGCCGTGCAATTCAACATATGCAAAAGTCCAGCCGCAGACTGGCCAAAGTCCATCTTCGGGTGGCAAGTTTCAAAAGTCTCCCACAGCGAGCAAAAGTCCAGCTGCAGACTGGCCAAAGTCCATGTTCGGGTGGCAAGTTTCAAAAGTCCACCCGCAGTGTGGCAAATTTCCAAAGTCCCCCGCAGTGGGCAAAAGTCTCCCACAGCGAGCAAAAGCCTCCCGTAGTGAGCAAAAGTCTCCCACAGTGAGCAAAAGTCCAGCCGCAGACTGGCCAAAGTCCATCTTCGGGTGGCAAGTTTCAAAAATCTCCCGCAGTGAGCAGAATTCCACCCGCAGTGTGGCAAACCCTTAAAGTCCACCCGCAGTGTGGCAAATTATACAGCAATCCACCCGCAGTGTGGTAAAGTATCTGAAGCCCAATCGCAGATTGGCAAAAGTCCATCCTCAGGGTGGCAAAGTATCTTAAAATTCTATCACAAGTTGATCAAAGTCCACCCACAGCGTGGCAAGTCGTTATTTGTCTAACTCCATCCAATAATACACCATTAAGGCATTGTTGCAGCCTATCAAAGTCCACTCGCATTGTGGCAAGTCAGTAGTCCTCTGGCATCATTCAAAGGCATCCTATGTTTATTATTCTCTCCATTATAATTATATCCAAGCAGAGTTGATTCGGTTGAGTTTATCTCCCCGTTCCGCTATCACAGAGTGCAAATTTTCTGGTTGTTTCTAGTATTCAATCCCTGCATACTTCAAACGTCTGAAAGCAACTGCTGTCATCCATTCAAGTCTACAGTGATTGAATAGGGGCAGCTGTAACACCCCAAAATTTTCCCTCTAATTTATAACCCTATCTGGTTCTTCTCACGAAAACATATCATGCATTCATTGTCAGAGGCTTGTTACTTTGATCAGAGGCTTCGAGAAATCAAGTTGTGCAGTGCACAGTGATTTCTCTCTTTGGCAGACATCACCTCCTGGGTTGGAAACCCATTCGCACACAGTTGGCTTATTAGTGATTTAGTCAAGTGATTCATCACTTCAATCAAGAGTTCAGTCTCTGTTCAAAGACGCCTCCAGCGAATTGGGAATTACCATTGGATTTTCACATTTTTATTGGTTGAGATCCCATTATTAATTATTAGTTTTGTTGTTAATTGAATTTAATTTCTTTTAACAATGAATCTAGTTATTGATAACATCCTTTTTCCTGGACCTCCGACTTTCATCCACATTCAAATTTGATAAACTCATAAATCATCTTTCTTAGTCCATATCCATAGTCAAATTCAACTCAACTCATTCCTATTCCAAATTATAAGAATTTATTGATACAGTTTACGCAAAGGGCAAAAATTGCAATGTCGGAGTACCGGTTGCATAACGAGGGAGAAAGTCATGCACCTCGATTTAGATATGGTGTGTTGGCAGATGGATTGATTTTGACTTTACCGACTATATCCTTCCATTTAAGAATTGTTGAACAAAAAATCTCCAAATGGTTCTCAGTAGTCAGACAATGCATTTCCTATTGATAATGTTACTAGTGCAAACAAAAATCATAGAAGGAATAATTACAAGGCTAATAAGAAGGCATGGATGGAAACTGGGTTGGGCCTTATCTTGCGGAAAAAAACACATCATCCTTCTGTGGTGCAGTAACTATATGGAAGTTTGAGGGATTTCTTTTGTTCGTTTTCAAATTGTTCCTAATTGTGGCAATATGGTTTGACGGATGCTTGGGTTGTTAATATGCTCAATGTTGCTAAGGTGCAAACAAGCAAGGTTTAGAAGTTTAATATATTATAGCAGAAGCATATAATAGAAGGCAAAACAAAATTTTTTTTTTCCAGGCATACTGATATAATAACAGAAACTTGTTATATATCATAAATCTACAAGTTGATATGAAAAAAAGAAAATATAATTTTTCTCAATAAAAAACTAACTCAACCGAATAACCGAATTCGTTTAGAGATTCCTCAACTGATAACAACAACATCAAAAAGGAAAAAGGAAGGGAGATAACAATTTTTTGGGATTCAACTGATAGTTACACAAATTGATAACAGGACAATAACAGAATTTTCTTCAAATCTATCTTCTACACATTTCATCAACTATGCAGACATTCATCTATCAACAAAAAAAGAGAAACCCCTCCTAAAGCTTCAATGACCGTAACTGAATCCGCAGCCTCACATCACTAATTTTTAACCATCAACCTTTGGTGTTATTGACAACATCACTTCATCCCTTTCAATCTTCAATCCTGCAAACCAATCAAACACAACAACCACAAACCGAATTCAGCAAGGATAGAGCAAACTCAGTTTCAACATAATAAGAAGAATTAGAATGAGCTTGTAAAAGGGGGCTACAAATTCAGAACAGGAGAAATGGTAGAAGGGGAGGGAACGAAATAAGTTACAGTTGCAAATACTAACAGAATCAGAACCAATTCCTAACTGTTTTCTAACAAACTCTAACAGTTTTTATAACAGAAATTTAACTGATTCACAAAGGAGAACTCACCTCTATAAAATCAGGGTCTTCACCATCTTCAAGGGGCTCTGGAAAAAAAACTCGACTTCTCTTCCTCTCCATTCTTCTTACTGCTTTTACAACCTTTGCACTCTCAAGAGCTGAACCTCCAATCTTTCGGGGCTGGATCTTTTCTCTTCAATCTTCTGAACACCTATTCTCCTTCACCCTTTTCCTCCTTTGACCATCACATCCACCTTCATCTTCATCTTGTTCTTCAACCATTTTCATCACCATATCCTCGTTCTACCAAGAACTCCACCATCTTCTTATCAAACAAACAACCTGCATCACAAGAAACAAATAACACAACACCAAGCTCAATCATCAACTCAGTAAAACAAAGGAAAAAATCAGATTGAGAGTCGCAAAATATTGTGAAACCGATCGACGAAAACACAGCCAAGGCTTTGATCTTTCTCTCAATCCAATACCGGATAGAAGCGACGTCAATCTCGGCGCAAATTATCGCCTTAACAGCAAGGTTTTTTTCTCCTTCTGTAAGTTCGTCGAAAGCTCCAACGACATCACTCCATCAACCTTCGAACATCAATCTGCATCAACAAAGATCAATATCACGAGGGGCTAATCGAAACAAGCAACAGATAGAGAATCATACCTACCCAAAAGGCGAAGCACCGTGGATCTTCGTCGTCACAGCTTCATCTTAGATGATTGTCTTCACGGCTTCGGTCATCATCCTCGCATGACTTCGACGAATAATCAACAAAGATCGTGCAAGAGGAGGAGAGACAAGCGCGGATACATAGAGCCAATCGTCGTTTCATCGCTTCAATCACAGGTACGCAATTTATCGTAGTCGTAGCCTCAAATTCGCTATGAGTTCGTCATGGTCTTGCTGTCTGCATCGGTGTTGAGTTTGTCTTGCCGATTTGTTGATTTTCGTTCATGGGTGTGCCATTTCCACCGATTATTTGGTCCGTTGGAAGCACCGGTGACGGAGGTGAATAAAAGAGAAGGTTATAGTAATACGGTGGCTCTCCGGTGGCGGATTAGGGTTAGGCAAAGGGAAATTAGACTTTGATGAGGTAGAATTAGGATGGAGGAGGTGAGGCTAGGGATTCGGTTCATGGTGTTGATTGAGAGGGCTAAGTTGATAAGAGGAAGAGAGTGTATTAAGCATTTGTGGAAGGGTGAAGAAGATTTGTCAAGGAACCAGTGGCGGCGATTAAGGGAGGTTGAAGAAGAAGGGGGCTAGGGTTATGTTACGTTATTCATCCCTCTCTGCTTTCTTTCTTTCTTTTTGTTTTATAAAAGATTATTTATTAATTTTAATGAGGGAATATTATTCATATTAATAGGAATTAAGTTTGGTTAATGGTATTATTAATAAGAATTAACAACCATAAGTATATTCAAAATATATTCAATCCACCATTCAAATTTTTGTTTTTTTTTTAAGACTGGGAGAGGATAAGTGATAGTGGGCCTAAGTAATTGCTATTCGCACCCTTTAAAACTGAGCCCAATAAATTTCAACTACTAGATATTGATATTTCTACCCCCCCCACTCCCCTCAAAGTCTGAGTTTTGGGCCTCAAATGGCTATCCACACCCTCTCTTTCAAGCCCAGCTTCATTATTAACTAAAATTATTTCTTTTCCTCACCCCTTTCCTATTCTCATTTCTTTTAAAATTCTATTTTTACATAGTTTTCAAATCAAGTCATAAAAAATATTTAAATGTATAATAAAAATCCACAAAAATTATATTATAATATTAAGCCAATTTAGAACCTTTCCCAATTTTTATCTTCTGAATTTAATCATTTTTCAATTTTAATTCGATTTTTCATTTTAATTGATCCATATTGATTTCCTTCATAAACACATAAATTTCTACAATTTATTTCTACCACTTCCTGTAACATTTTTTGCCCATTCTGTATTCCATGATTAAAGGACAAATAGAAGTACCTAGAATATTTTTTGTGTATTTTTTTAGGGCATTTTTTCTACTATTGTGGTAGTGCGATTCATACAAAATTGTGATTAAACCTTAGTTAGATTTAGAGGATCATTTACCATAGTTAGAATTAGAATTTTTAAGAGATTTTTTAACATAGTGTTATAATCAGGTTAGAGACCTTAGGAATTTAATTTCACATTTTTTCCATGACTTTTAATATTTTTGGCATTTTAATTCATTTCCATCATATTATGCATATTCATGATTCATGTCATTCACTAACTATTCTCTTTTTTGGTGCAAGGTATCTTTCGAGAATTTGCTTATGGACTTGGATATTTTTGTGCCTCGATTATGTTTTATACTTTGTGTACTTTGTGATGTAATAGCGTAATACTTGTATGCTTGTATAGTTTTTATAACTAGGTTAGAAAAGATAAAACGAATCGATAGAAAACCAAAATCTCAAAAATAAATAAAAGGCTCGATCCAACGTCGAGTATATTTTCAAATAAATAAATAAAGTTGCATGTGACTTTAGGATCCCTCGATTACCATCGTTCCATTCCATTCAAAGTAAAAGCAAGCCTTGTATGTTGCACACCATAAGTCGTGCGTCTTAGCACCACGCAACCGACCCACCTGATCCATCGTTTTATCCCGTTTATGTTTCATTCACGTTTTTACCCACCAGGAATTAGGAGGACCATATTGTTCACTATTAACTTCTTTACTTGCATTTGTAGTTTAATATCTCTTAGGTAGATTTAATTTCAAACCTCACTAACCATAGGTCATCCATGAATTCAAACTAATTTAGGGTAAGTCTAGTTTCCCTTAGATGTTTTTTCCTTTTGTAACTTGAGTCTCACTTCTCATCTTAAAATAAATTCAAAAACACTTAATAAAGGAAAAGGTGTACAATGCGCCACGAGCCTTAAGCTATACGGGAAATAACTAGTGGAGGTCTCCTTCACTCTTCTAGGATGCTTTACAAACGTTCCATTGGGGGCGATCTTGGAAAGTATTCGCTCCTGTGTCATAGTCTTTAGTGTTGTACATACGAAAAACACAATCTCAAAACACTTCTTCTAAAAGACAACAAACCAAGAAGTCACGTCTTCTCATCTCATCTCATACTCTTTGCGGACGAACATGACTTGTCTCGACAGTTCAAACAGCGATACGGTAAACACCCTCGAGTCAAAGCCGGTAACACCTGAGCTAGAGCTATGGCAACGTCATCCTAAAAACCACAAACGAGTGTAAGCTTTAGTTAGACGAACTACGACGTCTCTGATCCTCATTTATCCCGATGAGGTACGTAGGCAGTGGGGTAGGGCCCATTCGAGCACAATCTTTATTTTTCCCTACATTTTCCCCCTTTATTCCCATTTTTTAATTCCATTTCTTTTTCTCATTTCCATTTCATCCCAGATAGTCCTCATTTCATTCAAGCAGCGTATTATTTCTCACCCTTTGAAAACAGACTTTTAAGCGTGGATCCCTTCGGGTACGGCAGACGGATTGGGGTGTTAATACCTTCTCAATTCGTAACCGACTCCCGGACCCAGATCTTTGGTTCGCAAGGCCTCGTCCTTTTCCTTCTTCCTCAGGTTTGTGCAACATTACCTTTCCCATTCATTCGGGATAAAAATGTATGGCTGACGACTCTACCTTTTCCGCGCTACTTTCGCGTTTGTACTAGGGTGAAAATCCCGGGAGCGACAGTACCGACGAACTAACAGGCCTTTTAGGAATCCCTCATTGGGAAGGTGCAATTTGTGAGGCACCTTTGGATGCGGAATGGTCGGCCGAGGTATTTTCCTTCTGGCAAAGGCTTTCAAGTACTTCAATAAATTCTTTTGAAGGAATACTTGCGTCGACCATTCATAACCCGACCATAAGTGTTTTCAGATATCTTTTGGCATGTACTATTTTTGGCCGGGAGAGTCCAAACAAGGTAAACGCTAGAGAACTCCTATTTTTGCAAGGATGCCTCACTAGTACCCATATCAATGCGGTCCCGTTTATGCTTGCACACATGGCTTTACTTACTAATAAAACAGGACCGATTGTTTTTGGAGGGCTTGTTACGTCTATTGCTCGGGATCTTGACCTGAACAATGAGATAGCTACACTTGAACCACTACCTCCTCGCACAATTAATTTAAAATTTCTGAAAGACATGAAATTGTGCTGAACAAGAAGAGGAGGTGGTTATGAGTTGATGGTTCATGGGATAGCTATCCCATCTGTTGCTTTACCTTGCAGTAGACGTAGTGATGTACGTAATGAAAGGAACTGGACCTATGATCTGAATGCTCCACCTGTTTTGGGTCCACTTCCTCCTAATATTCCTGATGGGGAGGCACATGACACTGATGAAGAGTATGATCGAAGATAGCAGTCTCCCATACCTCACATGTCCCCCCATCGTCCTTCACAGTCACAAACCGCACCATCTTCCTCTAACCCTGTTGCAGGTGCTGCTCCTGGATTCTATGTCACTGAGGAGATGTGGCGTGATATGACAGCTAGAGAGGAAAGGCGAGACGGCCTTCTCTCTACTATTTCATAACAACTGACGGACAACATGAGCTTCATGCAACAATCGCGATTGGTTTTGGATCGTGCTTACAACAACGTTTGCCGTACCTTGCACGATATCTCATTAGAGCAGGACCGTCAGAGAGAAGTCAACCACCGGCACTACCAGCTTATGGAGGCCACTCAGGGTTCCATCTTAGGTAACCTTCGAGAGGTTCGGGATGCCCAGGCTGCCTTATCGGCACGACTTGACCGGAGGGACCAGCATCGCAGTAGATCCCGTCGTTCCAGACCATCACAGTAGGACGGCGAGGGCACCAGTGCTCCTCCACAGTAGTTTTTCAGGTTACCCTCCTTATCTTATTTCGAAACATTGGGGACAATGTTCGATTTAAGTGTGGGAGGGGATTTTATTGCTTTCTGTCATTTCCCTTTATAGTTATTTATTTGCTTTCAGTTATTTCCCTTTTCAGTAAGTTATTTAGTTTAATTTTCTTAGATAATGCATGAGTCTGACGAGTCACCAGTATAGTGTATTTTTATTACATCCTCATTTTTCTCATTTCCTTAGCCTTACCAGAAAAATTTTAAAAAGAAAATAATGTTGTTTCACATGTTTTTTGGGCTTTGAGACAGGTTTAGATTAGGATGTGGTGACTTAGGTCAACTTTTTGAAACATCAGCACCATTTTAGCACCATAGACCTCTTGAATATAGGAATCACTCTTAAACCCCACACCATGGCCTTTATTATCATTCAAAAAATTGTCCTAAGTAGTTTATTCTAGCAGTCAGCTCCGGCCTAAGCATGCTCTACGTAGGGGCCCGACGAACATAAGTGAATAATCCAGTACTAAATAAAAAAAGAAAAAGGCAAACTATGGGATAGGTGACCCTCACAAAGTCATTTAAACCGAAAAAAGAGAAGAAAAAAATTTTTTTTCACACAAAAAGAAAAAAAATTGCAGTCACATATTGTTAGTTGGTTCAGAGGTATCTGGCACTGAACTTGGTAGGGCGGATTACGATTCGATCCCCCGCAACTACAATTAGGTCAAATAAAACAGGTTTACACATGCTTATATGCCAGAAACCTAATGTTACGGATCATAATCACTAACCGATCACTCTACTATGAAGCATGTACGGATAACGGGCTTAATGTGATTGCGCCTGAATGAAAAGGACCCAAAAAGATGAGAAGATAGGCCTAGGTATTGTGGGATGACATGGAGTGGTTAATATAGGATTGAATTTTATGTTTGTGTTATTATAGTACCTGTCACTGCATAATGACTTGAACTTAGAAGCCCTTTAGCCCAAAAACACATGTTGACACCATTTTTTCTTGAGCTTTAAATTACTTTATTTCCCGCACTCGCACTAATTTTATTTATTTTCCACACTCGCACTACTTTTATTTACTTTCTGCACTCGCACTAAATTACTTTTATGAAAAATTATAAAAAGAACTTTTACTTTACCATGTCTAACTAAATTTACAAAGGTTAGAATGTAAGGATCGTAATTAAACCAGTAATCTGTACAATTGTTCGTGGAAACACTTAAGGGCTATTTTATCTTTCAATTTAAGTAATTGTTTTTAACTATTTCAAAAACAGCCAAAAGCGCTTTGTCTAGTTTATTAGGAGTTTTTAGATTAAAAAGAAAAGAGATTTTAAAACGATTTTCGGACGCGTTATGAAGTTTAGAGTCTGGTTCGTGAGAACCTCTTTTTACTAAGAAATCCAGGTTAAAATACTTTTCAACTTAGTCAAGATACTATATTTCTTAAAAATAGGTTTACTACTCTAACACAGTACGCACCTTTTTATCCGTGACAATAGGAGGGGTTGATTAGAGAGTACAACTCGGTTCTGAATACGCGAAAGCGACAATTCCTGTTAAATTAGTTCTTTTCAAAGGAGAAAACATTGCCCATAAGTAGTTCCATTAACAAGTACCGAATTATCAATTGATTATGTGAATTACATTCGAGCCTATCTTTGTATATTGTTTAAAATTACCATTTTATTTACCATTGCGCACTCCTTAAAACCCTTATATTCAGTTGCCTTAGATACACACCATAACAACATGTAGGATAGATTGACACTTGGTCTCTGTGGATTCGACAATATTTTATATTACTCTGACGTGTTCGTACACTTGCAAAAAACACGCATCAACACGCGAGAGAGAAGATTCCAAATGGTTGTGTCTACCATCTGCGAATAGTATAACAAATGTAATTTCGCAGAAATGTCATCACCTTGCCATGAAACAATTCTTCACCCAATATCCTATTCATTTAATACAAGATTTCATCATTGCCTTGTTATAAAAAAAGATGAAGAAAAAATGATGAAGATAACAACATTGACTTGTTTAGGAAACAAGAACGAAGTTAACACTCAGAAAACTATACGATGTAAACATCAAAATTTCCTTCCTCCATTCTGCATTTTGAAACAAATGGCAATATAAAAAAAGAAACAACAATTTTGTTTTAAGTTTATGCACTATGATAACTGATGTGATAAGAGAAATTGATAATTACAACTTATAGGTATAAACCATAAACATTTAAACCACGCCATGACAAACCTCACAGATGTGAAGAGATTTGATAAAATCAACAATCTCACTGAACATACATTTATCTTCTCAGGGATAAAAAACATTATATATCCTTTCATTATAAATAGTTTCGAACTTCGACCACATAACTGACAAACCAAACTATTCGATAGACTTGAATAAAATAAGGTTCAAATTCACCTTTTGTCGGACACGCGAGAGAAAATGTTCCTAATGGTTGTGTCTACCCTCTGCAAAAAGTATAACAAATGTAATTCCACAAACAAGTAATCATCTTGCCATGAAACAACTCTTCACCCAATTGCCGATTCATTTAATACAAAATTTCATCATTGCCTTGTTATAAAAAAAGATGAATAAGAAAATAATGAAGAAAACAACATTGACTTGTTTTATAAACAAGAAAAAAGTTAACACTCAAAAACCTATACGGTGTAAACATCAAAATTGCCTTCCTCCATTCCTGAAACACCAAAAATTGTAAGTGAATAAACGTTATTTATGTGTTCTACAGGATTCAATATAGGATTACATGATTCAATATTCATAGTTCTAAACTAGAATAATATTAACTTCGAGACAAAGTTAAAAAGAGTCCTTACCATCAAAATCATGGAATCACATAAAATTATCCTTCAAAATCATAGACTCACAGACCACAAGTTAAAAACCTTCCTAGCTCCAATGTATCAAAAATTCATATCAATCATTAGGCATGTAAGTTATGATAGGTTACATCTCTAAACAAAATGTTTAAAATCCTAAATCAAATTTTCCATATATCCTCAAGAAGAAACCCATAAAACACAGACACAATCCAAAACACTTAAGCAAACTACCAATATAAAATTACACAAAACTAAAAAATATATTCAAAATAATTACCATTAAAGCAAAAGGATCCTCACCAGTGTGGTAAGATACATTAGGACGTAAAAGAAACATCATTGAATTTCCTAAAATAAATAAAATAAACATTTCTTTACCTCATTCTTATCAGCTATACACTAATCACCAATAATATGTTATAGATATTCTTCAAATTCTTCATCAGTAATGGAATGAGAAATAATTACATTCATTAGATTGTGGAAATACAAACCAAAAAACAGTGTAAGCACGAATACTAATCTATAAGTCAATTATCAATGTGTGAGCATGAATTTAAAGGTAAGAGAGACATACCACTCGGTAACACTTTTGGTAACAGGTAACCTGACCATCAGAGAAATAATGAAAACAAAGTACATAGTTAAAAGCCATGATTATTATAACCATCCTTGCGTGAATGCATGGACGGGTGACTGCAGGGTACAGGGAATCCAATTTCACAAACTTGGTTGAATCATCGAAAGAGTAAAGTATCTCAAATTAAGACAAGTTGAATAAGAATAGGATCAAAAATAAAAATAGTGTATATGTTGATGAGAAGTGCCACAATGTCAGAGTCATACTTGTACCAAAATAGTTATTATGTCTAGATATCTACATAGCACAAAATATTAAAGAAGCTATATATTTATGTGACAATGATCATACAAAATACTAAATTATCATTATTTGCAATATTTTGAAAACCGAGCCGGAGATCAACGGATGAAATCTTAGTCACATTCAATTGGTTTAATACGCTCAACCATCGTTGAATCAGATGATGGTTTAATAAGTATTGAAAACAAGAAAGATGACTCAAACATTGTTCAAATTGCTGATTTGGTCCAATTTTTAAGATTAAAAGAAAGTACTAACCTGAGTGTCAAAATCTGAAGAAGAAAATGTTGAAGGCGTGGGATAATCAGTTGAAAGAATAATGCTAAATGAAACTGATCCAGAAAAATCACCATTCCTTGCCATCTCAATTCTAGAATTCAATAATCTCAATCCCAAATGCCCACCCTTCTTCCTGAATCAACCCTAAAACCCACCTAAATAGAAATTAAAAACAAAACCAGAATCTAATAAATAAGCTGAAATAAAAAAAAACTCAAAATTAATCAATAAAAAAACCACTCACTACTTTTAGAAGCCACTCACTACTTTTCAATTCAATTGGAGTTCTTGAAAGCTCTATACCCTTGGATCAAAAAACTTCATCTTCTACATCAGGAATTTGAATTGCTTTTACTAGAAATCAAAATAAAATTGTAGCATAACTTGATACATATTTCCCATTTTTAAATCAAATAGATTTATAACAAAAAAAAGTTTTTACAATCGTTTTAAAAAAGCACAACAAATGATGCCTTCTAATTTCTACACAGAAGATCAGACGTATCAACATTATACTCATCACATAAGCAGTTGCTTATAAGAAACAAGGGTAAACCAGAATCAAATCAACACCGATGTTTCAAACGTACAACATTTCCGAATATAGTTTCCCAATTTCTGACCCATCTATTAAACCTAACATTTGGAACAACAATAGAAAGATTCGTACTTACCTTTTTGAATGTATCATCTTCAACATCTTCAGATCCAATCCATTATAAACTCAAACTTTATGTCCCAGAGGTATTTTCCATCAGATGTTGTTATTCTACAGTAAACTACATTCACCAAAAAACCCAAATCTAAAAAATACAACCATTTAACATGCACATACAAAATGCAAACAGTAAACACTTATATCAAACAATACTATTTTGTTTATCATCAAAATGAAGAAGATGAAGACAAATTATTCCATTCTTATAATAATCCATAATTAACAGTAGTTAAAGATCCGAAACAATACAAAAACAAACATGGTGTTTCTAAGTACAAAACAAACATGCATTCGCAAAAAAACATAACGAAGATCAGAACATCAATGCGTTGTAACCCCGTCTTCGGTGAATAAAAATTGATAAACAAACATGGTGTTTCTGAGTATAAAACAAACATGCATGCGCAAAACAACATAACAAAGATCAGAACATCAATGTGTTGTAACAAAATCTTCAATGAAGAAGAATCGATGAAAAAAAATTTATTTTCAGAAATTTGGTGAGAGAAAATATGAGCTCAGCTGAGAGAGAAACAATTAGGGTTTAGATGAGAGAGAGTGGGGGAGGCGTGTGATTTGGAAAAGTAGGGTTCAGATGAGAGAGTGGTTCTGATGACAAAATCAATTTTCAGACTTTTCTTGCTACAATAACCAATAAAGTGGTGCTTGCATTTAATTATGGTACTTTTTACCATTTGGTCCAGATTTAACTATTACAACACATTTAGTTTGCAAAATGTAGAAAACAAAAAGTAACCATATTTTATATAGAACCGATAGTATAATTTAGTTGCAAAAAGTATTATTTGGACACAAAATGCCCCTAATATGATGAGGTGGAGATCAAAGGCATAAGCTTAACTTTGTGTTTTCCAAATCATCAAATTTTCTTATATTCTAGATTAGGGAATTTTATTTTGAAGCATAAGCATTTTTTTAAATTAATTTATCTATTTCATTAAATCATAACCATTTGTTTACAAAACATTACTTCATCTAGTGAAGATATGACAACCTTACAATAAAATGGAGGATGATAAGAAATTGAAAAGGAAACAACATATTGTGTTGCTTCCTCTTGGATAAAAGATCTGACTAGGATGAAAGGGTCCCCCAAAGACCTATCCCCTTGGTTAAAAAATCTAAACCGAAAGCATATGTGGGGTGCTACATTTCACCTCGATTCGAACTCTCAATCGAGAGAAAAAGTCAAACACACTATTTTAAAAATGCTATCGTTGGGAATCAAACCCATATCACCAAAGTAAATTTTCACTTTGGTTTGCATTTCCATAGAGAAAAAATAGTATACATTCCATGACATCCTACGTTACATCATCCACCCAAAATTCAGCTTCAATCGAAGTAAAAACTCATTTTTATAATAGTGCATAAAGTTGATATGAATTTTTTTAGTATAAATATGTCTAAGGATGTATTCATTCACAACAACATATTTAAAGAAAATAAAATATTTTTGAGGATTTTTGTAGATGTTGTAGATTGGAAGCATTTTATGGTAAAACAAGTTTTGTGATCTAATGTCATGCTTGATGTTATAACATGATGTTTAAGCAATCTGCAGGTGTGAAAGTTTAAGTGTGCTGCTGCTTTATCAGGATGTCAAGAATGATGTCATGACATCTCTGTCTGGTGCTTAAGACATGAATGTCTCTTTTAATTATTGTACGTGTTTTAAGTAATTAGTTTGAGTGTTTCTGTTGAGAATTACTAGGCGCTATTTTTAGAAGTTTGTGATTCAACATGGTTTGTTATTCTCAGAATATTTTATTTGGTTGTGTTATTTGTTCCTTTATTTTTTGAATTAGTTTTATTAGATTAAAACTGATTCACTTATGCAGCAGGCGCCCATGTTTCTTCCCTTACAAAAGGCTGCAAAACCCTATTTGAAGATACAAAAAATAAGGTGTTGAAAAGTGTTACTTGTATTAGGGTTTTTACGTGTCCTTAATTTTTGTGTGAGCCAAACAATTATCATGTTGATAATTGTATTGGACTAGGTTTATTGAGTTGTAATTTGTCCACTTAAAGCTTTTAAGCAAGAGTGTTTTGTACTTGACTGAAGCGTTTAAGCAAGGTCAAGGATTGTCTTTGAAGAGTGTCTTCTTTTGCTTGGTTATTAGTTTATTATCACTGTTATGATTGAAGGGGGTGAGAGGTGTCTCAGATCTGAGTGTTGCTTAGATAGAAGTTGCATTGGGTAGGGATTATGTGAAGTGTTTAAACTATTTGGTTTAACTCTAAATTAATACTGCTTATAGTGGATTTCCTCCTGGCTTGGTAACCTCAAGATGTAGGTGTGTTGCACCGAACTGGGTTAACAATTGATTGTGTCTCTTACAGTTCTTTTTATTTATTTAACTTGTTCATTTTAAATTTGTCAGATATTAATGTTGTAACATCTCATATGGATAAGGATTAGGGGCAATGTTTTCTGGTACTATGGACAAGGATGAAGGATTTAAGAATAAACCACTCATTATGGATGGATCTAATTATGATTACTAGAAACCTCATATGGTTTCCTTCTTGAAATCTCTGGAAGAGAAGGCATGGAAAGCTGCAGACAAAGGATGGGAACATCCTTTCATTATTGGAAAAGATAGATCAAAGATTTTAAAACCCAAGGAAGAATGGAGCAAAGAGGAGGATGAGTTGGCTATAGGAAACTCTAAAGCCTTAAATGCTTTATTCAATGGAATTTATAGAAACATATTCAGGTTGGTGCACCATTGTGAATTGACCAAGGAGGTTTGGGATACTCTCAAAACCACTCATTAAGGAACTTCCAAGGTCAAGATGTCAAGACTTCAGTTTCTTACTACAAAATTTGAAAATATGAGGATGAAACTATTCATTATTTTAACATGAATATTATTGAGATTGCCAACCCTTCAGGAGCTTTAGGAGAAAAAATGTCTGATGAAAAGCTTGTGAGGAAAATTCTCAGATATCTTCCCAAAAGATTTGCTATGAAGGTTATTACTATAGAGGAAGCACATGAAATCTACAATATGAAGGTAGATGATCTCATTGGATCTCTTCAAAAATTTGAAATAGGAATCAGTGATATCTATGAAAAAAGAATAAAAGCATAACCCTTGTTTCTAATACTAAAGAAGGAGTAGAAGAATGTGAGATGGAAGCTGAGGAGAGCATGACAGAAGCTCTAGCTATGCTTGGAAGACAGTTCAACAGAGTTGTGAAAAAGATGATATGAATTCAAGATCTAATGTCAAGAACACCTCATCTGACATCAGTAGATCCCATGAGCCTAGCAGAAGGACAAAGCCTGAAGAGAAGCCAAATCAAAGAAAAAGATATCAATGTCATGGATGTGAGGGTTTTGGCCACATTAGAGCTGAATGTCCTACTTATCTTAAGAAATAAAATAAAGGTCTATTTGTTTCATGGTCTGATGGAGATTCTGAAAGTGGTTTTAAAGAGGAATTAGCTAAACATATCACTGTTTTGATAGGGACATGTATTTCTAATGATGATTCTAGTGAGGATGAATTAAACTTTAAAGAACTTACAACATCTTATAAAATGTTGTGTCTCAGAAGTGCACAAGTGGTTCAAGAATGAGAGAAGCAGAAGAAGCTCATAATAAAAATTGGAGGCTGAAAAGGAAGAGAATATAACAACAATATCCAACCTGAACAATGAAGTCATCATACTAAATTCCAAGCTTGATCAAATGACCAAATCCATCAGAATGCTGAACAGTGGATCTGAAACACTGGATGAGATTCTTTAGATTGGAAAGAATGCAGGAGACCTGTATGGCTTAGGTTTTGATGGTACCAAAAACATCTCCTCAAGTAGCAGCCAACTTGAACTCAAGCATGATGTTTCAAATCAGATGTCAAAACCAATGTCTCAACATCATGGTAAAGGAAGATCAAATCATCAAAGGAGAAGATATCAAAGATGGAGATGCCATTATTGTGGCAGATTTGGTCACATAAAACCTTTATATTTTATACTTTATGGATATCCTCATCATAATCCTCAGCCCAGAGCTAAACAAGACATGATCATTAAGAAACAACAATGGGTTCCTAAGAATGTTGCCTTGATAGCTCATACTTCTCTTAGAGTGTCATCTAAAGAGGTTTGGTATTTTGATAGTGGATTCTCTAGGCATATGACTGGAATAAAAAATTTGTTGGTTGACATCAAACCTCATTATACCAGCTATGTAACTTTTGGTGATAGAGAAAAAGGAGAAATTAAAGGTGTTTAAAAACTGGAGTGTTTAGGAGTTCCAAATCTTGATGTTGTTTTACTTGTGTAAGGATTGACTGCTAATCTTATTAGCATCAATCAACTGTGTGATCAAGGATTTAATGTCAACTTCACCAAATCTGAGTATGTTGTTACAAATGAAGAAAAGGTAGTGATAACTAAGGGAGTTAGGTCTAGAGATAACTGTTATCTATTGGTTAATCAAGATCCTAGTTACTCATCTATATGTTCCATAGCCAAAGAAGATGAAGTTAAATTGTGGCATAAAAAATTGGGTTATCTTCACCTAAGAGGGATGAAAAGGGTTATATCTATGGATGTTGTAAGAGGAATTCCAAAGCTTCAGATTGATGAAGGAACAATGTGTGGTGAATGTCAAGTGGGAAATTAAACAAAGATGTCACATCCAAAGATTTTACATTTTACTACCTCTAAAGTTTTGGAGCTATTACACATGGAGTTGATGGGTCCCTTGCAAGTGGAAAGCCTTGGTGGGGAGATGTATGCGTATGTGGTGGTGGATGACTACTCAAGGTTCACTTGGATAAATTTTATCAAAGAGAAATCTGATGTTTTTAATGTGTTCAAGGACCTTTGTCGAAGACTTCAGAGGGAAAAAGAGAGTTGTATTATCATAATTAGAAGTGACCATGGGAAGGAATTTGAGAACCAAATTTTTTATGAATTTTTCTCATCTGAAGGAATCAGCCATGAATTTTCTTCTCCCATTATCCCTTAGAAAAATGGAGTTGTGGAAAGGAATAATAGAACTATTCAAGAATCAATTAGAGCTATGATTCATGCTAAGAGACTTCCCATGCATTTTTGGATTGAAGCTATGAATACTGCTTGCTATGTTCATAATAGAGTCACTTTGAGAAACGGAACTTCCACTACTCTCTATGAGATCTAGAAGGGAAGAAAACCTACTTTCAAATACTTTCATGTGTTTGGAAATAAGTGTTAAATTCTGGAAGATGGAGAGCACAAAAGAAAGATGGACCCCAAAAGGGATGAAAGCACATTTCTGGGCTACTCTACTAACAACAAAGCTTATAGAGTCTTCAACTCTAGAACAAGAGTCATGATGGAATCTATAAATGTGATTATTGATGATCTACACAAAGAAACTAATGTCACAGATGATGTTGGAACATTCTTTGATACTCCAGTTGAAGCTATTAATAAAAAGGGTGACCTCAATCCAGCTATCTCAGAATCTGAGCAATAACCAACAAATAAGGGACCCTCCATCAAAATCCAGAAAGATCATCCTAATTATCTTATTATAGGTGATCCTAAAAAGTGGAGTTAATACTATATAAAGGGATATCATCTCAAACTCTTATTTTGTGCCAAAGATTGAACCTAAGAATATTAAGAAAACCTTGACTGATGAATTAATGATATACAAGATGAGTTAGAACAATTTAAAAGGAATAAAGTATGGGAACTTGTTCCAAGACCTGAAAGAACCAATGTTATTGGTACTTGTCGCTCCCTGGATTTTCATCCTAGTACAAACACGAAAGTGGCACGGAAAGAGGTAGAGTCGCCAGCCAGGCATTTTTATCCCGAAGGAACGGGAATGGTAATAATGCACAAACCAGAAGAAAAGAAAAGAAAAGGAAGGACACAAGTCCTGCGAACCAAAGAGTCTGGGTTCGGGAGTCGGTTACGACCTGAGAAGGTATTAGCACCCCAGATCGTACGCCGTACCCGACGGGATCCACGCTTGAAAAGAACTATTTCAAAGGGTGAAGAAATGAAAGCTATTGCAAAAAGAAAGACTGGATCTGGATAAGAAAAGAAAAGAAAAGGGGAAATGTAGGGAAAATAAAAGAGTGTGCTCGAACGGACCCTACCCCGCTGCCTACGTACCTCATCTGGACAATGGGGATCAAAGTCGCCGTAGTTCCCCTAACTAGGGGTGGAAAAGATTGCTTATGTCTTAAGGCTTGAACTGCCTATATCAATGCTCAGGTGTTGCAGGCTTGGACGACGAGTGCATAACCGTTTTGCAAAGTGACAAGTAGGAGCAAGTTCGTACGATGAGAGTGAGGGTGATGAGAAAAGAAGTCCCGAAGGAGAGACATTTATTCTTTGTTCCAGTCTTTTAAAGAAATGTTTTTGTTGTTATTTTTGTGGTATTTATTAAGTGTTTTTTAGGTTTTTGTATGAAGATGAGAAAAAGAGACCACCAAAAGGATCTCAAAGGTAAAAGACTAAAAGGGGGACTAATAATCCTAAGAGTTATCATGCATGAAATACCTAAGTTAGTGTGGTTTGAGTTCTATCCTAATGAAAAAGAAGGAAAAAAAAGAAAAAAAGTAGGAAGAAAAAGAAAAGAAGAAGGATATAGAAGACAACTTACATCTCTAAAGAAGCTAAGTTGTTTCTAAAGCGGGAGTGGCGAAGTTAAACAAACAAAGCGCAATGCTAAAGCAATCACAACTTGAAAGCATAAAGAGATGAAGGAAGAAGTTGTATGTGGGATACCTTCCCACATACATGACTTGCCATAACCCCCTACAAAACAAAGATTAGCTAAACAATTGAACATTGAAAGCATATGGAAAGCAAATTAATGGTCAAAGAAAGGGAAAATAATGTAAGGAAAAGAAAGTGTTATGCTCGGATAGGCCCTACCCCACTGCCTACGTATCCCTTTTGAGGAATTAGAGTTAACGTAGTTCGACTAACTAATTTTGTTTGTTTTGGATTTTTTAGTTGAAAAATGTTAAATGCACGTTCTACCGGTTGCTCGACCTTTGGAGACCCACACACCTGGAGTAGAAGGAATTAACATGCTCTTATGAAAAGAAAACAAAGAGCTTGATTTGTGTTTTAGGAGTGCTCATGCAAAAAAGGTAGTTCTAGACGAAGGAACTTTGCTACCTAAGTTAACATGCAAACGAGAGACTATACAAAGTCTAGCAATCATATGGAGAAACGATCGCATCACAGAAATAAGCAAACAAGCTCGAGGAGTATCCACAACACTCGAGTAGCAAACATCCACCTGTGGACTATGTCTTCACAGTGGCAAAAAGCGGGCGTAGCAACAATATGAAGGATCGAAGTAGGACAAAAGTAGGGGTGACACATAACCACGATATCAAGGATCGGGCATGATGGGTACACGAAGTATGTCTATACATGGTATCATATTACCAAGTAAGAACAAAACGAGGGAAATATCATGTGCGTACGAGCACAAAGTGTCAACGTCAATGGACGTGAGCTACACAAAGCGTGGGGTTCCAGAAAGTGAGATCCTCTTCCACAGACTGACCGGACAAGAGCAGGATGGACTTTATCCAAAAGCATCGACACAGATTACGAGCAAATGAAAGACTCAATGATAGTGCAGGGCTGATTATGAGCCCTTTTCGCTTGCCTTCTTCGAGGTCTTATCAAGGGGAATAGGGATGGGGCGCCTCCTTTGAGGTCTTTACACAAATGTAAACAAACACATACAGAGCCTCTGAAGGAGGACTTCCAGAAAATGCCCACCAAAAAGAAACGGTCGGGACTCTAGCCTATGTAAGCGATAAAGTTAGGAAATAGTAAATCAGATAAGAAACTATACCACAAGGATGTAAATCCGAATTGCCAACAAGCTAAACAGAAAATAAAAACCCAGAGGTCCGCTCGAACAAGCTAGCATCCACAAACAAAGCAAGGCGGACATCGCATTTCCCATATAAGCTCAAGTCATTGAAGTGAAAATAAATCACTCAAGATGTGAAAATCGGATGCAACCACACAAATGCCCTGCATACAACACAATCCAAACAAAACAACGGTATAAAATATCATTTGAAACCAAACGGTATCCCACAACTAAAGTGGAATACTAACCAAGCGACCGTCGTCAAGATCTTTGCGAGAACCTTGCATGAACTCAACAAACGCATTAGAAACCAACAATAAATGCAACCGGAAGTTGCACCTATGCCTCACAACTCAAAATCAAGTAGAAAGATGAGCATACAAGTCATGGACATGCATTGAAATGTATGTTTCAAAACGGGGCAGCACTTATGCACTAACATAAACAACATGCAAACTCAAACCGGAATCAAGCAAATTTACATGAGATGAATGGAAAATGACCAACAAGCATAAGTACAAGTCAAATAAAGATCAATGCATCAAAATCGCACCCAACCGAACTTAAAAAGCCTTAAAACGGAAAAAACGCGTCAAAAATCACCGACTCAGAATTGAACGAAAATCACATGGTAACTTACAAACGTGCCAACGGATTCAAATATAGAATCGGTTTTTGAAAATTCCGCTCAGAAGTGGTAGTTTTTGGCCGATTTCTTCGGCTGGAATTAGCGAAATAGCCGAAAAAAATTGTCCGAGATCAACTAAAAAGTTCACCAATGGTTCCGGAATCATCAACAAAGTCAATTTACACTATTCACATTCGCGAAAACGCGCTACGGTTAGGAAGTTATGACCAAAACATATTCTCGACACGCGACACATGAACAACATCAACAATTAAGCCTCAACCTATCCTATTCCGAATTTACACATTGAAACAAGCATGAATTCAAAAGTCAAGCACTTCAATCAATATCAAGTCACAACAATTAGCTTTCATAGGAATTTTGTCAAACACCTTACATGCACCGATTATTCTATTTCAATTTTAACAAGAATTTCCAATTATGCACCACAACAATTATTAGGATCAACTAATCAAACATCAATCAACAATCTACAATTAACTCAAAATTTAATGCACATAATCTCCACAAGATTAAATCAACTTGACAATTCAATTCAAGAAACAATTCAACAATTATTCATAAATTAAAGTTTAAGAAGCTTACCGAATGAAGAATCGACGAAGAGATTGTGAATCCGGAGGAAGTGAGACGCGGTCGTGAACGGAGGATAGGGGGAGAGGCTGCGTGGCTGCCGGCGGCGGAAAATGGTGGTCCCGTGGTGGCGGACTTGACCGGAGGTGGTGGTTCGTGGTAGTTCGGCTACCGGAAGCTTGATCGAGATTGTTGTGTTCTTGAGTTCTTGATGAAGTTGTTGTGTTCTTGAGAAAGAGTTGAGAGAATGAACTTTGATTATTTAGAGAGATTTTTTGAGAGTTTTTGGTGTTTGTAAATTGTGATTGAAGTTATGAGACAAATTGTGGGTTAAAAGAATATATAGTGGAGTGTAAAATGAAAGGCAAAAGGTAGAATTTCGGCTTAAGTGAAAATAATATTGTCTTCGGCAAGAAATTTCGACTCTGAGTCTTCTACAACATCATCCGCCTCTGAATCACGATTGCAACGCAAAAAGAACGGACGTTATAAGATCAAAATTTAGTGCGATCGATGCGTTTAAGCTGTAAGACGTCACTGAATACGTTGTTTTTTTTTTGCTTATTTGGTGTCTACTACTTGAAAACGTGATGAGGTCAACCTTTTCGGAGCATAATCTCGACTCGACTTTGTCAGAAATGTTGTAGATCTATGAGTCAATGACCTCGTGTTAAAATGTGAGCACAACCGGACAAACGACGAGGGAGATATGAAGTTTCTCGTGAAACAACTTTCAGCCTTTTTCTTCGGTTCAACACTTCAGTTTATGGAAATAAACCAAAACGACAATCTTCAGGGCATCGTTCGAACTCAAGCTTGTCTTGGAACTTGAAGATGATAGAATTTGTGAACCAATGCTTCCAGAATGGACGCAATCCGATGAAAATTGAGCGAGTTATGAATTTTACAAAATCTGATATATAGTGCACTACATCAAAGAATCCCACTGGTAATTCGCATTTTCGGGATCCTTCTGCATGGACCTAACTCAAACTGAATTTTTGGAATGAAGATAACATCTAAATGTAATTTTAGGCGCCGGAACGACATCAATCCGATGAACGAGCTGAGAGTTAAGAATTTTTTAGTGTTCAAAACTCACCGGTTCAGCATTGTTTTTCACTATATCGACTCTGAAAACTCGCACATTCGAAGATCTTCTTCAAAGAATTAGCTCTCGGCCAAAACCCGAAAGTTGGAAAGGATATCAAGAAGGAACCTTTGGCATATGAATCTCATAGAAACCTTGATCCCCTCAGACATTACGAACTCTTGAATACCGCAAGCACAGTTTATCGGCAAACCGAAATTTCAGAAACAATTAATTCCCTCCATTTTCCTTGATGAATTGGCATCCGAGCCGAACACAAAAGTTTTAGAGAATACCGAAATGGTTCTTACCATTGAATTTCAGTCCAAAACAATTCTCCGGGCAAGGGTTACAACCTTTGCAAGTTGTACCGTAAAACTGATATTATGCTTAAACTGCTCTGAATCAACCGAGAACTTTAACTTCTTTTGAGATTCTTGTGCACATACCGCATGACGAAATAAAGGTCAGTCGCAACCTGTGATAGCTCAATGGAGATGTATGTTCACATATGTTTATGATGCAATTATGATCTAAACGCAATGCAGTGTATGAAAGGATATCCTAAATGACATGAAAATAAGAGGGCAAATTTGGGGTGTTACAGCTGCCCCTATTCAAGCAACCGTTAATCTGAAAAGGACAAAAGCATCGGTTGTCGGCCGTTCGAGATGAACTGTGGTTGAATACCAGAATAACCAGAAATTTGCACTCTGCTAGAGAATAAAAGCAATGGGAAATATACCCAACCAAGGAGAACAATTGCTTGGAAACCTTAACTCAGAAGAAAACACATATCTTGCATAGATTCAAAGCAAATAGAGCAAACGAGCTCCCCTAAAAAAAACCTGTTATGCCAGGTGAATGGTATCCAGGACGGACGAGCCCTCTCCATATATCTTGCATAGATATATGGCACTTAAGACGGACGAGTCTTCTTCGGACAACCTGTTACGCCAGGAAACCAGTAGTGCACTTAAGTCTGTGGGATAGACATGCACAATCAGGATAGACGAACCCTCTTCATATACCTTGCATAGATATATGGCTCTAGGACGGACGAGTCCTCTTCACAAATCTTGCTTAGATATGTGGTGCTTAAGATGAACGAGTCTTCTTCGGATGACCTGTTACGCCAGGAACCGGTAAACATTTTGACGTTTAATCCCACCGTCAGGACTTCAAACATCTTTAATACGGACGAGTATTAGATGATCATCAAGGAAACATAGACGATTGCCCTAAGTCAATGATACGGACGAGTATCAGACGATGATCAAAGAAACACGGACAAGTGCTTCAAGCAATGATACAGACGAGTATCAACCACTAATACAGATGAGTACCAGAAAAAACATCAAACACGGACGAGTATTTTGCCAAAGACGATACAGACTAGTATCAGAAAGATATCAAACACGGACGAGTGTTTGTCAAATGATAACACAGACAAGTGTTAAAGACGATATAGACGAGTATCGGAAAGGTATCAAACACGGACGAGTGTTAGAAACGATTCGGACGAGTATAAGAAAGATATCAAACACGGACGAGTGTTTTTCAAAAGATAACACAGACGAGTGTTAGAAACGATACAGACAAGTATCAGAAAGATATCAAACATGGATGAGTGTCTGTCAAAAGATAACACAGACGAGTGTTAGAAACGATACGGACGAGTATCAAAAAGATATCAAACACGGACGAGTGTTTGTCAAAAGATAACACGGATGAGTGTTAGAAACGATACGGACGAGTATCAGAAAGATATCAAACATGAACGAGTGTTTGTCAAAAGATAACATGGATGAGTGTTAGAAACAATACAGACGAGTATCAAAAAGATATCATTAAAAACAGACAAGTGAATGAGAGCTAGAGAACTAACACAGACGAGTGTTAGGGGTGATACAGATGAGTATCAATGAAACGCTTGATTTGCAAGGATAGTAAAAACTTTGTAGGGGAGAATACTATATGTAGAACATTCTGCTGAAGAACAAAATTAGGATGCTCTGCCAATGCTTGACTCTGGCTGAGGAAATGAACAACTGTATGTGTTGTCACAAGGGCCAAAAAATAAACTGCCAACTTCATGTGGAATATTTCAATGATGGACAACTTCCAAACATGAAACTATGTGGGGAATGACCATCTTCAGACTTGGATGGGGAAGATGCTTGGTTAATAACCCTTGCTGGGAAACAAATTCTGACATTCTGAACTCTGTTGGGAAATGCAAGGCCTTCAGCTACCTGCTGGAAATACTTTACTGTAGGAAAACCTGCTTGGGGAAGAGAGTTGTTCAATTACTTTGAAGTTCTGTTGGGGATGTCTCCCTGTTCAAACTCAGTTGGGGGAATACTTCTCTCTACAGGATATATTATGGATGATATAAGGATCAACCCTTTTGCTGGAGATAGGAATTGTAACGCACTTCTCGCTGGGGAGATCAAACTGCTTGGGGAAGGTTGTCCGGTAACATCTTTCTCCCTGCACTGGTTGACCGTTCAAACATGAACTCAAGAGGATTTTACAGAATACCTAGCATCTGAAATGCCCCGACGTCTTCAAACTCTTGGAGAGATTCGTCAAATCTTGAGTTAATTGTCCCATATTGCATAGTCTATGAAAGAATTCGTCCCACGAGGATTCCTGAAAAACTTCATAT
The DNA here is from genome assembly GCA_963966055.1 of Lathyrus aphaca. Lineage (NCBI taxonomy): Eukaryota > Viridiplantae > Streptophyta > Magnoliopsida > Fabales > Fabaceae > Lathyrus > Lathyrus aphaca. Next base: position 618,981,716 of record OZ014519.1, read on the forward strand.
CACTATGAAATACTATGCTTCGGTATTCTGAACCCTGGATAGGTCTATCAATTTTCAAAAAGGAAGAAAGTCTCATACTTTTGAAGAAACTTCAATCTCTCTTTTGAGATCAACTGTAGACTGTTACCTGTAAGCAAAAGGATATGCACATATGCCCCGGGTAGAAATGAACCAAGTATGGTTGAACTTTGGTGATATGATTTTGAATTTTTCTTTGTTTTTATGACATAATCAATGGGTATCAACTCAAAGGTTGAAGAAGTGAAGACTATGATATCGACCCAAGGGTCGCAAGAAACGGTAATATCGACTCAAGGGTTGAGGTAACAAAGGTGACAACATCGACTCGAGGGTCGAGGAATAAAGTGACAACAACATCGACTCGAGGGTCGAGGAAATAAGGCAGCAACATCGACTCGAGGGTCGAGGAAATGAAAGCAACAATATCGACTTGAGGGTCAAAGAAATAAAGGCAACAACATCGACTCGAGGTTCGAGGAAATAAAATAGCAACTTCGACTCGAGGGTCGAGGAAACGAAGGCAGTGGTATCGACTCGAGGGTCGAGGAAATGAAACAACAACATTGACTCGAGAGTCAAGGAAAAGGGATGACAATATTGACTCGAGGTTCGGAGAATAACCATGATATCAACTCGAGGGTCGAGGAAACAACATAACAACTTCGACTCAAGGGTCGAGAAAACAAAGGAAATGATATCGATTCAAGGGTCGAGGCAGTGAAAGCAATGATATCGACTCAAAGGTCGAGAAACAAGGGTGACGATATCGACTCAAGGGTCGAGAAACAGAAGTGATGATATCGACTCAAGGGCCGAAGAAAACACCGATATCGACTCAAGGGTCGAAAAAAACCAAAGCGAAGACTGCCACACTCAACTGAAGTGAGAGGCTGGACGCATGTAGATTACAACTGGTCATGGTTGAGGAGATGCCAACACAGATTGAACTTTAACCTTGAAGATGCCAATGACTACTGGACTTTAGTCGTGTATGATGATCAGATGAAGAAACCATAATGACTAAGGAGAAATTCTCTGATCAAGGAAACACACTTCCCATGTCCTACTAGGATTAATAATCAAACTTTCATTCTGGAAACTGCCTTTCATACTGTAAGATTGTCTCAAGAGGATTTTACAGAAAACCTGGCATCCGAAATGCTTCAGTGTTTTCAAACTCTTGAATATCTCGAAGTAACAACCTCAAACTGTATGGTCCATGAAAGAATTTTCCCCAAGATCTTGCATCATCATGAGGTGTTCTGCCCCAGTATTCTGAACCTTGGGTAGGTGCATCTGATTAACTGTCTTCTAGAGAGAGTAACTTCTAGTGCTTCTAGGGTGACCCACCCCAGTACGAGCCTTGTTTTGGAGAAAATGCACAGGCTAACTGCTATGTGAGAGATTTAAATTTTGAAGTGATTGCCCCTATTTGGCTGGAATTTGAAGAGATTGATCGACGTTATTACCCCAGATTGGCTGCATTTAACCCAACTAGTTGGAAAAGTCCCTATTCAATGGAGTTTCTTGGAAAAATTCCCCTTGATATGAATGTCCTTCAGAAGTTTCCGCCTTCTCAACTTGGCAAGATTAAGCTTCTAGACTGAGGTTCCACATGTGAACTTCTTTGACTCCAAACAAATGTATGCAAGCATAAAATGTTTTATTCTAAGAATGATTATTCTAATGCAACACATGTTAATCTTGAAGTTCTTATTGAAAAAAAAAGTCGCAAACCTCTGTGAGCGACTCACTGGTTAAGATACGACATGGATTTTTTGAAAGAAAACATGCACATGCAATACCAACAAAGATATTTTAGCACAACTCATAGGAGTCAGGAGCGCTATCTCTTGGTAGTACACTCTCTAATTAACCCTGTTTCAGTTAGGACATTAAAGGGTTATATCGTGGCCTGGTTCACGGTTATAGAAACAAAGGATATAGGCTCAAAATTTATTGGTGCCCAACCATCTTCGTGATGTCCTTCCATTCCTATGTTCAAATAGTTTTCACAAGTGCTCACCTCTCAGAAGGGTTTTGTGATGGTTGAGGAACCAATGACTCTAACAGTTTAAGCACCACTACGGTTATCAGAGTAATAGTCACCCCTATTGTCTTTTGTGTTTGTATCACACGACTTTTTTTTTGCTTAAGGATTTTTCTTGTGCAATCCTTTTTGTCTTTCGCTTTTTCATTCTTTTACTTATCCCTAACTTTTTCCTGGACTGATTTCTTTTGAAATTTTTTACTTTGAAGTCCAGTGGGATGCCCTAACTATTGCATAAGTTGCTTGTTTTCAAGTTTCGACTTAGCGGGCTTTTTATTTCTTTTTTTTTCTTTGAACAAGTCGTGTGACACTGTTTGTCTTGATTGCTTTGAAAGGGTTGTGACTGTCTCACTTTTTTGTAGATGATGGATAACCGTTGTGGTTTCCGGTCTTTGGACCTCTTGATTTGATACAAAGAAAGGTAATAGATCATCGGATACACCCCTTTTATGAAAGTATGAACGCTCGGTCCAGCTAGCTGACACCTACTCTGCCCCGGGTTAAATGTAAGGTTTTTTCGTGCGAAAAGAAACTCCTACTTCAAGGCTAAAAGGGGTTAGCGAGGGTCTATCTCCCTTATATCTCCAGTGTTTGGGTATTTGAAACAAAGCCTGTACATCGTCAACAGGGTATTATTCAAGAGCGCACAATCATATGTTTTTGTGTTTTTGTTTCGTCATCCTCCATCACAGAGTTTAAGAAGACAATTGGTATTGCAATGCACATACACAAAATTATGAGTAAATACAAATGAATTACTTCAAGAAAAACATGTGCATTTCATTAATTAACATTCAAGAACAAACAAAATTCATGCATGCATACAAAGTTCCAAAAAACATATAGAAGCTACACATGAAAATGTAGTAAAGAAAACTGAGCAATGCCATTATTGAGGAGACTTGACTCCGTCTGGACCTGTTGATCTTGAATACTTTCAGTAGTCAGTAGTTTTTCCCTGATGGAATTTGCAGTCTTCAATCAAATGACCACGTGTCAGCACCATACTTCATTCCCAATTATTCTGACCAGAAGCTTTCGACGTTCAAACATTGACACGAGACGTCTGAAGAAATGAGTGACACATAAATGAAGTTGTCACATAAGTCTGACACCTAAGGTTGCTTGCAAAGACCTCACGATCTTCTGCCTACGTATCTCCATTGGCCCAGAACCGATGAAGAATCAGAGCAACGTAGTTCGTCTCAATAGGGATGAAAATGCAGTACATAAACTAACCATCCTCATAATCGCTCTTCAGAATCAATATGAGAATCACCTTCACATTTATCCTCAATAATTTCCTCCATAACATGAGCCGAGTAACCCACATGACATAGCGAAGACTTGTTAACTTGAATGCCTTGAGGTGTCACTAAAATAAACCCAGACTCAATTAAATCCTTAACCTTATCCCTGGGTGGCTTGCATTCTTCAACTGAATGTCCTGGTGCATTTCCATGGAAACCATATCGAACATTGGGATCAAAACTTGGTGGGTATGGAAATATCTGGCTATCTTCGGCACTATCAATCCATTATCAATCAGAGGGGGAAGTATCTGGCTATATGGCACTGGAAGAGGATCAAAATACCTTTTTGGTCTCTTAGTGTAGTAACGACGCCTTTGCGGAGTATGCTTCTGTTGGCCTGGTCATTATTGTTACTGAGGAGGTTCACTATTAACTGACATCTGACATACGGATTCAAAAACTTGCTGACTCTGAGTAGTTGAAATATGCGGGTACTATTGATAAGTAAATGGACTTTGTGGAACTTCCCAGATTGCATCAATTACATCTTTTTCTTGTGAACTAACAACATATTCATTCTCATCAATTGAGCCATCGAAAATGCCTTGGATCTTTCCCATCTTTATAAAGCTTTCAATGCGTTCTCCAACTATCACCAAGTCCGAGAAACTCGAAGTTCCGCTGCCACTCAATCTCTCCAAGTACGGTCCCTGCAAGGTCTCTATGAAAAGATCAACCAATTATCTATCTGATAGCGGGGGTTGCACATGAGCAGCTACTTCTCTCCACCTCTGGGCATACTCTCTAAAAGATTCGCCATCTCCTTGGGATAAACCTTGCAAATCCAAGCGGCTAAAAGCCATGTCAAGATTGTAGTCATACTGCTTCACAAAGGCATTGACTAGGTCTGACCATGATTGGATACGACTATTCTCTAACTGCATGTACCAACTCAATGATGCCTCACTCAGACTGTATTTAAAATAGTGAATCATCAATTTGTCATTATGCTCATACGAGGTCATCTTTCTGCAAAACTTCACCAAATGCTGCCTTGGACAACTATCTCATTTGTACTTTTCAAACTTTGGTACTTTGAACTCTAGAGGTATTACAAGTCCATGTTCCAGACACATGTTTGCAACACTTAGATCAATAACATTACAACTTTGAAGGGATTTAATCTCTTCCTCTAACACACGTAATCTTTCTTCCCTCTCCACAACTCGTGGATCTTGGATTCTCCCCACATGGATTGCCTCCTGGGAATCTGGCATAGTGAAAGCAAAACTATGATAGTCTGCAGCATCAACAGAAGAAGAATGTCCACTTCGGGAGACCAAATGCTCTCAAACATATGGGTTCTCAACAGGAAATGTGCAGGCTGAGCTTGGGCGGAATTGCGGCCATCTTGCCTTTCCAAAGTCATCATAGCCTCCAAAGGTTGGTCCCACTGATCTCTCGTCAACCCAACACTTGAAAACTGGCTTTGTTCTCCAGGGTCCATGATATGTCCAAAAGTTGCTTCAAGTCTGATATAAGAGCTAGAATCTCAACTGTGAATATGGACAAAGAACGGATGAGCCCTGCTTGCGACCATAGTAACCGGATCAAAACATAAGATCACACTAATGATGAAGGGTATGTTGAGGTCAATGGTTCCTACAAACCTGTAAACCCCTCCCAATCTCACGGGTGTGCTCCGGGTCAAACATCACGGACTCTCAAAGCCGAATAGCAATAATACGTTCACCATTTCCGAGAAATGGCTCATGACCAGATCAGGGAATCAGTTTGGCATTATGTGCTACTCAGGGAGGTCTCAGCGTAAGTCCGGGAAAAACAGACCATCTTATGCGAGTTCCAAGTGGGCCCTCGGGTGCGAATGGGTTTGCCACAGAATGTGGTTTGCCACTGTCACCACTGGAGAGGGATGTTTCCACAATGTTCTCAATGATCGGTCCCCAACTTCAGATAACTATCAAGGTTGTGTAATGAAGTAGGGAAGATCCTTATATCAAGACATTTCCAAGACGGTCGCGAATCTGGGTGTGAACGCACTAATACCCCCATGACAAGATACCATGGGGCCAAAGTGATTGTCCATGCTAAGTCCTATGGTGAGCTCAAGTCGGGTATTAGGATAGCCTCATCTCACCACACACAAGTAACACCCAAGTCCCGCCAAACAGAAAAAACCAGTCCAGACAGTCCAGTATAATATATGATACATGAAAGTAAATACTAAAATTGTAAATAAAGCTGTAAATAAACTATAAGTAAAACAACAACAAAATATACACACAACAGCAAAAAATCAACACCCAACGAAACAGAAACATGCAAGCGCTAGGAGAGACTCTCAAGGGAACCAGAGATATTATGGTTAGGAAGTCCCCAGCAGAGTCGCCAACTGTCGCTCCCTGGATTTCCATCCTGGTACAAACACGAAAGTGGCGCGGAAAAAGGTAGAGTCGCCATCCAGGCATTTTTATCCCGAAGGAACGGGAATGGTAATGCTGCACAAACCAGAAGAAAAGAAAGGGAAGGACACAGGTCCTGCGAACCAAAGAGACTGGGTTCAGGAGTCGGTTACGACCTGAGAAGGTATTAGCACCCCAGATCGTCCTTCGTACCCGATGGGATCCATAGTTGCAAGGTGTCGCTCCCCGGATTTCCATCCCGGTACAAACGCGAAAGTGGCACGGAAAAGAATAGAGTCGCCAGCCAGGCATTTTTATCCCGAAAAAACGGGAATGGTAATGCTGCACAAACCAGAAGAAAAGAAAAGGAAGGACACGGGTCCTGCGAACCAAAGAGACTGAGTTAGGGAGTCGATTACGACCTAGGAAGGTATAAGCACCCAGATCGTCCGCCGTACCCGACGGGATCCACGCTTGCAAAGAAATTTTTCAAAGGGTGAGGGTTGAAAGCTGTTGCAAAAGAAAAAAGAAAATGAACTGGAAAAGAAAAGAAAAGGAAAAATGTAGGGAAAATAAAGATTGTGCTCGAACGAGCCCTACCCCGCTGCCTACGTACCTCATCAGGACAATGAGGATCAGAGACGTCGTAGTTCCCCTGACTAGGGGTGGAAAAGATTGCTTGTGTCTTAAGGCTTGAATTGCCTATGTCAATGCTCAGGTGTTGCAGGCTCATACGACGAGTGCATAACCGTCTTGCAAAGTGACAAGAAGAAGCAAGTTCGCGGACGGAGCAAAGGAGATGAGAAAAGAATTCCCGAAGGAAAGACGCTTATTATTTGTTTGTGTCTTTTATGAAGCTTTTAGGAGTGTGTCACAAGGAAGTGAACTCAAGCTCTTTTCCATGGAATGTGCCCTTGTCACCACATTCCAAGATGGAATAATAGAACAAGCACACTCAAGTAAGGGGAAGATCCCCAAAACTTGAAACCAGAGATTAGGGCTTAGGCTTACTAACTCATTACCTTATTAGGTGTTTTTTGTATTGTCAGTGAAGAAGTATTTTTGTGCTTTTCTTTGTGAAGAAGATACCTTGATCAGACTTGTGCATCACAAGATAAACTTATACTATCCCAAGATGGGATGACTACAAGTACTTCATGGGATAAGGCTATTGCTCAAGGCATCACTCCAAACTTTATTAAGTGTCTTTTATGATTTTGTTTTGAGATGAGAAGAGAAGCGAAACAAAAGATCTAAAGGTAAAAAAACTAACGGGAAAAGTCTAATCCTAATATTCACATGCTCGGATGGTCCTAGGTTAGTGAGGTTTACTATCCTAATGAAGGAGGAGAAGAAGAGAAGAAGATGAAAGGAGAAGAACCATGGTGGCCTAAGCACACCTCAAGTTAAGAACGAGTAACAAAAGATGAGGAAGAAGAAATAAGATGAATAAGAATGAAGATAAGGAGATGAGAATGCGAAATGGAGTAAACGAAAAAAATGCACAAACAGAGCCTACACCAATAGGACTTCCAGATGCAACAACATGCAATAAGAGAAATCAGGCCTTAGCGTTACCTAACGGAGAAGGTCTGTTTCCTCTTCAATACACGCAAAAGAAATCAAGAATAAGAAATTTCAAGTCTAAAGTGGATTCGAAGTCAAGCACAAGTGTCGATTATCAAGGCATCATTCAAAGGTCGGATGTAGGCTTCCAGCATCCAGAATTAACATCAAGAATTAGTCTGCGCAAAGTCTAAGTTCAATTGGTATCCAGAGGTCTCATTAGTCCAAACAAAATTATGGAACAAATAGTCACAAAGTCATCGCCACGCTTTATCTTTCATCAAGAAACCTACAAAACATTCAATAGAAAACTAAAACCAAAATTAGACAAAATCCTATTTAATTAAACCAAAATTAATTGAGAATAAAAATCTAGACTATTATAATCGAGATTAGAAAAATTAATATAGATTTAAAATCAAAAATTCTAATCTAAAACAAGTATTAATTAAATCTAAACAAAATAATCAAAGTTAAAACCTAAACTATGTTAAGCAAGAAGAAAACTATAAAATTATAACAAAATTCTAAACTGATTCTTAAAAAATAATCAAAAAACAAAATGTAGCAATCTAACAATTAAATAAATATCAAAAAACTCTAAAAACAACAAGAGGAAGGGCGTATGGTCGCTGGGATGGTGGTGTGGAGAGAAATTTAATTTGGTTCCTAACAAAGCAAATCACCACAACATATCCTAAATAACGACAAAAATAATATTAAAAAAATAAAACATGAAGGAAATTAATAAAGAAAAGGAAACACGGTCAAAGAAAAAGTTATTCTCCTTCAAAAAAAGTCAACCATGCTTTCTTCTTCAAACACTATTGGCGGCGATTCAGTCTTTTGCCGTCGACGTACACGGTGATGGGAACGCAAACGGCGCGGCGGATAAAGGGTGCAGCCGGAAAGAAGCTTGCGACGACGATTAGCAATCGAAGAAGATCTCAAAGTCTCTCTCGATTCGGTTCTGCGTCTTCGTCACAGATCTTGTGGTTCGCTTCACGTCTTATCATCCTTGCCGTCACGATTTGGTCACGGTCCAACCCCCCTCATGAAACTTCTTTAATGGGCGCCGGCGGTGGCCTTCGCCGCGACCTCAGCACTCACTCCGTGGCGGATCGTGACTTTTCAAGCTTCAACTGACACGATTCAACGGTTCACGCTCGGTAAATCCCGGTGTACTTTTGAGGCTCGAATCTCAGAATCCGGTTTGGATTTGTTTCCTTTGTCTCAAACTCTTCTCTGTTTTTCTTCAGTTTTTGGTTTGTGTTGGTTGAAGGATGTGGAAGTTGTGGTTTGAATATGAATGAGGGTGGAAGAAAAAATGAGGTCGGATGTTGTTGCTACTACTGCGGTTAACGGAAGAAAAAAAGGTGGAGTTGGTTTTTAGACGAAGGGTTGTTTGTGTGATTGCCGATGGAAAGGCTCGAAGAAAACGTTGAGATTGAGGAGGAAATGTTATTTCGTTTTTATGGCATGATCAAATTGTTGGTCTTGAAATGGGGATCTTAGTTTGAGAGGTCTTGAAAGTGTTTATGCAGAAAAGATGATTATTTATTTATGTTTTTTTTTCTCTTTTTTTTTCGGAAAATCAAAAGGAATATTGTTGTTTATGAGACAAGTGGTGTGCGTCTTGGAGGAGCCTCCCCAAAAAAAGTTGTTGCAGCAGGTTTTTCTTCGCAAGAGTGTGAGTGTTGTGTAGTGGCATGAGCAAAGGCAGACGTTTCTTGTGCGTGGTGCTTATGCGGAATTGCTGAAGTGGTGGGCCCATGAGATTGAAATACAATGCTGCAAATTGGGTGTGTATTGAAGCATGATGGAGACCCTTTGCTGACTGCCTTTTCCTGATGCAAAATATGTATTATATTTATTCCCTCTAATTTTGAATTTTGTGCTTTTAGACCAAATAAATAAATAAAAACAAAAATCAACTGCATTCTTGTTTGGACTTTGTTGGAATAATGATGAATAAATGGGCTTGGTAATAAATGGGCTAAAATAATAATATGGATTAAATGAGAGTTTATTTTTGGTAATGATAATAGGTATGGATAAAATATATGAAAAAATTAATTGGTGAGAAATGTAAAAAAAGTATAAGGATAATTGGTTAGAAATGAACAATCAAAAGAAGAATTTAATTTGTAGTGATTTAGGAATTTGGAAAAAAAAATAGAATTTAGATATTTCTGGGATTTTGATAAAACAGATTAAGAAAATGGACATGAAAATAATGAAAAATGGTTTATTGGATATGAAAAGTGGGTAGCGATTTGGGATTTATGGAATGGATATGGAATAGAAAATCGGATAGAAATATGGACAATGATTAAAAAACGATGGATGTGATAAACGATGGATAGTGATTATTGGACAATCAAAACAAATTGGGTAATAAAAATGGTTTAAGAAGTGGATATTCGGATAATTGAAAATAAGGACGTGGTGAAATCGTTGTGATTTAGGATATAAAAAAAATGGTTAGGAAATGATGGAAATTGCGAGTATGTATCAATTGGACATGAACTAAACCAAAGGCCATTGGTGCACAATACACTTGAGGTTAATCCAACACCAAATTATTACTAACTTCCACACGCCTCAGATGAAACAAACACGACCGCCACATAACAACTTGCAATTGAAACAACAACCCTCTGAATCACTTTGAAATCTTGACTTGATTATTGAACTTGATGACGAAACCTGAGACATATACTTGAAATTTCTTTGAGAATGAAGATAGCATGAGATGCTGAGAAGACGAAGATATCCTTGTAACTTGATGAGGAAGAGAATAGCCTGATGATGGGCCAAATACATAGTGAATAGTCCTTGCAGACGTGAAATTCCTGAAGACTGATAAATCAGGGAAATAAACCCTAATTATGTGACAAGAGCATGACAGAATAATTCCACTGAGGGTTGTATAGTCGAAAACTTGAATTCTCTGATAATCCACAAATAGGACGCGAAACCCCAAATCCTCTGATGACCATGATCCCATGTCTCAGGAGCCAATGCAAATGATATGAATTCTAAATGTTAATGATCTAATGGAAATGCAAATGAGATGCAAAACGAAAAGCCAGAATAAAAAAACAGAAAAGCCAGAAGGCAAATTTGGGGTGTCTACAACTGCCCTTATTCAATCAACTGTTAATCTAAAAAAGGTGGTAGCACGGGCTATCATCCGTTCGAAATAAACAGTGATTGAATACCAAAAAGACCCCAAAATTTACACTCTGCAGGAGAATGCAGAAATGGGAAATAAACCCAACCAAATGACGCTTTGGTGATTGCAGCAGAGAAAAAGCAAACGAGCTTCTTCCAAGTTGAAACTGGTAGCTAGATATCAGGAATACTTTGACAGACGAGTCTTCTTCAAACAATCCTATTACGCCAAGAGCTGGACATACGAGTCCTCAAACACTTTGCAAGAACATATGACTTGAGACAGACGAATCTCCTTCGGATATACCTGTTACGCCAGGACCGGGATGCACTTAAGTCTGTGGGATAGACACGCATAATCAAGGTAGACTAACCTTCTTCATATATTATCCGTGGATATATGGTACAAGACAGACGAGTCTTCTTCGAGCAAACCTGTGACGCCAGGTGCAACATTAATAATTGGTGCTTGAGACAGACGAGCCTCCTTCGAATATACCTGTTACGCCAGGACCGGTAACCATTTTGACATTTATTCCCACAGTCAGGATTTTAAACCTCTTCAATACAGACGAGTATTGGATGATCATCAAGAGAACACAAACGAGTGCCACAAGTCAATGATAGAGACGAATATTAGCCACTGGTACAAACAAATACCAGAAAGTCAAACACAGACGAGCATTGGAGTAGCAATACGGACGAGTACCAGAGTAATTATCAAATCGATACAAGATATAAGCTAACATAGACGAGTGTTAGGAATGATACAGACGAGTATCCCAACAATGCAGACGAGCTTCAAACAGATAATAAACACAGACGAGTGCCGGAGAATGCAGACGAGCAACCACAAATATTACATACCAAACATAGACGAGTGTTGGGTAGTGCAGACGAGCAATTAATCATCAAACATCAAACACATACAAGTGTTAGAAATTGCAGAAGAGCAACAACAAATATCAAATATCAAACACAGACGAGTGTTGGAGGATGCATACGAGCAATAACAAATTGAGAACACAGACGAGTATCGGGGGATGCGGAAGAGCAACAAGCAAATATCAAACACAGACAAGTGTCAAGTACCAAAAGGACGTTACACGCAGACGAGTATTGGGAAGTGCAGACGAGCAACACAAATTACAACCATGGGTAACTGTTGGGGAAAGAAAACGAGCAATAACAAAGAGTGAACACAAACGAGTGTTGGGCAATGCTGACGAGCAACTACTAAACATTAAACACAGACGAGTGTCGGGAAATGCAGTCAAGCACAAACAAATACCCAACACAGACGAATGCCAGGAAATGTAGACGAGCACAAATAGATACCCAACATTGACAAATGCCAGGAAATGCATACGAGCAACAACAAAGTGCCCTGATTGGCAGCAACAACCTCAATTCTGCAGGGGATGACCAAGTCAAGAGTTTTGGACGATGTTTAACTTTGACTGGGGATATGAATAATTGTATGTGTCATCACATTGGCCAAAAATAAATTGGCAACTTCTCTGGGGAATATTTCAATGATGGTTGTAAACCCCAATCACGACCTCTGTGGGGAAATGACAATCTTCAGACTCGGCTGGGGAAGATGCTTGATCAAATACTCTAGATGAAAAGAGAACTCTGACAATTCTAACTCTGCGGGGAAGCAAAGTTTTCAACTGCCTGCTGAGAATACTTCACTATGGAAAGGTAACTCTGCTTGGGGACGAGAATGATTCATTTAGCTTTGAAGTTCTGCTGGTGATATCTCCTGCTCTAACTCAGTTGGGGAAATGTCAACCCTCTGGCTTAGCTGATGAAAAGGTTTGGCAATGCTCTGCTGAGGAGAGACCTTGCTGGAGAATCAAAATAAGCCAAAATATGCCCCAAGTATAGTATGACAGATGTGTTGGAAAGATATGCCAATAAAAATTGAACTTTGAACTGTGGAGAATACCAACTCTTCGCGAGGAAACCTTTCGGCTGAAGGAAAATTTTATGCTCGGGGAGGAAATAAACTTCCAATGCCCTGCTGGGAAAATAAATACCAGACATTCCCTGAGAATTAACTCGGTGCTTCAAGCTTCTGAGCTCAATAGTTTCATACTAATTGTCATGAGTGAACAAATGTTCCTTTACTCCTCAAATTATGCCAGACTGCATCATCGATGAAAGGATTTCCTTTAGAGGATTTTACAGAAGACCTGGCGTCTAGAATTGCCCAGTGTCTTCAAACTCTCGCAGAAATCAAATGGATCTTGAGATAACTGCCCTAGATTGCGCCTTGTAACGATTCTGCCCCACATCAGAGAGAAAACAGAAACCATGCGGTATGAAGGTGCAATGCAAATGATGCAAGATGTAAATGTATGCTCATGATGCTAAGGATATGAATATGCAAGCCACGGGAGAAATAATGAAACAAGGATGGTTGGGCCCTAAGGCAAGGTTGATAAAGTCTTTTTTGTATATATATATATATATATATATATATATATATATATATATATTTTGGTTGCCAAGCAATTGGACTTTGAAGGTGAGATACCAGATGAGTGTAAACACCCCAAATTTGCCCTCACTCATTTCACCATGGCTTGTGATTCTTTTCATTTGCATAAATTCAATCATATCATCTCACATTGCATTTTTGCTTCATTGCATTAGTTCAAAGTCATTTGCATCTAGGGTTTCTGATTTAAGCAATCTTTGAGCCATTTAAGACACTCCAAAGGTCTTCAATCATCTCAAGAGGGTCCATGTATGTTCAAGCATCATATTATATCCTCCCAAGATCAAGAAGGTCAGAAAATCATAAGAACTGAGAAAGGCATGGAAGCAGAGTCAGGCTTAACTGCACAGATGACCTAAAATTAGGGTTTTGATTTCAAAGGCCATAACTCCGAATTTTTTTGGTCATTCTTGTTTCTATTGGTCTCTATATGTTATAAGGATCATACATACCAATTTTCATGAAGAAATTCAATGGGGAAGGCATCTGATCAATAGATGACTTCTTGAACAAGTCAGTGCAAAATCAGGGCATCTGAGGCCCCTAATGACACAACCAAAGGGTCTTCTCCATCATTTTGGATGTGTATGATCTTTATTTAATCTTAGAAGAAGTTAGAAGTTCATAAAATTGAATAATTTCAAGCCATTTGCAAAGTTGCCATTTTGGGAAAGTGACTTGTAATACAAACTTGCCATTTTGGGAAAGTTTTTCAACCTCCTCTTTTTGATTCAAAAATGCTTCAAATGAAAAATTATTGGTCATGAAAGTTGTAGATTGGATCATTCCCTTTTCAAAAAGTACAAGAACTTGATCTAATTCATCATAGAACTCAAGTTATGGCCTTGCAAAGTTGGGAAAAATCACTAAATTTCATTTATGTACCAAAGAGGGAAACTTGCAAAACCACTTACCAAAGCATTTTGTGACTTCAAACATACTTCTAACCATTACTCAAACATAGTACATGACCTATAAATCAGAATTTCCCAAAGAATTGCATCATTCTATGCCTTGAACATCAAGAAATTGCAAAAGGGCCAAAGCTTCACATAATTGCAAAACATCACACAAACTTCATCCCACTTGCTGAATTGCCTCAAAGCCAATTCCATGGACCTCCCTAAAGTCAGCTGCGCAGGACACCCCATTGTCCTTGGCCTGCCATGAGCCCATACCTCCAAAGACAACTTTGTGGACTTTATGCATTTTGCTCCATACCAATCACACTGCTCCACAACAACTCTCTGACCTATCAAGGATTGGTATGTGGACCTCAAGCAACCCAACACATAACACAACACAAGCTGAAACCTCCAAGAACTCAGCATTCACCAAAATCCTCTCTTATGCATTTCTCTTCGAAACACATAACTCAGCCAACAAATCTCTAAACTTCTTCCACCATTCAACTCCATATTCATCACTGATCATTTCCCACCCTTCATTTTGCCTTGAAACACCCTGTATCAAAAACACGATTTTCACATTTCTTGAACTGAACTTCAACCAACTTCACATAGAGGCCATTTAAACTCCAACCAAGCATTGCAAACTCTTCGGGGGAGTCATTGGAGGTGATTTGAGGCAAAGAACTGGTCAGCAAGCTCCTGGGTTGAAAGCTTCACTTCAGGTTGCCATGGAATTTATTTTTCCAGAACTTCCTTTTTATGTTATAGAATGATTCTATGTGTTCCCCTGATTGCCATGATATGTTTTGTTTCGAAAATGGTTGAGTTTTAAGCATTTCACAAGCTTCTGAAATTTTTGTTTGATTTTCCGTTTTGCTTCGATTCAAGATGTTCATGTGAAATAAATGAAATTTGTTGGTTAATTCGTGTTTAGAGTGAGGTGAGGATCATTTCTGGAGAGTTTGATGCATTTATTTTACGTATTGAGAGAAATTGAATTAGAGGCTGGCCGGAGAAGATGACCGGAACACTGTTCCGGTCACCTGAGAGTAATTAGGGTTCAGATTAGGGCTTTAATCATAATTAGTGAAGTTTGAATATTAGCCATTCAGATGCGCGCGCTGGTCAATTCCCGCCCCCTAGGTTTAAATCCTTGCCCTCAGATCAATTGACTTTCATTAAAATTCATTTAATTTTCATTTAATTTGCATTTTCTTTATCATTTTATTAAAATAGCAAAACTTATCTAAATTTTTTTATTTTTTGCATCATGGTTCTAAATATTTTTCTCAACCATAAAATAATTTTTATTTTATTTTTTGCATAAAATTTGTATTTTTAAAATATTTTAATGTTTATTTTAATTAATTAATGGAAATTAATTAATTAAAATACCATTTAAGTTTCTAAAAATCACCAAATAAATCACATTGTATCTTGACACATTTAGAGACATTATCAAACCATTCATACAAATTTCTTTTTGGTTATTGATCCATTTTGACATTTTTCTTTTGATTAAGGGTTCTTTAAAATCAATGTTTTGACCCTAACTTAGAAAAATCTTTTCTGCCTAACCATGAAGAGTTTGATAATGGTTCTTTTTGCATTGCATTCCACATATCATTTAGTTTCTAGGATAAAATTGTCATGAATTTATCTTTCATTTTTGATTTGTTTTGCATTTTTCTTGGTGAGGTACCTTAAAACCCTAGGAAACTTAGAAAAATCATACGTCCTTTAGGGTTTAGCTTCTGACCTTCCCCTTTGGGCAGTGAACTTTTATAGGTTTAGGGTACCTTTGATCGTATTTTCAATTTTTTATCTTGTCATTTGCTTCTGATTTTGAATTTTGCATTGCATCTTGTACATAAACCCTAATTTTTTGCCTTCATTTGCATTCATTCTTCATATGCTTGTATACATGAACTTGCCATGACATTTTGTGCATCCAAATGACATGTAAGACATATTAGGGCATATTAGAATCATGTTTGATCATTGCATCATCCATTTACCATTTTATGCATCCATTTCATTTCATAAGTTTTCATGAACTTTCATGCTTCTTACATTGTCTCATTTGCATTCTCATCCTT
Organism: Lathyrus aphaca; assembly: GCA_963966055.1. Lineage (NCBI taxonomy): Eukaryota > Viridiplantae > Streptophyta > Magnoliopsida > Fabales > Fabaceae > Lathyrus > Lathyrus aphaca. The sequence goes on from OZ014519.1 coordinate 618,997,725, forward strand.
TGTATGATCACCTCCATCTCATAACATACATTTGTGCCATCTTTTTGCATCATTAGCATGATAAACATGCTTCTGGTTTTGGTTTGCATCATTGCATACTTTTCATTTTCATTTTATCTTCATTTTTCTTTCACTAACTTTTCAGGTGGTAAGTGTTTGAGAAGTGAATTTGCCTTCACTTCTAACCATCTATTATCATCTCTCTTATGCATTCATTGCTGCATTATTACTTGTGTATTAGAGTGAGCTTGCTCATTCATGCTCTTTCTCCTCACTTTCTTTCTTCAAGCAACTTGTCTTCTTAAGTGAAGCAAGTTGTCTTGCTTCTTGCTGCTTCTTTTCATTTCACCTGCTTCTTCCTTGGTGGTTCTCTTGAAGATCTTCTTGCAAGCCTCATAAACCCTAGGAACAACCAAGCATGATCATAATTAGGGTTTGATTAGTCCCCCATTATTTTTACCTTTGTGTCATCTTTGAGTTTTCTCTTCTCACCTCTTAATCAAGGACTAAACCCTTAAGGCTTTAAGACTTTGTGATTAGGGTTATGCCTGTATCCTTCTATTAGGATGGAGTGTATAACTTTAATCCTAAGTGTTAAACCCTTAATGTGTTTAACTCCTTTAATCAATCCATTTAATAATCACTAAGACAATAAGCTTGTAACTTGGGCCTTGCATTAAGGTTCTAATTCTTCTTTAATTGGTTAAGAAGGACTAACCCTAGTGTTAATGGACAAGTCCCCCTCAAGTTGTCTTACCAACCATAAAATCCACTTCTTAATCTTACCATTAACTAAAATCCACTTTAATAAAGGCTTTTTTTGTCATGAGGTTAATCTCTAATCATGGATTATGTTGAGGAGCCTTCCTCAGCTTAAATGTTCTCATCTATTATCCTTCTATTAGGATGGTGTAATGAGTCCATTAAATCCTTGATTATGGCTTAAACTCGTTACTTAACACTAAACAAAAACTCAAAAAAACATCTAAATAATCACAAGTAGGTTAATGATCTTAATCCTACACCATGGTGATTAAGTGTGAGGTGCTTACTTCATACTTAAGGTACTCTCATTACCCCTAATCAGAGGGAGGATGTGATGAGTTTACTAACCCCTTGGTTTAGGCTTAAGCTCATTTTCTTATGACAAACTCCAAAAGTAATAAAAGATTGAAAATACCAAAAACAAACAATAATCGTCTCCTCTGGGATTCTTTTCTCACCTCATTCACCCATAAACTTGAACTTGCTTCTTCCATCTAATGCAAGACAGTTTGCACCTGAGCCAGACAGGTCATACACTTGAGCATAGACAAGTAAGCAGTTCATCAATAAATTTTTCTTTCAGTCTCTTTGAGTCGAACTACGGTGTTCTGACTTCCTCATTGCATGAGAGGATACGTAGGCATAACTTAACAGTTATAGAACAAAAGTCTCTGTGTCTTCCCCCTCTTTCAGCATTCTTTTCAAAGCCTTAGTTCTTGAGCATTCACCCTTTTGCACTGACACCTGTACATTCTTTTCCAGCTTTTGCACACAGATAGCACATACACTACCCCTTTAAACACAATCTTGTAAGCGTGAATCCCGTCGAGTACAACGGACAATCTGGGTGCTAATACCTTCCCAGGTTGTAACCAACCCCCTTTCTCAGTTTCTCTGGTTCGCAACCGTCTTATCCATCTTTTCTTAGGTTTTTGCAGCATTACCTTTCCTTCGGGATAAAAATTCCTAGCTGGCGACTCTTTTCTTTTCAGTTCACCCTTGTGTGTTCTCTCCGCTCACCGACCGTTCGCGTCTGTACCCCTTTTGACCAGGTGTCATTTGGTGGGAGGGACAACGAGAACTGATTTATTAAAGGTAGGCCAACAGACGAGAACTGATGGGCAAAGAATAAGTCGTCAGATGGGAACTGACTCCTTGGGGTTCATTGTCAAACGAGAATTGACTCTGAAAAAGAATGACTACCAGAAGAGAACTGGCGTTCAACTGGTTAAATGAAAAGGTGACCAGACAAGAACTGGTTAAAAGAATCTCCTACCAGACGAGAACTGGTATTTGAAGTTGGTTTGCCAGACGAGAACTGGACTTTGGGTTTGTCTGCCAAATGAGGACTAGACTTTGAAACGGTTTTCCAGATGAGAACTGGAATTTGGATGGTCAAGAAGTTGGGGTTACAAGGCCCTACGGTGTCAGGTTGAAGTTGTAGGGGGTGGGATGCCCGATGCATTTATGATGCGTATGCTTTACATGCTCGAGCGAAGCGACATGAATAACGTATGCAAATGATTTATGCAATTCTTATGAAAAGCTAGAAAAACTCCCAAGGATGGGGAAAAGGTCATATGTGACAAGGCTTCTGGTTAAGAAGGGTGACACGACGAGGGTGGGTAGCATGATTCCCCGATACTTGTCCTGAACTCGGAGATTTCCGATATAACTTGCTCTGTGAAGATAAAGTTGCCCCTGTCTGGTGAGTCTCTGAATAGACTATCACTGATTATACGATTCTTGGCATGGCAGACTCGGATGTCCTCTCGAGGAGAGTTGCACTTAGTGATCTCTGGAAGTGTCCTACCCCGATATGAGAGTGGAAGCGATCTGACTCATTCTGACTGAGGATTGGAAGAATATATCTTTGGTCAACAGAAAATCCGGGTGGCCTTCCCCTGTTAGGTAGATTCAGCTTTGATCAACAGACTCTTGGATGACGTCCCGCCGACAACTGATGCTTGGGAACTTTCTTTACCCTGACAGATTCCTTGGTCGACAAAACCAATGGATAACATGCCCCTGATCCATAGGCTAACCAGATGCTATTTACTCTAGCTATCATTGTTGAATGATCAAGCTCTCCTCATGATTGCTCTTTGTAGGAATTTCCCTGATGTCACAGACTGACTTGCAATTAAAACTGTTCATTCACAAATGGTAATTTTAATGCAATTCACATGCAAGTTTTTTTTGAAAATTTAAGGAGTTGAATGTTGTGATAGTGTGTGGCAAATGGACGATTAGTCCAAACGTAGTGCTGAGTTAGCAAATCATTAGGAGTCACTTTACGCAACCTTGTCGCAGTATGCTTTCAGAATTGAACCTGATTCAATTAGGACTTTCAAGGGTTATGACGTGGTCTGGTTCACGGTTTTAGAAAGAAGGATTTATGGCTCAAAGTTTATCTGTGCCCACCCATTCTCCTTGATGTTCTCCGGTCCTATGCTCAGCTAATTTGGCCTGAGCGCTCACCTCTCGAAAGGGTTTTTTTATGGTTGTGGAACCAATGACGTTGACGGTTTACGCACCAATGAGGTTTCTTAGAGTAACAGTCACCCCTTCCGACTTTGTGTCTATAGTCACACGACTTTGTTCTTATGGAATATTTTTCTTTCTTTGATTTTTTTTACTCCCTAACTTTTTCCTGGACTGATTCTTTATGAATTTTTTTGATTTTGAAGTCCATCCGGATGCCCTAACTTTTTCCTAAGTCATTTGTTCTCATTTATTTTCTTTGACTTAGCGGGCTTTATTTCTCTTTTTTTTTCTTTTGATTTTTGATTTTTTTTTAACAAATCGTGTGACACTGGTTATCATGACTTGCTGAAAGGGTTGTGACTGCCTCATTCCTTTGAGGGGTAACCATTGTGGTTCATGTCCCTGTCCTCTTGAGGTGTGATGAATAAAAGGTAATGGATCCTCTGATGCACACTCCTTTGGAAATTTGAACGCTCAGTCAAATTAACTGATGACTACCTTGCCCCGGGTTGAATGTGAGGGTTTTTTCGTTTAGAAAAGAAACTCCTACTTCTAGGCTCAAAGGGGTTGACGAGGGTCTATCTCCCTTATATCTCCGGTGTTTGGGAATTGAAACAATGCTTGTACATCGTCAGCAGGTTCTAAACCGAAAGCATACCTTCAACAATTATGGGTATTCAGTTGTCATCATCCTCCCTCAAACCTGCTAAACAACAGTGAAATAAGTGGAAGGTAAATGGATGCATTTTTTTCTTTTTTCAATGCAAGTAAAGAAAAATGAGCGAATGCGACATAATTGATTCAAAAGGTTCAAGATCACTACATTATCATTACCATTCAAAATAACAATGCTTAAAAGACAAGTAGCTGCTACCAGGAAAGAAACTATAATGCAAATGATAAAAAGGATACAATGATCACCAATTCCGATGACACCTTCTTGTATGGATCACTGAAATCAGAAGAAGCTCCTTCGAAATCTTTGAACTCAAACAGGTGAGAGGTTGACGTGCACAGCCAATCTTCCTTCTGGAAAGGATAGGTACCCCTTGTCGATCAACTGTTGTACTTTGGCCTGAAAAGCTTTGAAATCTTCAGTTGAATGCCCCATTGATCCACCATGATACCCACACTACTCATGAGGATTGTACTCTGGAGGGTACGGCTCAGACAATGGCTTGAGAAGCTTAGGAACCACCAAAGAGCTCTGAATTAAATGTGGCAAAAGTTCACTATACGCCATTGGAACTGGATGAAGAGGAGCATTCCTTCTTTCCAGGTTGTTGCGAGGCCTAGGCTGGCTCTGATATTGATTCTGAGGTCTTCGACCATGAGCTTGCAGATTTGTACGAGGAGGAGTCCAAGGTTTCTGGTATGGTGCTCTGAGCATTGCTGAATGCCCATAAGAGTAGCCAGACACAGGAAAAGATGATCTCTGAGAAGATGTTGGTCTAGAATATTCAATGTTTGCCATGTATGCACTGACGTCATACCATTCTTCCTCTTGGGAGCTAACAACAGACTCATCTTCACTAGCTGGGATGTTCGAAAAGCCCTGGATCTTTCCATTTTTGAGTAAACTTTCAATGCATACTCCAACTATCATCAAATAAGAGAAGCTTGATGTCCCAATGCTACTCATTCTTTCCAAGTATGGACCTTGCAAGGTGCCCACAAACAGGTCCACTAATTCTCTGTCTGAAAGTGGTGTAATACCTCAAAATTTGCCCTCTCATTTCCCCAACGTTTTGCATAGCATGTAGCATACATAAATTCATAAAATAACCAAAAACATTGCATCATAACCATCACAACAGGGGCATAGGTTTGTGATCAGTGAACAAAGCAACTGAAGGCTATACAAAGGCAATCAAAGGACCACAAAGCTTCTCAACCTTGTGCAAATGGTCCACAATATCCCACAAGTATTCACTTGAAGCCACAAGTCCTATACAGAGGTGTTTTGATCAGGGGAGGCAAGCAATGCAACGTTTCCCAGCAAAAAGGAGTCAGATAAGGGTTTCTAATGAAATGGGCTTATCAATGAGACTTTGGTCCAAGCATGGTTTCATGGTTCTCTACATGATGTCAAGTACCTATGTTTCAAATTTCACCATTGGACTCATTTTGGAAGGCCCTCAATTGTTCAGTTGATTGAAAATCAGAAAATTGGAGAAAAGTCAACCAGGATGAGTAAAAGGTCAACTCTTGAATTTTTGGGATCAAAATCATAAAATTATGATCACAAGGCTCTTAGGGACCAATTTTAATCAAGAAAGAATGGAAAAAATCAAGAAAACTAAAACTTACCATTTTTGGAAAGTTTGGGTTTCCAAAAATGGCAAGTTTTGGTCACTGTTGTAGCCACTTCAAGAGAGGTTTTTTCCCAAAAAAAAAGTCCTATGAAAAGTATACCTTGATAAAATGAAAGAGGACATCCTAAGCTTCAAAACCATATGTGGAACTCCTTCATAGGATCAAAATTGAGAAAGATATGGCTGTTCAAAGTTTGAAAAAAAAAACAAGGCAATACAACAGGATGAATCGATTCATCCATGTATGAATCGATTCATAACAGTTAAAAAACTATTATGAATCGATACATCCATGTATGAATCGATTCATAATGCGTTTTTTTGCTAAAATTAGCTTTCTCTTCAGTATGTATCGATGCATAACCTTATGAATCGATTCATGATGCTGTTTTTTGCCATTTTGCTGCTGTTTTTGATGCAAAATAAGGGGGAATACTATGCTATCTTTGGGGTTGAACGTGGAAATGATTGGTGCACATTCTATAGCTCATTTAGCTTCACTTTGGCCTCAATTCAAGCTTCACCATTGTTGCTACATCAAAGTGGTCTTCACCACAAGTGTTCATGAGCTAGTATACTAAAGAAAGTTCTAGAAAAGCCAGCTCACCCTCTTCTACCACATTCTAGAGTTTTCTACGACCTTCCAAGGAGTTCTAGAATTCTCTAGAATCCCAACTAACTCCTAACCTAAGCCAACTCCTAAGCTACCTCCAAGCCCAAACCTCATGCCAAACCAATGCATTATATAAATCCATCTCCTCCCAAAGCTAAGGGTAATCAACAATAATCACCACAAATCACTCTCTCCCTCATTCTTCACTCAATCACCATTTTCACAATCCAAAATTCATCACTTTCTCTCCCACTTTTCCACCATTTTCACCATAGCTTTTCAACAAAAGTTCTTCAAGTTTCACATTGAAACTTGAAGGTCTTAAAGCTTAGCCTCCAACTTCCATTGAATTGAGCTTTGTGGGAGAAGAAGCTACTGGTTTTTGGTGAAGATTGCGACTTATCAGAAGTGATTAATCGAGAAGCGTCAAGACCGAATTGCATTTATTTTGCATTCGCGGATTATCCGGTTTTCTTCTCCATTCGCACTCCGATTCATTGCAACAATTACCGAAACACTACTCCGTTTCGTAGGTTGGTGATTTAACCATTATGCTTTAATTTATCCTCTTCATCTCGCCTTAACGGCATTCTTCGCACGATTTTCGATTATGTTTGCGTTATACCGTTCATTTTCGTTTTCGTTGCTTTCTTGCTTGCAATTTGCATTTGGATTATTAGAAATTAGATTTGTAGTCAAATCTAGGTCCTAGTAGGTGTAAAGAATCCCTTGTAAATAGGAAAAACGGTTCTCGTCGTAGGAATTTAGATTTTAGCCTAGTTGATAGCTTAGTCTTAATTCTTCATGCCTATCACCCCCATACATGTTTAGGTACTGATTTTAGGGAATTTTTAGGTCCATTTCCAGTAGCTAATTCCCCCATTTCGAGTCGTTTCGACACGATTCCGTTCATGTTGCATGTTATGCATTTTTGTGTTTCTTTGTGCATAGTTTAAGTTCTTGCATTTTGTCACCATGTTCATGCACCATTAGGCATATAATAATCATATTGCATTCTGTTTTTACATGTTTGTAATGCCTCAAATCATTTTTTTTATTCCATTATGTTGATGTATGTTGCATTTTGCATAATCATATGTATGTGCATTTGGTTGCATTTTGTTGCATATTTTCCATATCAATTCAATTCTGAATTTTGCATTGAGTTTAGCATGTTTGTTGAGCTATCATGTTGCATGTTCATAATCAATAATCATCATGTGCATATACCATGTTCATGTACCATTCTTTTGCATTACTTGTTGCATAATCAACCATGTGATGCATTCTTGCATAATCTTCAAAATATTCATGTTCTTGCATTTTTATATGATGATCCATGTTCAAATTTAGTGCATTATTCATTGAGTTTGTGCATTAAAATATGAAAATAATCAATTCTGGATTTTGCATTACATAGCTGTTTTTTGCATAAGTGCTGTAAAATACATGCTGTTTGTTATAAATTCATGCTGTTTGGGACTTTTAACACCTGTTTTTGCATGCATATAGGTGTTGTAAAATGTGTGCTATTTGTTTGTAGTGCATGCTGTATTTTACCTTTTACACCTACTTTTTCATGTTGCATGATAGCTGTAGTATGTTGTTTGTGTTATGCTTTATTTTCATAGCTGTTTGTGTGTTTGAGTGCTGTAAATAGTTGCTGAATTTTGGTCTAGCATAGTGTAGGCACCCTTAAACTATAGATTGAGTTTAGTTTAGGTCCAAGAGCCTTAGGATTTAATTGTTGTGTGTTTGCTTTATTATTTTTGTAATAAAATGCACACTAATCATTTGTTTTGTAGTGGGGAAGATTGAGGTAAGTTTCCTTCATCCAATCCTTTATTTTTATGCATTTTCTTTTATGCATTTTAAATTCATTTTTCCTTCCACATTTGTCTTTGGTAGGATCCCCCTTTGTTAGGACCAACTTACCTTCCTTAGGAAGTAAGTTGTATCCTATTTGTTTCTTCTTTTTTTTCTTTCCTTTTGCTCTTTAGGAATAGAAAACCTCATTAACCATAGGACCTCTCTTGTAAATAAACAAATAAAATTAGGATTGAGTCTTAGTCCCTTAGATTTTGTCCTTTTCCAATTCGAGTCATTCTTTCTCACCTCATAAAGAAAAACAATAAAACACTTAATAAAAACCGAACAATCTTGTACGACACGAGACTTTGTTGCGGAGTGTTTATACGCGTCCTGTTCCGGGGCGAGGTGTAAATACTTCCCGCGATGGATAGGTCTTAGTAAAAGATAGTTCACAAACAAATTCAAAACACTTCTTTTAAAAGACAAAAACAAATAACAAGCGACTATCCTGCGGGAACTTCTTTTCTCATCTCATTCCCTCACAACGCGAACTCGCGACGACTTGTCTCATTTGCAAGACGGTAAACGCACTCGTACCAGACGAGCCTGCAACACCTGAGCATAGACATACGCAGTTCCAGCTGTAAAAAACACAAACAAATAGTTCCCGCCTTAGTTAGGAGAACTACGTCGACTCTGATCCTCATTATCCCGATGAGGTACGTAGGCAGCGGGGTAGGGCCCGTTCGAGCACATTCTTTATTTTCCCTACATTTCCCTCTTTATTTTCATCTTCTTTTTTCAGTTTCTTTCTCATTTCATTTTCCATCCCAGTTAGCAGTTCATTTGTTCAGCAGCAATTATATTTTCCTCACCCTTTGAAACAAACAAGCAAGCGTGGATCCCGTCGGGTACGACAGATGATCTGGGGTGCTAATACCTTCCCAGGTCGTAACCGACTTCCGAACTCAGATCTTTGGTTCGCAGGACCTTGTCCTTTCCTTCTTCCTCAGGTTTGTGCAACATTACCTTTCCCATTCATTCGGGATAAAAATGTCTGGCTGGCGACTCTAACCTTTTCCGCGCCACTTTCGCGTTTGTACTAGGATGAAAATCCCGGGAGCGACAGCTGGCGACTCTGCTGGGGACATAACCTGATTCTTCCGGTTTCCCTTGTAGAGTCAATCCTAGCGCCTGTTTGGATTCGTTTCTTTGGGTGTTTATGTGCTTATTGCTGAGTGCTTTAGTTTAGCTTTACTGTGTTTATTTACAGTTCTTTACAGCTTTACTTTACCGCATTTATTTACCGCTTTCAGTATTTTATTTTCCATGCATCATATTATACTGGACTGTCTGGCTGTGCTGGTTTTCATTTTTTCTGTGGGGTGGGAGTTACTGTGAGATAAGCCAACTACCCGGCTTGAGTGCACTATAGGATTAGCGTGGACATGTTGTGCTCGCATGGTTACATGATGAGTGGTGATGTGTTCCACACCCAGGTTGCGACTGTCTTGGGACTATTCTGTGTGGGGGTTCTTCCCCACTTCAGGATACAACCTTGATGGTTATGTGCAGCTGGGGACCGATCATTGAGAACCTTAATGGAAACAACCCTCTCCAGTGATGACAGTGGCAGACCACATTTGTTGGCAAACCCACTCGCATCCGAGGGTCCATTGGGAACTCGCATAGGATGGCCTGGTTCTCTCATAGGAATTCAGTTAAAGCAAAACTGTTCGTATGACGATAGTATTGTACCCTTCGGGATGAATGTACTATTGTTTCTCGATTCAGTGCTTGAAGCTGGAGACTTGTGAGGGATGCTTGTTTTTCCGGACTCAACTGAGACCTCCCTGCGTAGTACATAATACCAAACTGATTCCCTGATTTGGTCATGAGCCATTTCTCGGAGATGGTGAACGTATTATTGCTATTCGGCTTTGAGAGTCCGTGATGTTGACCCGAGTAGCACACCCGTGAGATTGGGAGGGGTTTACAGGTTTGCAGGAACCCTGGTACCTTCAACATACCCACTTTGCCTTTGGTTCAGTTTTATGATCTGGATTTCTGGTCTTAAGATATGGATCCCGGATCAGAGGGATGATTATTGTGATATCTGGATTTTGAGACCTTGCACTGACACCTGATTATATGATTGGCACATCACAGACACTTCACTGATCACATGCCTTGTCTTGCATAAACATCATATCATCATTAATCATTTGTGTTTCTTTTATTCTCAGGGTCTACATTTATTCCCGGTTCCTGGCCATATTATTGCTTCAGAATGGAAGACGTCAAAAAGAGAACTGTGCACTACAAATTCTTCGATACCAAGATGGACTTGATCAACCAATTGGTGTCTCTGATTACCCCGGGTCATTTGAGCTACTTCAAGGAAAAGTATGGTGATATTCTGGATCTGGTATTCAACTTGGATAGTTCTCAGAGAAGCGCCATTCACACTTTGTTGCAGTATTACGATCCACGGCTTAGGTGTTTCACATTTCATGACTTTCAGTTGGGTCCTTTGCTTGAAGAATATGCTGAGATTATAGGAGTTTCAATCAAGGATCAGCTTCCTTTTAACTCGGAGATGATAAGACCGACTCACGATGACATTGCTAAGGCTCTTTATTTGAGCCCATCAGAGGTGTCTTCTAATCTGGTTTCCACCAAAGCAGGAGTACTTGGTTTTACCTTAGAGCTTCTGGTCAAGAGAGCTGAAGAATGTGCCGTGGAAAAGCAGTGGGATTCAGTTTGTTCCATCTTGGCGTTATCTGTGTATGGGATAGTTTTATTTGCCGATATGGACAAGTTTGTGGACATGAATGCAATTCATTTGTTCGTGTTGAAGAATCCGGTGCCCACCCTCTTAGGTGATTTGTATTATTCTGTGCATTATAAGAATGAGAAGAAGCGAGGAGGTCTTGTTAGATGTTGTGCTCCTTTATTCTACAAATGGGTTATGAGACACTTGCCTACTACTGAGAGTTTTGCTGATCCTAATTCTACTTGGGCTCAAAATTTGAGTACTTTGTCTGCTGGAGATATCAGGTGGTTTACTTTGAGGTTGAAAGGAAAGAATTTCATTACCAGTTGTGGTAATTACCCTAATGTGCCTTTGTTAGGAGTATCGGGAGGTATCAACTACAATCCCATCCTCTTAAGAAGACAGTTAGGGTATGCGCTCAAGGAGGTTCCTGATGAGTCTGAATTATTCCAAACCTTCTATTTTCCGGTAAAAGACAATCTTCCGTTGGTTCAAAAAGCTGCAGGTTCCTGGAAGATGATCAAGAGAAAAGGTATAGCATGTCTGGGCAAGAGCAACAATCGAATGTTCCCTGAATTTGAAGCCTGGATAAAGAAGGAGGTTCAAGCGGCTCTAGTCCCTTTTTCTGTACCAACTCCGCCTCCGGCAACGGTACCTTTGGAGGAATATCAGAAATTAGAAGCTTTGGTTAAGCAACTTAAGTTTGAAAATCAAGAGGCTCTTAATTCTTGTCAAAAACTGATGATCCAGAACCGTCGATTAGAAGATAGAGCTGTACAAGCCGAGGAAATAGTCTGTCTCAAGCAGAAGGACTTTGAAGATAGAGAGCTCTACTTCCGAAAAAAGGGGTTAGCTGAGACTCACAAGACGGCCCAGCGCCGAATAGAGAAGAAAGATCTTAGTGAAGCCAATGAAGCTGTTACCTTATGGCAGGAGAAATGGGACGACAATTTGAAGAAACAAAAGGAGTTAGACGCCAAGCACAAGCAGGAAATCAAAAGTCTTCAGGATTCTTTGGATAGGCAGAAAGAACTCCTCAGGAAGGCTTATCATCAAGAGAAGGACCGTCTCCAGCGCTTAGCAGAAAGTCAACAAGCATTGAAGGAAGCTCAAAAGGAAATTGAAGACTTGAAGTTGAAAGCTGATGTGAAAAGGTCGAAGGCTGAGTCGAGTCAAATCAAGGAGAATGAGGCAGCATTCCTATAGCAGATCGAGGAGTTACACGCTTCTTTCAATACGAGGGACCTCCTCATTCAGAAGCTCATTCAGGAGCCCGGTCATCCAAATGTAGTTCAGCTGTTCCAGAATGTCAAATGCTTTAGCTGGAGGTTGAAAGATATAGAGTTCCCTAGGGTTTAATTTCATGTTATTGTACTCGGATTACCCACAGGCTTGTTGTGGGATTCCCTATATGTGATGTACTTTTGTTGTTATTGTGATTGGCACCCTTCGGGGACTTTGTATTTTCAAACTCCAGTTTATATGATTTGATTTGTTCTGAATTTCTTGTTCGTTATTTGCACCGACACGGGGTAATGAGCACCAATTCTCCACAGCCGTCATTATGTTTGAATATTACTTGGGTCTTCTTCCCAATTCTTATCTTCTTAATGCCAGGACCGGAAACGGGAAAAGTCTCGAGAATAAAAGGAACACACTGCATTGCATACGCATCATTTGCATTTTGTTTTCGTCTTTGCAGGTTTTCTTCGGGATGTTTAATTTATCTGTGTTCAACAGGCAAAGATTGCGAGGGCCGCCAAGACCCGGTACCTTCGACATGATATCCCTCATCGGTACGCGACCCGCAGCAATCAAAGAACAACAATGGACGCCATGCAGACAGAACTCAATGAAGTCCGTACCAAGATGGCAGAATTTATGACCCTGATGCAAGGGATGGCCCAGGGGCAGCAGGAGCTGAGAAATGCGATTCAAGGGTTAACTCCTCCTAATACTAATGCTCAGGCAACCACTTCCGGAGGGCTAGGGGCTCCTCCCAACACCAACAACGGCTCAGGTGGACCTCATGTTCCAGATCCAGCTATGGCTACGTATGTTCCTGTGCACGATAGGCAGGAGGACCAATTCCAGTATTTCAACAACGATATGGGTTTCGGCGGTGATGGAAATCTTAATGACTTCTTGGTGCTTGCGGAGAAGGTCAAGGCCCTTGAGTGCAAAGACACTTTGGGGATTGACGTGTCAGATATGGGTTTAGTACATGGGGTGGTCATTCCACACAAGTTCAGACCACCTGCATTTGATAAATACAACGGCAGCTCCTGCCCGAAAACTCACCTACAGGCCTTCTACAGGAAGATTGCGGCCCACACGCGAGACGAGAAACTATGGATGTACTATTTCAAGGATAGCCTCTCCGGAGGATCCTTGGAGTGGTACATGAAGCTGGAGAGGAGCTCTATTAGAAGCTGGAAGGATTTGGGAGAGGCCTTCCTCAGACAATATCAGTATAACATTGACATGGCACCCAGCCGCACTCAGCTTCAGAGCTTAACACAGAGGAGCTCGGAGAGCTTCAAAGATTATGCACAGAGGTGGCGTGAGGTAGCCGCCCGAGTGCAACCACCCTTATTGGAGAGAGAGATGGTCGACCTTTTCCTGAATACCCTCCCAGGGCATTTCATGGAAAGGTTGGCTGGTTGTTCCTCAAGTGGTTTCTCGGACATTATCTTGACTGGAGAAAGAATTGAAAGCTGGCTCAAACAGGGGAAAATTCAGAATGGAGGCACTTCGGTGTCTGGTATCAAGAAACCCTTTGTCAAAAGGAGGGAAGGAGAAACAGGTGTAGTATACGCACAGAGGGGAATGATTAATCGAGGATATTATCAGCAAGTGGCCCCTGTCACTATTTCAACTCCACCCGTTCAACAACAGGTCCAGCCTCCACAGCCGCAGCGCTCACAGGGGTATCAACCAAGAGCCCCTCGTCCATACTACCCTCAGAAGCCGAAGGATAGACATTTTGAAGCTCCACCGATGTCTTACTCACAACTTTTAAAGAATCTCCTACAGCTTCAAATGATTCAGCTCCGGACCTTGCAACCTCCTTAGCCTGGCCAAATTCCTGAGGGTTATGACTTAAATGCTAGATGCGAGTTTCATTCTGGAGCTCCTGGCCATAGTACTGAGAATTGTAAAGCATTGAAGCATGTTGTTCAGGACTTGTTGGATTCTAAAGTGATCAATTTTGCTCCTTCTCCTAATGTGCTGCAAAATCCCATGCCTCGTCACAGGGGCACGGTTGGTGCAATTGATGAAGGGGAGAACTTGAATTTGGTGGATGATGTTGATGACTTGCAGACTTCAGTGGTTTCTATCAAGGTTTGCTTGTTGAAGAAAGGTATCTTCCCCTGATGTGAGGAAGATTGTTCGGAATGTGCTGAAGCTACCAATGGTTGTAAACGATTGAAGGCCGGAATCCAAGGCGTGATTGACGAAGGAGTGCTGCAGTTTGACAAGATCGTAAAAGAAAGTGAAGTATCCAAGTTCCTTCACGAGCCAGAGCGGCCCCGATTAACCATTACCACTACTGGACCCATAATGTACCAAAGTGACAGAGCTATTCCTTGGAATTATGGTGGTGAAGTATACTGCAACGGCCAGAGGCAAGAGTTGGCCACGACTAGTATAACCCCAGCTCAAGTAGAAAATGTTGGAGTAGGGGGTTTTACTCGAAGTGGAAGGTTGTTTGCGCCTGAAGCATTGAGAAACAATGTGATACCACCCAGAGATACTGCCGAAGCCCAAGCTAGAGCCAGAGGGAAGCAACCAGTAGTTGTCAATGATCCAACTCCATCAACTGATCCAGACCTCACCTTTGATAAAGAAGCTGAAGAATTCCTGAGGATCATCAAGAAGAGTGACTACAAGATCGTGGACCATCTGCAACAGACGTCGTCGAAGATCTCCATCTTGTCCTTGCTTATGTGTTCCGAATCTCACAGGAAAGCTCTCCTAAATATTCTGAACAAGGCATACGTGCCTCAGGATATTTCTATAAATCAGTTAGAAACGGTGGTGTCCAGCGTCAATGCCAGTCACGGATTGGGTTTCACAGACTTGGATTTGACTTCTGACGGGCGTGCTCATAATCGGGCATTGCATATTTCTCTGGAATGTAAGGGTGCAGTGCTTTCCCACGTGTTGGTAGATACCGGATCCTCTTTGAACGTTTTGCCCAAGAAAGCACTGATGAAGTTGGACTATGATGGAGTGGTTCTAAAGCCCAGTGATCTAGTAGTTCGAGCATTTGATGGGTCGAGAAGATCGGTGTTTGGAGAGGTGGAGTTGCCTATCAAGGTAGGTCCACAAGTCTTCAATACCACGTTTTACGTGATGGATATACAACATGCATATAATTGTTTACTCGGAAGACCTTGGATACATTCGGCAGGAGCGGTATCGTCTACACTCAATCAGAAGCTAAAGTTTGTATGGGAGGGTCAGATTGTGACTGTCAGTGGGGAAGAAGATATCTTCGTTAGTCATCTCGCTTCGTTCAAATATGTGGAAATGGATGGCGAAATAGTCGAAACCCCATGTCAAGCTTTTGAGCCTTTGAAGTCTGAGCAAGCATCCGCAGTAGCAACTTCTCCTGAAGTACCGAAGAAAGGGGTTTCCATAGCCTCTTATAAGCAAGCGCTTGAATTGGTAGAATCTGGAATACGAGAAGGCTGGGGCAGTCCGGTAGAAGTGCCAGAGAAGAAAGACATGTTCGGGATTGGCTATCACCCTGGAAGATCTTCGTCTGAAACAAGTGCTAAGGGTTGTCAGAGCCCGGTTACTTTCACAAGCGCGGGAGTAGTAGACTACGAGAACATCAGTGCTGTGCAGGATGACATTGTCGATAGTGATTGTGACCTAGATGAATGGATCAGGCCTGCTGCTCCAGGAACTCAGCTTAGCAACTGGACATCGGAAAGGCTTATTTCGGTCACCTCTTTCGAAGAGTAATAATGTTTTGTTTCTATTTTTCCTGTATTAAAGCACTATGTCTTGCCCGAGGCATAGTGGCTCTTTGTAAGGGTTCATTTGTTCATTAACACAATCATAAATAAAATTGACGTTTCACATTCATTCATGTTGTTCTCTGTCTTTCGTTTTTACTTTTGTTTTTCAAAAAGAAAGAAAAGTTTTAAAATGGCAATGTTTCTCATTTTCTCAAGTTGTTGCTAAAGCCTTGCATGAATCATCATTCATGCAGGTGCTCGTCACCGGATCTTATCAATGACGACCCTGTTATGGTTGAGTTTGACTTCGACAATCCAATTTATCAAGCCGATGAGAAAGGTGAAGAGGATTGCGATTTACCCGAAGAATTGGCCAGACTGCTTAAACAAGAGGAGAAGATGATTCAACCGCATGAAGAAGATGTCGAAGTAATAAACCTGGGTACTGAAAAAGACAAGAAAGAAGTCAAGATCGGAGCTGCATTAGAAGAATCTGTCAAGACTCGTTTGATGGTTATGCTTCGAGAATATGTTGACGTCTTCGCATGGTCCTACCAAGATATGCCTGGTTTAGACACTGACATTGTGGTACACAAGCTACCTCTCAGAGAAGGTTGTCCTCCAGTAAAGCAGAAGTTGAGGCGCACGCGTCCAGATATGGCAATTAAAATAAAAGAAGAAGTGCAAAAACAGTTTGATGCTGGCTTCTTGGCCGTGACTAGTTATCCTCCGTGGGTGGCTAACATTGTGTCGGTTCCCAAGAAAGATGGCAAAGTCAGGATGTGTGTGGACTACAGGGATTTGAATAGGGCTAGCCCCAAAGATGACTTCCCTCTACCTCACATAGATGTACTTGTCGATAATACTGCTCAGTTTTCCGTGTTCTCCTTCATGGACGGATTCTCAGGCTATAATCAGATCAAGATGGCTCCCGAGGACATGGAAAAGACAACTTTCATCACTCCTTGGGGCACCTTTTGTTACAAGGTCATGCCATTTGGTTTAAAGAATGCAGGAGCTACCTATCAAAGGGCAATGGTGACGTTGTTTCACGACATGATCCATCATGAAATTGAGGTTTATGTTGATGACATGATAGCAAAATCCCAGACAGAGGAAGAGCACTTGGTTAACCTAGCAAAATTGTTTGACAGGCTCCGGAAGTTCAGAATGAGGTTGAATCCGAATAAGTGTACCTTCGGGGTTCGTTCTGGCAAGTTGCTCGGCTTCATTGTTAGTGAACGAGGAATTGAGGTTGATCCAGCCAAGGTGAAAGCTATTCAAGAAATGCCTGAGCCGAAGACTGAAAAGCAAGTGCGTGGCTTCTTAGGGAGACTAAACTACATTGCACGGTTTATTTCTCACCTGACGGCCACGTGTGAGCCCATCTTTAAGCTTCTGAGGAAGAATCAGGCCATTAAATGGAACGAAGATTGCCAGCAAGCCTTTGACCGAATCAAAGAATACCTGCTAGAACCACCAATTCTTATGCCTCCAGTGCCAGGGAGACCTCTGATTATGTATCTTACTGTGCTTGAAGGATCGATGGGATGTGTGCGGGGTCAGCAGGACGAGTCTGGTCGAAAAGAGCACGCTATTTATTACCTTAGCAAAAAGTTTACCGATTGTGAGGCGCGATACTCACTACTCGAGAAAACTTGCTGCGCTTTGGCATGGGCTGCTCGCCGACTAAGACAGTATATGCTGACTCACACTACTCTCTTAATTTCAAAGATGGATCCTGTGAAATACATTTTTGAGAAGCCGGCTTTGACAGGAAGAGTGGCCCGTTGGCAAATGATACTCACGGAGTATGACATACAATACACTTCACAAAAAGCTATCAAGGGGAGTGTTTTGTCAGAATACTTGGCCCAGCAACCGATCGATGATTATCAACCCATGAGGTTTGAGTTTCCGGATGAGGACATTATGTTCCTTAAGTCTAAAGACTACGAAGAACCACTTTCGGAGGAGGGGCCCGACCCCGAATCCAAATGGAGGTTGATGTTTGACGGGGCTGTAAACATGAATGGGAGTGGAGTAGGTGCTGTTATTATTTCACCAGAAGGGGTTCACACACCTCTAGCCGCTCGATTGACCTTCGAGTGTACTAACAATGAGGCAGAGTATGAAGCTTGTATCATGGGGATCGAAGAGGCAATAGACTTGCGAGTCAAGAACATTGAAATCTTCGGAGATTCTGCTTTGGTGGTAAATCAAGTCAATGGCAAATGGCTTGTTCATCAAGCCCGTTTGATTCCTTACAGAGATTATGTCAGGAGGTTGTTAACTTTCTTTACCAAAGTCAAGCTGAGCTATATTCCTAGAGACGAAAACCAGTTCGCTGATGCTCTAGCAACTTTGTCGTCTATGATTAAAGTTTGTCGAGAGAATTTCGTGCCTCGAATTTCGATCTCCCGGCTTGAAAGACCTGCTTATGTCTTTGCAGTTGGTGATGGTGAAGATAACAAGCCTTGGTACCATGACATCAAACAATTCCTGAAATCTCAAGAATACCCGGCTGGGGCATCTAGTAAGGATAAGAAAACTCTTAGAAGACTGGCAGGAGGTTTCTTCTTGAATCAAGATGGTGTGTTGTACAAACGGAACTTTGACATGGTGCTGCTCAGATGTGTGGACAGACACGAGGCAGACCTGTTAATGCAGGAGGTTCACGAAGGATCCTTTGGTACCCATGCTGGAGGACATGCCATGGCCAAGAAATTATTGAGATCGGGATACTATTGGATTACCATGGAATCCGATTGTTGCAAATACTCCCGCAAATGCCATAAGTGTCAAATTTATGCCGACAAGGTCCATGTGCCTCCGAATCCGTTGAGTGTCATGTCTTCACGATGGCCGTTCGCTATGTGGGGCATCAATATGATTGGCAAGATTGAGCCAACAGCTTCCAATGGACATCACTTCATCCTAGTTGCTATTGATTATTTCACAAAGTGGGTGGAAGCGGCATCCTACGCCAATGTCACTAAACAAGTGGTCGCCCGATTTATTAAGCGAGACATCATTTGCCGGTACGGAGTCCCTGAAAGGATCATTACTGATAATGGTTCCAATCTCAACAACAAGATGATGGCTTACTTGTGTCAAGACTTCAAAATAGAACACCACAACTCTTATCCATATCGTCCGAAGATGAATGGTGTCGTCGAGGCGGCTAATAAAAACATCAAGAAGATTGTGTAGAAGATGGTCGTGACGTACAAAGACTGGCATGAGATGTTACCATTCGCGTTGCACGGGTACAGGACATCAGTACGCACCTCAACTGGGGCAACTCCGTTCTCATTGGTGTATGGTATGGAGGCAGTCTTACCAATCGAAGTGGAAATCCCCTCATTGAGGTTGATGATGGACATCAAGCTAGATGAAGCTGAGTGGCTCCGATCCAGATATAATCAACTGAGCCTCATTGAAGAGAAGCGTCTAGCAGTTGTATGCCATGGACAGTTGTATCAGCGACGCATGAAGCAGGCTTTTGACAAGAAGGTGCGACCACAGAGGTACACGCCAGGAGATTTAGTGCTGAAAAGGATTCTTCCTCCTCTCAACGATCACAGGGGCAAGTGGACACCCAATTATGAAGGACCGTTCGTGGTTAAAAAGGTTTTCTCAGGCGGAGCCTTAATGCTGACAACCATGGACGGAGAAGACTTTCCATCCCCTGTCAACGCAGATGCAGTAAGAAAATACTTCGTGTAAAAAGGACCCGCTGGATAAAAACAGAATAAAGATCCAGGCAAAAATGGGCATCCCGGCGAGCCAAAAACAGAATAAAAAGGCTCGGGCAAAAGTTAGGGAAATCTTGAAAAAAAATGTACACCCGCTGAGTTGGAAAGCCACATCGGACAACTCAGGCAAAAAGGGGTATCCCGGTGGATTGAAAACCTGAAAAGGAGATCCACGCAAAAGAGGGATTAACACGAACTACTGCGATCTACGAGATCCATGACCTACCTACAGTTGAGGCTATACTAAGGGTTGAAGATCAGTTCACTTACTTTTTCTCAAGAGGCAGAGCGAGCGGAGCGTCTTGAAGACATACGAGTCATAAATGGGTTGAGACTTGATGAGATTCACTTCTCACATTGCCAATAGGATAATTTGTTTTTCTTTTTAGTTGTTCCCTCATTCCAGGGAACTGCTTCCTTTGTATTGCCTATTCAGGGCCACCTTTCCAAATCAATGAGAATTCAACTTCAGTCAACTGACTATTTTGCTTCTTTTCATCTAGCATTGATTGATTGTGAAAACGTCTAGCAAATGGTAACTTGCATTGTGTTATGAACATTTGAATGCTTTCTAACTCGTGCAGGAGAATAGAAACATTTAACATAACTCTGAAAGGGTATTGAGATGCCCAGACGATAATTCATGTTACGAGCCTAGGGCAAGCAGGTCCCAAACTAACTCTCTATGTTGCAGGTACTATCGATTGTGTTCGTGCAGGTACAGGTATTGGTGTTCCCAGCAAAGCTAAAGATTATTATCCAAGATGGGCGTTCCCTTTTGTCTGAACAAAAACAAGTATCTCCCAGGTTGTTTCCAATCATCCCCAACCATGTGGGAGTTGAAATTTCCACCCAGCAAGGTAGCAGAAGGTGGGTGTCATCCCCAACAAAAATGTCCCTTCAGACAGGGGCAATCCTCAACAGTACAAGGAGTTCTTTCCTCCCCATCAAGTTGCTTCCTCAGCAGTGTCATGCCTTTGGTTCCCAGGAGGTCCTCACTTCCCCACCAGAGTTCAAGAAGGATCCATTTCCAGTAGGGTCTTGGCGGTCCAATCTCAAAGTCCAATTTATTTTTGGCAATGGCGGCTGTTCAGAGCCAGTGAATTATTAACAACTTTCCCCGCAGAGTTTGTTTCCTCCTCACAAGGATAAACCGGATCAATGCAGTGATCATCAGTTCCTCCCAGTCAAGCCATTTGGGATACCTGCAGTCTTGTCAGAAGATCTCTTTGCATTTGCATACGCATAATCATCACTACGTCTGCATCCTCCAAAGCGTAGCATTTCCATCATCATGGAGCATTACGCCATAAATTCAAACATATGCATGCCAGCATGGGCCAGTTTTGAGGTATATTACGTACGACTTATAATATCTTTTCAACCTGAAGTACTCCGCACAGAGGATACCAACATCACTTCTCAGACATCCTTGTCTTTTCAAGTCAATGTTTGTCACTTATTCCGCGTCTTGTTTGGTACAACAGTCGCGTCGCAGGTTCCCGTTTTGTACAACGGTCCTGTTTGCTTGGGCTCTCGTTTATGTACAACGATCCCGTTCCATCTTGTCCTATTTTCTTTGTTTCTGGTTACCGCCTGCGGCCAGTATACCTTTGCGTCTCCATTCGAGGATGGTTTCGTGTTAGATCCGAGGATCTTTTGGGATTGTCATTCGAGGATGACATTTCTTTTCTTCAAGTCCTTCCGAGGTTGGTCTTGTTGTTTGTGGCTATTATTCGAGGATAGTAGTTCACTTTTCGAGCTTATTGATCGAGGTCAGTTTGTCTCTTTTGGCAAAGTCTGTCTGAGGTCAGCTTTGTGTTTGGTTATCAGTCGAGGCTGGTATACCTTTGTGTCTCCATTCGAGGATGGTTTCGTGTTAGATCCGAGGATCTTTTGATTTGTCATTCGAGGATGACATTTCTTTTCTTCAAGTCCTTCTGTGGTTGGTCTTGTTGTTGTGGCTATTATTCGAGGATAGTAGTTCACTTTTTGAGCTTATTGATCGAGGTCAGTTTGTCTCTTTTGGCAAAGTCTGTCTGAGGTCAGCTTTGTGTTTGGTTATCAGTCGAGGCTGGTATACCTTTGCGTCTCCATTCGAGGATGGTTTCGTGTTAGATCCGAGGATCTTTTGATTTGTCATTCGAGGATGGCATTTCTTTTCTTCAAGTCCTTCTGCGGTTGGTCTTGTTTGTGGCTATTATTCGAGGATAGTAGTTCACTTTTCGAGCTTATTGATCGAGGTCAGTTTGTCTCTTTTGCAAAGTCTGTCTGAGGTCAGCTTTGTGTTTGGTTATCAGTCGAGGCTGGTATACCTTTGCGTCTCCATTCGAGGATGGTTTCGTGTTAGATCCGAGGATCTTTTGATTTGTCATTCGAGGATGGCATTTCTTTTCTTCAAGTCCTTCTGCGGTTGGTCTTGTTTGTGGCTATTATTTGAGGATAGTAGTTCACTTTTCAAGCTTATTGATCGAGGTCAGTTTGTCTCTTTTGCA
Organism: Lathyrus aphaca; assembly: GCA_963966055.1. NCBI lineage: Eukaryota > Viridiplantae > Streptophyta > Magnoliopsida > Fabales > Fabaceae > Lathyrus > Lathyrus aphaca. The sequence goes on from OZ014519.1 coordinate 619,019,719, forward strand.
AAGTCTGTCTGAGGTCAGCTTTGTGTTTGGTTATCAGTCGAGGCTGGTATACCTTTGCGTCTCCATTCGAAGATGGTTTCGTGTTAGATCCGAGGATCTTTTGATTTGTCATTCGAGGATGGCATTTCTTTTCTTCAAGTCCTTCTGTGGTTGGTCTTGTTTGCGGCTATTATTAGAGGATAATAGTTCACTTTTTGAGCTTATTGATCGAGGTTAGTTTGTCTCTTTTGCAAAGTCTGTCCGAGGTCAGTCTTTGTTGTTGATGGTTATCGCCTGCGGCCGGTATGCCATTGTGTTTCTATTCCAGGATAGTTTTTAGTATTGGATCCGAGGATCCCGTATGAATTGTCATTCGAGGATGGCATTTTTCCAACATATTTACATCTGGGTCTATTTCCCGCTACCTATTCAGAGGTCAAAATCAAAAAAGATATAAATAAATAAATGGGCAGATGGAATTTCCATTACCTTCAGTGTGCAAATTTTCAGGTTTTTGTTCGAATATTCAATCACTCCATACCTTGAACGTCTAAAAGCTCTCGCAATTATTCGTTCAGGCCTGCAGATGATTGAATAGGGGCAGCTGTAATAACTCAAAATTTGCCCTCTCATTTCCCCAATGTTTTGCATAGCATGTAGCATACATAAATTCATAAAATAACCAAAAACATTGCATCATAACCATCACAGCAGGGGCATAGGTTTGTGATCAGTGAACAAAGCAACTGAAGGCTATACAAAGGCAATCAAAGGACCACAAAGCTTCTCAACCTTGTGCAAATGGTCCACAATATCCCACAAGTATTCACTTGAAGCCACAAGTCCTATACAGAGGTGTTTTGATCAGGGGAGGCAAGCAATGCAACGTTTCCCAGCAAAAAGGAGTCAGATGAGGGTTTCTAATGAAATGGGCTTATCAATGAGACTTTGGTCCAAGCATGGTTTCATGGTTCTCTACATGATGTCAAGTACCTATGGTTCAAATTTCACCATTGGACTCATTTTGGAAGGCCCTCAATTGTTCAGTTGATTGAAAATCAGAAAATTGGAGAAAAGTCAACCAGGATGAGTAAAAGGTCAACTCTTGAATTTTTGGGATCAAAATCATGAAATTATGATCACAAGGCTCTTAGGGACCAATTTGAATCAAGAAAGAATGGAAAAAATCAAGAAAACTAAAACTTACCATTTTTGGAAAGTTTGGGTTTCCAAAAATGGCAAGTTTTGGTCACTGTTGTAGCCACTTCAAGAGAGGTTTTTTCCCAAAAAAAAAAGTCCTATGAAAAGTATACCTTGAGAAAATGAAAGAGGACATCCTAATCTTCAAAACCATATGTGGAACTCCTTCATAGGATCAAAATTGAGAAAGATATGGCCGTTCAAAGTTTGAAAACAAAAACAAGGCAATACAGCAGGATGAATCGATTCATCCATGTATGAATCGATTCATAACAGTTAAAAAACTATTATGAATCGATACATCCATGTATGAATCGATTCATAATGCGTTTTTTTGCTAAAATTAGCTTTCTCTTCAGTATGTATCGATGCATAACCTTATGAATCGATTCATGATGCTGTTTTTTGCCATTTTGCTGCTGTTTTTGATGCAAAACAAGGGGGAATACTATGCTATATTTGGGGTTGAACGTGGAAATGATTGGTGCACATTCTATAGCTCATTTAGCTTCACTTTGGCCTCAATTCAAGCTTCACCATTGTTGCTACATCAAAGTGGTCTTCACCACAAGTGTTCATGAGCTAGTATACTAAAGAAAGTTCTAGAAAAGCCAGCTCACCCTCTTCTACCACATTCTAGAGTTTTCTACGACCTTCCAAGGAGTTCTAGCATTCTCTAGAATCCCAACTAACTCCTAACCTAAGCCAACTCCTAAGCTACCTCCAAGCCCAAACCTCATGCCAAACCAATGCATTATATAAATCCATCTCCTCCCAAAGCTAAGGGTAATCAACAATAATCACCACAAATCACTCTCTCCCTCATTCTTCACTCAATCACCATTTTCACAATCCCAAATTCATCACTTTCTCTCCCACTTTTCCACCATTTTCACCATAGCTTTTCAACAAAAGTTCTTCAAGTTTCACATTGAAACTTGAATGTCTTAAAGCTTAGCCTCCAACTTCCATTGAATTGAGCATTGTGGAAGAAGAAGCTACTGGTTTTTGGTGAAGATTGCGACTTATCAGAAGTGATTAATCGAGAAGCGTCAAGACCGAATTGCATTTATTTTGCATTCGCGGATTATCCGGTTTTCTTCACCATTCGCACTCCGATTCATTGCAACAATTACCGAAACACTCCTCCGTTTCGTAGGTTGGTGATTTAACCATTATGCTTTAATTTATCCTCTTCATCTCGCCTTAACGGCATTCTTCGCACGATTTTCGATTATGTTTGCGTTATACCATTCATTTTCGTTTTCGTTGCTTTCTTGCTTGCAATTTGCATTTGGATTATTAGAAATTAGATTTGTAGTCAAATCTAGGTCCTAGTAGGTGTAAAGAATCCCTTGTAAATAGGAAAAACGGTTCTCGTCGTAGGAATTTAGATTTTAGCCTATTTGATAGCTTAGTCTTAATTCTTCATGCCTATCACCCCCATACATGTTTAGGTACTGATTTTAGGGAATTTTTAGGTCCATTTCCAGTAGCTAATTCCCCCATTTCGAGTCGTTTCGACACGATTCCGTTCATGTTGCATGTTATGCATTTTTGTGTTTCTTTGTGCATAGTTTAAGTTCTTGCATTTTGTCACCATGTTCATGCACCATTAGGCATATAATAATCATATTGCATTCTGTTTTTACATGTTTGTAATGCCTCAAATCATTTTTTTTATTCCATTATGTTGATGTATGTTGCATTTTGCATAATCATATGTATGTGCATTTGGTTGCATTTTGTTGCATATTTTCCATATCAATTCAATTCTGAATTTTGCATTGAGTTTAGCATGTTTGTTGAGCTATCATGTTGCATGTTCATAATCAATAATCATCATGTGCATATACCATGTTCATGTACCATTCTTTTGCATTACTTGTTGCATAATCAACCATGTGATGCATTCTTGCATAATCTTCAAAATATTCATGTTCTTGCATTTTTATATGATGATCCATGTTCAAATTTAGTGCATTATTCATTGAGTTTGTGCATTAAAATATGAAAATAATCAATTCTGGATTTTGCATTACATAGCTGTTTTTTGCATAAGTGCTGTAAAATACATGCTGTTTGTTATAAATTCATGCTGTTTGGGACTTTTAACACCTGTTTTTGCATGCATATAGGTGTTGTAAAATGTGTGCTGTTTGTTTGTAGTGCATGCTGTATTTTACCTTTTACACCTACTTTTTCATGTTGCATGATAGCTGTAGTATGCTGTTTGTGTTATGCTTTATTTTCATAGCTGTTTGTGTGTTTGAGTGCTGTAAATAGTTGCTGAATTTTGGTCTAGCATAGTGTAGGCACCCTTAAACTATAGATTGAGTTTAGTTTAGGTCCAAGAGCCTTAGGATTTAATTGTTGTGTGTTTGCTTTATTATTTTTGTAATAAAATGCACACTAATCATTTGTTTTGTAGTGGGGAAGATTGAGGTAAGTTTCCTTCATCCAATCCTTTATTTTTATGCATTTTCTTTTATGCATTTTAAATTCATTTTTCCTTCCACATTTGTCTTTGGTAGGATCCCCCTTTGTTAGGACCAACTTACCTTCCTTAGGAAGTAAGTTGTATCCTATTTCTTTCTTCTTTTTTTTCTTTCCTTTTGCTCTTTAGGAATAGAAAACCTCATTAACCATAAGACCTCTCTTGTAAATAAACAAATAAAATTAGGATTGAGTCTTAGTCCCTTAGATTTTGTCCTTTTCCAATTTGAGTCATTCTTTCTCACCTCATAAAGAAAAACAATAAAACACTTAATAAAAACCGAACAATCTTGTACGACACGAGACTTTGTTGCGGAGTGTTTATACGCGTCCTGTTTCGGGGCGAGGTGTAAATACTTCCCGCGATGGATAGGTCTTAGTACAAGATAGTTCACAAACAAATTCAAAACACTTCTTTTAAAAGACAAAAACAAATAACAAGCGACTATCCTGCGGGAACTTCTTTTCTCATCTCATTCCCTCACAACGCGAACTCGCGACGACTTGTCTCATTTGCAAGATGGTAAACGCACTCGTACCAGACGAGCCTGCAACACCTGAGCATAGACATACGCAGTTCCAGCTGTAAAAAAACACAAACAAATAGTTCCCGCCTTAGTTAGGCGAACTACGTCGACTCTGATCCTCATTATCCCGATGAGGTACGTAAGCAGCGGGGTAGGGCCCGTTCGAGCACATTCTTTATTTTCCCTACATTTCCCTCTTTCTTTTCATCTTCTTTTTTCAGTTTCTTTCTCATTTCATTTTCCATCCCAGTTAGCAGTTCATTTGTTCAGCAGCAATTATATTTTCCTCACCCTTTGAAACAAACAAGCAAGCGTGGATCCCGTCGGGTACGACGGACGATCTGGGGTGCTAATACCTTCCCAGGTCGTAACCGACTCCCGAACTCAGATCTTTGGTTCGCAAGACCTTGTCCTTTCCTTCTTCCTCAGGTTTGTGCAACATTACCTTTCCCATTCATTCGGGATAAAAATGTCTGGCTGGAGACTCTAACCTTTTCCGCGCCACTTTCGCGTTTGTACTAGGATGAAAATCCCGGGAGCGACAAGTGGTGGTTGCACTTGGGCTGCCAACTCTCTCCACTGCTATGCATATTCTCTGAAAGATTCACCACTCCTCTGAGATAGGCTCTGCAAGTGTGTGCGACTGGGCGCCACGTCCACATTGTACTGGTATTGCTTTACGAAAGCTCTAGATAAATCATTCCAAGATCGGATACGACTGCTTTCCAAATCCATGTACCAACTTAAAGATGCCCCGCTTAAAATGTTCTGAAAACAGTGAATCATCAGCTTATCATTGCGGGCATAAGAAGTCATTTTTCTGCAGAACATCACCAAATGACGCTTCAGGCAACTGACACCAGTGTACTTCTCAAACTTCAGAGTTTTGAAATCTGGAGGTATGACAAGACTAGGCACCAAACACAGGTTTAGAGCATCAAAACCGAAGGCATCAGGATCCGTTAAGGCTTTGAGTTTCTCATCCAACACGCGAAACCTTTCAGCATGATCAAAAGCTTGTGGATCCTTGGCTTTCACAAGAGGGATTTCCCCTTGGAAGTTTGGCATTGGGAAAGCAAAACTCTGATAATCTGTAGCATCAGAAGAAGATGAAGGTCCACCTCGGACAACAGATGGTTCATGTACACTCTGATTCACGATCGGGGTCTGTGCAGGATGAGCTTGAGTAAGATTGTTCACTTGCGGAAAATCTTCATCAGGAGAAAGACCATACAAAGGATTGGTCATTGAAGTGAAACCAGGTGGAAACTCAACATTCTGACGGTTGTTCCCTGACATAGCTACTGACGGCTTCCAAACTGACCTTTTACCTCTTGACACTGCTCAGTCTATCTTCACACACTCTGTCGTCTTCTAACTGTTACCACTTGTTCAAACTGAGTACCGGGAAATCAGCTGGCTGGTCATGGACAAAAGAGGAAGGATGAGCTTTCTGGAAAAAGGAATTGCAATGCTGATGAATGCAAATGCAGTATGATGATGCAAAAGATGCAAAGACATGGGATCAACATTCTGGAAACTTCCTGGAATCTGGAATACTGAGCCAAGAATCGAGTGTCTGTAACCACAAGATCTCTGTATAATAACCCAAAATAGTAGCCGAAAACCAAAGGACCAAGAACTTCAGGATCATAGTGACCGGATCAGAACATAAGACTGCACTGGTAATGAGGGTATGTTGAGGTCATGGGTTCCTGCAAACCTGTAAACCCCTCTCAATCTCACGGGTGTGCTCCGGGTCAAACATCACGGACTCTCAAAGCCGAATAGCAATAATACTTTCACCATTTCTGAGAAATGGCTCATGACCAAATCAGGGAATCAATTTGGCATTATATAATACGCAGGGAGTCCTCGACTAAGTCCGGGAAACAAGGTCATCCTATGTAAGTCCCAGGTGGGCCCTCGGATGTGAATGGGTTTGCCACACAATGTGGTATGCCACTGTCATCACTAAAGAGGGGTGTTTCCACAAGGTTCTCAATGATCGGTCCCCAGCTGCACATAACTGTCAAGGTTATGAAATGAGAGAGGAAGATCCCCAAATCAAGACATTTCCAAGACAATCGCAAATATGAGTGTGGAACTCACTACTACCCCCATGACAAGATCTCATGAGGCCAAAGTGGAACCACTCTAAATCCTAAGGTGCACTTGAGCCGTGGTAATGAGCTCATCTCTCAGAAACAGTAACACCCAACCCACCAAACAGAAAATCAGTCCAGACAGTCTAGTATATATATGATGCAGAAAATAAATATCGAAAACTGTAAATAAAGCTGTAAATGAAATTGTAAATAAACAACAGTAAAATACAACACACAACAGCAAACAGTCAACACCCAAAGAAACAGAAACTAACAAGCGCTAGGAGAGACTCACAGGGGAACCAGAGATACTGGTTATGTAGTCCCCAATAGAGTCGCCGGCTGTCGCTCCCCGGATTTCCATCGTGGTACAAACGCGAAAGTGGCGCAGAAAAGAGTAGAGTCGCCAGGCAGGCATTTTTATCCCGAAGAAACGGGAATGGTAATGCTGCACAAACCAGAAGAAAAGAAAAGGAAGGACACGGGTCCTGCGAACCAAAGAGACTGAGTTCGGGAGTCGATTACCACCTGGGAAGGTATTGGCACCCAGATCGTCCGCCGTACCCGACGGAATCCACGCTTGCAAAGAAAATGTTTCAAAGGGTGAGGGTATGAAAGCTGCTGCAAAAGAAAAAAGAAAATGAACTGGGAAAGAAAAGAAAAGGAAAAATGTAGGGAAAATAAAGATTGTGCTCGAACGGGCCCTACCATGCTGCCTACGTACCTCATCAGGACAATGAGGATCAGAGACGCTGTAGTTCCCCTAACTAGGGGTGGAAAAGATTGCTTGTGTCTTAAGGCTTGAATTGCCTATGTCAATGCTCAGATGTTGCAGGCTCGGACGACGAGTGCATAACCGTCTTGCAAAGTGACAAGAAGAAGCAAGTTCGCGGACGGAGCGAAGGAGATGAGAAAAGAATTCCCGAAGTGTCGCTCCCGGGATTTTCATCCTAGTACAAACGCGAAAGTGGCGCGGAAAGGTTAGAGTCGCCAGCCAGACATTTTTATCCCGAATGAATGGGAAAGGTAATGTTGCACAAACCTGAGGAAGAAGGAAAGGACAAGGCCTTACGAACCAAAGATCTGAGTTCGGGAGTCGGTTACGACCTGGGAAGGTATTAGCACCCCAGATCGTCCGTCCTACCCGACGGGATCCACGCTTGCTTGTTTTGTTTCAAAGGGTGAGAAAAATATAACTGATGCTGAATAAAACCGCTAACTGGAACTGGAATGAAATGAGAAAAGGAACTGGAAAAAGAAAGAATAGGGAAAATGTAGGGAAAATAAAGAATGTGCTCGAACGGGCCCTACCCCGCTGCCTACGTACCTCATCGGGATAGATGAGGATCAGAGACGCCGTAGTTCGTCTAACCTAGGCGGGAACTAATTGTTTGTGTTTTTTATGCTGGAACTGCGTATGTCTATGCTCAGGTGTTGCAGGCTCGTCTGGTACGAGTGCGTTTACCGTCTTGCATGTGTGACAAGTCATCGCGAGTTCGCGTTGTGAGTGAATGAGATGAGAAAGAGAAGTTCCCGCAGGATAGTCGCTTGTTATTTGTTTTTGTCTTTTAAAAGAAGTGTTTTTTTTGAATTTGTGTTTTTCGTATGTACATCACTAAAGACTATGACACAGGAGCGAATACTTTCCAAGATCGCCCCCAATGGAACGTTTGTAAAGCATCCTAGAAGAGCGAAGGAGACCTCCACTAATCATTTCCCGTATAGCTTAAGGCTCGTGGCGCATTGTACACCGTTTCCTTTATTAAGTGTTTTTTTGATTTTATTTTAAGATGAGAAGTGAGACTCAAGTTATAAAAGGAAAACATTCTAAGGGAAACTAGACTTACCCTAAGTTATTTGAGTTTGAAGATAACCTATGGTTAGTGAGGTTTGAGATTAAATCTACCTAAAAGATATTGAACTACAAATGATAACATAAAAGGAAATAATGAACAATATGGTCCTCCTAAGTCATGGTGGGAAGAAAACTTGCATGAAACATAAATGGGATAACACGATGGATCGGGTGGGTCGATTGCGTGGTGCTAAGACGCACGACTTATGGTGTGAAACATACAAGGCTTGCTTTTGGTTGAATGGAATGGAACGATGGTAATCGAGGAACCCTAATGTCACATGCAACTTTATTTATTTATTTGAAAACTTACTCGACGTTGGATCGAGTTTTATTTATTTCATTTTTTGAGATTTGGTTTTCTATCGATTCATTTTATCTTTTCTAACCTAGTTATAAAAACTATACAAGCATACAAGTTCTAAGCTATTACATCACGAAGCACAAATCACAAGAGTATAATCGAGGCATAAAATAATATCCAAGTCCATAAGCCAAACCATGAAAAATACCTTGCACAAAAAACAACTAGTTAGTGAATGATATGAACCATGAATATGCATAATATGATGGAAATGAATTAAAATGACAAAAAATATCAAAAGTCATGGGAAAATTATGAAAAAAATAAACCATGCGGCCTAAAATTACCTATAACATTATACTAAAAAGAATCCTAAAAAATCCTATTTTTTATATGTCTAAAAATTACTTATTTTCAGCTATGAATTAACTACTAATTTCTAACAAATTAACCTCTAAAACCTAAGATAAAATGTTCTAAAAAATCTACAAAAATTATCCTAAGTACTTTTATAAGTCTTCTAACTATAGTAAAAAGAATGGGCTAAAAAAGTTACTGGAAATTACCAAAATAAAATGAACAAACTCAAGTACATTTAAAGGAAATTCAATAAAAGCTAATTAAAAGAAAAATCAGAATTAAATCGAAAATAATGCAAAATTCAGAAAACAAAAATGTCAAAAATTTCTAATTAGATTTATTAACCTACTGGAATTTTTGTAGAATTTTCTAGTGGATTTTACTATTTTTTATTGATGTATCTTGAAACTATATTAAACCAAAAAATTAAATTCTAAAAAAAATAAGAAATAAGGAGGGGGTGCTTTTTAGTAATTTTTTAGCTGATTTTCATATGGGCTTAAAAAGGAGAGGTGTGGATATCAGTATCTTAAGGCCTACGTAGAAATGAGGAGAGGGGTGTAAGAAGAAGTTTTCTTATGTTGTTTTTTCTTTATGGGCCTAAGACGGGGTATGATTAGCAAAGGCAACAGGCCCAAAAACACAGAATAGTGAAGGAGGTGGAATTAGTAAAGTTTTTGGTTGCCTTTTTTTAATGGACTGAAATGAAGGTGCTAATAGAAAAACGAGAGAGCCAGCCGGACGGTGACAAGTGTCACCGCCGGTGTGGTTGAGAATTCTACAAGTTATCCATATCATATCCCAAAGGAAATCCTAACGGTGCATTAGTGAACTTTTAATGGGGATTAAACTCCTTTAAGGTGATTAACAAGGATTGATTGCCCTTAATTATTTCTTTTTTTTAATTCCAAAACGAAACTAATGTTCTTACCTTCTTTTATAATTAAAACAGAAAGAAAAAAGAAAGAAAACAAAGATTACAAACACATATCAAGCCTGGCGAATAAACCCTAGAACTGAACCCCCTTCTTCTTCTTCCTTCGCCACCACCGACCCCTCATCATCTCCTCCATCTCCTTCCTTGCTCGCCACCACCATCTACCCCGCCGGAAACACATAAATACTAATCTTCTAATCAAATCCATCACCAAATCACGGCCACCTTACCTAACCCTAGAACTTAACCTATGCTACTCACGGCTTGATGAAAAGTCTCACCTGTAAGAAGTGGCGGAGGCCGTGCGAGGAAGATGACGATGGCGGCTAGTCTTATGCGAAGAAGACAACCGTTTTGACGAAGGTTCGCCGTTCATGACCGTCGCGCGCTTACGATTCACAGGCCTTTTTCGAAACTGGAGGCGAGGCTACCGAGCGATTGACCAAAGTGGTGATACGAACTCACTCTTGATCTTTTACATCCGCTGTGAAGTTCTTGTTGACGACTTCTCAATTTCGAACCCGCTGAGTATTTGCGTAGTTTCCATGACTTTACAGGTTGTCACGAATACAGGCGACAATGACGGTTGGTGATGATACTCCGCGATAAACTATAGAATGAAGGTAATGATGCAGGGATGCTTGATGCTGCGTTCACAATGAAGATAACAGTACCGAAGATGGATCCCCTTGCACGGTAATGTTGCTTCTTGATTCCCTGTGCAATCAACTTATTTCTCTTTGCCAATTCTGTTAGATTTTTCACAATTGATGGAATAATTGCAGGGTGAGAATGAGTGAGGTTGCGGTGAATGGAAGGAAGTGATGCTTGAAGATCAAGGAGTTGTTTGAAGGTGGTTTGTGGTGATGGGAAGATTGGAGAATGGTTGAAGGGAATGAAATTGTAGACGTGAGGCAGATGGAGAGGAGGATTGAATGAATGATGCAGGAGACTGAGGTTGGAGAATGGAAGCCGTTATGTAAAAGTAATTGGAGAAGAAGAATGGTGAGAAAGGGTTGAGGCTTGAAATTATGGGTGAGGAGAATGATGAATGGTTGAGAGATTGAAAAAATGGTGGAAGAAAAAAAATTGAAGGAATGATGGAATGTGTGTGTGTGAAGATTGTCGAAGAAGCTAATCGAATGAGAAGCTCTTGACTTATAGCAAATGCTTGAGGATGGTTCTGGAAGTTTCAGGTAAGAAATCGGTTATGATTCTGTTATTTTTCTGTTATGAGCTGTTATGAATTTGTTGTAGTTTCGAACTTTCACTTCTGTTTTTTTTTTGTGTTGGAAGTTGGTTAGGGATCTGCACTCTGTTATTCTGTTATGCATTTTTGTTGTGATGGCTAGGATTTACTCCTTTTGGTTATGCTGTGAAATTGAAAGCTTTACTCCATGAAAACTGTTGATTGGAAGATTTTTTATTGAGTTTTTTTGTTGAATAGATATTGGTCCTGCTATAATTTTTCCTTAACATCCATTGGTAACTGACTTGATTCCTGTTTTAGTCTTCCTCACTTGCCGCGGATAGAGTCCTCTAACTCATTTTTTCTCTTTTATGACTTCATGTACACGCTGCCGTTGGAGTTCTCGTGAGGCACAAAGGATGTCAAGAGCTTGCAGCTTACATGCAGAAACTGTTTTGCTTTGAAGCACTAGTGGAAGTGGGAGCTGGTGGTTTCGAAACATTCGCCATGTCAAGGAAATTCCAAGTTTTGACAACACAGAAAATGCATCAATACTCTCCTTTGTGTACACCATTTGATGAATTTTAGAACTTTAGGAAGAACTTTGTATGAACTTTTGCAACCTTGTATGAAGTTTTCGGTATATGGCCTTTTGTGAACTTTAGAATTTTAGAATGAACTTTGAATGTTTTTTTTTCTTGTTATACTATTTTCCCACTTCGAAATTATTGGCCTGCAAGCTTTTCTTTCTGGTGTTGTATTCATGTAAAGAGTATTCTTGATATTGTTTTGATTGGACATGACTAATGAAAGTGGTTAATTTGGTAGACTTTTGGTTTCATATTTCTTGTGATATTTGCACCAACTTGAGTTTGAGTTATGTTTGTCATGGCAATGGTGATGAATTGAGAAACCAAATGGGATTAACTCTTGAGAAATGAGGCTAATTGTGAATGAATCTTGAATTGAATCCAAATATCACACTAAAATCCGATTCCAAAACTTTGAATAACTCATGAGAAAAATGAAGAAATCTGGACCTTCAGATGAATTAAAGCCTTGACATAATGAAACAACTAATGCATAAATCCCTGAACATGGTAACTAATAAACCACACCTTTCTTGTTGAACTAGAACACTGAATAAGGAATGAACCCTGATGCGCCCTGGACAAGGTAAACCTTGTAGCTGAATGAATCTTGACAAGAGAGATTTTATTGAGGAATTTAAACCTTTACTTCAACTTGAGCCCCAGAAGCTCACAACATATAGAAAATCCTGATTCGAATAACCTCTGGCTCCCACGTCTTAGAAATCCGATGAAATGCATGATTGTGAGTTTTTGATATTGCACGAGACCCTGATCTTAATATCATGTGTCCAGAGCAACAAACATCACCTTAAACCTTGATTATGAATCATCCTTGAATTCTTCTGACAATTTGAGCTCGATCTTGAATGATACCTTCCGACTAAACCAATAATTGTGCATTCTCCTTAAACCTTAATTGATGAAGTGCCCTCAAATCAAAGCATGAATAAGAACACCAAATTCTCCTCGAGACATTCAATCACGAAGAATACAGCTTGAGACGTTAAGAAGATCCAAAACTCTTATTCAAAGCAACTCTAATCAAACACCTCAACAATGGGTTAGATGCGCCAATGAATATTTCCCAAAAGTTAAATCCCTGATAGATACGGATAAGGTATGAAACCCTAATTTCCTATGTCCTTGATCACATGCCTTGTGAATATGTGAAATGCACTAACATGATGTTAATGTCCTAGTGAGAAGTGCAGATGAATGTGAAACGATAAGCCAGCTAAGGTACAAAGAGTGAGGGCAAATTTTGAGGTATTACACGAAGGAAAGACACTTATTGTTTGTTTGTGTCTTTTATGAAGCTTTTAGGAGTGTGTCACAAGGAAGTGAACTCAAGCTCTTTTCCATGGAATGTGCACTTGTCACCACATTCCAAGATGGAATAATAGAACAAGCACACTCAAGTAAGGGGAAGATCCCCAAAACTTGAAACCAGAGATTAGGGCTTAGGCTTACTAACTCATTACCTTATTAGGTGTTTTTTGTATTGTCAGTGAAGAAATATTTTTGTGCTTTTCTTTGTGAAGAAGATACCTTGATCAGACTTATGCATCACAAGATAAACTTATACTATCCCAAGATGGGAAGACTACAAGTACCTCATGGGATAAGGATATTGCTCAAGGCATCACTCCAAACTTTATTAAGTGTCTTTTATGATTTTGTTTTGAGATGAGAAGAGAAGCGAAACAAAAGATCTAAAGGTAAAAAACTAACGGGAAAAGTCTAATCATAATATTCACATGCTCGGATGGTCCTAGGTTAGTGAGGTTTACTATCCTAATTAAGGAGGAGAAGAGAAGAAGATGAAAGGAGAAGAACCATGGTGGCCTAAGCACACCTCAAGTTAAGAACGAGTAACAGAAGATGAGGAAGAAGAAATAAGATGAATAAGAATGAAGATAAGGAGATGAGAATTCAAAATGGAGTAAACGAAAAAATGCACAAATAGAGCCTACACCAGTAGGACTTCCAGATGCAACAGCATGCAATAAGCGAAATCAGGCCTCAGCGTTACCTAACGGAGAAGGTCCGTTGCCTTTTCAATACACGCAAAAGAAATCAAGAATAAGAAATTTCAAGTCTAAAGTGGATTCGAAGTCAAGCACAAGTGTCGATTATCAAGGCATCATTCAAAGGTCGGATGTAGGCTTCCAGCATCCAGAATTAACATCAAGAATTAGTCTGCGCAAAGTCTAAGTTCAATTGGTATCCAGAGGTCTCATTAGTCCAGACAAAATTATAGATCAAATAGTCACAAAGTCATTGCCACGCTTTATCTTTCATCAAGAAGCCTACAAAACATTTAATAGAAAACTAAAACCAAAATTAGACAAAATCCTATTTAATTAAACCAAAATTAATTGAGACTAAAAATCTAGACTATTATAATCGAGATTAGAAAAATTAATATAGATTTAAAATCAAAAATTCTAATCTAAAACAAGTATTAATTAAATCTAAACAAAATAATCAAAGTTAAAACCTAAACTATGTTAAGCAAGAAGAAAACTATAAAATTATAACAAAATTCTAAACTGATTCTTAAAAAATAATCAAAAAACAAAATGTAGCAAGCTAACAATTAAATAAATATCAAAAAACTCTAAAAACAGCAAGAGGAAGGGCGTATGGTCGCTGGGATGGTGGTGTGGAGAGAAATTTAATTTGGTTCCTAACAAAGCAAATCACCACAACAGATCCTAAATAAAGTCAAAAATAATATAAAAAAATAAAACATGAAGGAAATAAATAAAGAAAAGGAAACACGGTCAAAGGAAAAGTTATTCTCCTTCAAAACAAGTCAACCATGCTTTCTTCTTCAAACACCATTGGCGGCGATTTAGTCTTTTTCCGTCGACGTACACGGCGATGGGAACGCGAACGGCGCGGCGGATAAAGGGTGCAGCCGGAAAGAAGCTTGCGACGACGATTAGCAATCGAAGAAGATCTCAAAGTCTCTCTCGATTTGGTTCTGCGTCTTCGTCACAAATCTCGTGGTTCGCTTCACGTCTTATCATCCTTGCCGTGACGATTTGGTCACGGCCCAACCCCCCTCATGAAACTTCTTTAATGGGCGTCGGCGGTGGCCTTCGCCGCGGCCTCAGCACTCACTCCGTGGCGGATCGTGACTTCTAAAGCTTCAACTGACACGATTCAACGGTTCATGCTCGATAAATCCTGGTGTACTTTTGAGGCTCGAATCTCAGAATCCGGTTTGGATTTGTTTCCTTTGTCTCAATAATGTGGTTTGAATATGAATGAGGGTTGAAGAAAAAATGAGGTCGGATGTTGTTGCTACTGCTGCGGTTAACGGAAGAAAAAAAGGTGGAGTTAGTTTTTAGACGGAGGATTGTTTGTGTGATTGCCGATGGAAAGGCTTAAAGAAAACGTTGAGATTGAGGAGGAAAAGTTATTTCGTTTTTATGGCATGATCAAATTGTTGGTCTTGAAATGGGGATCTTGGTGTGAGAGGTATTGAAAGTGTTTATGCAGAATAGATGATTATTTGTTTATGTTTTTTTTTCTCTTTTTTTTTTCGGAAAATCAAAAGGAATATTGTTGTTTATGAGACAAGTGGTGTGCATCTTGGAGGAGCCTCCCAAAAAAAAAGTTGTTGCAGCAAGTTTTTCTTCGCAAGAGTGTGAGTGTTGTGTAGTGGCATGAGCAAAGGGAGACGTTTCTTGTGCGTGGTGCTTGTGCGGAATTGCTGAAGTGGTGGGCCCATGAGATTGAAATACAATGCTGCAAATTGGGTGTGTATTGAAGCATGATGGGGACCCTTTGCTGACTGCCTTTTCCTGATGCAAAATATGTATTATATTTATTCCCTCTAATTTTGAATTTTGTGCTTTTAGACCAAATAAATAAATAAAAACAAAAATCAATTGCATTCTTGTTTGGACTTTGTTGGAATAATGATGAATAAATGGGCTTGGTAATAAATGGGCTAAAATAATAATATGGATTAAATGAGAGTTTATTTTTGGTAATGATAATAGGTATGGATAAAATATATGAAAAAAATTAATTGGTGAGAAATGTAAAAAAAGTATAAGGATAATTGGTTAGAAATGAACAATCAAAAAAAGAATTTAATTTGTAGTGATTTAGGAATTTGGAAAAAAAAATAGAATTTAGATATTTTTGGGATTTTGATAAAACAGATTAAGAAAATGGACATGAAAATAATGAAAAATGGTTTATTGGATATGATAAGTGGGTAGCGATTTGGGATTTATGGAATGGATATGGAATAGAAAATCGGATAGAAATATGGACAATGAATAAAAAGCAATGGATGTGATAAACGATGGATAGTGATTATTGGACAATCAAAACAAATTGGGTAATAAAAATGGTTTAAGAAGTGGATATTCGGATAATCGAAAATAAGGATGTGGTGAAATCGTTGTGATTTAGGATATAAAAAAATGGTTAGGAAATGATGGAAATTGCGAGTATGTATCAATTGGACATGAACTAAACCAAAGGCCATTGGTGCACAATACACTTGAGGTTAATCCAACACCAAATTTATACTAACTTCCACACGCCTCAGATGAAACAAACACGACCGCCACATAACAACTTGCAATTGAAACAACAACCCTCTGAATCACTTTGAAGATGAAACAAACACGACCGCCACATATACTTGAAAGTTCTTTGAGAATGAAGATAGCATGAGATGCTGAGAAGATGAAGATATCCTTGTAACTTGATGAGGAAGAGAATAGCCTAATGATGGGCGAAATACATAGTGAATAGTCCTTGCAGACATGAAATTCCTGAAGACTGCTAAATTAGGGAAATAAACCCTAATTATGTGACAAGAGCATGACAGAATAATTCCACTGAGGGTTGTATAGTCGAAAACTTGAATTCTCTGATAATCCACAAATAGGACACAGAACCCCAAATCCTCTGATGACCATGATCCCATGTCTCAGGAGCCAATGCAAATGATATGAATTCTAAATGTTAATGATCTAATGGAAATGAAAATGAGATGCAAAACAAAAAGCCAGAAGGCAAATTTGGGGTGTCTACACAAGGGAACTATTTCAAAGGGTGAAGAAATGAAAGTTGTTGCAAAAAGAAAGACTTGATCTGGATAAGAAAAGAAAAGAAAAGGGGAAAATGTAGGGAAAATAAAAGAGTGTGCTCGAACGGGCCCTACCCCGCTGCCTACGTACCTCATCTGGACAATGAAGATCAGAGCCGCCGTAGTTCCCCTAACTAGGGGTGGAAAAGATTGCTTCTGTCTTAAGGCTTGAACTGCCTATGTCAATGCTCAGGTGTTTCAGGCTCAGACGACGATTGCGTAACCGTCTTGCAAAGTGACAACTAGGAGCAAGTTCGTACGATGAGAGTGAGGGTGATGAGAAAAGAAGTCCCTAAGGAGAGACATTTATTCTTTGTTCGAGTCTTTTAAAGAAATGTTTTTGTTGTTTTTTTTGCGGTATTTATTAAGTGTTTTTTAGGTTTTTGTATGATGATGAGAAAGAGAGATCACCAAAAGGATCTCAAAGGTAAAAGACTAAAAGGGGGAATAATAATCCTAAGAGTTATCATGCATGAAATACCTAGGTTAGTGTGGTTTGAGTTTTATCCTAATGAAAAAGAAGGAAAGAAAAGAAAGAAAGAAAGAAGAAGAAGAAAAGAAGAAGGATATAGAAGACAACTTACTTCTCTAAAGAAGCTAAGTTGTTTCTAAAGCAGGAGTGGTGAAGTTAAGCAAACAAAATGCAATGCTAAAGCAATCACAACTTGAAAGAATAAAGAGACGAAGGAAGAATTTGTATGTGGGATACCTTCCCACACACATGACTTACCATAACCCCCTATAAAACAAAGATTAGCTAAACAATTGAACATTGAAAGCATATGGAAAGCAAAAGCAAAGTAATGGTTAAAGAAAGGAAAAATAACGTAGGGAAAAGAAAGTGTTATGCTCAGATGGGGCCTACCCCACTGCCTATGTATCCCTTTTGAGGAATCAGAGTTAACGTAGTTCGACTAACTACTTTTTTTGTTTTGGATTTTTTAGTTGAACAATGTTAAATGCACGTTCTACCGGCTGCTCGATCTTTGGAGACTCACACACCTAGAGTAGATGGAATTAACATGCTCTTATACAAAGAAAACAAAGAGTTTGATTTGTGTTTTAGGAGTGCTCATGCAAAAAAGGTAGTCCTAGATGAAGGAACTGTGCTACCTAAGTTAACATGCAAAAGAGAGACTATACAAAGCCTAGAAATCATATGAAGAAACGATCACATCACAAAAATAAGCAAACAAGCTCGAGGAGTATCCACAACACTCGAGTAGCAAACATCCACCTGTGGACTATGTCTTCACAGTGGCAAAAAGAGGGCCTAGCAACGATATGAAGGATCGAAGCAGGATAAAAATAGGGGTGACGCATAACCACGATATCAAGGATCGGGCATGATGGGTACACGAAGCAAGGAGTTCTCCTCGAGCTCGTGACTGTGGGAAAGGAGTATGTCTATACATGGTATCATATCACCAAGTAAGAACAGAACGAGGGAAATATCATGTGCATACGAGCACAAAGTGTCAACGTCAATGGACGTGAGCTACACAAAGCATGGGGATCCAGAAAGTGAGATCCTCTTCCACAGACTGACCGGACAAGAGCAGGATGGACTTTATCCAAAATCATCAACACAAATTACGAGCTAATGAAAGACTCAATGATAGTGCGGGGCTGATTACGAGCTCTTTTCGCTTGCCTTCTTCGAGGTCTTATCAAGGGGAATGGGAATGGGGCGCCTCCTTTGAGGTCTTTACACAAATGTAAATAAACACATACAGAGCCTCTGAAGGAGGACTTCCAGAAAATGCCCACCAAAAAGAAACGGTAGGGACTCTAGCCTATGTAAGCGATAAAGTTCAGAAATAGTAAATCAGATAAGAAACTATACCATGAGGATGTAAATCCAAAGTGCCAACAAGCTAAACAGAAAATAGAAACCCAGAGGTCCGCTCGAACAAGCTAGCAGCCACAAACAAAGCAAGGCGGACATCGCATTTCCCATATAAGTTCAAGTCATCGAAGTGAAAATAAATCACTCAAGATGTGAAAATAGGATGCAACCACACAAATGCTCTGCATACAACACAATCCAAACAAAACAACGGTACAAAATATCATTTGAAACCAAACGGTATCCCACAAATAAAGTGGAATACTAACCAAGCTACCATCGTCAATATCTTTGCGAGAACCTTGCATGAACTCAACAAACGTATTAGAAACCAAAAAGAGGTGCAACCGGAAGTTTCACCTATGCCTCACAATTCAAAATCAAGTAGAAAGATGAGCATACGAGTCATGGACATGCATTGAAATGTATGTTTCAAAACGGGGCAGCACTTATGCACTAACATAAACAACATGCAAACTCAAACCGGAATCAGGCAAATTTACATGAAATGAATGGAAAACGATCAACAAGCATAAGTACAAGTCAAATAAAGATCAATGCATCAAAATCGCACCCAACCGAACTTAAAAAGCCTTAAAACGGAAAAAATGCTCCAAAAATCACCGACTCGGAATTGAACGAAAATCACATGGTAACTTGCAAATGTGCCAACGGATTCAAATATGCAATCGGTTTTTGAAAATTCTTCTCGGAAGTGGTACTTTTTGGTCGATTTCGTCGGTTGGAAGTAGAGAAATAGCCGAAAAAAATTGTCCGAGATCATTTGTCAAACACCTTACATGCACCAATTATTCTATGTCAATTTTAACAAGAATTTCCAATTATGCACCACAACAATTATTAGGATCAACTAATAAAACATCAATCAACAATATACAATCAACACAAGAATTAATGCACATAATCTCCACAAGATTAAATCAACTTGACAATTCAATTCAAGAAAAAATTCAACAATTATTCACGAATTAAAGTTTAAGAAGCTTACCGAATGAAGAATCGACGAAGAAATTGCGAATCCGGAGGAAGTGTAATATGGTCGTGAACGGAGGATAGGGGGAGAGGCCGCGTGGCTGCTGGCGGCGGAAAAAGGTGGTCGCGCGGTGGCAGAATTGACCGGAGGTGGTGGTTCGCGGTGGTTCGGCTACCGGAAGCTTGATCGGAATTGTTGTGTTCTTGAGTTCTTGATGAAGTTGTTGTTGTGTTCTTGAGAAAGAGTTGAGAGAATGAACTTTGATTATTTAGAGTGATTTTTTGAGAGTTTTTGGTGTTTGTAAATTGTGATTGAAGTTATGAGACAAATTGTTGGTTAAAAGAATATATAGTGGAGTGTAAAATGACTGGCAAAAGGAAGAATTTCGGCTTAAGTGAAAATAACATTGTCTTCGGCAAGAAATTTTGACTCTGAGTCTTCCACAACATCGTCCGCCTCTGAATCAAGGTTGCAACGCAAAAAGAACGGATGTCATACGATCAAAATCGAGTGCGATCGATGCGTTTAAGCTGCAAGACGTCACTGAATAAGTTGTTTTTCTGGCTTATTTGGTGTCTACTACTTGAAAACGTGATGTGGTCAACCTTTTCAGAGCATAATCTCGACTCGACTTTGTCAGAAAAGTTGTAGATCTATGAGTCAATGACCTCGTGTTAAAATGTGAGACAAACCGGACAAACGACGAGGGAGATATGAATTTTCTTGTGAAACAACTTTCAGCCTTTTTCTTCGGTTTAGCACTTCAATTTTGCAAAATAAACCAAAACGACAATCTTCGGGGAATCGTTCGAACTCGAGCTTGTCTTGGAACATGAATATGATAAAATTTGTGAACCAATGCTTCGAGAATGGACGCAATCCGATGAAAATTGACCGAATTATGAATTTTACAAAATCTGACAGATAGTGCACCGCATCAAAGAACCCCACTGGTAATTCGCATTTTCGGGATCCTTCCGCTTGGACCTAACCCAAACTGAATTTTCGGAATGAAGATAACATCTAAACAGAATTTTAGGCGCCAGAACAACATCAATCTGATGAACAAGCTAAGAGTTATGAATTTTTTAGTGTTCAAAACTCACCGGTTCAGCACTGTTTTTCACTATATCGACTCTGAAAACTCGCACATTCGAAGATCTTCTTCAAAGAATTAGCTCTCGGCCAAAACCCAAAAGTTGGAAAGGATACCAAGAAGGAACTTTTGGCATATGAATCTCACATAAACGTTGATCCCCTCAAACGTTACGAACTCTTGAATACCGCTAGGACAGTTAATCGGCGAAACCAAAATTTCAGAAACAATTAATTCCTACCACTTTCCTTGATGAATTGGCATCCGAGCCGAACACAAAAGTTTTAGAGAATACCGAAATGGTTCTTACCATTGAATTTCAGTCCAAAACAATTCTCCTGGTAAGAGTTACAACCTTTGTAAGATGTATCGTAAAACTTATATTATGCTTAAACTGCTCTGAATCAATTGAGATGTATGTTCACATATGTTTATGATGAAATTATGATCTAAACGCAATGCAGTGTATGAAAGGATATGCTAAATGACATGAAAATGAGAGGGCAAATTTGGGGTGTTACAGTACTAAATGGGTGTACAAGAATAAATCAGATGAACAAGGAGTTGTGACTAGGAATAAAGCAAAACTAGTTGCTCAAGGATAAACTCAAGTTAAATGCATTGACTTTAATGAAACATTTGCTCGTGTTGCTAGACTTGAATCAATAAGACTTCTATTGGTAGTTTCTTGCATTCTGAAGTTCAAACAGTTCCAAATGGATGTGAAAAGTGCCTTTTTGAATGGATACTTGAATGAGGAAGTTTATGTGGAATAACCTAAAGGCTTTGTTGATCCAAACTTTTCAGATCATGTCTACAGGTTGAGAAAGGCTCTGTATGGATTGAAACAAGCTCTCAGGGCATGGTATGAGAGATTGACAGAGTTTCTCATCAAGAATGGATACATGAAAGGAGGAATAGATAAGAATTTCTTTGCCAATGATGAAGAATGAAAGATAATGATTGCTCATATTTATGTGGATGATATCATTTTTGGTGGGATGTCAGATAAGATAGTTAAACATTTTGTTAGAAAAATGCAGTCTAAATTTGAAATGAGTCTTGTTGGAGAGTTAACTTTCTTCCTGGGTTTGCAAGTAAAATAGATGGAAGATTCCATCTTCCTCTCTAAAAGCAAGTATGTCAGGAGCATAGTCAAGAAGTTTGGAATAGAAAGTGCTAGCCACAAAAGAACACATTCTCCCACTCATCTAAAGATATCTAAAGATGAAAAAGGTGTATGTGTTGATCAAAGTTTATATAGAAGCATGATAGGAAGCTTGTTGTATCTCACAGCTAGCAGACCTGATATTGCTTTTACTGTTGGAGTGTGTGCTAGATATCAAGTAGAACCCAAGTCAGTCACATAAATCAAGTCAAAGGATTCTAAAATATGTGAATAGAACTTTTGACTATGGTATGTTGTACTCTCATGGGTGTGATCCCATCTTATCTGGATATTGTGATGATGATTGGGCTGGAAGTGCAGATGATATAAAAAGTACATATGGAGGATGTTTCTTCTTAGGAAACAATCTCATATCCTGGTTTAGCAAGAAGCAAAATTGTGTTTCTTTATCTACTGTAGAGGCCAAGTACATAGCAGCTGGTAGTAGTTGTTCTAAGATTGTTTGGATGAAACAAATGTTGACTGAGTATAATGTCACACAAGATGTCATGACATTATATTGTGATAATATAAGTGCTATCAAAATTTCCAAGAATCCTATACAACACAACAGGACAAAACACATTGATATTAGGCATCATTTCATAAGAGATATTGTTGAAGACAAAGTGATAACGTTGGAGTTGTTGCCACTGAGCTGCAGTTGGCTGATATATTTACTAAGGCTTTAGATGCAAATAAATTTGAAAACCTAAGAGGTAAATTAGGAATATGTCTTTATGAGAGCTTATAGAATTTTTTTACATGTGGGAACATTCTTAAGGACAAGTTATATTTTCAAGATTTACAATTAATGCAATGGAGGCGTATAATCATATCTGAAATATTTGGTTTTCTCATTTCTCCTATTCAAGTGAAATATTTTCAAATGGCTCTTATTTTTAATCAAACACGTTACTACGTCATTATTCTCAACCACTCTTTCACCTCCCATACTTGCACAAGTCATTTCTGCTCTCTCACGCATAACTCAACCCGCTCAACAATGTCGCAACATCAATCTGCTTCCCCTTCAAAGAAGTCGTCCCCTAAAACTGACTCCATCTCTCATTCTAGGGTTCATTCCATAAACCTCACTGAAGATGTTCTTGACGTGTCTCCTCTTAACGTGGTTATTCTTGATGTTCCAAAGGATTGAAAACCTAGAACTCCACATGCACGGAGACCAAAAGATACCTCTGCATGTTCCTCATCTGATATTAGGGAAATAAAGGGTTCTGTCTATGCTAATGAAGCGATTGAGACAATTATTACAAGGATTTTGAATGAAGATCATGTTGTAGCTACGGTATCTGTTGCACTGGCTCCACTTCCTGCTCCTCAGAATGGCCAGAAGAATCAAGATCATGATGGTCCAAATGATGATATACATGTTGCTGAAGCTGGTGTAGAAGATGATGACACTCATGTTGATGTAGAAGGTGAAATATATGATGTTGCTGAAGATGGTGAGAAGGATGTTAAAACATCTGATGCTGGAGTTGTTCTAAAAGATGTTGACATCCCTGAAGCTGATAAAGAAACTGAGGTTGTGAAGACTGCTAAGTC
Source organism: Lathyrus aphaca (assembly GCA_963966055.1). Classification (NCBI taxonomy): domain Eukaryota; kingdom Viridiplantae; phylum Streptophyta; class Magnoliopsida; order Fabales; family Fabaceae; genus Lathyrus; species Lathyrus aphaca. The sequence goes on from OZ014519.1 coordinate 619,043,065, forward strand.
TATTCATACTGAAACAAATGGAGCTATCTCTGATGATGTGGTTAATCTTGATGATTTGTATTACAATGATCACATTTCCAGCATTAACCCTAATATAGCCAAAAGGCTAAAATCAAGAAAAGAAAAGAATGTAGTTGAACAGAGTGCGCCTAAGAGTAAGGTTGCTCTAGGAAAAGGTCATTCCAAGAACACTCCCAAGAAGGTTGTTGTTGGCCCTCCAAAAGGATGGAGCAAAGTAATCGCCAGGAAAAGAAAGGCTAGATTTATCTCTGATTCAGAGGCTGATGTTGAAAGTGATGTCTCATACATCACTCCAAGGAAAAACCAACCACCAGAAAAATTGCTACTAGAATGCCTAATGCACCTATAGACAATATCTCCTTTCACTGCATTACTAGTGTGAGAAAGTGGAAGTTTGTTTATCAAAGAAGACTGGCGTTGGAACGATAACTGGCTAGCTCTGCCCTTGAATGTAATAAGATAATGGACCTTATTTATTTTGTTGGATTATTAAAAACTGTTACTAGATTCTCCAAGTGATATGAAATTCTTTTCAAAAAATTTATTGTGAATTTATTTGAGGATTGTGCTGATGGAAGTTCCAAAGATTTCAGAAAGGTATTTGCGTGAGGTAAGTGTGTTAACTTCTCCTTAACTGTGAACAAGACATATTTAGGAAGGGATATTGTATGTCACCCTGAGTTGGAAGTTACTGATAACCAGATTTGCAAAGTTCTCACTGAAAATCAAGTTAAAACTTGGCCTAGGAAGGGAAAATTCTCTACTAGCATGCTCAGTGTGAAGTATGTTATGCTTAACAGAGTTGGGGCTGCAAATTGGGTGGCAACAAATCATACTGCTAACATTTCTAATGGGTTGGGTAAATTCATCTATGCTCTAGGTACCAAGACCAAGTTTGATTATGGAACTTATATTTTTGACCAAACCTTGATGTAATCTTTGTTCTGTTTGGATTCGTGGTTTTTCTGATGTATTTTTGAATTTCTGCTCTTTATGAGCTTATGTTCTAGCACTTTTTTGGTTCTATGTTAGTTATATATTTTTGCTACATTTATGGCTAAAAGGGGGAGATAATTAGACAGATAGATAAATAGATAGATAGATGATCTCCGGTTTTATCTATTTATGTTGGCGTGGTCTGACTTAACCTACATGATTGCTCTACATGTTCTACAGATTATGTTGAGGGGGAGATGTAATCTCTCATTTGTGTTGGATTTCTCTTCAAATTCTACAGGTTGTGTTGAGAGGGAGATTGATAATCTTTCATCTGTGTTTTTTTCTGTTGGTTGTTCTCTGATAGGTGCTTAAATTGTTTTAGCCAAAAATTTGCCAAAGGGGGAGTTTGTAGATGTTGTAGATTGGCTGCAAATTATGGTAAAATAAGTTTTGTGTTCTAATGCATGCTTGGTGTTATGGAATGATCTTTAAGCTATTTGCAAGTGTGCAAGTTTAAGTGTGTTGTTGCTTTATCAGGATGTCAAGACTGATGTCATGAGATCTCTGTATGGTGCTTAAGACATGATTGTCTCTTTAAATTGTTGTGCGCGTTTTAAGTAATTAGTTTGAGTGTTTCTGTTGAGAATTACTAGGCGCTATTTTTAGAAGTTTGTGATTCAACATGGTTTGTTATTCTCAGAATATATTATTTGGCTTTGTTATTTGTTCCTTTATTTTAGGAATTAGTTTTATTAGGTTAAAACATATTCACTTATGCAGCAGGCCCATGCCCACATTTCTTCCTCTACAAAAAGGTTTCAAAACCCTATTTGAAGATACAGAAAATAAGGCGTTGAAGATTGTTACTTGTATTAGGGTTTTTACCCGTCCTTAGTTTTCTTGTGAGCCAAACAATTATCATGTTGATAATTGTATTGGACTAGGTTTATTGATTTGTAATTTGTCCACTCAAAGCTTTTAAGCAAGAGTGTTTTGTACTTGATTGAAGCTTTTAAGCAAGGTCAAGGATTGTCTTTGAAGTGTATCTTCTTTTGCTTGGTTGTTAGTTTTTTATCACTGCTGTGATTGAGGGGCAGTGAGAGGTATCTCATATCTGAGTGTTTCTTGGATAAAAGTTGCATTGGATAGGGATTAAGTGAAGAGTGTAAGCTGTTTGGTTTAACTATGAATTAATACTACTTATAGTGGATTTTCTCCTAGCTTGGTAGCCTCCAGATGTAGGTGTGTTGCACCGAACTAGGTTAACAATTGCTTGTGTCTCTTACAATTGTTTTTGTTTATTTACTTGTTCATATTAAATCTGTCAGATATGAATGTTGTAACATCTCATTCGACATTTCATATATGTTTCCAGAATTTCAATTTTTATTTTACTATTTGTTGATTTTTTTCAAATAATAAAAATAATTATTTCATCAAATTCAATTTATCATAAAAAAATGGATATTTTAATTTCTAAAAGTGAACTAATGTAAGAACACTAACATAATACAATATAAGTATTTGAGTGTATCAAATTTATTTGATGGTTCAAAGAAAATAGGTTGAAGTTTGAAAAATTATACAAGTACCAACATTATAGTTGCAAATACATGGAATTATTTTTTAAATTTATTCCTACAATTAGAAACAATCACATTTATGTGCTACACACCTTGGAACTTTTGGTTGCAAGCAATCATTCATTGGTATACGACAATCTTTATTTGACCGGCATTTAAAAACTCCTGTGATGTCAAATTAAAAAATCAATAATAATAAATATAAAATAATATAAAATTAAGAATAAATTTTTAAAATAAATTGAAAAATTGAACTTACTATCAGTTACAACGACGAATATGAAAAGAAAAATGAGATAAACAATCTTAACTATCTGTGCCATATGTTCTCTCGTTTGCATTTTGAAATATACACTTTTATAATAATTTTATACTGTGAAAATTTACATTCTTTAAAATAGAATTAATTATTAATGTCTCTTGATGGTTGTTAGAATTCATTATAATATTTCAATATTATTATTTTTGTTTCTTGCCCTTTCCTTGTTATAAACAACATAGTTGGATAAAATAATTGTAGTAAATGGCGGTTGGATCTTGTGTTCGATATCCAGCGACAACAAGTTAGTGCACAATTATTTTACCATGATTATATCTTTCAACCGTGGTGATATATTCACTTGAATTTATTATAACTTATGTGTAATGATTATTTTACCAACTGATCACTAAATCTATAACCTTTCAATTTAATTTATAAATTAATAATATGAAAAATTAAGTATATTAGAAGAACAAATTACACTAATTAATATTTCTTGAGACTTCTGCAATTCATTATCCGTATCTCACCCTTTAATAGTTTGAGTTTTTTTAATGCTTCTCATTATTCAACTAATATTTCATTCTCTACTAGTTCATTCTGCAAAGTATTAACTTTTCTGACAAAACTAACATAAAGGAAGTGATGGCTAAAGAACTAGAAGTATTGAACTAAAATATAATCGACAATGAGCGAGATACATACAATGGTTTGCAAAAATCTCAAAAAACATTTATCTATGTAAATTATTTTCTAATATAACTTAGTTTTTCATATTATTATTTTCTAATTCAATTTGAATGATAATATATTCAGTGAGTGGTTGCTAACACACTGAAATCGCATATAATATAATAAACACATCTTTTATGACATGTTGGCTTAATGAAATGAAAGTTGCAATGTATAAGGAATAACATTAAAAATAACATACCGAATAAACACATCATAAATAACACAAACATGTATCAACAACTTACCTTAACAAAACAATAACATATCTAAATAAAAAGATCAAAACCTCAACAAAAACATCTACAATAATAAAAACAACAACTTATCTTGATACAACAACAACAACATACCTGAACAAAAACATCTGCATACCTAAACAAAAACATCTGCATACCTAAACAAAAACATCTACAATAACAAAAACAACAACATTTATGAACAAAAACAACAACTTACCTTAAAAAACAACAACATACCTCAACAAAAACATTTAAATTAATAAAAATAATAACTTACCTTAACAAAACAACACCATAACTTAAACAAAAAAAAATCACAGACGTAAACAAAGCATCTATAATAATAAAAATAACAACATTTTTCAACAAAAAACAACAACTTACCTTAAGAAAATAACAACATACATCAACAAAAACATAAACATACCTAAACAAAATCATCTACGATAATAAAAACAACAACATTGATCAACAAAAACAATTTTTTACCTTAATAAGACAACAACATACATCAACAAAAACATCCACATACTTCAACAAAAACATCTACAATAACACAAACAATATCATACGATCAATAAAAAACGACATACCTCAAAAAAAATTATATAACTAAACAAAAACATCAAAAATAACACAAACACTAACATACAATTTCAACTAAAACACCGGTATAAATAAACAAAAATTAACAACATAATAAATATAAGGGTTTACCGTCTCAACAACAAGGTAATAAAAAAACATAAAGAACAAATATTTAGAACAACGACGACATAACTCATAACATGAATGGTGGAATGTCTCACATACCTTAAATGATAAGAGGAAGTAAACAAATGATTTTTGTGATTTCCGTCTTGCATGTTTCAAGAATCCTTTTCTTAACATATACAAGATAAAGAAGATATGTTAGAGTTTCGTGAAGAAATGATGTGCAAATGTTAATAGATATTGGGATAAGGCTTGAGAGAGATGTTAGGGTTTTGCAATATTGTTCTTATACTTTTTACATTGGTTCCTATTATAGACCGTAATAAAAAAATAGTTTAATTTTAATATAAATATTAAAATTAGAGGGACACACTATTTTTGTAATACACAAAATTAAAAATTACTAGTGCTAGAAATTTCAAACATGTCACTACTTAAACTAAAACCATGGTTGTTAATTTGCACCACGGTAAAAAATATTTTAATAATTTAAAAATAAATAAAGACATCTAGAAATGAATTATTAATTCGGTATAATAAATGAACAAGATAAGAAAATATTATGAAATATATATTTTAGAATAGTGGTTGCTTGTTTTATGTTAAAATGAAATAATTTCAGTCTCTCTCTCACTATTTTACACTACAAGAAAACATTGTTTTAGCGTCATCTAGAAACCCTAGCTAACAAACAAAAACCGACGCTACTAGCGGTTAGCGTTGGCTTAGTGTCGGGTCAGGGCACAACTTCTAAAGATGGAAGTTAGTTACGTATAGCGTCAGTTTTGTGTCGACGCTACGGTATTTAGCCAACAATTTATTTTATAGTAGTGTCAGTGTCGTGGCCGCCACTACTATATTTAAACATCAATTTATTTTATAGTAGCGTCGGTGCCGTGGTCACCACTACTATATTTAGCCAGCAATTTATTTTACTATAGTGTCAGTGTCGTGGCCGCCACTACTATATTTAGCTAGCAATTTATTTTACTTTAGTGTCGGTGTTGTGTCCGCCACAACTATATTTAGTCGACAAAGTATTCATTTGTTTGCTTGTAACATGTTTTCATCGAAACATGTTTATTATCAATTTAATCAATATGATACTTAATACAATCCTAAACCAAAACCTAATTTGGAATACATAATCTTTTGAGATCCATATGAGATCCAAAACAAATTTACTTCAAAATACATAATCCAAAATACATATCCCAATACATCAAAATACACAACATCTAAATATTGATAAATTCCAAAATACATCAAAATACTGATAAACTCCTAAACAATCTATATATTAATCATTATAACCAACATCAACTTCCTCATCCTCATCCTCATCCTCATCCTCCTCATGAAACATTCAAAATAAATAGTCACGAGTCAGACACATAACACAATCATTTAACATTACACAACAGTGTCAAAAAATTCAACCAAATGACATTGAAAATAAGGTATAGTTGTGATGAAGTAGATGAATTATGTAGGACTTTCATTGCATATTAGTATATGTATTATCAGCAATATTGAAGTGAGGAAGTAGATGAATTATGCAGAAGGTTGATTGTGGTAATACTTTTTTATTTCAGAAATATATATTAACTGCATAGAATCATGATGATGAAACATACCGAATAGTTATAATCAGGATGACCACTCACAGGAAAACTAGAAGGACCCTCCGGATGAGAATGCAACATATCAAATTTCTTTGACACTTCTTCTAATTTCTTTACCAATTCATCTAATTTCTTTGCATATTCATTTTTCCACGCATTAGCCTGTGCAACCTCTTCACATGCAGTAGCAGCTTCAACTCTGGAAACCTCAATGGCCTGGTTATCTTTTTCTCTATATGGGTTTGTAATTAATATTCGTGTCAAGAAGTTCACTCAATATCTTATGTTACATGCTAATTATGCAGTTCCATAACACTGGCCACGTGTTTTACCCTCTGCAGCTTCTTTCCAAATTTTTATTCTTGTTGATCCTTCCATTCCATCACAAGCTTGTGTCAAACTATTACATAAATTTTCCTGTACACGTTGATAACACATCCGAAACATTGGCAATACTGAAGCACATACAATTAAACAAGAAACTAATTAGAAATTATCCAATGCAACTAGTCATGTGTTCAATCCATAACAACATAATAAAGACATTGTTTCTCTTTCACATGTCCTTCATCACTAAAATAATCATGAAAGTAATCATTTCAAAAGGGTCATAGGAAAAAAACTTATTTTTATCTACTATTAGAGTATATGGACCTGGCAATGTAGATCTTAAATGCTGGAATAGTTGTTTCTTGCAACAATAATTGTTTCTCCTTAAAGAGCCATGTGCTCGGAATTATGTTTGACTCGCACTAAACATTTCAACCTCAAGACCAACTTTTATTTTCTCTTCAATACCAAAAACATGGAACTCGTGTAGTGTAGAGGGTATCAGGTTATAGAGAAAGAAGCATCACAGATGACTCAAAACAAAAACTTTCAACAAGATTATAAGGATAATGAAGCTCGATTTTAATTCATAATGCACAATGGACACAACTCAAGCTTAATAAAAATGCATCAACTATTCATAACAGAGAGTATAACCTGTGTATGAATCAACCCTTATCAAAATCATAGAAGGAGTACATGAATAAACAAATAAAAGTGAAGTCGTATCACATCATCTAAAACCAGTGAACCATTGCATAATTTTGGGAATTGAATTTGTATATCATAAAAGAAAGGTTCTTGACAGCATATGTTTTTTTAATTCTTCTTCTTACCTTTACTTACTCAATATATGTAATAATAAACCTTTTTTTACAATATATCTTCAATATGCTTACAACAAAAATACCACGTACAAGGTACTGCTTAAAAGAAGGACACCGAATACCTCACATGGGCGCTATATAAATGAAGGATAACTAGATAAATCATATAGAAAATAAATAAAAAATTGGATGCAAAGTATTTTATTTCAAGAGAATGCAGACACAATTTAAACAAGGACACCTTAGCCCTCCTTTATTTCAAAACTGGGGTCGATTCATCGCTTTATTGGCAAACTCTTCAAATCTACTAACAAATTCATCTTTCAAACAATACCTATCGGAGTTTACTCTATCATACATCCAACATCGATCCATTCTTTACATTAAAAAATTAAGTTTCTAATCTTCATTTGTTCAATTGACTTCTATATTTAGGAAACCACACTCCGACCGCAATTTAAAACCTAGAATTCTATACGACCTCATAGGAAATATGTTTTTTAAGAAATCAATCATATCAGTGTGATAATCACTGCATGTTTTTTTGCCACATGAACACACTGCAACCTACACAAGGCTAAGTTACTAAGCATCAGTGACACCTTGTGTAATACCCTGTATTTTAATTAAATACTCTAGATAATATTAATTAAGTTTAATTGGGTTATGGTGTGCTCTGAGAGTTTTCAATTAAAATAATTAGAGCAACCGACGAACTTAAATTAATTAATTAAGTATTATATGACTAAGAGGTTTTATTAAATATTTGACTCAGAGACATTTTTAGATACTCTCAATTTGGACCAGTTAGTGTTACTAACTGATAGATATTTGTTAATTGTTGTAAAAAGAGAAAGAAGAAGAAAGTTAGTAAGAAGAAGAAGAAAAGGAAATAAAGAAAAGAAAGAAGGAAGAGAAGAAAGAGAAAACCTAGAAGAGGGAAAGGAGCTTGGATCATCACCATTCTTCATCAATCTTCTTCATCTTCGTCAAACTCCTCTTCATTGTCAAGGTGGGTTCTAGTTAGTACTTTTGTTTTAGAAGTTTTCTTGAGTTAGAGTTTTAAGTAAATTTGATAAACTTGCTAAATCAAAGTTTCTAACAGTTAAAATGCTGAAATAATCGGGTAGGATAGTCAGGTAACATGTATATTAAACCCACTAAGATTGCTTGGATGATCCATTATGTTTAGACTGAGTTTGGAGGAGTTTTGAGTGTTAAAAACACAGAATTTCAGCTACTGACAGTCAGTTAACCGATTAACCATATGCGTTAACCGGTTAACGAGACCCTGATATGCATTTGAGAGTGGATTTTAGACTGGTTAAACAATTATCCCTATGGGTTAACCCGTTAACACTGTAAGTTTTGGAAAATATTAATTTTTTTAAAATTCATAACCTTTTACTCGGGTATCCGATTGAGGCAAACTCTATATCGTTGGAAAGCTATGACAATGTACTATCCAATGGTAGAGGAAAATATTACTTTTGAATTGGAAAATATTTATTTATTTTATGCCGAATAAAAATACCGATTTTGTAAAGGTAATTCGTGAACCATAAAACATGTAATTTAAAGTATTGTGAGGAAACCTTGAAATAAATCAATAGTATAGCCTAGTAATGTGACTAGAAATTGTTAGATGGTATAACTTGTGAGATGTTTAGGACTACCCTAGGTTGATTCAAAACCGTTGGCGTGTATTACATGGTTTCCTCCGTAAAGTCTTGTGGTGGGTATTATATTGAGTCCCACGAGAAGCATACGTAAATGCTTGAGGTACCATTGGTGAGGCGGGTAGTGACTTGTGGTGGGTATTATACTGAGTCCCACGGGAAGTCTTGCCTGAGTTAAGGCTATTGGTGGGTATTACATTGAGTCCCACGAGAAGCATGGTTTAGGCTTGTGGTGGGTATTACACTGAGTCCCACGGGAAGCATTATTTAAGGCATGTGGTGGGTATTACATTGAGTCCCACAGGAAGCATGGGTTAGGCTTGTGGTGGGTATTACACTGAGTCCCACGGGAAGCATGATTTAGGCATGTGGTGGGTATTACACTGAGTCCCACGGGAAGCATGGTAGTGGCTTGAGATGGGTATTGCACTGATTCCCATGGGAAGCCTTGCCCGTTGAAGTCTTGAGTAAGTCTTAAGGTGGGTTATGTTGAGTCCCACGGGAAGCATCTGTAAATACTTAGGTAATGACTTATGGTGGGTATTACACTGAATCCCACGAGAAGTCTTGCTGATAAGACTTACCATGGGTATTCGACTGAATTCCACGTAAGGTGTTGAGAGCGTGTATGGACTTTTCCATCTTGTTTGGTTCCTTGTAGAGAATTGACCAAAGACCCGAGTAGTTGATAGATTCGAACCTTTAGATCTGAGGGAACTCTAAGATAGGGATCTCACTGAGATGTTGATATCTCACCCCACTATTATTGTTGCTTTTAAGGTTTCTTATAAAAGTTTTATTTACAAGTGGAGCCATGCTCAGGATGTTTCAAGATATGCATAGTCTTATTTTTTCTGTTGTGTATCTATCTTGTACAATAATGGATATTGTTTTGATCTTAGTATTTTATTTTAGTATAATTTCCATGTCTTGCACCATAGTTTGTATTGTTTTTAGAATTGGTCAAGAATGTGAATTGTACTATTAGGAACTTATGATGGTGTCAATACCTAATAAACTCTTGTATAATGATATTCTAGGTATTTATTATATGAGGATTTACATTTGGTATCAGAGTAGGTCGTATCCTCGACCTAGCCTTGAAACATTATAAGTAAATCTTTCCTACCTCCTAAGTGTGTCTTTTCGGCATGATTCTTAATATCAAATTATGTAGTATTGGGTTTGATCAACCTGATACTATGTATGTGATAGGTAGAATCATGGTTGTGCGACCATGAGGACATTGAAGTGTTGTCGGAACTTGTGCTGTGAGAGTAGGATTAAGCCAAGAATTAGCAGAAGGAGCTTTGGTAAGCTCAGTTGGAGTCTTCTTAAGAGTTGTACTTCCTGTAACACAGAGTTGCAGGGTAGTGTGTTGTTTGAGAAATCATTTGGAATGGATAGAGTCTAAAAACTACAGATATCTAAAGGATGGGTGGTCAGTGTATCAAGGAATAAATAAAGTCACTGGTGGATAAGTATTGGTCACTGGTATGGACAAGAGTTTTGAGAAATCTCATTCCAAGAAAAGAAAATATGCTTTGTGGAACGTGTGACGTAAGGTTCAGGAGTGAGTTAGTGGTTAGTGTTTTAGTTCTAAGGTCGCGATGGCATCTTAGATGAACGAGAGTGCTTCAAGGAATGTATTAGGATAATACCTTAAGGACGGATAGAAGTTACAATTTAAGAATGTTCATTTTCTTTTAAGGACCTAAAGTCATGGTAAAGCATGAAGAGAAACACAAGGATGTGATTACACGTTTCAAGTGAGACAAGTGTACCCCGGATGAAGAGTAGAAGATTGGAGTTGTATTTTCGCTTATGACTTAGGAGACAAAGTTTAGAGTAATACATCAGGATGTTATATTTAGTAAGGGATCAATTCGGAAGTGTTGAATTACCTAAGGAATGGTATAAGGTATAATACTGGAGGAAGAATAAGCTTTAGAGTAAGCACCTTGGTTTCGGGAGAACTTTAGCTAGACGTATTATGTTTGGGTATGAGAGGATTACCTCATAGTGTGAAGTGAGCATGGTATGGGAATGGTATTAACAATACAATATGCGAAGGTGATAACGAAATGAATTTTTGGATGAATGTAGAAAGGAGTTGTTAAGTTGTTGTTGAAACTAAAGTTAAGGAAGTGTAATCAATGATGGTTCACCCATTAGGACTCTTGTATTATGTTTACAATATGTGTGAAATTATCTATTGATAATTGTTATAACTTTTGGTTGTGATTGGATTGAGTTTGGGAGGTTTAGGTAGCAATGGAAACCAGAATTTTGCTTCTGCGTTTGAAGTAATCGGTTACCCTCTATGTAGTAACCGGTTACCAAATTGTGTTTATAATTCTCTTTTAGCTATTGGAAGTTCAGATTTGCACTGAGTAACCGGTTACCCTCCTGGTAGTAACCGGTTACCATTGTTGAGTTTTGAAAAACTTGATTTTCTAAGATTCTTATATTTTGACTCGAGTGCCCGATCGAAGAGTTCTTGGTACCGATAGAAAGATGTGGAGACATTCTATGCAATAATTAGTAGAAGGTAAGGGAACCCCAGTTAATACGTAAGTAGAGACAACAAGGCTCTTCAGGGGAGTGCATTACCTCAATTTTCAAGTGTAAGAAAAACTCCTATATTTGTGAGTGATAGAAATATTTGGAGTTTATCTCTAGTGGGATTAAGAATTTTGTTGTTCTAATTCTTGCCAAGGAATTAAAGAGAGAGGAAAAAATTTTATACTAGACATGGTATGTCCATTGTTTTGTTTTCTTTCCGATAAGGATTGTGTGTTGGATTTTATTTATGGACGAACCAAGTGTTAGGTTGTGACTAAAAACCCTTTTTGATGTCATCATTGCCATTTTCCTACTAACGTCACGGTACGGGTGGAGTTGAACTATTCCGTTGAGTATTCGTGATGTGAACGTAACATAAATGGTAGTTTTACTTCGTTGCTTGTTGGAGTATGTAATCTACATGTTGTGTCCCGTTCTGTGTTATCTTGAGTTGTGAACGGTGGGTGAATGTTATACATGTTTAGAACCGCGAGTGAGAATCATCTTACAAATTAGTGTAGACTAGATTGATATTTTTGAGTTGGATTATTTGTTAACAAGAGGAACAAGTTTAGTCGTGTTCGACCGTTTAGCCTCTGATAGGTAATCGATTGACACATGAATTTTGTGGAGGACTTTAAAGAATCGTACTTTCTGAAATGTAAGTCCGTTTTGGCTTTCATTCGAAGCGTTAGAGAATAAAGTTTTGGACTTTCTTTTGAGCATGATTGGTAGACAGTAAATGATCTGAATTTTTAGTGTGTTGTTGTTGCGACTACTAAGGACCTAAATTGCGAAGTTATAAAGACTCATGAAGTGTTGATATTCCAATAAACGTTTTGGTATATGAATTATTATGTGGATAAGAGGTGAACAATTGGTCAGTTTTAGTATCATTAACATCAAGTTATGGATTCCATAAGAGTAATACCAAATGTGTGCAGTTGAGCCGCACTCAGAGATATGAATTTTTAAGTTACCTTCTATGTAAGAGTGAGAGATGAATGTTTTGAAGTTAAACATGTAAATTGGATTGTTTAAGGAACGATACCCTTGAAAGAAGAGGATTTGGATGAGAGGTTTTGTATTGTCTTCAAAGGTGAGCGTGTGAAATGTTGTATGCAATAGGCAAGTGTTATGGAAATCTGAAAGTACACTAAGGATGATTTAAGTTTGGTACGAATGACTCAAATGATTGTAAGTTCTATGACATTGTTACATTATTATTAATGGAGACCTTGTGTCAACAGAAACCTTGAGTGGATAGAATATTGTAAAGAGACTTGATATGGAGTATAGTAACCATGGTCAGATTTGTTAAGCTGAATTGAATAAATTGTTTCGAGTTTAGAATGGAATCGGAATTGTATAAGTTATGATTACAACAGTACAACCCCATGTGTCTCTGTCATTGGAAAGTTTAGAACAATGTTATTATTGTGTGGTTGACACGTAAGTTGTTATATCCTTGTATGTCTAAAAGTTTTGTTTCGTTGGTTAGTGAGAACTCCAATGGATACGTGTGTTCTTCGCATTCTATCAACTACCTAGTGTTACTTGAGAATTCATGGTATCTCTGCTGTTATACTTTGAGAGCATAGTGGAAGGAGACAGATGAAAGAGTTCAGTTGGATTATTAAGAATCAGAAGGGAATTATTTATAAGTATTTAAGTAAGAAAATTTTGTTCTAAGTGTGTTGTCCTTAGTAAGATACTGAAAGGATGAAGTGTCATACATAAATGGTTATAGTGTAGGATGTCGAACCAAGTGGAATTGGTACGGAAGTTGTTTGAAAACTTTTTAGATGGTTTTAGTAATTGAAGGATTTAATAAGAGCTTTTACTAGAAATTATGCGTAGATAAGATTTCACTAAGATACCTTGTGGAGTTTTGTCGAGTGTTGTTATCCCAAAATCAAGTTAGAGTGTTATACCTTATGTTATGACTCAATAGAAGGAATTAGAGTGGTATGCTACTCCGAAGGAGAGATGAGCCTAAGTGATTCGGTATGAAACAACAAATGAATTGCAGAAATAGTAAGTTAGAAGTTAACGTAATGTGGGAACAAGCATATGAGTAAGGACGTGAAGTTTTATTTGTTATGAATAAGGACTTGTAGCCACAAAGTCAAATTAGAATTTGAATATGTTAGAGTATGTATCAGAAGAAAGGATAAGTATGGATCTGAGACAGTGTTGTAAACCGTCGTTGTTGATGAGTAAAGGAAATTCGAGGATGAATTTCAATTTAAGGAGGGGAGGATGTAATACCCCGTATTTTAATTAAATGCTCTGGATAATATTAATTAAGTTTAATAGGGTTCTAGTGTGCTCTGAGAGTTTTCAATTAAACTAATTAGAGCAACCGAAAAACTTAAATTAATTAATTAAGTATTATCTGACTCAGAGGTTTTGTTAAATATTTGACTCAGAGACATTTTTCGATACTCTCAATTTGGACCAGTTAATGTTACTAACTGATAGATATTTGTTAATTGTTATAAAAAGAGAAAGAAGAAGAAAGTTAGTAAGAAGAAGAAGAAAAGGAAATAAAGAAGAGAAAGAAGGAAGAGAAGAAGAAGGAGAAAACCTAGAAGAGGGAAAGGATCTAGGATCATCAACATTCTTCATCAATCTTATTCATCTTTATCAAACTCCTCTTCATTGTCAAGGTGGGTTCTAGTTATTACTTTTGTTTTAGAAGTTTTCTTGAGTTAGTGTTTTAGGTCAATTTGATAAACTTTATAAATAGAAATTTCTAACAGTTAAAATGCCAAAATAATCGGGTAGGATAGTCGGGTTACATGTATATTAAATCTACTAGGATTGCTTCGTTGATCCATTATGTTTAGATTGAGTTTGGAGGAGTTTTGAGTGTTAAAAATGCATAATTTCAGCTACTGACTATCGGTTAACTAGTTAACCATATGTGTTAACCGATTAACGGGACCCTGATACACCTTTGGGAGTGGATTTAAACTTGTTAAACGGTTAACCCTATGAGTTAACCCGTTAATGCTGTAAGTTTTGGAAAATATTAATTCTTTTAAAATTCATAACTTTTTACTCGGGTATCCGATTGAGACAAACTTTATATCATTGGCAAACTATGACAACGTATTATCCAGAGCTGGAGGAAAATATTACTTTTGAAGTGGAAAATATTTATTTATTTTATGCCGACTAAAAATACCGATTTTGTAAAGGTAATCTGTGAATCATAAAACATGCAATTTAAAGTATTGTGAGGAAACCATACCATAAATCAATAGTATGGCCTAGTAATGTGACTATAAATTGTTAGATGGTATAACTTGTGAGATGTTTAGGACTACCCTAGGTTGATTCAAAACTGTTGGCGCGTATTACTATGTTAATGCGGTTTTCTAATCCTAACAAGGAAAAGGAAATTAAAAGGAACCTAGAAATCAACTTACTTCCTAAGGAAGCTAAGTTGTTTCTAAAGGGGATTTGCATGAAGTTGTGTGAACAAATCGCAAAGCTAAGGCAAGCACACTTTGAAAGCGTAAAGATTTTTAAAACGAAAAGGTTATGTGAACTTACCTCCACCTCCCTACAAAATAAAGGTTAGTAGGATAAAGCATAATAGGAATGAATGTAAACAAGTACCAAACATATCGAAGGTATGAAACCATTGTACTTAAATGGAATCAAAGAGATAAAATCATTGTACTTAGATGAAATCAGAAAACATGAAACCGTTGTGCTTAAACGAAAACAAGCAAACGAGAGACCGTTGTACTTAAACGGAGACTCAAAGAGGTGAGACCATTGTACTGAAATGGAAACTCAACTAGGGATAACAAATATTGGTATTAGCAGCCACATTGAGGAAGGAATTTAAATTATGCTGGGATACTTTAGTATGATCGAAGAAATGATGTTTCGGACTTTTGTGCAATGTACCCCAAAACTTGCATATGCTTCGTATGCATATGTTTGAATTTTTCCATGGCGTAATGCTCCATAATTATGGAAATGCTATGCGTTTTGAGGATGCAAATGTAATGATGATTACTAGATGCAAATGCAAGGGGATCTCCTGATGAGCAGATACCAGGCATCCCAAGTAGCTTTATTGGGAAGAAAATAATCACTAAATTGATTTGATGAACCCCTAGGGGGAAAACAACTATACCGGGGGAGAATGCTAATGATATGCCGGCTCTGAACTGCCGCCATTACCAAAAATAAATTGGAATTTAAGATTGGAGAGCCCAGACCCTGTTGGGGATGAACTGGGCTTGAGAGGTACGTTACCCGTTGAACTCCATTGGGGAAGTGATATCCTTCTGACTTGGGTGGGGAATTAGATGTGCTGGTATTCTACTGAGGGATAGATCTGCTGGGGACTCCTCAAATACTCAATCTTCTGCTTGGGGAAGAGATGCCAACGAGGACTGGCCTTCGGTTAGCGACTTTGCTGGGGAAAACTAAGAACAACTGATGTGTAAGAAAGAAAACCTCAGGTTCTTCCGCATCTTGACCTCTGCTAAGGAATGAAGAATCTTCATGTACTACTGGGGATAAGAAGTGCTCTCTTGTACTGCTGGGGATAGGAAGATCTCTGTTGTACTGCTAGGGATAAGAAGACTCTGATGGGGAACAATTCTTTGTTGAAGGAATGAAACACCATTCTCGGGGAGCATCATCAGCATTTTGTTACTTCGCTGGGGAAGAAGACGTGGTGATACTCTGCTGGAGAATTATGAATTCTTTCGTACTACTGGAGATAACGAAGACTCTGTTTGGAGATACTCCTATGTTGAAGGAGGGCTCTCTGCTTGGGGAGAACATTCTCAGACTTCTGATATCAAGCTGGGGAGGATTTCAATTTCCACATCTACTGGGGATGATTGACCACATCAAAGAGGATGCTTCCTGTTGACGATAAGAATTTTAGACCGCCTCTTGCTGAGGAAAAGAGGTAAGAAGTGTCTCGTGTTAGGGATGAGAGAACACATCATCTCATGTTGGGGATGAGAGATGTAAGGAATCTCATGCTGGGGATGAGAGGTAACGATCCCCTTCTGCTAAGGAAATATCCTTCTTTTTTCTGCTCTGCTAGAGAAGGGATGGTTTGATGAGACTTGCTGAGGAATCTCGCTCAATGAAACCTGCTGAATAAAGGTTTCCTGAAGTCTCGTGATGGCAGTGGCTTTGCTTGCAACACCTGTACCTGCATGAACACAATTGATAGTACCTGCAAAATGAGAGTTAGTTTGGCCTGCATGCCCCAAGTTCATGGTCTAAATCACCATCCCTATTACTCAATACATCAGATATATGTCAAATGTTTTTACTCTCATGCACATATTGTAAAGCATTCATGTATCCATAGTGTAATATTTATCACAGTTTGTTGGGCGTTTTTGCAATCAATCAACGGTAGATGAAAAACAAAAACAAATGAGAGGAAAGAGGAAATTTCACAAAAGGAAAATAAATTATCCTAATGGCAATGTGAAAACCAGATCTCATCAAGCTCCGACCCGGCTATAACTTTTATGTCCTCAAGACTCTCCCCATGCTTCGCTTTCGAGAAGACGATTGGATTAATCCTTAACCCTAGGATTGTCCTTGAATACTGATGACGCATCACAGATCTAGTAGATCGTAGTTATTCATTTTAATCCCTCTTTTGCATGGATCGCCCTTTCGGGTTTTCGATCCACCGAGATACCGTTTTTTACCTGATCCTTCCGATATGACTTTTCAACTCATCGGGTGTACATTTTTTCAAATATTTCCCTAACTTTTTCCCGAGCCTTTTATTCTATTTTTGGCTTGTCGGGATGCCTTTTTCTTACCTGGACTCTTATTCTGTTTTTTTCCAGCGGGTCTCTTTATATGAATTATTTTCTAACTGCGTCTACATTGAAAGGGGAAGAGATGTCTTCGCCATCCATGGTTGTTAACATTAAGGCTCCGCCCGAGAAGACCTTTTTAACCACGAATGGAACTTCCTAGTTGGGTGTCCACTTGCCCCTATGATCTGTTAAAGGAGGAAGGATCCTTTTCAGCACTAAGTCGCTGGGTATGTACCGTTGAGGGCATACTTTCTGGTCAAAAGCCTGTTTCATTTGCCGTTAATACAACTGTCCATGGCATACAGCTGCTAGGTGTTTCTCCTCAATGAGGCTCAACTGATTGTACCTGGATCGGAGCCACTCAGTTTCGTTAAGCTTGACGTCCATCATTAACCTCAGCGAAGGGATCTTGACTTCAACTGGTAGGACTGCCTCCGTACCGTACATAAGCGAGAATGGGGTTGCCCCTGTCGAGGTGCGCACAAATGTTTGGTACCCATGCAGTGCAAATGGTAGCATCTCATGCAAATCCTTGTATGTCACAACCATTTTCTGCACGATCTTTTTGATGTTCTTGTTGGCCGCCTCGACGGTGCCATTCACCTTTGGGCGGTACAACAAAGAGTTGAGATGCTCAATTTTGAAATCCCGGCATAGATCTGCCATCCTCATATTGTTGAGATTAAAACCATTGTCAGTAATGATTATTTCGGGAATTCCATATCGACAGATGATATCCCTCTTGAGGAACCAGGCTACCACGTGTTTGGTGACATTGGCATAAGACGCCTCTTTGACCCATTTCGTGAAATAGTCTATGGTAACTAGTATGAAGTGGTGACCATTTGAAGAGGTTGGCTCATTATTACCAATCATATCAATGCCCCACATGGCAAAGGGCCAAGGTGACGACATGAAACTCAACTGATTTGGAGGCACATGCACCTTATCAGCGTAAATTTGGCACTTGTGACACTTGTAGGAGTATTTGCAGCAATCGGATTCCATGGTGATCCAATAATACCCCGACCTTAGAAGTTTCTTTTCAATAGCATGTCCTCTAGCATGGGAACCGAAGGAGCCTTCATGCACTTCTTGCATCAACAGGTATGCTTCGTGTCTATCTACGCATTTGAGCAAGACCGTGTCGAAGTTCCGTTTATAAAGCACATCATCCTAGTTTAAGAAGAACCTGTCTGCCAACCTCCTAAGGGTCTTCTTATCTTTACTGGATGCCCCTACTGGGTATTCTTGAGATTTCAAAAAGCACTTGATATTGTAGTACCAAGGTTTGTCATCATTAGCCCTATCAACTGCAAACACGTATGCCGATCTTTCGAGACGAGATATATCGATTATGACTACATAGTTCTCTTGGTGAACCTTGATCATGGTAGATAAGGTTGCAAAGGCATCGGCAAATTGATTCTCGTCCCGAGGTATATAGTGAAGCTTGACCTTCGTGAAGAAAGTTAACAACCACCTGGTATAGTCCCTGTAAAGGAATCAGATGAGGTTGTTGAACCAACCATTTCCTGTTAACCTGGTTGATGACTAAAGCCGAATCACAGAAGATCTTGAGGTTCTTGATTCTTAAACCAATTGCTTCCTCGATCCCCATTATGCAGGCTTTATACTCTGATTCATTGTTGGTGCATTCGAATGTCAACTGGGAAGTAAAGGGCATTTAGATCCCTTCCGACGAGATGATAACAACACCAACTCCAATTCGTTCATGTTAACGGCTCCGTCAAACATCAGACTCCATTTGGATTCAGGGTCTGGCCCGTTCTCCGGGAGTGGTTCTTCGCAGCCCTTCGACTTGAGAAACATGATGTCCTCATCCGGGAAATCGAACCTCATTGGATGGTAATCCTCAATTGGTTGTTGGGCCAGATAATCTGACAATACACTTCCCTTGATAGTTGTTTATGAAATATATTGGATATCGTATTCTGTCAGAATCATTTGCCATTGGGTTACTCTTCCGGTTAGAGCTGGCTTTTCAAAGATGTATTTTACAGGTACATCTTAGAAATCAACAGAGTGGTATGAGTCAGAATGTACTATCTTAGTCAGCGAGCAGCCCATGCCAAAGCGTAACAAGTTTTCTCGAGTAGTGGGTATCGTGTCTCACAGTCGGTAAACTTTTTGCTAAGGTAATAGATTGTGTTCTATTTTCGACCAAACTCTTCCTGCTTACCCAGCACACATCCCATTGATCCCTCGAGCACTGTGAGGAACATGATCAAAGGTCTCCCTGAAACTGGAGGTATGAGAACTGAAGGTTCTTGCAGATACTCCTTGATTCGGTTGAAACCTAATTGGAAGTCATCGTTCCATGTGATGGCCTGATTCTTCCTTAGAAGTTTGAAAATAGGCCCACATATGGATGTTAGGTGAGAGATGAACCGTGTAATGTAGTTAAACCTCCCTAAGAAGGCACGTACTTCCTTCTCGGTTCTTGGTTTAGGCATCTCTTGAATTTCTTTCATTTTCGCAGGGTCAACCTCAATTCCCCTTCCACTAATAATAAAGACCAGCAGCTTTCCAGAACGCACCCCGAATATGCCCTTGTTCGGGTTCAATCTCAATCTAAACTTCCTAAGCCTCTCACATAGCTTGGCTAAGTTGACTAAATATTCTTCTTCTTTTTGTGACTTTGCGATCATGTCATCAACGTAGACCTCAATCTCGTGATGAATCATTTCGTGGAAAGAGTCACCATTGTCCGTTGGTATGTAGCTCCAACATTTTTCAAACCAAACAACATTACCTTTTAATAGAAGGTGCCCCATGGGTTATGAAAGTTGTCTTCTCCATGTCATTTGGCGACATCTTGATTTGATTATAGCCTGAAAAGCCATCCATGAAGGAAAACACAATGAATTGGGCAATGTTGTCAACTATCACGTCAATATGTGGCAGCGAAAAGTCATCTTTGGGGCTCGCCCGATTTAGGTCCCGGTAGTCCAGACATATTCTAATTTTTCCATCCTTTTTAGGAACTGGCAAAATGTTCGCAACCTATGGAGGATAACTTCTCACAGCCAAGAATCCGGCATCAAACTGCTTTTGCACCTCTTCTTTGATTATGATAGCCATGTCAGGTCGAGTTCTTCTCAATTTTCGCTTCACCGATGGGCAGTCTTCTCTGAGTGGCAGCTTGTGCACTACGATATTGTCGCTCCCGGAAAAGATACTAAGGTCCCACGGTGCAGAAGCGAACGGTCGGCGAAAGAGAAATGATGAGGTTGAATTGAATAGAGTCGCCAGCTAGGCATTTTTATCCCGAAGGAAAGGTAATGCTGCATAAACCTGGAAAGAGATGGATAAAACGGTTGCGAACCAGAGAAACTGAGAAATGGGGTTGGTTACAATCTGGGAAGGTATTAGCACCCAGATCATCCGTCGTACTCGATGGGATCCACGCTTACAAGATTGTGTTTAAAAGGGGTAGGTGTATGTGTCAGTGCAAAAGGTGTGAATTGCTCAGGAACTGAGGCTTAGAAAAGAATGCTGAAAGAGGGGGATGACAAAGAGACTTTTGTTCGATAACTGTTAAGTTATTCCTACGTATCCTCTCGTGCAATGAGGAAGTCAGAACACCGTATTTTGAATCAAAGAGACTGAAAATGAAATGATTGTAAACTTCTTGCTTGCCTATGCTCAAGTGTATGACTCGTCTGGCTCCAGTGCTAACTGTCTTGCATTAGATGGAAGAAGCAAGTTCTCATTTGTGAATGAGTGTGATGAGAAAAGAATCCCGAAGGAGACGATTATTGTTTGCTTTTATGTTTTCATTTTTTATTGTTTTTGATGTTTTGCATAGGATTATGAGCTTAAGCCTAAACCAAGGGTTTGTAAACTCATTATATCCTCACTGATTAGGGATAATGAGCCTACTTAAGTATGAGATAAGCATCTCAACTTAATTACCTTAATGATGAAGGATTAAGATCATTAACCTACTTGTGATTATTTAGATGTTTTTTGGGTTTTTGTTTAGTGTTAAGTAATGAGTTTAATCTCTAATCACAGATTAGTGAACCCATTACACCATCCTAATAGAAGGATAATAGATGAGATCACTTAAGCTGAGGAAGATACCTCAACTTAATCCATGGTTAGGGATTAAATTCATAATATAACAAGCCTTTATTAACTGGATTTTAATTAAGGGATGAGATTAAGAAGTGGATTTTAAGTTTGTAAGAAAACTTGAGGGGGACTTGTCCATTAAACATTAGGGTTAGTCCCTCTTAACCATAAGGAAGAGATAGAACCCTAATGTAAGGCCCAAGTTACAAGATAAAGTCTTGGTTATTAGTAATGTGATTTGATTAAGAGGTTTAAACAAATTAAAGGTTTAACATTTAGGATTAAAGTTATACACTCCATCCTAAGAGAAGGATGCAGGCATAACCCTAATTCAAAGTCCTAAAGCTTTAAGAGTTTAGTCTCTGATTATTGAGATGAGAAGAGAGAATCAAGGAGACTCAAAGGTAAAAGACTAAGGGGGACTATACACAACCCTAAAAGTTATCATGCTTGGGTATCTTATGGTTTGTTAGGCTTAAGAGAAAGGATCTTCAAGGCCACCAGTGGAAGAAGTAGATGAAAAGAGAAGGAAGAAGAAGAATAAGTTACTTACTTCCTGAAGAAGATAAGTAACTTAAAAGAAAGAAAGTAAGAAGAATGGAACACAAGTGAAACAAATTCACTTCAAAGACTAGTAAATATGCATATGAATGATGAGAAGAGATGGGAAGTGAAGGCAAATCCACCTCCCAAATAACTTACCAAAAGTTCCTGAAATGTTAGTATGAATGCATAAGACATAAAGTAAAAGGAAATGAAATGAAACGAGATGTGAAGACCAAAGTCAGAAGTGAAAATGCAATGTAAAAGGCATATAAGATGATGCAACATCATACAAGATGCATATGAATGATCATACAAAGAAAAGATGCAATGAAAGCATGCTTAGAAGCATGAAAACACATGAATGTCCATGAAGTGTAATGGATGCAAAACATAGCAAATGAATGAAGAAATGATCAAGCAACGTTCAAGTATGTCTTAAGATGTCTAATATGTCATACAAATGCTTGAAATGTCATGGAAAGTTCACATGATGATGATATGCAAAGATGAATGCAAATGAACATGAGAAATTAGGGTATTATGAATGTATGAGATGCAAATGACCAAAACAGAAGCAATCAACATGATAAAAAATTGAAACCAAGCTCAATCAAACCCTAATCCCATATAAGATCACATCCCAAAGGAGAAAGTCAGAAACTTAACATAGTGAGAGTAATGAATTTTCTAAGTTTTCTAGGGGTTTTGGGTTATTCTTAAGGGAATATGCAAATCAAATTGTATATGCAAGATAAACTCATGAGATAAATAACCTAGAAACTAAATGCAATATGTGAAACAATGCAAAAAGAATCAAGTTCAAACTCATCATGGTTAGGCAGAAATGAATTTTTCAAGTTAGGGTTAGAAAATGTGATTTTCAAGAACCCTAATTCAAAGAAAATTGTGAAATTATGATCAAACCTAAAAAGAAATTTGTATGATGAGTTTGAAAATGTTTCTAAATGTATTGGAATGGTTCATGAATTTTTTGGTGATTTTTAGAAACCTAAATGCATTTTTAATTAATTAAAATTCATTAATTAATTAAAATTCATTAATTAATTAAAAATAACATTTAAGTATTTTAAACATACTTTTTTAATGCAAAAAAATAAAATAAAAATTATTTTCAGGTTGAGAAAAATATTTAAAACCAAAATGCAAAAGATAGTATTTTTTTTATGAGTTTTACTATTTTTAATAAATTATGGAAACAAAATGCAATAAAATGAAATAAAAATTAAATAAAAGGAGAAGTAATCAGGATCTATGGTTCAGGTTCAAACTAAGGTTGACTGGCGCGCAGATGGAGGATCAGAATTCATTCAGATTAAAATTAACCTAATTAACTAATTAATATTAATTAAATGAGGATTAGGGCTTAATGGATGAATCTGGGCCACACACATGCGCGGGTAAAACATGATCAAAGGGTCCATATTTAAACTGGGGAATTAATTGAGATTAGGGCTAAACACTTTCAGGCGACCGGAGATGAGCTCCGGACGTCTTCTTCGGCGGGTTCCTCACCCCATCTCCCTCAAAACGCCACAAAAACTCACTAAACTCTCCAGAATCAAACATTGAACATCACGAAACACGAATCAAACAACAAAACTCAATTATATTTTAAGAATAGCGTGAATCGAATCAAACAACATTTAGGTCAAAAATTTCAGAAGCACGATACAAACTCATTTCTCAACCATTTTGAAAATTAAACACATCAGCATGATCAGGGGAGCATTTAGATTCATTCTATAACTAAATAGAAAGGTTCTGGAAAATTGTTTGAAGAGGCTACCTGAGCTGGAGCTTTCTAAACTTGAGCTTTTTGACCTCTTTCTTTCTGCTAGTCACCTCCAATGATCACCCTAATTCTTCTGAAAGGCTTGAATGGAGTTTAAATGGCTTGGTTTGTGTGCTTCAGTTCTGATAGTGCAGGAATCGTGTTTTGGTTATGGGGGTTTTCAGGCCATTGGAATGGGTGCTTTGTGATCTTTATGATGTGTATGAGTGAATGGTGAGGAGAGTTTGGAGTTTGAGTGGATGTGTAGTGTGATTCGAAGACTTAAAGTTTTTGCAAGTTTTTTGGCAATCTGAGCTTAGGGCTTCATTCAGGCTTGTGTGTTGTGTTTTATGAGTTGCATAAGGTCTCTATGTGATGTCTTGATTGGCCATTGGAGTTGTCGTGGCTCAGTGTGATTGGCATGGACAATTTGCAAAAAGTCAAACGTTTTTGTACCTTAAGCATGGGCCATGGCAGAGCTGGCTTTTGGGTTGTCTTGTCCTCAACATGATTTGTGGATAGCCCTAGGATCAAAGTTATGCAGCTGGCACAAGTGGATGAAGAATTTCAAAGCATTTTGCAAATTTCCCTCTTTGAACTTTCTTGAGAAGCAAGGCATGGAAACTTGTGATTGTTGGTGCAATCTTGATCAAAATGTGTTGCATTATGTTTTTATGATGTTTAGAAATCAATTAGAGGTCATGAAATGGCTTGAAACTTGATTTTGCAAAAAGTCCTCTTTGGCATGAACTTGAAAATTATAGGATTTTTTCCAACTTTGAAAGGTCATATCTTGAGTTCTAGGATGAATCAAGACATGTTCTAGTACTTTTTGAAAATGGGAAGACATAATATACAACTTTCATGCCCAAGAATTTTTCATTTGAAGCATTTTTGGTCATGAAAGAATAGGTTGAAAATCTTTCCCAAAATGGAAAGTTTCCATTACAAGTCATTTCCAAAAATAGCAAGTTTGCATTTGGCTCAAAATTCTTCAACTTTGTGAACTTTAAACCATTTCTAAGATCAAATAAAGATCATAGAGACTCAAAATGATGATGATGACCCTTTGGTACCCTTGTTGGGGGCCTCAGATGCCCTGATTTTGACTTTACTTGCTTAAGAAGTTACCCAATGATCAGATGACTTCCACAATAAATTTCTTCATCAAATTTGGTACACATGATCCTTATAACATATTAAGACCATTAGTAAAAAGAATGACCAAAACAATTGGGGTTAAGGCCTCTGAAACCAAAACCCTAATTTTGGTCATCTGTGCAGGAAAACCCTAGCTCTGCCTCTATGCCTTTGCCATTCTTTGTGATCTCTTGACTTTCATGAACTTTGGGGAGCGTATTATGGTCATGTAACACACATGGACCCTCTTTGCAAGCTTCAAGACCTTTGGAATGGCTCAGATCACTTCTTGGATTGCTCAGATCACAAACCCTAGATGCAGATGAAATGGAATTATGCAGTGAAACAAATATGCAATATGAGATGGTATGCTTAGAAAAATGAAAAAATGAAAGATCACAAGCCATGGTGTGAGAAAAAGTGAGGGAAAATTTGGGGTGTTTACAAATATCGGTGTCCGACCCTGGCATATCCTGGTAAGACCAAGCAAAGACATCAACATATTCTTCGAGCATGGAAATCAAACGGCTCTTGACAGATTCTTCCAATGCATCCCCGATCTTGACTTCTTTTTTGTCCTCTTTAGTACCCAGGTTCACCACTTAAATAGCCTCTTCATGTGGCTGAATCACCCTCTCGTCTTGCTTGAGCATTCGGGCTAATTCTTTGGGTAATTCACAGTCTTCTTGACCTTCCTCATCGACTAGGTAAATTGGATTGTCGAAGTCATATTGATCCATAGCAAGGTCGTCACTCATGAGACCCGATGAGGTACATCTGCATGAATGGTGATTCATGCTAGATTTTAGGAAAGGTGGGAGACATGAAAAGCATATCCATTTTATTTAATAAAAAAATGAAAGACAAGGGAAACCATGAATGAATGCTAAAACATCCACTTTATTAATGATGATGTTATTGCATTATGAAACAATGAACTCTTACAATGAGATACTATGCCCCGGGAAAGGCATAGTGCTTGAATACAAAAGAATAGAAGCTCGAGACTATTACTCTTCTGGTTGAGTGACAAAGATGATCACTTCGGACGACAAGTTGATGAGTTGTACACCCGGGACGCAAGGCTTTATCCACTCGTCCAGTTCACAATCTCTATCAACTGTTTCATCCTGCACGGTACAAATGCTACCATGATCAAACCACCCTGCACTGGGGAAGGTAATCGGACCTTTCCGGCCTCTAGAGCTCTGATTTGGCATTGACTGGCCAGGATTATAGCCAATCCCGAACATATCCTTCTTCTCTGGGACTTCAATCGTTTTGCCCCAACCCTTATTCGTGTCTGATTCCACAACCTCCAAGGCTTGCTTGTAGGATGCTATGGATGTTTCTTTATTTTTATTCTCTAACAAGGAAGTTGATGACAATGTACCCTATATTCTAACGGGCTCGAAGGCTTGACAAGGAGTCTCAACAATCTCTCCATCCATGTCTACATATTTGAACAAAGCCAAGTGACTGATGAAAATATCTTCTTCCCCGTACACTATAACGATTTGGCCTTCCTAGACAAATTTGAGCTTCTGGTGGAGGGTTGAAGGCACAGCCCCTGCTGCATGTATCCAGGGTCGTCCCAGCAAACAATTGTAAGTTGGTTAGATTTCCATAACATAAAAGGTAGTATTGAAGACTTGTGGTCCTACCTTTATTGGTAGTTCCACCTCTCCAAAGACAGGCCTTTTTGAGCCATCGAACGCACGGACCACCAAGTCGCTCGGTCTAAGCACAACCCCTTCGTAGTCCAACTTGATCAGTGCTTTCTTCGGAAGTACATTCAGAGACGATCCTGTATCCACGAGTACTTTAGAGAAAACAATTCCCTTACATTCCATAGAAATGTGTAGAGCTCGATTATGGTTGCATCCCTCAGTGATTAAATCCATATCCGTAAACCCTAAACCATGGCTGGCGTTCACACTTGACACCACTGTTTCAAGTTGATTTACTGATATGTCCTGCGGCACGTAGGCATTGTTCAAAATCATCAGCAGGGCTTTCCTTTGCGCATCTGAACACATTAACAAGGATAAGATTGAAATCTTGGAGGGAGTCTGCTACAAGTGGTTAACTATATTGTAATCTCTCGTTTTGATGATCCTTAGAAATTATTCCGCTTACTTGTCAAAGGTGATATCAGGATCCGGAGTTGGCACCGGAGCATCACTTTTCATGAGCTGCTTGCCCCTGGCTTTGGCTTGAGCCTCTGCACTGTCCCTTGGTGACAAAGCATCACTTATCATGGTCCACATTGTTTCTTAGCGTTTCAGGCGCGGATAGTCTCCCGCTCCTTGTGAACCCTCCAACTCCCACATTTTCAACTTGGCGTTGAGCCGAGCTGGAAGTAGTCAAATCTTGCTTCTGACCATTACAGTAAACCACTACACCATAGGACCATGGGAATGCTCTTTCGCTTTGGTACGGAATTAGTCCAAGAGTGGTTAATGTCACGGGTTCCACCTTAACTAGTGCTTGTACTGGATTATAGTAGATAGTCACAGTCGAGGCTTCGTCTTCCTTCACAATTTTGTCAAAATGGATATTACCCTCGTCAATCATTCTTTGTATCCCCGACCTCAATTGGTCACAACCATCAACGGAATTCTCACAATCTGAACAACCCTCTTCACAGCCGGGAAATATATCCTTCTTGGCTAGACAACTCTTCACGACCATCAATGAAGTCTTCAAGGCATTGAAATTGTACACCAAATTCAAGCCTTCCCCACTATCAATAGCTCATACGGTCCTTCCATGCCACCTTGTGTTTAAGGGCTTTGCAATATTTAGTATTGTGTCCTGGAGCCCCGAAATGGAACTTACAGTGGGTGTTAGCATCGTAACCCTCAGGAATCTGCCTCGGTCTCAGAGGCTGCAAGGTTCTCAACTGGACCATTTGAAGTTGAAGAAGATTTTTCAAAAGCTGGGAATAAGACTTTGGAGGCATCTCAAGATGCCTATCCTTTGGTCTGGGAGGATAGTATTGACGAGGAGCTCTCTGTTGCTGGTAATTATGCTGAAGCCATTGCTGCGGTTGCTGAACCTGCTATTGATTCGTGGGAGCAAAATGGTAACAGGAGCCGCCTGATGATAGGAGTTCTGATTCGCCCTCTTCCTTTGGTGTAGAACCCCAAATTTGCCCTCTTCATTTTAAGCATCATAATACACCATTTGCATCATAAGCATATCATATATATAGCATTATAGCATAGAAAAATAAAGCATGACAAACATCAAGCCCTAGCATGAGGCATATGTCCATCTGGGGAGGTGTTGAAGGCCATTTAAGCCAAGGCAAGGGTTACAATGGATTTGTGGGAGGCCTATTATGAGTCTAGACTCCTTTGGCAAGGCCAAGTTCACTTGCAAAAGCTCAGAAGATTGCTTAATCATCACAAGTTTCAAGACAATGCAAGGCTCCTAAGCAGTGCAACCAAATTAGGGTTTTGGTTTCAAGGGCCTTAACCTCATAATTTTGGCCAACTCTTTTGGGCAATGTTTTCTATATGATAAGAGGTTCCTACATGTCAATTTTCATGGAAAATTCCAAATGGAAGTCAGTCATTGCCTCAGTTACTTGCAGATGAAGCAGAAAGTCAACTGGGCCCAGAAAAAGTCAACTGTGCCATTCCAAAGGGTCCAACCCAATTTTTTTGGCCAAATGAGGTCTATTCAATGTTATAAGATGTTTGGTGAGCTTAAAGTCCAAGAATTTTGGTGGTTTGAGGGGTTTTGGCAAAAGTGCACAAAGTTGGTCATGGAAAAGTTAATATTTTTGGCTATTTTGACCTAAAACTTCACAAGGCCTTAACTTGATCAAAAAATCTTCAAATGGACCCAAAGTAAACATGAAAGTTGGAGAGTAAGGGCTGCCATTTTTAAAAAGTACAAGTACATTTTCATGGGATTTATGGTTTGAGAGATAGGGCCCTCGAAAATTTAGGTATTTTAGGGCAAATTTCCAAGTTTCAAGGCCAAGCCATTTGCACAAAGGCTCAAAAATGGATAGTTTGCTATGCTATGGCCAAAGTAAGTTTACACAATCAAAATGCATCCCATTTAGGTCATTTGGCTCAAAGAAAAGTAGAAAAATTCATGCACATGAAAAAGTTCCATAAAACTTGCATTTTACACTTGAATTTGCACAAGGCATGGCAATTGTGTGATAGCTTACATCCAAGGGCTGAAGTTGTTTTCTGGGAATCATTGGTGGGATGGTGAATGCACATGCAAGAGAGTCCAGCAAATCATGAGCTTGGCATGCCTATGGCACACTTGGGCCAAAATTGCATTTTCACAAAAATCAGCTCTCTCTCACGTGCATTTGTTCTAACCCTTTTGCATTGCCATACATATTCCATAACAATCAGAATTAGGGTTAGAGGCAGCCAGAATACACACCCATTCTCCCATTCTCATCTCTTATGCAAAATTGCTCATTCTCCACAAACTCTTGCTACAAGAATCCATTCACAAAACTCTTGCTGGATTCTTAATCCTCATCACTCATAGATCATTTCCATACCATTTGTTTGGATTATTCTTCAAGAATCATCCATTTCCCTTTCCTTGTGCACATTTGCATTTTGTGCCATAACTTTTGATCTAGGCAAGTTTTCTTCAATCCAAGACCACATTCATACTCCCCTCATCTCAAGGATCATTAAGCACCCATGGATCTAGATTTATAGTGAAGTTTGTTCAAGTGGCCATTTGAGAAGCTTTGAAGCACAAGGAAGCATATTGCTGGATTCACAAGTTTGCAAAGCCTTAGATGCATTTATTTTGCATCTAAGGGGATAAGGAGATCATTTGCCATCACTTTATACCAGTTTTGACTTCAAATTTTGAACACCACCTTAGGTATGCTCAAATTTCGAATCTCATAAAAATTTGTTTGGTTGTGTGTTTTAGAATCCTCATGTTATGCTGGTTACAATGCTCTTTGTAGTTTGTAAAATGGTTGAGTATTCACAAAGTTATGGTGATTTAAAGTTTCATGGACAATTTTATTTTCATTCATATCTTGAGTTTCTTTGAGTTTTAATTCAATCCAAGCATGTATTTGTGTTTAGTGATGTTTGATTATGTATTCTGGAGAGTTTCATGGCCGGCCGTGGCTTAGTTTGGATTTTCATGAAGTTAGGGTTAGGGTTTTGTTCATTAATGGTGGTGAGAATTTTAGGGTTTCTTCATGAAGAAGAAGGGGCTGCATATTCAGCGCTATCGGCACCCCCCCCCCATGCGCGGCCCATTGAATTTTCCAACTAGCATGTTTGCTCCTTGCACCCCCTTTGGCCCATTTGCTTTATTTTCATTTTTTTCTTTACCAATTTATTCCATTTGCTTTTAATTCATTTAAAATATTTATTTAACTCTAAAAAATACAAAAAAAATTCATATGCACTCCTTGATTCATCTAGTTTTTTATCATATTTTTTCCAGATTTTTATTTTCATCCCACGTGGCCAAATAAATTCAACATTGAGCATTGCTTTCTTGTGGACTCTCATTGACCAATCTGCCTTGTCCAATTTCTATTTTTCTCATCCTTTAAGCTATGAACCCCATTATTTTTTCATTCAAATCCTAAGACACTCTACTATCTTCATGATTTATCTTGGATTTTTCACAAATTTCTTATTTGGACTTTGCTTGAGTTACTTGTGCCTTAATTTTCAAAACCCTAAATGGTGATACCTTGCATCCTTGAGCTTCATTGACCTAGTTTGGTGCTGTATTTTTGCAAACCCTTTTGGATTCTCATTTCCTTGTGTTTGGAGAGTGCTTTGCTGGTTGGGTAGAATTTTTAAGTGCTTGGATCTTTTTCTTGGGTATTTTCTTCCTCACCTTGCCTTGTTTTGCATCCTTTGAGTCTTATAGTCTCTTTTAAGTTTAGAAGTGCACTTGTGCCAACTTCTCTTCATCTTTTGGGGTCCTTTAGAGGTTTATGGTTGATCCTGGTCTTAGGATAGGGTTTGAATCTCTTTGAGTCTTGGTGTTGGGTCTCTTTTATGTGCTTTATTTCTTTAATTGTTAAGCATGCCTTCATTGCATTTGTTTCACTTCCAATCATCTCAATATGATCTTGTGTTGCTTTGCTTATCATCTTGTGAACTATTTGCCATGCCTATATGCTTGTGTATCTTCTGACTTGTTGGTTCATGCCTTGATTTTATGTTGTTACACTAACCTTGCAGGGGCTATGGTAAGTTTGAGATGTGGGAATTGAGTTCCATATCTCCATCTCTCATCTCTTCTCATTTTGTTTATATGGACTAACATCTTCTTGTTGGGATTAGGCCTTTCTCATCTCTCATCCTATATTCTTCTTCTTCTCTTGAGATCCTTTTTTAGGTTAGAAAGACTTCACAAACCCTAGGAACTCCATGCATGCTAACTTAGGATAGAAACTTCCCCCTAGTTTTTTCCCTTTTGCTCCTTTGGTTCTCTTTCTCTTCTCATCTCATAATCATAAAAAACACTCTAATAACTTTGAAGTGATGCATTGATCCATAGCCTTATTCCATAAGGTATGCTTGTAGTCTTCCCATCTTGGGATAGTACAAGTTTACCTTGTGATGCACAAGTCTGATCAAGGTATCTTCTTCATAAAAGAAAAGTCTAAAAAACACTTCTTCATCTGTAAATAACCAAAAGCACTTAATAAGTTAATGAGTTAGTGAGCTTAGGCCCTAATCTTTGGGTTCAAGTTTTGAGGATCTTCTCCTTACTTGAGTATGCTTGTTCTATTATTCCATCTTGGAATGTAGTGACAAGTGCACATTCCATTGATGAGAGCTTGAGTTCACTTCCTTGTGACACACTCATAAAAGCTTCTAAAAAACACAAACAAACAATAAGCGTCTTTCCTCCGGGAATTCTTTTCTCATCTCCTTCGCTCCGTACGCGAACTTGCTCCTACTTGTCACTTTGCAAGACGGTTACGCTCTCGTCGTCCGAGTCTGCAACACCTGAGCAATGGCATAGGCAGTTCAAGCCTTAATTTACAAGCAATTTCCTTGCCACCCCTAGTTAGGGGAACTACGGCGTCTCTGATCCTCATTATCCTGATGAGGTACGTAGGCAGCGGGGTAGGGCCCGTTCAAGCACAATCTTTATTTTCCCTACATTTTTTCTCTTTGTTCCTTATTTCAATTCTTCTCCAGTTCCAGCTTCTTTTCATTTTCATTTCTTTTGTTGCAGCTTTCATACCCTCACCCTTTGAAACAGTTTCTTTTGCAAGCGTGGATCCCGTCGGGTACGGCGGACGATCTGGGTGCTAATACCTTTCCAGGTCGTAACCGACTCCCGAACTCAGTCTCTTTGGTTCGCAGGACCCGTGTCCTTCCTCTTCTTTTCTTCTGGTTTGTACAGCATTACCATTCCCGTTCCTTCGGGATAAAAATGCCTGGCTGGCGACTCTATTCTTTTTCCGCGCCACTTTCGCGTTTGTACCAGGATGGAAATCCGGGGAGCGACAGCTGGCGACTCTGCTGGGGATAAGAACCCAGAATCTCTGGTTCCCCTGTGAGTCTCTCCTAGCGCTTGTGTGTTTCTGTTTCATTGGGTGATGTTTGTTTGCTGTGACTTGTTGTATTTTATTGTTGTTTATTTACAACTTTATTTACAGCTTTATTTATAGTTTTCAGTCTTTATTTACTGTATCATGTATATATACTGGACTGTCTGGACTGGTTTTCTTTGGTGGGATGGGTGTTACTTGTTCTTGAGAGATATGAGCCAAGTACCCGGCTCGAGTGCACCATAGGACTTAGAGTGGTTCCACTTTGGCCTCATGAGATCTTGTCACGGGGGTAGTAGTGAGTTCCACACCCAGGTTGCGATTGTCTTGGAAATGTCTTGATTTGGGGATCTTCCTCTCTCATTTCATAACCCTGACAGTTATGTGCAGCTGGGGACCGATCATTGAGAACCTTGTGGAAACATCCCTCTTTAGTGATGACAGTGGCAACCCACATTTTGTGGCAAACCCATTCGCATCCGAGGGCCCACTTGGGGATCGCATAGGATGACCTTGTTTCCCGGACTCAGCTGAGGCCTCCCTGCGTAGTATATAATGCCAAACCGATTCCCTGATTTGGTCATGAGCCATTTCTCGGAGATGGTGACAATATTATTGCTATGTGGATTTGAGAGTCCGTGATGTCTGACCCGGAGCCTTTTACCCGTGAGATTGGGGGGGTTGTTTACAGGTGTGCAGGAACCCATGACCTCAACATACACTCATCTGTTCAGTGGTTCTTGTTACGATCTTTGGTCCTGTGATTATGATCCATGGTTCTATGATTCTATGGTTCCGAAGTTATGGTTCTGGAATTCTGGATTTCTTGATACTGTGATTCTCAGATCTTCTACTAGAGAGTTGTGATTATTAGAGGGTGTGACTCAGTAAACTTTTGGGTTTGCCAGTTATTCAGAGGGGCCCTTGTCAGTGTTCCAGTCCAGATGGTCCCAGTTGGTCATATGCTTGCATGGCATTACATTTGCATCATTCTTTGCATTAACTATTTATGTTTCCCATTTTTCAGGTCATTGCTCACATTTGTTCCCAGTTCTGGTATTCTTATCTCCATGGCAGAAACCAGAAGAGATCCGAGAAAAAAGAATGTGCATTATACCTTTCTTCAGCCGGAAGTTAAAAGTGTTCAGAGGTTAGCAGGTTTGATGAACGATCAAGTCTTAGGTAATTTCAAGAAAAGATATGGCCAGATACTGAAGTTTGTGGACAAGCCTACTGCAGACCAAAAGGACAGCTTGCATACCTTGTTGCAATTTTATGATCCCCTGCTGCGTTGCTTTGTTTTTCCAGGTTACATCTTAGCTTCGACATTGGAAGAGATCTCTAGCATGCTGAGTGTTCCGATCAGAGAGACATTGCCGTTCTACGGGTCAAAGGTTGTGCTCATAGATGAAGACATAGCCAAGGTTTGTAGGTTGCCAGTTGTTTCAATCAGAAAGGCTCTGCAGGAGAGTGAAGGCAGAGGTCTACCCTGGAGTGTGCTTATCCCAGAGGCTGAGAAGTATGCTACAGAGGCTAAGTGGAATGACTTTGGAGCTTTGCTTGCATTGATGGTATATGGGTCTAGCCTGTTTCCTGGAGAGAAAGAGTTTGTCAGTTTAGAGGTGATCTCAATCTTTGCAAAAGGCAATCCAGTGCCTACTCTATTGGGTGACTTTTATTTTAGTGTCCATTACAGAAACGAGAAAGGTAGAGGTGGTCTAGTGGTCTGCTGTGCTCCTTTGTTTGCTGAATGGTTTGCTAGACAGTTGCCTAAGTCAGGTGCCTTCAAGGATATACGAGACGAATGGAGATGGTCCAGAAGACTGATGGGATTGACTGAAGAAGACATTGCTTGGGGTTATGACAGGGATTTTCTAGGAAAGGAGTTGATGGTTAGTTGCGGTAGGTTTGCTGGAGTACCTTTGCTGGGAAGGAAAGGTGTCATCAGTTACTACCCAAAATTATCCAGAAAGCAGTTTGGCTACCCTTTGAGAGATCCTCCTCAGATGGAAATGTTTGCTGAATCTTTGTACTTTCCTGCTGACGGAAACAGAGAGTTAGTTCAACAAGCAATCCAATCCTAGGCTCACAAGATAAAAAAGGGGAAGAAAGACTTCGGCCGAGTTGATCCTAAGACATATCCACCATATGCTGAATGGTTACAAAGACATATCGAGTCAGTTCTCATGCCTTTTTCAGTCGAGGCTCCACTTTATCCCCGAGAGGTACCAAGTCAGAGCAGTACGGTTTCCTTGGAGGAATACAAGAAGCTGGAAGCTCAGCTGCATGAGGTCAGAGTAGAGAATATCGAGATGGTAAGCCTATACCACCAGGCTAATAGAGCCAAGAAGGAAGCTGAAGACAAGCTGCAGAAGCTCCAAGCCTCTCTAGAAGACAAAGAGAAGGATTTTGCCGGTAGAGAAGCCCATTTCCACAGATTGGGTATGATGGAAGCTCAAAGAGAAGCTAAGCGCAAGGAGACTTTAAAGACTCTCAAGAGTGCTCGACAGTCCATTGTTTGGCTGAAAGGCCAAAGGGATGAAGAGCAAAAGAAATTCAAAGAGAAGGAAGAGTTCTTTGAAGTTCAAATGGCTTTCAAGAAGGAGGAAGTGGAGTAAGTCCATGCCATCTGGAGGGAGAAGACCCAACAGCTAGCCTAAAGCCAATTAGCTCTGGAGGAAGCAAGGAAAGAGATCGAAGAGCTCAAGCTGAGAGCAGGTGTCAAGAAAAGCAGGGTAGAGGTGGCAGATCCTGGGTCCTTGGCTTAGTTGTTTATTGTTCAGGCTACCTACAGGCTTGTTGTAGGAGTCTTGCTTTTATTTCTTTTGTCTTTATGTACTGACATGTAACCCTTCGGGGAATATTTCTGGTTGTATTCTGACTTTTAGCCTACAGTGGTTTGTTCACTTTCAGTATTAATGTGCAAATTACCATTTTGAATGTGCAAGACTCGTTTGTCTGGATACTGCTAATGTCTGAACACTTATCAAAAAGAAAGTTTGAAAGCTAAGCACTGAAAGTGATTGTCCGAGATAGATGCCAGAACTGGGGCATGCCAAATGCTTAAGATTGGGAACATGAACAGTTACATTGCATTGCATATAACCTGTTTGTTTTTCAGGTGTTGTCTCAGTTACTAACGTGTTTTGTGATCTCAGGCACTATAGCTCCTCGTAAAGTTCGGGGACAACCAGCAGTACACAGATATCCAACCAAAATTAACAGAGAACGAGTCATGGACCAGTTACAAGCGGACTTGACAGATCTGAGACAAAGGATGGATAATTTTATGACACTAATGTCTAGCATGGGGCAGAACCAAGAGCGTCTGCGGGAGATGGTTGAGAATCAGAACAGGAACACTGCGGCTGCTGCTACTGCTGGCAATCATACCGGTGCGGGCGCACGTCAGGTTGAACCTCCTGTTACACAGCCAGGAGTGACAATAATTAACGATGGGTTGCACAACATTCAGATGGACAATCATGACGACCAGTTCACTCTACTTGATGAAACTGAAGGTCAAGGAGCAGAAATGAACAAGAGGTTCGAAGAGATGGCTGAGCAAATCAAAGCTATTCAGTCCCAAAGCTCTTTGGGATTTGACATAACCGACTTGGGCTTGGTTCCTGGAGTCAGGATCCCGTATAAGTTCAAAGTTCCAACCTTTGAGAAGTATGATGGCACTACTTGCCCGAAGACCCATCTGCAATCATTCGTCGGGAGAATTGCCGCTCATACAGATGATGAGAAACTTTGGATGTATTATTTTCAGGATAGCTTGGTGGGAGCTTCTCTTGAATGGTACATGAAGCTCAATAGGGTCAATATCAAGAGTTGGAAGGATTTAGCTGAAGCCTTTGTGAGGCAGTACCAATATAACATGGACATGGCTCCGAAACGCACGCAGTTGCAGCACATGGCTCAGGCGGCAAAAGAAAGTTTCAAAGAATATGCCCAGAGGTGGCGCCAGTTGGCTGCCAGGGTGCAACCACCTCTCTTAGAGGATGAAATGGCCGACATGTTTATGGGAACTCTCCAAGGTGTTTTTCTAGAGAGGTTGGCATCTAGCTCGGCCACCAAGTTCAATGATATAGTGATTCCTGGAGAGAGAGTCGAGACTCTGTTAAAGACGGGGAAGATTCAAGACCCTAATACTGTTGGTAGCTCTGGGGGAGCGAGGAAAGCCTTTGGCGGACCTCCTAGAAGAAGAGAAGGGGAAGCTAACGCAGTATATGGCCGAGGCAGAAGCAGAGGTTATAGACGAGAATACAATCAGATAGCTGCAGTCACAATTCCCACTACACCAATTCAACCAGATCAACATGCTCTACAACAGCCTCAACAACAACAGCAGCGCAACTATCAACAGAGACCGTATCAACAGAGCCAGCCACGCCAAGCTGATAGGGTTTTTGATGTGATCACAATGACTTACACAGCTTTACTCCAGAGATTGTTGGAACTGAACTTAATTCAACTGAGGACCTTGGCTCCACCTACTGGAACTCTTCCTCTAGGTTACGACGCCAATGTTCGATGTGCTTTCCATTCTGGGGCACCCGGGCACTCAACAGAGAAGTGCAGGGCTTTGCACTATAAAGTTCAGGAATTGATCGACTCCAAGGCAATCAATTTTGCGCCGCCTCCGAATGTCACGAATAATCCTATCCCCAATCATGGGGGAGCCAGGGTTAATGCTATTGAGATGGAGGAGAGGTTGAACTTGGTGGAGAAGGTTGAAGAAGTGAAGACCTCCTTGTTGCTGGTCAAGGAGAGGTTGATGAAGGGTCAGGTTTTCCCGGGTTGTGGGTTTGATTGCGAAGACTGCGTTGAGTCGAAGAATGGTTGTGACAGATTGAAGACTGGTTTATAGAGACTGGTGGATGATGGGCTGTTACAGTTCGACAGGGTCGATAAGAGGACTGATGAAGTGTCAACGGTGACCATATACTATGATCCTGCTGAAATGCCAGCGCAAAGAGAGTCGGTTACTATTTATGTCCCGGAAGTAAGTCATGTCACCATCATGGTGCCTGGGCCTATTCCGTATTCAGATGAGAAGGCTATTCCGTGGCATTACGGATCAGAAGTGTATGTCGGAGGACAGAAAGTGGAAAATAAGACAGTAACCATGGACCCAGCTGTGGTGAATGTTGGGGGAAGTGGAGGTTTCACAAGGAGTGGTCGCTTATTCGCTCCCCAAACTTTGAGAGGAGACACTGATGCTGAGGCTTCTGCTAAAGCCAAAGGGAAGCAAATAGCAATTGACGATAATGCCACTCCCGCTACTGGTCAAAGTACTTTCGAGAAGGAAATGGAGGAGTTCATGAGGATTATTAAGAGGAGCGACTACAAGGTAGTCGAGCAGCTAAATCAAACTCCCTCCAAAATCTCTATCTTGTCGCTGCTGATGTGCTCACCAGCTCATAGAGAAGCCCTTCTGAAGGTATTGCAGATGGCGTATGTTCCTCAGGAGATTACCGTGAATCAGTTAGAAGCTGTGGTGGGAAGTGTAAATGCGAGCCATGGTCTGGGCTTTACTGATAGAGACCTTACTACTGAAGGGAGGAATCATAACAAGGCTCTCCACATCACAATTGAATGCAAAGGGGTTGTGCTGTCTCATGTCCTGGTTGATACTGGGTTATCTCTTAATGACTTGCCGAAGAAGGCGTTAATGAAACTCAATGTGGAAGGGGTTGTTTTGAGGCCAAGTGATTTGGTGGTGAAGGCTTTCGACGGTTCTCGGAGGTCTGTCTTTGGGGAGGTTGAGTTGCCAATCAAGGTTGGGTCGCAAGTGTTTAAGAGCACGTTCTACGTGATGGACATCCAACCTGCTTATAGCTGTCTACTTGGTCGACCATGGATTCATGCCGCAGGGGCTGTGACGTCAACCTTGCACCAGAAGCTCAAGTACGTAGCGGATGGTCAAGTTGTGACTGTGTGCGGTGAAGAGGACATATTTGTGAGCCATCTATCTACATTCAAATACGTGGAGATGGATGGTGAAATTCATGAAACCCTGTGTCAGGCATTCGAAGCAGTGAATGTTAGTTCCCTGTCTCCTCTGAGTAAAGCTGAAGATAAAGAAGGTACGTCTATTACCTCCTACAAGCAGGCCAAGGAGGTTGTGCAATCAGGCAGTGCCCAGGGCTGGGGCAGATTACTGGAGCTAGAAAAGAAGGAAGACAAGTTTGGGCTTGGGTATCAGCCTGATGGGCTCGTCCGTTCATCAGACAACAAGACCATTACCTTTACTAGTGCTGGGCTTGGGTATCAGCCTGATGGGCTCGTCCGTTCATCAGACAACAAGACCATATCTGTGCTGCCAGTGAAGACGGAGATAGCGAGTGCGATCTGGATAATTGGATCCGCCCGTGTGCACCGGGAGAGGAGCTGCCCAATTAGTCTACGGAAGACATCGTCGAAGTCACCTGGATCGCAAAGTAATTGTTTATTTGTCATTTTTTTTACATACTGCATGTCAAATCCTGTACTCTGCCCAAGGTACAAGGATCCATTGTATGGGCCTCCATGTTTTGAAAGCATTTATTTGTCATAAATAAAGGACATTTTTCAATCAGATCGTTCCTTTTCTTTCAATTTTAATTTTTTTGCACAAATAAAGAAAATGGCAATGTGTTTTTCTTTCTTGCTTTTGGTGTGTGTTTTCTCTAAACAGATTCTGAATGAGCACATCACTTGTGCAGTGTCGATCAACCGGATTCCATTGACAACTCTCCTGCTATGACTGAGCATAACTTCGACAATCCAATCTACCAAGCTGATGAAGAGGTTGAGGAAGATTATGAACTCCCTGAAGAACTGGTCAGGTTGTTGAAGCAAGAGGAAAGAGTTATTCAGCCTCATCAGGAGGAAATCGAGGTTATCAACATCGGTACAGAAGAGGTTAGGAAGGAAATCAAGATAGGCGCCAGCCTGCAGACTGAAGTTAAGAAGGGGTTGATTGAAATGTTGCGCGAATATGTTGACATCTTTGCCTGGTCATATCAGGACATGCCAGGGTTGGATACATACATAGTTGTGCATCGACTACCGTTAAAAGAAGACTGTCCTCCTATTAAGCAAAAACTGAGAAGAACTCGCCCCGACATGGCGATGAAGATCAAAGAGGAGGTACAGAAACAGTGGGACGTTGGGTTCCTTGCCGTGACTAGCTACCCACCTTGGGTAGCTAACATTGTTCCAGTGCCAAAGAAAGATGGCAAGGTGAGGATGTGTGTAGATTACCGGGATCTGAACAGAGCCAGCCCGAAAGATGATTTCCCTTTACCTCACATTGATGTATTGGTCGACAATACGGCTCAGTTCTCGGTGTTCTCCTTCATGGATGGATTTTCAGGATACAATCAGATCAAAATGTCACCTGAAGACATGGAGAAGACAACTTTCATCACACCCTGGGGCACATTCTGTTATAAGGTGATGCCATTCGGCCTGAAGAATGCTGGTGCTACTTATCAACGGGCTATGGTAACATTATTCCATGACATGATCCATAAAGAAATCGAATGTTATGTGGATGACATGATTGCCAAGTCCCTCACAGAAGAAGACCACCTGATAAATCTGTTGAAGTTATTCAAGCGTCTGAGGAAGTACCAATTGAGGCTAAACCCCAACAAATGTACATTCGGGGTACGATCTGGTAAGCTGCTGGTAAGTGAGAAAGGGATTGAAGTTGACCCTGTCAAAGTTAAAGCCATTCAAGAAATGCCTGCACCAAAAACTGAGAAAGAAGTTCGAGGGTTCCTAGGTAGATTGAACTACATTTCAAGGTTCATATCTCATCTTACAGCAACCTGCGAGCCCTTGTTCAAGCTATTAAGAAAAGAACAAACGGTCAGATGGAACGAAGACTGCCAGAGGGCTTTTGACAAAATCAAGGAATACTTACAGGAGCCTCTGATCCTTATGCCTCCAGTTGAAGGAAGGCCTCTGATCATGTACTTGACGGTATTAGAAAAGTCGATGGGGTGTGTGCTGGGCCAACATGACGAGTCTGGTCGAAAAGAGTACGCAATATACTACCTAAGCAAAAAGTTTACTGACTGTGAACAACGTTATTCACTGCTCGAGAAAACTTGTTGTGCTTTAGCGTGGGCTGCTCGCCGACTAAGGCAGTATATGTTGACCCACACTACCTTGTTGATCTCCAAGATGGATCCAGTCAAGTATATATTTGAGAAGCCAGCACTTACCGGGCGGGTTGCAAGATGGCAAATGATTCTCACAGAGTATGATATTCAATACACCTCTCAGAAGGCCATCAAAGGCAATGTATTGTCTGATTATCTCGCTGAGCAACCCATTGATGATTACCAGCCTATGAGATTTGACTTCCCCGATGAAGACATCATGTTCATAAAAGCAAAAGATCGTGAAGAGCCTATTCACACTGAAGGGCCTGACCCAGCAGAAGAATGGACTATGATGTTTGATGGGGCTGTTAATATGAATGGTCGTGGCGTTGGTGCAGTGCTCATTACGCCTAAGGGAGTTCACATGCCTTTCTCGGAAAAACTCACCTTTAACTGCACCAACAACGAAGCTGAATACGAAGCTTGCATTATGGGTCTTGAGGAAGCCATTGACCTCAGGATCAAGACTTTGACTGTGTTCGGAGATTCAGCTCTGGTAATTAATCAAACCAATGGCAAATGGTACACGCACCAAGATCATCTGATACCTTATCGGGACTACACAAGGAGGTTGTTGACTTTCTTCACAACAATCAAGCTTGAGTATATCCCTCGAGACGAAAATCACTTTGCAGATGCTCTGGCTACCATTTCATCCATGATCAAAGTGCAAGCTGCCAACTTTGTGCCTCAAATTGCAGTATCCAGACTTGACAGGCCAGCATATGTGTGCTCAGCAGACACTGTCAAAGATGATAAGCCCTGGTACCATGACATCAAATGCTTCTTGGAGGATCAAACATACCCACCTGGGGCATCTTCCAATGATAAGAAGACATTAAGAAGGCTAGCTGGTAGTTTCTTCCTGAACACTGATGGTTCCCTGTATAAGAGAAACTTTGATATGATACTTCTCAGATGCGTTGATAGGGCAGAAGCAGACTTGCTGATGCACGAGGTGCACGAAGGATCCTTTGGTACC
Organism: Lathyrus aphaca; assembly: GCA_963966055.1. Lineage (NCBI taxonomy): Eukaryota > Viridiplantae > Streptophyta > Magnoliopsida > Fabales > Fabaceae > Lathyrus > Lathyrus aphaca. The sequence goes on from OZ014519.1 coordinate 619,084,684, forward strand.
CATGCTGGAGGGCATGCAATGGCTAAAAAGTTGCTAAGATCGGGCTATTACTGGATCACAATGGATGCAGACTGTTGTGCCTATGCCAGAAAATGTCATAAATGCCAGATTTATGCGGATAAAGTGCATGTGCCTCCAAATCCTCTGAATGTGATGTCTTCACCCTGGCCCTTTTCCATGTGGGGCATTGATATGATTGGCAAGATTGAACCAACGGCGTCAAACGAACATCGCTTCATCTTGGTCGCGATTGATTACTTCACCAAATGGGTAGAAGCTGCGTCTTATGCCAATGTTACTCGCCGGGTGGTAGCAAAATTCCTGAAAAGAGATATCATATGCAGATATGGAGTGCCCGAGCGAATCATTACTGATAATGGTTCTAATCTGAACAACAAGATGATGGCAGAACTGTGTCGGGACTTCAAAATCCAGCATCACAATTCCTCTCCTTACCGACCAAAGATGAATGGTGCGGTAGAGGCAGCTAACAAGAATATCAAGAGGATTGTACAGAAAATGGTTATCACCTATAAATATTGGCATGAGATGCTACCGTTTGTGTTGCATGGGTACCGAACGTCAGTCAGGATGTCGACTGGGGCATCCCCCTTCTCTTTAGTCTACGGCATGGAGGCAGTCTTGCCTGTTGAAGTGGAAATCCCTTCACTGCGGGTGCTGATGGGTGTCAAGCTTGATGAGGCTGAGTGGGTACGTGCTCGATACGATCAACTATGCCTAATTGAGGAAAAGAGATTAGCAGCTATCTGTCATAGCCAGCTTTATCAAAGGAGAATGAAGTGAGCCTTCGATCAGCGAGTACGTACTCGGGAGTACCAAGTAGGCGAGCTTGTACTCAAGAGGATCATTCCTCCCAGTTCAGATCACAGGGGCAAGTGGACCCCAAATTATGAAGGACCGTTCATAGTGAAGAAAGTATTCTCAGGCGGAGCACTGATGCTCACCACTATGGATGGCGAAGACTTCCAATACCCTGTTAACTCGGACGCAGTTAAAATATACTTCGCATAAAAGACCCGCTGGACACAAAAACAGAATTATAGTCCAGGCAAAAAAAAGGTTATCCCGGCGAGCTAAAAACAGAATAAAAGCTCGGGCAAAAATTAGGGAAAAATTAAAAAATGTACACCCGCTGAGTTGAAAAGCCACATCGGACAACTCAGGCAAAAAAGGGTAGCCCGGTGGATTGAAAACCCGAAAGGGCGATCCACGCAAAATCAGGGAATAAGCGAACAACTGCGCTCCGGTTTATCTGAACCACATCACCACTTCAAACAGCTTGACCATATCAGAAGGGTAGAGATCAGCCCCCTCATTCTCTTCAGAAGGCCGAAGACGGAACGGAAAGTCTTGAGGATATGCCAGTCATAGCAGGAAGGAAACTCTTTGGAATGTCGTGCCATTGCCATTAGGATAGTTTCTTTTCTCAATTTTATAGTAGCTACCTCCTTCCAGGTGGTTACTTCCTGATGTAAAATTTTGCCTATTCAGAGGCCAATCAATAAAAAGAATATTCAGTCAAACACCGTGTTATGTTTATTTTGTTTACAAAAATGTCCTGAATTTTTGACAAATAATATTGCATGCGAAACATGTTGCTTTTTCAAACTGATAAAAACGACATTGCAGGGACACTTAACATCGCTTTGAGTGTCAGGTGACGGCAGATGAATAGATCAGGCCGTACCAATCTTGGTGCATGTGTGTGTATTATGTTATTACAGGATTTGCAGGTTATCACCGTATCCCCAAGCAGCAGAGGGTTATTCTCCAAGAAGAGGTATTTCCCCGATAGAGCGCCTGTTTACAAGTGACTTATTCTCAACAGGTATCTGAACACCTGCACTCCCCAGAAGTCGGGTCAATCCCCAGCAGGAGTTAGTAGAAGTCTCCCATCCACAGCGGAGTTGTCAGAAGTTTATTATCCGCAACGAAATCGCTAGAAGTTCTCCTGGCTCGGCAGAGTTGCAGGTAACTTCATTTCCCCGCAGAGTCATCGGGATTCTCATTCTCAAGGGATTTCCCTAGCAGAGCAAGAGGAAATTCTCCCCAGTGGAGTCAGAGCAGGATGATCAGATCCTCAGCATATGTTCAAAGCAGTTAAACGAAGTATACCTCACGCAGAGTCGTCTTTCTTCCAGGGAAAGCCTCTCCAGTAAGCATCGGGTTGCCAACACTTCATTTCCATCAGAGTTAAAAGTTTTGGGGCCCCAACAGGTTTCTGGAATCTTCTCTCACAGGTCGCCAGGACTTCATTCCCCAGCCAGAGTGGAATTGTCTACTTCCCCAACATGATCAGCCTTTGTCTGTGTTGATGCTCTTTCAGTGTTCGTTCGCACTCTTAGGCACTTATCTGATGATTCAGTTTGCTCATCCGCAGTCTCTAGAAGAACTAGCACTCGTCTATGCTCGCATCTTTATTTGATGCTCATCCTCTTTCAGCACTCGTCCGTGCATTTTATTTTCGATTTCTCTTTATTTGAGGTATTCCCCAGCACTCGTCCGTACTCGCATCTTTATTTGATGCTCGACCGCATCCCTGCAACACTCGTCCGTGCATTTTGTGATTCCTCTTTATTTGAGGCATATTCCCAAGAAAGTCGCCAGTACTCGTCCGTACTCGCATCTTTATTTGATGCTCGACCGCATCTCTTAGCACTCGTACGTGCTTGTTACTCCTTTGAAGATTGCTCGTCCGCATCCTTCGGCACTCGTCTGTGCCTATTACTTATCTAGTGCTCGTCTGCACGCCCCGACACTCGTCCGTGTTTGGTATTTTCTTTTGAAGATCGTCTGGAATAAGCTGATACTCGTCCGTATCAATATCAGAAGCGCTCGTCCGTGTTTCTTTGATGATCATACCAATGCTCGTCCGCATTGAAGAGGTTGAAAATCCTGATGGTGGGATCAAGACGTCAAAACAATTTCCGGAACCTGCGTAAGGGTTATCCGAAGAAGACTCGTCCGTCTTATTCCACTTATCTGCATAAGGATTCGTGAAGAGGTTGAAAATCCTGACGGTGGGATTAAAACGTCAAAACCATTTCCGGAACCTGCGTAAGGGTTATCCGAAGAAGACTCGTCCGTCTTATTCCACTTATCTGCGTAAGGATTCGTGAAGAGGATTCGTCCATCCTAGTTGCATGTCTATCCCACAAACTTATATGCATTACCGGAACCTGCGTAAGGGTTATCCGAAGAAGACTCGTCCGTCTTATTCCGCTTATCTGCGTAAGGATTCGCGAAGAGGATTCGTCCATCCTAGCTGCATGTCTATCCCACAGACTTATATGCATCCCCGGAACCTGCGTAAGGGTTATCCGAAGAAGACTCGTCCGTCTTATTCCGCTTATCTGCGTAAGGATTAGTGAAGGAGATTCGTCTATCTCAGGTTACTTTGAAGATTCTTAAGGGCTCGTCCGCTTTCTGCACCTGGCGTCACAGGTCATTCGAAGATTCGTCTGTTTCATGTTTCATCAGAACCTTTGGTTTCGTTGGAAGGAGCTCGTCTGCTCATCTCTCAGCTCAGTGGAAACGTCTTTGGATTGGGTTTATTTCCCATTTCTTGTTTTCTGCATCAGAGTGCAAATTTCCGTTTTTCTTGGGTATTCAACCACAGTTTATCTTGAACGGCCGAAAGCGGAAGCAATCGTCCTTTTCAGATCAACAGTTGCTTGAATAGGGGCAGCTGTAGAACCCCAAATTTGCCCTCTTCATTTTAAGCATCATAATACACCATTTGCATCATAAGCATATCATATATATAGCATTATAGCATAGAAAAATAAAGCATGACAAACATCAAGCCCTAGCATGAGGCATATGGCCATCTGGGGAGGTGTTGAAGGCCATTTAAGCCAAGGCAAGGGTTCCAATGGATTTGTGGGAGGCCTATGATGAGTCTAGACTCCTTTGGCAAGGCCAAGTTCACTTGCAAAAGCTCAGAAGATTGCTTAATCATCACAAGTTTCAAGACAATGCAAGGCTCCTAAGCAGTGCAACCAAATTAGGGTTTTGGTTTCAAGGGACTTAACCTCATAATTTTGGCCAACTCTTTTGGGCAATGTTTTCTATATGATAATAGGTTCCTACATGTCAATTTTCATGGAAAAATTCCAAATGGAAGTCAGTCATTGCCTCAGTTACTTGCAGATGAAGCAGAAAGTCAACTGGGCCCAGAAAAAGTCAATTGTGCCATTCCAAAGGGTCCAACCCAATTTTTTTGGCCAAATGAGGTCTATTCAATGTTATAAGATGTTTGGTGAGCTTAAAGTCCAATAATTTTGGTGGTTTGAGGGGTTTTGGCAAAAGTGCACAAAGTTGGTCATGGAAAAGTTAATATTTTTGGCTATTTTGACCTAAAACTTCACAAGGCCTTAACTTGATCAAAAAATCTTCAAATGGACCCAAAGTAAACATGAAAGTTGGAGAGTAAGGGCTGCCATTTTTAAAAAGTACAAGTACATTTTCATGGGATTTATGGTTTGAGAGATAGGGCCCTCGAAAATTTAGGTATTTTAGGGCAAATTTCCAAGTTTCAAGGCCAAGTCATTTGCACAAAGGCTCAAAAATGGATAGTTTGCTATGCTATGGCCAAAGTAAGTTTACACAATCAAAATGCATCCCATTTAGGTCATTTGTCTCAAAGAAAAGTGGAAAAATTCATGCACATGAAAAAGTTCCATAAAACTTGCATTTTACACTTGAATTTGCACAAGGCATGGCAATTGTGTGATAGCTTACATCCAAGGGCTGAAGTTGTTTGCTGGGAATCATTGGTGGGATGGTGAATGCACATGCAAGAGAGGCCAGCAAATCATGAGCTTGGCATGCCTATGGCACACTTGGGCCAAAATTGCATTTTCACAAAAATCAACTCTCTCTCACGTGCATTTGTTCTAACCCTTTTGCATTGCCATATATATTCCATAACAATCAGAATTAGGGTTAGAGGCAGCCAGAATACACACCCATTCTCCCATTCTCATCTCTTATGCAAAATTGCTCATTCTCCACAAACTCTTGCTACAAGAATCCATTCACAAAACTCTTGCTGGATTCTTAATCCTCATCACTCATAGATCATTTCCATACCATTTGTTTGGATTATTCTTCAAGAATCATCCATTTCCCTTTCCTTGTGCACATTTGCATTTTGTGCCATAACTTTTGATCTAGGCAAGTTTTCTTCAATCCAAGACCACATTCATACTCCCCTCATCTCAAGGATCATTAAGCACCCATGGATCTAGATTTATAGTGAAGTTTGTTCAAGTGGCCATTTGAGAAGCTTTGAAGCACAAGGAAGCATATTGCTGGATTCACAAGTTTGCAAAGCCTTAGATGCATTTATTTTGCATCTAAGAGGATAAGGAGATCATTTGCCATCACTTTATACCAGTTTTGACTTCAAATTTTGAACACCACCTTAGGTATGCTCAAATTTCGAATCTCATAAAAATGTGTTTGGTTGTGTGTTTTAGAATCCTCATGTTGTGCTGGTTACAATGCTCTTTGTAGTTTGTAAAATGGTTGAGTATTCACAAAGTTATGGTGATTTAAAGTTTCATGGACAATTTTATTTTCATTCATATCTTGAGTTTCTTTGAGTTTTAATTCAATCCAAGCATGTATTTGTGTTTAGTGATGTTTGATTATGTATTCTGGAGAGTTTCATGGCCGGCCGTGGCTTAGTTTGGATTTTCATGAAGTTAGGGTTAGGGTTTTGTTCATTAATGGTGGTGAGAATTTTAGGGTTTCTTCATGAAGAAGAAGGGTCTGCATATTCAGCGCTATCGGCACCCTCCCATGCGCGGCCCATTGAATTTTCCAACTAGCATGTTTGCTCCTTGCACCCCCTTTGGCCCATTTGCTTTATTTTCATTTTTTTCTTTACCAATTTATTCCATTTGATTTTAATTCATTTAAAATATTTATTTAACTCTAAAAAATCCAAAAAAATTCATATGCACTCCTTGATTCATATAGTTTTTAATCATATTTTTTCCAGATTTTTATTTTTATCCCACGTGGCCAAATAAATTCATCATTGAGCATTGCTTTCTTGTGGACTCTCATAGACCAATCTGCCTTGTCCAATTTCTATTTTTCTCATCCTTTAAGCTATGAACCCCATTCTTTTTTCATTCAAATCCTAAGACACTCTACTATCTTCATGATTTATCTTGGATTTTTCACAAATTTCTTCGCTGGACTTTGCTTGAGTTACTTGTGCCTTAATTTTCAAAACCCTAAATGATGATACCTTGCATCCTTGAGCTTCATTGACCTAGTTTGGTGCTGTATTTTTACAAACCCTTTTGGATTCTCATTTCCTTGTTTTTGGAGAGTGCTTGTCTGGTTGGGTAGAATTTTTAAGTGCTTGGATCTTTTTCTTGGGTATTTTCTTCCTCACCTTGCCTTGTTTTGCATCCTTTGAGTCTTATAGTCTCTTTTAAGTTTAGAAGTGCACTTGTGCCAACTTCTCTTCATCTTTTGGGGTCCTTTAGAGGTTTATGGTTGCTCCTGGTCTTAGGATAGGGTTTGAATCTCTTTGAGTCTTGGTGTTGGGTCTCTTTTATGTGCTTTATTTCTTTAATTGTTAAGCATGTCTTCATTGCATTTGTTTCACTTCCAATCATCTCAATATGATCTTTTGTTGCTTTGCTTATCATCTTTTGAACTCTTTGCCATGCCTATATGCTTGTGTAGCTTCTGACTTGTTGGTTCATGCCTTGATTTTATGTTGTTACACTAACCTTGCAGGGGCTATGGTAAGTTTGAGATGTGGGAATTGAGTTCCACATCTCCATCTCTCATCTCTTCTCATTTTGTTTATATGGACTAACATCTTCTTGTTGGGCTTAGGCATTTCTCATCTCTCCTCCTATATTCTTCTTCTTCTCTTGAGATCCTTTTTTAGGTTAGAAAGACTTCACAAACCCTAGGAACTCCATGCATGCTAACTTAGGATAGAAACTTCCCCCTAGTTTTTTCCCTTTTGCTCCTTTGGTTCTCTTTCTCTTCTCATCTCATAATCATAAAAAAACACTCTAATAACTTTGAAGTGATGCATTGATCCATAGCCTTATTCCATAAGGTATGCTTGTAGTCTTCCCATCTTGGGATAGTACAAGTTTACCTTGTGATGCACAAGTCTGATCAAGGTATCTTCTTCATAAAAGAAAAGTCTAAAAAACACTTCTTCATCTGTAAATAACCAAAAGCACTTAATAAGTTAATGATTTAGTGAGCTTAGGCCCTAATCTTTGGGTTCAAGTTTTGAGGATCTTCTCCTTACTTGAGTATGCTTGTTCTATTATTCCATCTTGGAATGTAGTGACAAGTGCACATTCCATTGATGAGAGCTTGAGTTCACTTCCTTGTGACACACTCATAAAAGCTTCTAAAAAACACAAACAAACAATAAGCGTCTTTCCTCCGGGAATTCTTTTCTCATATCCTTCGCTTCGTACGCGAACTTGCTCCTACTTGACACTTTGCAAGACGATTACGCACTCGTCGTCCGAGTCTGCAACATCTGAGCAATGGCATAGGCAGTTCAAGCCTTAATTTACAAGCAATTTCCTTGCCACCCCTAGTTAGGGGAACTACGGCGTCTCTGATCCTCATTATCCTGATGAGGTACGTAGGCAGCGGGGTAGGGCCCGTTCGAGCACAATCTTTATTTTCCCTACATTTTTTCTCTTTGTTCCTTATTTCAATTCTTCTCCAGTTCCAGCTTCTTTTCATTTTCATTTCTTTTGCTGCAGCTTTCATACCCTCACCCTTTGAAACAGTTTCTTTTGCAAGCATGGATCTCGTCGGGTACGGCGGACGATCTGGGTGCTAATACCTTCCCAGGTCGTAACCGACTCCCGAACTCAGTCTCTTTGGTTCGCAGGACCCGTGTCATTCCTCTTCTTTTCTTCTGGTTTGTGCAGCATTACCATTCCCGTTCCTTCGGGATAAAAATGCCTGGCTGGCGACTCTATTCTTTTTCCGCGCCACTTTCGCGTTTGTACCAGGATGGAAATCCGGGGAGCGACATTTGGGTGTACACATCCCCGGATTCACCTTCTCTTTGCTTCGCGAAAGGTTTCTTGGCCCCAGAGGTCGACGCTCCATTATTCTGAATTTTCCCTTGCTTCATCCAACTTTCAATTCTCACGCAAGTTATGATGATATCTGAAAAACCACTAGATGAACAGCCTGCCAATCTTTCCATGAAGTGCCCAGGGAGGGTATCCATGAAGAGATCAACCATTTCTCTCTCCGACAGCAGGGGTTGAACTATAGCTGCGACTTTGCGCCACCTCTATGCATACTCCTTGAAGCTTTCAGAGTTCTTTTGAGAGAAACTTTGCAGTTGGGTCCGACTTGGAGCCATGTCGATATTATATTAGTATTGCTTGGGGAAATCTTCCTGAAGCTCTTTCCAATTGAGGACAAAGGTCCTCTCCAATTTCATGTACCATTCAAGTGAGCCCCTAGACAGGTTGTCTTGTAAATAGTACATCCAAAGCTTCTCATCTTTGGTGTGCACAACAATCTTGCGGTAAAAAGCTTGTAGGTGAGTTTTTGGGCAAGAATTTCTGGTGTATTTGTCGAAACCTGAAGGCTTAAACTTTGGAGGGATGACCACCCCTTGGACCAGGCCTATATCAGAAACATCAATGCCTAGAGTATCCATGCATTCCAAAGCTCTAACTTTCTTAGCAATCATCTAAAATTCTTGATTATTAGCTCCGGTACCAAACCCCATATCTTCATTGACCAAAGTGAACTGATCTTCCTGACGGTCTTCCACCTTAACAGGAATAGGGCCACCACCCTCTGGAGTTGGAGGCATGTTACCTCTAGGTGGAATAACAGTGTTGTTGATTGGATTGCCCTGAGCATCCAAAGTGACAACTGGAGGGTCCTTCTGTGGTGGATCCAGTCTGAGAACAACAACTCTTAGCTCTTGCTGCCCCTAGGCCATGCCCTGCATCATAATCATAAATCCTCCATCCTGGTGTGAAACACATTTAGCTCAGTCTGTACGGTATCCATGATGTTTCTCTGATTGCGGAGAGTAACGTACCGGTGCAGAGGAGTGTCGTGTCAGAGGAGACGGGTCTTTGCGGCTCTCGCAATCTTTCCTGAATAACAAATAAGTTAAGAAATTCAGATAACCGGCAAAAGAAAAATGCAAATGATATGAATGCATGTAATGTTGTATTATTTTCATTCTCAAGGGTTTTACATTCCTGTTTTGGTATTTAGTGAATTCATATAGCCTTTGAACATTCGGAGTTTTTAGGGAAGAAGACCCCGCGTGAAGAACAAGTTATATAAATGTGGAGAAATGGTGCTTAGAACCCCGTGTCAGTGCAAGGATAACAACGAGAGATTCCAACCAAGTCAAATATCATAAACTAAAATCTGAAGATAACAAATTCCCCGAAGGGTGCTAATTCATACAATAATATAATAGAAAAGCACAAAGTAAGAGGAATCCCACGACAAGCTTGTGGGTAGTCATGGTACAAGCAAATGAAACTAAGCCCTAGGAAGCTCCATGTGCTTTATCCTCCAGCTAAGACGCTTAACCACCTGGAATAGCTTAGCTATGTCTGGATGACCTAGCTCCTGGATGAGCTTCTGAACAAGGAGATCCCTCTTGTCAAAGGAAGCATGCAGTTCACTGATCTGTTTCAAGAACACCTCTTCATTCTCTTTGCTAGGACTTGGCTCAGTCTTGACTTTCTTGACATCGGCCCAAAGTTTCACCTCTTCTACCCCTTTCTAGATATCTTCAACAGCTTTTTGACCTTGGGCTATCCTCTGAAGGTAATCTCTATACTGCTCATAGGCTTTCTGAAGTATCTCACCCTATTCATACATAAGCTCTTGAAGGTTTTGGATCTTCAGCTTTTATTCGGCCTCTACCTCTTTTTGCTTTTACATATTGACCTCCCATCTTTCTTGCCAAAGGGTTACAAATTCGTTAGCCTCGTCCAGAGATTTCTTGTCCTTTCGGCGCCGACTCGCCTCATGGGTTTCAGCTAACCTCCTCTTCTTGAAGTAGAGCTCTCTTTCTTCAAAGTCCTTTTGCTTAAGCCTGGCGATCTCTTTAGCTTAATGAATTCTTTCCTCTAACTTCTTGTTGTGGATCATCAGCTTCTGATAATATTCTAATGGCACAGTAACAGGAAACGGAGCTGGTGCAAAAAAGGGGATTAAGGCCACCCGGGCTTTCTCCTTAATCCAAGCTTCATACTCGGGGAACATTTGATTGTTGCTTCTTCCCAGACATGCTACCCCTTTTCTCCTAATAAGCTTCCAGGAACCTACAGCTTTTTTAACCAAAGGAAGGTTATCTTTCACCGGGAAGTAAAAATTCTGGAATAACTCTGATTCTTCGGGAACATCTTTGAGTGCATATCCCAACTATATTCTAAAGAGGGTGGGGTTGTAACTGATGCCCCCAACTACTCCCAATAATGGCACATTGAAATAGCTTCCACAACTGGTGATAAAGTTCTTTCCTTTTAGTCTCAGGGTAAACCATCGGATGTCCTTGGCAGACAACGTGCTAAGTTTCTGCGCCCATATCACATCAGGATCAACAAAAACTTTGTAGTGGGTAGGTGTCTTGATGGGCTAAAGACGTATCTAATTATGTGTCTAGCGGTATTTTAACTGCAAGTGCACAGCCTATCGAAGTAATATTTAAGATTATCGATCCACAGGGACTCTATGATTACTTAGTGCTAGAGTAATTTCTAGTTTAGCTAAGGTGAAGGGTTGTCACGATTTTTGGTTGTTTTTAAAGATTAAAGGCGGGAATTAAATTTAAGTTTAATAAAATAATACTAAGGCGGTCGGTATGTAATTATGCTAACTTAGGCGGGTCAATCTAACCTAGGCTTATAAAGATGGTTCACTTAATCTATTCTGTAGAGGTTACCAGTTTAAATACCTTTAACTCACACTCTCGTGGTCTTATCTCAGATCTTACCCCTAAAGCCCTATGCCTGCTCTCGCTAGCCCATAAGTGTTTAGAAATAATTTTTGGAAACTTAGTAATTCTAATTTATTTTAAAGCGCTCTCGCTGTGTTTAAATTAAATGCCTAACTTTAGCTATCTGGTTAAAATCTCACACTCTTGTGGTCTTGACCTAACCTAATACACTTTCTTTACTCTCGTAACAAAAAGGTTGATTTTATAATAAAAAGTCTCAGCCAGAATTTTAAGCTCTTAATTATTTTAAGCCTAGAGTTGATTTTACCGATTTAGTTTGTTTTAATTACATACCGCCCTAAGGTGCTTAGCTACTCATTATTGTTGAACCAGACAGAGGCAGAGAAATATAAAACAAAATTTGCATGGCAGAAAAATAAATACTTAACATTAAATAAATGTAATTTAAATAGAAACCTGGTTAACAATGAAAAATATTGACTCCTTCTTCCACAGGCTGAAAGCTCGGAGTACTGACCGGAATCGGAAATAAATTCTAAAAGAATCTGAAGGCTTTGAAACAAATTAAATTATAACAATTTCCTGATGTTGGAAATTGTTATATGGTTGGTTGGGATACAAGAAAATCAAAGCAAGAAAATAATGCTGAAAAAATAAATGGGTGCAAAATAAAAAAATGGCAGAGCTTCCGCAAGAAAATTTAAAACTAAAACTCTGTAAATTTTTCATTGAAACAAATCTATTTATAGAAAACTAAATGGGCTTGGCAGTTGTATTTTGTGCTTGGGCCTCGTAGGAAATGAGAGAATCCATGGAACACGTTGGAATACTTGGTCTGCTGGAAAATAGGCACGTTGGATTTCATGTAGCGTAACGTTCATGACCAAGTCTTTAGTCAAATAACCTAGTTTTCCCTTGTCACGGTCGTGACAAGGGTGTCACGTTCGTCTTCCTTGTTTGATATGCGTCACGGTCGTGAGGGACTTGTCACGGTCGTGACTGCTCCTTTTAGCGTGTCACGGTCGTGACTCCTAGGTGACGACCGTGAGTGTTACAAAATATGCAGGTTATGCAGAATTCCTCCTTTCTTCATCTTTTAATGGTTGTTTTTGCTCATTTCACTTGTGGCTCATGATTTAGCTCTGTATATGATGTACCTGCAAAATGGCAAAGAAAACTCGAGGAATTGGGTGTTAAAACGACAATTATGCGATAAAACGGTATTGAAACATAGCAATATAATCGATACTTTTTCTCGTTATCAAACTTCCCCAAACTTAAACCTTTGCTTGTCCTCAAGCAAATAGTCGGTTAAAAATTGTCGGACAAATTTTTATCGACGCACACACTTAACAAACTGTACGAAGGAACCATTTTGTTAGATAAACCGGTACTTTGATAAAACACTAACGATACACTAATGACACAAGCAACAAGCTAAGTCGTCGACTTCCCGTTAAACGAAACATTCGGTAATTGCGTTACGATTCCACCTAGAGTCTTTCGATCTTATTTCGCCCGGTTTCATTCTAGCGCAATCACATTAAGCCCTTTGCCTTAGCACGCACGTAGTGGAGTAGCCGGTTAGCGACTTTGATCCTTTATAAGCACGGGGTCTGGTACACGAATGTGGTAACCCTTCATACATTATCCAATTTGGAGGTTGTGGGGGATCAAGTCGTAGCACGCCCTACCAAGTTCAGAACCAGTACCTCTGAACCAACCTGCAATGGACTCCTTCTCATATTTCTCGTTTCTTATATGCGACCGTGTACTTTGGTGCAATTTCTTTTCATTTGAATCGAGATATGAAGGATCATTATAGATTAGGCATCAAACACTTATATTCATCGGCTCCCCACGTGGTTTGTGTTCAGACGGTGCTGACTGCTAGTATAAACTACTAGGGGTTACTTTTGAACTGAAACTTAAGGTGTATTCGTAACAATTATCGGAACGGAATTGCTTAAGTGGGAAGTCTAAGGTGTCAAGACTGTATTGATCTTGTTGAATCGTTCTCAGCTTCCTAATTATGATTTCGTAGGTAAATCGGGTAATGCGAAGAATTAATTAAAGATTTTTTTTCGGTATGGCTAAATAAACGGGGAAAGTTCGAAACTAAAGAGAATAGCACAAGTATTGCTCTGTTTCATTAACTTACGGAAGGAAATACAACGGAAATGGAAAAGTGCGGAAAGGGAAAATGCGGAAAATGAAAGGTACCTCTCCCACACTATATCAGACATTGTCCTCAATGTTGTGATATAATAGCGGTTAAAGTACAATACAAACAACGGAAATGGAAAAACATAAACAAAACCTAAAACTAAAGCTAAGGCTGCTGATGACCACGGCCTTGGCTTCTGGTGCGGGAGCGTCTGGTCGGAGTCGCTTCGAGATCAGAACCGGTACTGGTGATAGCAGTGATATCAATGCGCAAAGCCTCTAGCTCGCTAAAGATCTCTCCGAGCTTGTCATCAGTAGTCTTCTGGTTGGTGGCAACAGCTAGGAGTAATGCATCATGCTGCTCCTTTTTCCTTCGCTCCAGTGCGGCATTCATCTGGTTCTGCTGATGAATCGCACGGAGGACGTCCTCAAGTGTGATGTCGGGTAAAGGAGTCTGTCGGGAGGAGGACTCAGGAATGTCCTGGACAGGCTCAGGTGCATCCATGGCTTCTTGCATCTTGTCTGCTGGTGGATCGGCCTGCTCATCAGGAATGGGGGTGTGGCCGGCAGCATCCAGTAAAGCAAATAGCCAGTTGGCTCGGCTAGACGGATCGATGCGGTCGCGGCACGGCAGGATGATGTGGTGATAAACAGTGCCTTGGATAACAGGGCTAAACCTGCCATCCTCTCTCTGAGCAATCAAGTGGGCGGACCTGCAATAATTCTTTGTTAGGAACTCCGCGGCTCTGCTAGGCAAATTGACGACCAAGTCACCAAGATCCAGCTGAATGGCCAGGGCAGTGACAATGCCGCCTATGTAAAAGGGGGTTGCGCCTCTTTGCGCTATGGACTGGATATGGGATAGCATGAATGGGGCAGCATTAATGGGATCGTCATTCAGGGCGCAGTGTAAGAACAAAAGCTCCTTGGAGTTGAGCTTGTGGTTACTCTCTCGTGCAAAGATGGTGTTGCAGATGATGCGATGAAAGTATTTGATCTCCGGGTTGTGGATATGTGTAGCATCCAGGCTCTGAAAGGTTGAGGCACGGGTGTTGGTGATGTCGTGCCATAAGGTGAAAGCGGTTTCACTGAAATTGTCCGGCACGCGGAGGTGAGCTTCATTCCCGTGATCGAAGCCTAGCAACTCGGCAATCCTTGTTTGCGGAACTTCGAACTCCCGGCCAAGCAATCTGAACTTAGCAACGCCGATGAGCTGACTCTGTGAACCTTTAGGAGTGATGTAATGAAACGAACTCAAAAATTCCAATGTCAGAAGCTCGAATGTGGGCTGGGGCTGACTGCATAGATCCCACAAACCGACCTTCTGAAGCAGGTTCTTGACACTGTTGAGCATTCCCAACTCTCTCAAACAGACAGTGTCGACATATCGCGTGGGTTTAACACCACGGTTCTGGAATCGGATGAACCTCTGTCTCTGGTTTTCTCCAAGCTCACCATCTCTAAATTGAATTGCTTCCATTGCATGCAAGAACAAGAGTGGGAGATATTTGGTTTTTGAGGTTTGTGAGAAAAATGGAAAATGAGAGGAAATTGGTTCGGATTATAATGCAAGGTGAGAATGTGATAAGTGTGGGGTTAATGGAGAGGTTAATGGGGTTTAATTTGGGTAATGGGAGGTTACGGGAGTTGGAAGAGATAATGGGGGATTTTGAGAGTTATGGAAGTTGAAAGAGGAAGAGGTTGCGAAGAAGAACAGTTCTGCTTTTCACGAATCCTATAACTGGGGTCGTCACGTTCGTGATGAGGGGATGATGGTCGTGACGCGCTAATTAGCTTGTCACGATCATTAGAGGATGATCACGACCGTGAGGGCTTAAAACATAGAATAATTTCCAGAACGCATTATCTCTCTCACGCTTAATATAATTTATATAATATTTTCTTATCACTTCTCACTTTATTCTAAACACAAACAACATAATATATAGTACCAACATAATACTTGTAAATTTCATCACACGAGAGATTATATAAACATTAATCAATTTAAACATAGCAGTAAATAAATTGAAAGCATAGAAATTGATTAAATTGGAAAAATTTGTAAACTAGAAGTGCTTTGCATTTGATAATTGAAGTGAAATTACATTAATAAAAATACGGTACGAAAATGTTTGCGAAATGTTAAACTAACTAGAAACAAAAACAATAAGTAAAATAAGCTAGATCACTACAGCATTTTCAAAAGTTTTTCTTCAAATCTTCGATTGCAGAGTTCAGGTGGTAGAATTGCTCACATGTTATGTCAGTTAATCCTATAATGTCCAATCGCATGCTCTTAATCTCATCCTTAACAGTATTTATATCGGCTTGGTAAGCTTCAAGAGTGTTCATGATTTTCTTTAAGTTGTCAGCATATTCTACTTGATTCACTTCAGGGGTTTCAATCACTTCGTCAGTGTGGTCAATGTCATGGTAACCAGGAGGTGTCTCAGGGTCACTTTCTACATCGGTCATTATATCATCCCGTATCTTGTAAGATTGAGGTGTTTCAGGAGTAGATGGATAGTCAGGAGGGGTTAACTCATAAAGCCAATTATCCTTATTGTGAACACTAACTCTAGCATGGTTTGGTAGTGTGAACAGGGTTACTACTTCATTCCTGATTAGGTACTCGAAAGGTGGTTGTCCTAAATTCCTTATGATATGGTGGTTAAAGCAAAAGTTAAGATTCATAGGACGAATGGTACCCAAATGGTTACACCTGTGTAACTGGTATCTAAGTCCTAAGGCATCAGCAATCATGGTGACAAGACCTCCTACTAATATGGGTAGATCAGGTTCTTCTTGGATTCGGGTGAAGGTTTGCATCATGAAAGGCACACCATTAACTGGCTGTCTATTAGTAAAACATGACATAATGAATATCTCATCTTTAGATACTCCAGTAAGGTTCTCTTCTTTTCCAAAGAAGGTGTGGGCAAGGATCTTATGGAAGTAACGGATAGCAGGGTTATGTATCTCATCATTGTTCATGTTATTTGGTTCAGGATGGTAATTTCCGGTTAATGTTCCCCAAAAGAAATCTAGCTCAATGTCCATCAATTCTACCTGTGTGGTAGTAAAAGCAAAGGGTCCACTAGGGAATCCTAATAAGTCAGCTAGTTCTTTATGGTTAAAGTCATATTCTATTCCAAATAGGCGGAAACTGATAAATCCTTTCCTGAATCCAAAACCGCGCTCGGGTAGGTAAACTAAGGAGCTGAGGAACTCAAGGGTGAGCTCGCGGTAAGTCACAAACTTTTGTTGAATCAGTGCATTCTCCCATCCAAGTCGGTTAAACAAGTATAGGATGCTATCATGTATACCTAAGGTTTCCATAGTCAGATCATCCGGGTACAGAGTCAAATCCATTGGTCTCTGTGATAACTCTTCAAATTTCATTCTTTGGTTCCTACCTCTAAATTTGGTTTCCATAAGGTTTATCGGTTGGTTAGCCATAGTTAGTGCAAATACGGAGGAAACAAATCAGGGGGAGAAGGAAAGTGGTAAAGACTTTAGAAAATCTGTAAAAGTGATTTAAAATTAAAATAAGGAAAAATAAGAAAATAAAATGCATAAATAAAAGCAATAATAGTAATAATGAAATAAAACTATAATAAAATGACAAAACAAATAAACTAATAATAAAATGATAAATGACAAAATAATAAAATGATCAAAATGATTTAATTGATTAAATGGGTTGCCTCCCACTAAGCGCTGTTTTTATCGTCTAAAGCCTGACGTAATGCTTAGGTGTAGATTAATCAGGGAAATTAGTAGACAACTCTAAAAGCCTTAGACTATTTGCATAATCTCTATTTTCAACTTTATGATAATGTTTTAAACATTGTCCGTTTACTATGAATGGTTCACTATTCCTACCCTTAATTTCTATTGCTCCGCTCGGGAACACTCTAGTTATTTCAAAGGGTCCTGACCATCTAGATTTTAGTTTTCCAGGAAAGAGCCTAAGTCTTGAATTAAAGAGGAGTACAACGTCTCCCACACTAAATTCTTTCCTAGATAGGCGTTTATCGTGCCATCGCTTAGTTCTTTCTTTTTATATCTTAGCATTCTCATAAGCATCTAGCCTTAACTCTTCTAATTCGTTAATATCTAGGATTCGCTTTTCTCCTGCAGCATTATAGTTTATATTGAGAGTTTTGATCGCCCAATAAGCTTTGTGTTCTAGTTCTACCGGGAGGTGACAAGATTTTCCATAAACTAATTTGAAAGGTGTAGTTCATATGGGTGTCTTGTAAGCTGTCCTATTAGCCCATAAAGCTTCATTAAGTTTAGATGACCAATCTTTCCGAGATATGGCGACAGTCTTTTCTAAGATTTGTTTGATTTCTCTGTTTGAGACTTCGACTCGTCCACTTGTTTGTGGATGATATGGTGTTTCCACACGGTGTCTTACTCCATACTTAGATAGTAATTTGTCAAAGATTTTTGAAATGAAGTGCGAGCCACCGTCACTTATGACGAGTCTAGGCACACCAAATCTGGGAAATATTATATTTTTGAAAAGCTTTATTACTACTCGTGTGTCATTTGTAGGAGAAGCTATAGCTTCAATCCACTTTGAAACATAATCAACCGCTACGAGTATGTAATTATTACCGAAAGATGATGGGAATGGTCCCATGAAATCTATTCCCCAGACGTCAAAGATTTCTACTTCCAATATTCCTTTTTGAGGCATTTCATCTCTTCTTGAAATATTACCGGTGCGTTGACACCGATCGCAATTTATAACAGCGATGTGGACATCCTTCCATAGATTAGGCCAGAATAGGCTGGCTTGCAAGATTTTTGCACAGGTCTTGGAAGTGCTTGCATGTCCACCATAAGGAGATGAATGGCATTGAGCAATGACATCTTCTATTTCTTCTTCGGGAATACATCGACGGAAGATTCCATCGGGTCCTCTTTTGAACAATAATGGTTCATCCCAATAGTAATGTTTGAGATTGTGAAAGAATTTCTTTTTCTGCTGATAGGTTAAATCAGGTGGAAGAGCTCCTGCAGCTAGGTCGTTAACAATGTCAGCGTACCATGGCAGTCCTACAGTCATTTGGATTGTTTCCACGGGTTCTGGTTCATCTACGTCTAACTGAACTGGGTCGCTTCCTATTTGTGCTATCAGCTGTTCATACGGAAAATCATCGTTAATCGGCACTTGTTCGGGTTTAATACCTTATATTCTAGATAAATGGTCCGCTACGACGTTTTCAGTACCTTTCTTATCTTTTATTTCTAGATCAAACTCTTGTAAGAGTAAAATCCATCTCAAGAGTCTTGGTTTAGCATCTTTCTTAGTCAATAGATATCTGATAGCAGCGTGGTCTGTGTAAACGATTATTTTCGCTCCTACTAGGTAAGAACGGAATTTGTCAAGCGCAAAGACAAATGCTAACAATTCTTTTTCAGTGGTGGCTTAGTTCATCTGAGCAGAATCTAAGGTTCTACTGGCATAGTAAATCGCATGATGTTTCTTTTCCTTCCTTTGGCCTAGAACTGCGCCTACAGCATAGTCACTCGCATCGCACATGATTTCGAAAGGTAACCTCCAGTCAGGGGGTTGCATGATTGGTGCGGTGATGAGGGCTGTTTTTAGAGTTTCGAATGCTTTAAGACAATCTTCATTGAATATGAACTCAGCGTTTTTCATTAATAAACCGGTAAGAGGTTTAGTGATTTTCGAGAAATCTTTGATGAATCGTCGGTAGAAACCGGCGTGTCCTAAAAAGCTTCGTATTTCTCGAACGATTTTAGGGGGTTGAAGATATTTTATGACTTCTATCTTAGCTTTATCAACTTCAATTCCCTTGTCGGATATAACGTGTCCTAATACGATTCCTTCTCTGACCATAAAATGACATTTCTCCCAGTTAAGCACGAGGTTTACTTTTACACATATTTCTAACACCATTTCTAAATTTGATAGGCATCCTTCAAAACTTTGTCCGCATACAGAGAAGTCGTCCATGAACATTTCCATGATGTTGTCTATAAAATCTGCGAAGATTGACATCATACATCTTTGAAAGGTTGCAGGAGCGTTGCATAATCCAAAGGGCATTCGTCTATAAGCGAACGTTCCATAAGGGCATATGAATGTAGTCTTCTCTTAATCATCTGGGTGGATAGGGATTTGGAAAAATCCTGAGTAACCATCAAGATAACAGAAATAAGAATGCTTGGCTAATCGTTCTAACATTTGATCTATAAAAGGTAGTGGGAAATGATCTTTTCGAGTGGCTTTGTTTAGTTTACG
Source organism: Lathyrus aphaca (assembly GCA_963966055.1). Taxonomy (NCBI): domain Eukaryota; kingdom Viridiplantae; phylum Streptophyta; class Magnoliopsida; order Fabales; family Fabaceae; genus Lathyrus; species Lathyrus aphaca. Next base: position 619,104,126 of record OZ014519.1, read on the forward strand.
ATAATCGATGCACACTCTATGTCCCGTCACTACTCTTTGCGATATCGATTCGCCTTTAGCGTTTTTCACAATAGTGATACCTCATTTCTTTGGTACAACATGTACTGGACTAACCCATTTACTATTAGAGATTGGATATATTATTCCGGCATCTAGTAGTTTCTTAACTTCTTCCTTTAGTACAGTGCTAAGGATTGGGTTAATTCTTCTTTGAGATTCTCTGGAGGTTTTGCAATCTTCTTCTAGCAGAATATGTTGCATACAGATTGAAGGGCATATTCCTTTGAGATCAGATATGTTATATCCTAACGCAGTTGGATATTTCTTTAAAACATCTAAAAGTTTCTTTGTTTCGATTGTTCCTAAACTGGAATTTATTATAACTGGTCTTGTACATTCAATGTCTAAGAATTCGTATCTTAGGTTCTTAGGTAAAGTTTTTAATCCTAATGTAGGTTTATCCTTACTTGGCATGGGATCCGGTGTAAGTGCTAAACTTTCGCTTAGACTATCATCCTGATATGGTTTACGCCAATTATCATCTTCGAAAATCGGAGGGATTTGAATTTTCATAATTTCAAAATAGGTAGTTTCTTTCATTTCCATTTCTCTTACACATTCGTCAATTACGTCCAATAGATAGCATGTATCCTCTATAGCTGGTGATTGTAATAATTGTGTTAAAATAAATTCAACTTTCTCTTCACCTACTTCAAAGGTTAGCTTTCCTCTCTTTACGTCTATTATAGCTCCGGCTGTAGCTAAGAATGGTCTTCCTAGTATGATAGGTGTAGTGGAGTCTTCAGAGATGTCCATGATTATGAAATCAGTAGGGATGTAGAATTGTCCTATACGTACTGGGACGTTTTCTAGTATGCCTACAGGATATTTAACAGAGCGATCGGCTAGTTGAACAGACATTTTAGTTGGTCTTAGGTCTCCCATGTCTAGCCTTTTGCAAATCGTTAAGGGCATAACACTGATACTGGCTCCTAAATCGCATAGAGCTTTGTCAATGACGAATTTTCATATTACATAGGGTATAGAGAAACTTCCTGGATCTTTTAGCTTAGGAGGCATATTATTCTAAATTATGGCGCTACACTCAGCAGTAAGTGTAACGGTTCCGTTATCCTCTATCTTTTTCTTATTGGATAAGATTTCTTTTAAAAACTTAGCATACGAGGGCATTTGAGTGATAGATTCTGTAAACGGAATAGTAATATTCAACTATTTCAGAAGTTCGACAAATTTCTTAAACTGGCCCATCGTCTTGGAATTGGTTAATCTCTGAGGGTACGGAATTGGTGGTTTATAGGGTGGTGGAGGCACATAAGGCTTTTCTTTCTCCACTGCCTCTTGATTATCATCTTCCTTTTCTTCTGGATCATTCACCAATTCAGTCGGTTTATCCGGTTTTTGGTACATGGCTGGATTGTCAAGTCTTGGATCGGTAGGTCCGTCAAGTTCCTTGCCACTTCTTAATATCACAGCATTGGCCTGTCCTTTCGGATTAGGTTGAGGTTGTCCAGGAAATACTCCAGCTGGTGCAGCGGTAGGTGCTTGTTGTTGAGCTACTTGTGAAATCTGAGTTTCAAGCATTTTGTTATGTGTAGCTAATGCATCTACTTTGCTCACTAATTGCTTAATCTGCTCACTAGTATGTATGTTTTGGTTTAAGAAGTCCTTGTTTGTTTGAGATTGGTTAGCTATAAAGTTCTCCATCATCAATTCAAGGTTCGATTTTCTAGGGACATTAGGAGCAGTCTTTTGATATCCTGGTGGTGTAGCTGGTGCTTGACCTGGTGCGTATAAAGCATTGTTATTCTTATAGGAGAAATTCGGATGATTCTTCCAACCTGGGTTGTATGTGTTTGAGTATGGGTTTTCTTGAGCATAATTCACTTGATCTGTGGGAATTCCTGTTAATAGTTGACAATCAAGAACTTCATGTCCTGGAACTCCACATAACTCACAGTTAGGTGTTACTGCAGCCACGGTGGTTGTTGGTGTTATGGCCAAGTTGTCGATCTTTTGGTTTAGTTGGTCAAACTTTGTATTGACTTGGTCCATACTACTCACTTCGTACATACCTCCTTTTGTTGGTTTCTCAGTTACGACTCTCTCGCTTCCCCATTGGTAATGGTTTTGAGCCATACTTTCGATAAGTGCATAAGCATCGTTATATTCTTTGTCCATTAGTGCACCGCCTGCGGCAGCGTCAATTGTCATTCTTGTATTGTACAAGAGTCCATTATTGAAGGTATGGATGACCATCCATTCTACTAATCTGTGATGTGGACAAAGTCTCAGCATATCCTTATAGCGTTCCCAAGCTTCGAAAAGTGATTCGTTTTCCCTTTGCTTAAATCCGTTGATCTGAGCTCTCAGCATAGCTGTCTTGCTAGGTGGGAAATATCTGGTCAAGAAAATTCTCTTTAGTTCCTCACACGTAGTTACTGAATTCGAAGGCAGAGATTGAAGCCAGGCTCTTGCTCTATCTCAAAGTGAAAAAGGAAACAGACGTAGTCTAATAGCTTCTTGGGTAACTCCATTGGCTTTTACGGTATCTGCGTATTGCACAAAGATCGAAAGATGAAGGTTCGGATCCTCGGTAGGATTTCCGGCGAATTGATTTTGTTGCACGGCTGATATCAGCGAAGGTTTTAATTCGAAATCATTTCGGTTGATAGCCGGTGCGGCAATGCTGTAATGCGGTTCAGCTTGCGAAGGACTAGCGTAATATTTGAGTGGGTGATTCTGTTCTTCAGCCATCTCTGCGTCCTTTGATGTTACTACTGGTTTAGGTGGATCAAATTGAAGATCTGGAATATTGTAATTTTGTTCGTAATCGAATATCCGTCTTCTTATGTGTAAGAAGCGTTCCGATTCTGGGATTAGAGGTTGCAAGTCTTCGCCTTTAGAGCGAGTACTTGGCATACACTCGGGAATTTAGATTAAGGAAAGAAAATAGTTGTTACCTTAGTCTAGACAATGCTACCCTAAAGTGCACTAGTAACTAAATTAAGGTCCCCGGCAACGGCGCCAAAAACATGATGGGCTAAAGACGTATCTAATTATGTGTCTAGCGGTATCTTAACTGCAAGTGCACAGCCTATCGAAGTAATATTTAAGATTATCGATCCACAGGGACTCTATGATTACTTAGTGCTAGAGTAATTTCTAGTTTAGCTAAGGTGAAGGGTTGTCACTATTTTTGGTTGTTTTTAAAGATTAAAGGCGGGAATTAAATTTAAGTTTAATAAAATAATACTAAGGCGGTCGGTATGTAATTATGCTAACTTAGGCGGGTCAATCTAACCTAGGCTTATAAAGATGGTTCACTTAATCTATTATTTAGAGGTTACCAGTTTAAATACCTTTAACTCACACTCTCGTGGTCTTATCTCAGATCTTACCCCTAAAGCCCTATGCCTGCTCTTGCTAGCCCATAAGTGTTTAGAAATAATTTTTGGAAACTTAGTAATTCTAATTTATTTTAAAGCGCTCTCGCTGTGTTTAAATTAAATGCCTAACTTTAGCTATCTGGTTAAAATCTCACACTCTCGTGGTCTTGACCTAACCTAATACACTTTCCTTACTCTCGTAACAAAAAGGTTGATTTTATAATAAAAAGTCTCAGCCAGAATTTTAAGCTCTTAATTATTTTAAGCCTAGAGTTGATTTTACCGATTTAGTTTGTTTTAATTACATACCGCCCTAAGGTGCTTAGCTACTCATTATTGTTGAACCAGACAGAGGCAGAGAAATATAAAACAAAATTTGCATGGCAGAAAAATAAATACTTAACATTAAATAAATGTAATTTAAATAGAAACCTGGTTAACAATGAAAAATATTGACTCCTTCTTCCACAGGCTGAAAGCTCGGAGTACTGACCGGAATCGGAATAAATTCTAAAAGAATCTGAAGGCTTTGAAACAAATTAAATTATAACAATTTCCTGATGTTGGAAATTGTTATATGGTTGGTTGGGATACAAGAAAATCAAAGCAAGAAAATAATGCTGAAAAAATAAATGGGTGCAAAATAAAAAAAACGGCAGAGCTTCCGCAAGAAAATTTAAAACTAAAACTCTGTAAATTGTTCATTGAAACAAATCTATTTATAGAAAACTAAATGGGCTTGGCAGTTGGATTTTGTGCTTGGGCCTCGTAGGAAATGAGAGAATCCAGGGAACACGTTGGAATACTTGGTCTGCTGGAAAATAGGCACGTTGGATTTCATGTAGCGTAACGTTCATGACCAAGTCTTTAGTCAAATAACCTAGTTTTCCCTTGTCACGGTCGTGACAAGGGTGTCACGTTCGTCTTCCTTGTTTGATATGTGTCACGGTCGTGAGGGACTTGTCACGGTCGTGACTGCTCCTTTTAGCGTGTCACGGTCGTGACTCCTAGGTGACGACCGTGAGTGTTACAAAATATGCAGGTTATGCAGAATTCCTCCTTTCTTCATCTTTTAATGGTTGTTTTTGCTCATTTCACTTGTGGCTCATGATTTAGCTCTGTATATGATGTACCTGCAAAATGGCAAAGAAAACTCGAGGAATCGGGTGTTAAAACGACAATTATGCGATAAAACGATATTGAAACATAGCAATATAATCGATACTTTTTCTCGTTATCATGTCTCATAAACCATTTGTAGAATAGAGGAGCACAACACCTAACTAGACCACCCCATTTATTCTCATTTTTGTAATGTATTGAGTAGTATAGATCACCCAGAAGAGTGGGCACATGATTCTTCAGCATAAACAAATGGATGGCATTCATATCCACAAATTTATCTATGTCAGCAAACATGATGATCCCATATATGGACAAGGCTAAGATAGCATAAACCGAATCCTATCGAGCAGCCACAGCAAGTTCCCCGGCTCTTCTAACCAGAAAGTGAAGAGAAAATCCAAGTACCCAGGCCTTGGTAGTAGTCAAGTTAGCCTCCACTTTAGATGAGCTCAAATAAAGAACTTTGGCAATGTCAAGATAAGCTGGTCTGGTCATCTCTAAAATGAAAGGGATCTGGTCTTTGAGAGGGACACACAGAATCACAGAATACTCCTCAAGCATAGGGCCTAACTGGAAGTCAGGAAACGTGAAGCATCAGAGCCTATGATCGTAGTACTGCAACAAGGTATGAATTACACTCCTCTGAGAATTGCCCAGGTTAACTACCAGATCAAAAATACCACCATAGTTCTCTTTGAAGTATCCCACATGACCAGGGGTAATAAGAGACACCATCATGTTAAGCAGATCCACTTTGGTATCAAAGAACTTGTAATGCATGTTCTTCTTCCCGATATCTTCCATTTCTGAAGAAGAAGTCTGGCCGGGAACCAGGAATAGTATCAATCTTAAGAAATGGAAAGAACACATATGATTAATGATGTGATGATGCTTATGCAATGCAAGGCATGTGATCAGTTACATGTTTGTGTTATGTAGATCAAATAATCAAGTGTCTGGGCAAGGTCACAACGATGATCATAGTAACAGTTTCTCTGAACAGAAATCCCGGATCACATAACCAAAGACCATAGAACCAGATCATAACATTGAACAATACTGGTAAAGCGGTTATGTTGGATGTTTTAGGGTTCCTGCAAACCTGTAAACCCCTCCCATCTCATAGGTATGCTACTTGTGTCAACATCACGGACTCTCAAAGCCGAATAGCAATAATAATTTCACTATTTATGAGAAATGGCTCATGACCAAATCAGGGAATCGGTTTGGCATTATGTACTACTCAGGGAGGTCTCAGTTGAGTCCAAGGAAACAAGCATCCCTCATAAGTCCCCATCTTCAAGCACTGAATTGAGAAACAATAATACATTCAGCCCTTGGGATATAGTACTATCTTCATACAAACAATTTGCCTTAACTGGATTCCTATTAGAGAACCAGGCCATCCTATGTGAGTTCCTAGTGGGCCCTCGGATGCGAGTGGGTTTGCCAACAACTGTGGTCTTCCATTGTCATCACTGGAGAGGGTTGTTTCCACTATGGTCCTTAATGATCGGTCCCCATATGCACATAACTATCAAGGTCGTACCCTAAAGTGGAGAAGATTCCCATACAGAATAGTCCCAAGATGGTCGCAGTCTGGATGTGGAACACACTGCCACTCATCATGTTACCATGCTAGTCATAGAGTGCACTCAAGGCGGGTATTTGGCTTATCTCATAGTAACTCCCACCCACAGAAAAAAGGCAAACCATCACAATCCAATATATATGATGCATGGAAAATAAATACTGAAAGTAGTAAATAAATGTTGTAAAGTAAAAACTGTAAATAAAACAGTAAATAAACACACAACAACACACATATAAACACCCAACGAAACAGAAACAAACAGGCTCTAGGATTGACTCTCAAAGGGGAAACCAGAGATTCTGGGTTCGATCCCCATTAGAGTCGCCACCTGTCGCTCCCAGGATTTTCATCCTAGTACAAACACGAAAGTGGCGCATAAAAGGTAGAGTCTCCAGCCAGACATTTTTATCCCGAAGAGACGGGAATGGTAATGTTGCACAAACCGAAAGAATAAAAGAAAGGAAAAAGGTCCTACGAACCAAAGAATCTGGGTTCTAGAGTCGATTACAGCCTGGGAAGCGATTAGCACCCCAGATCGTCTACCGTACCCGACGGGATCCACGCTTGTTAGTTTGTTTCAAAGGGTAAAAGAATAAAGCTGTTGTTGAATAAAAGAACTGCTAACTGGAATGAGAGAGGGAACTGTAAAAGATAACAAAAAGGAAGAATGGGAAAAATGTAGGGAAAATAAAGAATGTGCTCGAACGGGCCCTACCCCGCTGCCTACGTACCTCATCGGGAAAATGAGGATCAGAGTCGACATAGTTTTCCTAACTAAGGCGGGAACTCTGTTTGTGTTTTTTATGGCTTGAACTACTTATGCATATGATCAGGTGTTTCAGGCTCATCTGGTACGAGTGTGTTACAGTCTTGCAATGAGACAAGTCATAGCGAGTTAACGTTAAGAGTGAGTGAGGTGAGAAAAGAATTCCTGAAGGAAAAGACGAGTGTTGTTTGTTAACTACCTTTTAAAGAAGTGTTTTCTGAGTTTGTTATTTGTGAAACATTTTCATACTTAGACTTGTTCATCGTGATAGATTCCTTACACCTCGCACCGAAATAGGACGCACATAAGTAACCCACGGAAAAATCTCATGGCGTACGAGACGCACATAAGGTCATCTTCTTCAGGATGTATCAGGAGCATCGTGTTATTAGGGTTTTTATTATTTTCAACATCTCAAGCTGCTCTCTTCAATCGATGTGAATCTTAGGGATACTTAGGAGCTTGCATTCATGGTTAAGCTCAAGAATATTTCATCAGTTAGAGTTTGTTGGATCAAGGATGCATTGTGATCAAGGAAGTTTATTTGTTGTTATTGTAATTTGATTTCGATGAGCCACAATTATTCAGATTTCATCATGGCATAAAGGTTTTGGTTCCAAGATTCTTTTCAAAATAATGACGGAAAGGCACACAGTTATGGCTATTTGGACGGTGTCGATCAAGTTTGGACTCAAGTTCTCAATATCCATTTCCAATACAAGTCATTACCATTTTTCCGTATCCATTTTCTGATTCACTTTAATTCACGTTAAACCATTTTTAATCATTTTTAAATTCATTGTTTACCATCCAATTCATCATTTAATTTCACTACAGCCATATCCCATTTCATTAACCAAATACCTAAATCATAGTCATGTTTGGTCAAATATCCATTTTATTATTTTTATTAATAATAAATTTTCATTATTATCAATAACCTCATTTGAATTTTACAAATCCAAATGAACATCATCTCATGTCCATTCAAAAATCCTCATTTTTATTGATTTCTTTTTTTATCTAAAAAAATATATACTTTCAGATATCAAAGTCAAGGAATGGTTACTACAAATTCAACAAAAGGGACTATCAAGAATTTGATAACAATTTTTTTTGGTACATAATATATGGACAATTTCCAATTTTGAGAAAAAAAAATTCAGTTGCAACTGATATAACAGAATCAGTTACAACTGATACATGGGGATATACCAATAGAAAAAATAAAACAGAAACAAAAAAGAAAAGAGGGGAACTCAAAGCCGAAATCTCTTCATCAATCTCCAAGAGAACCCTTGACAACATCCATCCCTCTTCTTCAATCATCACTCTCCTTCATCACCATCTTCCAATTCTGGAATCTATGTTCATCAATCTTCAGTCCAATCCTCAATCTTTAGCATTCACTTACCACTAAAACAACAGCAACAAATATTCAGCAACGCCGTGACCTGCATCACCATTTACGTGCATCGCCATCATCAACTTCAATTTTCCCTGCAAGAAGCAAAGACAACAACTTCGACATTTCAGAACCGCAGGGCATAAACAAGAATGGCAAGAAGAAGATTTCTGAATAGGAATTCAGCAACGATGTCAGAAAGTGAGTAAAAGAAGAATGGAATCACAATTTCGATACTTACCGGAACGAGACGTCGAGCCGACAAATAAATCCTCAATTCCTATCTGCATCGATCACCACCTCTCAAATAACATTCAAGAAACCGCAACAACCTCCACTCTTCACCAATATTCCTCCATCTCAACTCTCTGAAAACTATCAATTCAGAAAACCCAATAAACTTCACATCTTCAATCAGGTTCTGCACCAATCTCATCACAAATCATCATGATCATCTTCAGAGCACACCAATCTTCAGCAATATGTGAAGTTGCTTCAAACTCAACTTCAATCATACCCTGCAATTTCAAGAACACACAAATCAACAAGAATCAATGAAATAAAAGAGAACTCGGCAACAACGAGAATTTGCAAATTCATCAATCAACATCAACAAGAAGAACTCAAAATAGCAGCAGTGAGAAGAGAAGGAGAGGATCTAAAGTGAATCGGTGTCATACCTAAGACGTTTCATCACCTTCGTCAAAATAACCTCCTCATCGTGGCTTCAACCAACATCTTCATCCTCCATTCACTTCACCTTCAAACCTCTTCCATCATCTTCTTCGATCTCTCTCTGAAATTCTCTAACTCCAAACTTCAATCCTTAACACAAATCCATGATTGTTCTTCATCCTTCATCAACAAACCTGCAAGAAACGAATCATAGATTCAAAGTTAAGACAAAGGTTCATCAACCAGAAACTGAATCCACATCAATAACTACAAGTCAATTCAAGAACGATGCAGATTCGTAGGACTCTCATCAACGATTCAACATGGCGAATCAGCCACGTCACAACAACAACATTGCAACGATGATTTTCCAATATCTTGGTGTAAATAAAACACAGAGTCAAAAGAGGAAGATCGAAGCACAAAGGAACTAGTTAGAAGATGCGAACCTGTTCAAAATCTCGACTCAAAGTGGATACATCACGGATGTCGTACACCGCAGGAGACAAAGCGATTGAGGGAGAGAGGTAATCGGTAAGCCCGAAATGCATCTGAGACGAGGAGATGTTGAAGTCGGAGAATGACGCAGCCTCGGGGATTTTTACGGCGATTGTTCGTTCGTCGTGAAGCTTTGAGATTGGAGACGACGATGATACACGATGAGGTTGATGGCGATTTGCGGTGTTAGAAGAAGTCGTGAATAGAGAGTTTTCATGAAGACTTGCGGCGGAGGACGGTGTGAGAAGACTATGATCGCGGCGAGGTTTTGTTTTTCTGATGGGGAGAATTTCATAACAGTTGAGAGGATGATAGTGTAGAAGAAGTCGCCGCGTGAATGGGAAGATGAGGACTAATTTTCACATGCTGATGTTTTAGGGTTTCAAAGACAAAACGGGTTTGGGCTTAACAAGTCTCTTTTTCCACCATGGATCGCTATTGACACCTCCAAATTCACATTCACACCCCACCTGCAAAATCCTTCAAGGAAATGGGCCTCAGCTCAATCAAAATGCCATCCACACCATCATTTTTCCAACATACACCCTCCCTGCGGGTTTATGGTTGATTTTGGGCCTGAGGCCAGTTTTGTTATCTGCACCCTGTGGTTTCTTTTGCACCCCTTGTTTTCACTATTTTATTAGAAATGTCTAAGTCATTTTCTTATAAAAAATGTGTTAATTAATTTTCTTACTAATTAATTTTTGTGGATTAACACTTATCCATTTTTCTTGTAATTTTTAATCATAATTTTTGTGGTTAATTTTAATTATTTGTTTAGGACTAATTTTGGATAAGTGTTCATAAGCTTTTTGTGATCAATTTGAATCGATTTCGATTATGGTGGATCTTCACAAAATGGTTATGGAAGATAAGCATTTATTTTGCTTATGGAGATCACAAGACCTTGCTTGAAGTTTTTTTGGATTTCTTTTATGTGAAGAATCGGCACTTCAACCAAGTAAGTAATCTCGATTCTCCACTTTAATGCACTATTCTATTTGTATGCGGATTAGGACCATATAACTTAAGGTGCATATTGAGCCCTCCCACCTGGGCACTGGATTTTATTTATGATTTTTTATTATATGTGTCGATTTCGGAGCTTAGGGATTAGGTTACGGATTGTAGAATTCACTTCCTCTCGCTTTCCCTTAAAATATCGTTTTTTCCCGTTTCGTCGCAATTATTAAAAATAGTTTTAGGTGGGATAAAATTCTGGAAAAATTCATGAGTGATCCTCATCCTCTTAATTAATTTTTCATATTTTTTTATTCCAGGTTTGATTCTTTTTAATAATTATTTTGGATTTTTCATTCCAAGCTGTCCGAAAAGGAATGATATTGACATAAGAGACCAAAACCATTTTTTCCAATAGGTGTGAGACCTATTTTTTTGTGTGATTAATCACTGGGATTTATGACATTTTGATTCTCCTTAGGCATTTTTTTCATAATTTTTGGTGCTCTTTTTGATCCACTTTGTGGAGTTGTTTTTCGGCGATCATGCCTTGTTATCTTGCTCATCAAGTAATTGTTTTGGCACTTTGGTGCATAATTTTGTGAAATCCTTTTAAACCATGTTAGATACTAACTTCAAAATTCCAGGGATTTAATTTCATAATTTTTAAAGCCATTTTTCTATTTTTATGTCACCTAGATCATAGGTTGATTCATGTGTTTATTCGCTCCATATCCTAGGATTTAGGAAGGCATTCATGCCATTTGCTTGAGGTACCTTTTGGAAAATTTTAGGAGTTAATTATAGGTCACTTTTAGGTCCTTAATTCTAGTTATAGGTCACTTTTTTAACCATACTCATTTGGTTTGTTTTTGTGTTCCTAAGTGCATAATTACTTGAACATGTTTAACTTAAACTCATTTCTCTTCTCCTCTAATTGTTAACATGAATTATGTGGGAACCATAAATGGCTATTAATGCACTCTAATGGCATCTCATAACTTGTATTCTACTGACCCTTAATCACTTCATGCACATTTACATGTCATTCATTCTTAACTTGCATTCTTTGTGATCATATGCGATGTTTGCTACACTTCTTCCCACATCTTCTACTCCTTGCTCCATATGCTTAAGTCATTGCATCCATGATAGTATGATCATTAATCTACATTCATATGCATTTACTACTGATTTTATGCTCATCTCATGTATTAATTCATGCTTTTATGCCATATGCATTCATACTTCATTTATAAACCCTAACTTGCATTTAGGTGAACTTATGTGAACTTTTTGTACATAGTTTGACATAGTTTGATCTTGTGAGGTATCCTAGAATCCTTAGGGACCTATAGCATTTAGCTACTGACTTTAGAAGTCATGTAACCTTTAGGTACCTTCACCTTTATACTTAGGTCTTATTTGGAACCCTAGTTTCATTCTAGGACGTGTGGGGTACTTATTCGTTTTTATGCTTTGTTTATGCTTTCAATATGCATTGTTAAGCTAACATTTGTTTTGTAAGGGGGGAGATGGAGGTAAATATTACTTCTTTATCATCTCTTTATGCTTTCAATTTGCATTTGTTTCACATATTATGCTTGTGCTTGTATAGGCTTCCTCATCTTTAGAACCAACTTAACTTCCCTAGGAAGTAAGTTGAGTTCTAATTCTCTTTTCTTCTTTTCCTTTTATTCCATAGGATTAGAAAACTTCACAAACCATTAGGATATCCCTTTTGAATATAATAACTAAATTAGGGTTGTGTCTTAGCCCCCCATTAGCTTTGACCTTTTTCCACTTGAGTCTTTCTTTCTCACCTCACAAAGAAAATAATAAAATACCTAATAAAGGTTGAATGTTCTTATACGCCATGAGACTTTGTTGCGGAGTACTTATACGCGTCCTGTTTCAGGGCGAGGTGTAAGTATTTACCACGATGGATAGGTCTTAGTATGAGAATGTTCACAAACAAATTCAAAACATTTCTCATAAAAGATAAAAACAAACAATAAGCGACTATCCTGCGGGAACTTCTCTCTCTCATCTCACTCATTCTAAACGCGAACTTGCGACGACTTTTCTTGCATGCAAGACAGTAAACGCACTCGTACCAGACGAGACTGCAACACCTGAGCATAGACATACGCAGTTCCATCTATAAAAAACACAAACAAATAGTTCCCGCCTTAGTTAGGCGAACTACGTCGACTCTGATCCTCATTTTCCCAATGAGGTACGTAGGCAGCGGGGTAGGGCCCGTTCGAGCACATTCTATATTTTCCCTACATTTCCCCCTTTTATTTCCATTCTCTTTTCTAATTCCCTTTCTCATTTCCATTCACATTCCAGTTAGCAGTTCATTTGTTCAGCAGCAGCTTTATTTCTCACCCTTTGAAACAAATAAACACGCGTGGATCCCGTCGGGTACGGCGGACGGTCTGGGGTGCTAATACCTTCCTAGTTCGTAACCGACTGTCGAACCCAGATATTTGGTTCGCAAGGCCTCGTCCTTTTCCTTCTTCCTCAGGTTTGTGCAGCATTACCTTTCCCATTCCTTCGGGATAAAAATGCCTGGCTGGCGACTCTACCTTTTCCGCGCCACTTTCGCATTTGTACTAGGATGAAAATCCCAGGAGCGATAGTGGGAAACCCTTAAAATGCATCTCCACCGTTCGTTCTGAGCCAGATTCAACCGTGGGTTCTGATATTCGATCTTGCTACTAAGTGAACCCTGATATCATGCCTTGCACGCCGACCGATGTTGTATGAATTATTTTTATTTTATTATTTTATTTATGCAATGTATGGGAGACTATGCAATACGACACGCTAAATGGCATGAAAAATGAGAGGATAAATTTTGGGGTATTACATGCCCCTTTTTACTTTTCTCTCATTCTTACTTGCATTTAATTTTATCCTAATTTTTACTAACCCATATAAATAGCTGATATATGTTTTTGTGAGAACTAACAAGAAAAATGAAATAGATACACAAGTGCTCTCTTCATTTTCTCCTTCTATAGCATTCATCAACAATTATACACAACAATTAATGTTAATCAATGTGCAAGATCAAGGTGATAACGTTCAAACGTTAGATCGCGATTTCAGTTTGGGTTGAGAGGTTTGTGATTTTTTTTAATAAACCTAGAGGGTTTGTCCTCCAAGATCTTTGTGATTTGGGGGTTTTGCAGGCATCATTCGTTCGAAGATTCAGCCAAGTGATGAAGTTTAAAGATCAAAAGGATCGTTCATTCATATCACGTTAACAGGAGGATTGCGAAGAAGGTTGCGGGATCACAAGAATTGTATATTATTGCAAGAAAGGAGCAATTAAACGGAGGTTTATTTGATGCGCGTGAAGGACTTGGTTCATCTCGAATCAAGGGGCAAGAAGAGTTATTGCAACAATCGCAATTCAGATTGGTTTGTTATTCCAATTTTCTTCTTGTATTAACATTTCAATATTAATAAAAGATCCCAATTCGGTTTGTGAATTGGGAGCAATGTACTTCTATCACCAATGACTTGGTTCATCTTGTATTAACATCTCTTATATCCTATTTGGTTCCCAACGCATATCCGATCACCGATGACTTGATTTTAATTTTAGACGTATTTTTCAATTAATTTTTGAAAAGTTAATTTGTAAAAAGGGATCTATTCAACCCCCCTTCTAGATCTGCGCCATTGTCTAACAAGTGGTATCATGAGCACCGGTTCCTCTAGTGCTTCACATATAACTTTTTAGAAAATGGATAACGATCCAACTGGGGCGTATAATAGAGCACCCGTTTTCACCGGAGAAAACCATAGTCACTGGAAGGATTGTATGCATATTCATATCAACTATGTTGATAGAAAGATGTAGAAGGTTATTCAAGACGGTCCTATTCAAATAACTATGACCAGAGACAACATCCTTGAAATACCTAAACCAGAAGCACAATGGGATGAAAAAGATGAAAAGAACTATAGTTATGATTGGAAATTTCGAAATATGATTATTGCTTCTTTAGCAGCGAATGAATATTTTAGAGTCTCACATCATACTACAGCTAAAGCTATGTGGGAAGCGTTATAGATTTCCCATGAGGGAACTAATGACGTGAAGTTAGCTAGAATTAATACATTGCAACAAGAGTTTGATCGCTTTCACATGAACCAAGGGGAAACCATTTGTGAATTCAGAAAGAGTTTTTCTCACTTATTAAATCGCTTAAATGCTCTTGACAAAACCACTCCCAATGATGTAGCTACTAACAAAATTCTAAGATGTCTTACTAGGGAATGGTTACCAAAAGTTACGACAATCAAGGAAGCCAATGACGTAAGAACTTTGGACTTGACCAAGTTAATTGGGAAGCTACAAGAGCATGAGAAAGAGCTCTTGAATTTACATGAGCATGAAGAAAGTAAAAAAGAAAGAAAAGAATGAAAAATATAAAGACAACGAGAAGAAGAAGTTTATTGCATTGAAGGCTTCTACTACCAAATCTTCCACCAACAACGAATATGAGAGTGAGTCTAATGACAAAGATGACGAATCCAATGAAGATATGGGGTTGTTTGTACGAAGGTACAATAGGTATCTTAGAAATAATGAAATATCTCATTCGGACAAAAGTCTTGTCAACTATAGAAGGCAATCAAATCCCTCTAAGAAAGAACAAAACAAAAGTACTAAGTCGAAAGGATCATGTTATAATTGCGGAAAACATGGTCATTACAAACCGGAATGTCCTATGTTCAATAAAGACAAAGGCAAAGATAAATATCAAAATAAAGGCAACAAAGCAAGGAGAGCATATGTCACATGGGAAAGTGATAGTGAAGTCTCTAGTAACACTATCTCAAGTGATGAGGAAGAGAAAGTAAGTCTTTGTCTTATGGCTCAAAACAAGGGAAAAAAGAAAGTAATAAATTATAAATATGATAACTTTGAAAAATTGTTTTATCCCGATTTACTTAGTACTTTTAAGGTTCTCCACCATGAAGCTAAAGAAGCTTTTAAGCGTTTATAATCCAATATGCGTATTTTTAAGTATTTGGAGAAAAAGGTTTTTGACCATCAAAACGCATTGGAAGCTCTTAAGAGATCTATGGTGGAACCAATAAAATAAGACAAACAAGAATGGTTTAATTTTCATAGTTGTGAAACTTGTTGTATTTGGCAAAAAGAAGTCAAAACTCTTCAAGTAAAACTAGACAAGATGTCACAACCAAAGATGACCTTTGCTATTGATCATTCAAATTTTAGAAACTATATGAATAATCCATATAGAAAATATACTTATTTTGTGAAAGATCATAATAGAAAATGGGACTCTAAACCAACCTTGAATTGTCTTTATTGTTGCAAGAGGGGTCACACTATTGCTAAATGTCGATTTAGGAGATGTTTAGTTCCTAAAGGAATTTTTCAATGGTTGCCCAAATGCAACCAAAGTTTCACTCACACACAAGGACACAATGAAAATTAGGCACCTTTCTCTCCTATTTAATCATGTAGGTGGAGTGTCTTGAGGCTATGGAGAAAATATGGTTTCTCGATAGTGGTTGCTCAAGACACATGACAGGTGACATATCCTTATTCTATGACTTTGTGGCTAAGAAGTAAGGTTTTGTTACCTATGGTGATAACAACATGGGTGTTATACTCGGTAAAGGTAGTGTAGGTAATCCCTCTTCTACATATATCTCTAATGTCGTTTTAGTTGAAGGCCTTAAACATAACCTTATTAACATTAGTAAATTATGTGACAAGGGATATAAAGTCTCCTTTTCAAAAGAAGGTTGCATAATTGAACATGATGATAAAAATAATGATGTATTTAAGGGCTTGAGGGTGAATAATGTATACATGCTTGACTTGAATGTTGTGTCCATTAATGATCCTAAGTGACTAGTCTCTAAGAGTGATGACTCTTAGCTTTGGCATAGACACTTAGCATACATTAATTTTGACTTGGTCAACAAAATTGTTTCCAAAGAATTGGTAATTGGTTTACCTAAAATAAAATTTACTAAATATCATCTTTGTGATGCTTGAAAAATGGGAAAGTAAACAAAGGTCTCTTTTAAATCCAAAAACACCGTTTCAACAACTAGACCTCTTGAACTTCTATATATGGATCTATTCGGTCCATATAGAATCAAAAGTCTATAAGGAAATTATTATGGTTTTGTTATTGTGGACGACTACTCAAGATTTTGTTGGACAATTTTTCTTAGCAAGTAAAAGGGACACCTTCTCGACATTTGAAACATTTGCCAAGCTATCTCAAAACAAACTTAACACTAACATTGTAACAATTAGAAGTGACCATGGAGGTGAATTTGAAAATCATCTTTTTAAAGAGTTTTGTGAAAAATATGGAATTGAACATAATTTTTCCGCTCCTAGAACTCCGCAACAAAATGGTGTTGTGGAACGTAAAAATCGTGTGTTAGAGGAGTTAGGAAAAACTATGATCAATGATAATGGTCTTCCTAAATATTTTTGGGCCGATGCTATAAGTATTGCATGTTATGTATTGAATAGGGTAATTATTCGACCTATTCTAAATAAAACTCCCTATGAAATTTTAAAAGGTAGGAAGCCAAATGTATCTCATCTCCATGTCTTTGGGTGTAAATGTTTTGTGTTAAATAATAGTAAAGAAAATCTTGGCAAATTTGATTCAAAAGCGGATAAAGGTATTTTCCTTGAATACTCTAATTCAAGTAAAGCATATATAGTATACAACAAGATATTATTTATTGTTGAAGAATTTGTGCATCTCTCTTTTGATGAATCTTGTCTGAAAGTTGTCAGAAAAGGTAGTTGTATTATTGGTGCAGGTACTTCTTCTGAAGAGATTGTTAAAGATCAAGAAGAGTCTCGTGTTGAACCCATTCCAGATATAGTTGAGAAGGAGCCGGATAAAGGATATGAACTCAAAGATGAAGATCATGAATCAATTCAAAATGATCTACCTTTGAAGTGGAAAACTTCTAAAGATCACCCCATCGACAATATTCTTGGAGATATCTCAAAGGGAATCACCACTCGCTCAAGGATAAGTAATTTTTGTTATCATTATGCTTTCGTCTCTCAAATTGATCCTAATAACTCCAAAGATGCTTTACTCGATGAAAATTGGTTTTTGGTTATGCAAGAGGAACTTAATCAGTTCAAAAGAAATGAGGTTTGGGACCTTGTTCCACCTCCGCAAGGTCATCGAGTAATTGGCACAAAATGGGTGTTTAGGAAAAAGATGGACGAAAACGGTATTATTACTCACAACAAGGCCCATCTTGTTGTTCAAGGGTATAACCAAGAGGAAGGCATAGCTTATGAGGAAACTTATTCTCTTGGTACTTGACTTAAGGCTATACGCCTTTTGCTTGCATTTGCATGCTCATAAAATTTTAATTTATATCAAATGGATGTCAAGAGTGCTTTCCTTAACGGATACATAAATGAAGAAGTGTATGTTTGTCAACCTCTTGGTTTTGAAAATCATGAAAAACCTAACTATGTTTAGAAGCTTAAACGTGCATTGTACGTGTCGCTCCCGATAAAATGGGACTGGCCCAGATAAAGGTACAGACGCGAACGGTCGGCGAAAGGGACAATGAGAACACACAGCAGTGAACTCACTGGAGATGAATAGAGTCGCCAGCTAGGCATTTTTATCCCGGAGGAAAGGCAATGCTGCATAGGCCTAGAAAGAGATGGATAAGACAGTTGCGAACCAGAGAGACTGAGAAAGGGGGTTGGTTACAACCTGGGAAGGTATTAGCACCCAGATTGTCCGTCGTACTCGACGGGATCCACGCTTAAAAGATTTGTGTTTTAAAGGGGTAGTGTCAGTGCAATTTATGTATAAAAAATAGCTGGAAGAGGATGTACAGGTGTCAGTGTAAAGAAATGTGAGGTGTATAAATGTACAGTGTCAGTGTAAGGACAAGAGTGAAATGCTCATGATAATGAGGCTAAGAGAATGATGCTGGAAGAGGGGGAATATACAGAGACTTTTGTTCGATAACTGTTAAGTTATGCCTACGTATCCTCTCGTGCAATGAGGAAGTCAGAACACCGTAGTTCGACCCAAAGAGACTGAAAGAATTGACTGGTGAACTGCTTGCTTGTCAATGCTCAAGTGTATGACCTGTCTGGCACAGATGCAAACTGTCTTGCATTAGACGGAAGAAGCGAGTTCTCGTTTGTGAGTGAATGAGATGAGAAAAGAATCCCGGAGGAAACGATTATTGTTTGTTTTTTGAGTTTTCAGTCTTTTATTGCTTTTGAGAGTTTGTCATAAGTTAATGAGCTTAAGCCTAAACCAATGGGTTAGTAAACTCATCACATCTTCCCTCCGATTAGGGGTAAATGAGAATACCTTAAGTGTGAAGTCAGCTTCTCACACTTAATCACCTTTGATGCAGGATTAAGATCATTAACCTATTTGTGATTATTTAGATGTTTTTGGTGTTTTTGTTTAGTGTTAAGTAATGAGGTTAAGCCATAATCAGGGATTAAACAGACTCATTACACCATCCTAATAGAAGGATAATAGATGAGAATGTTTAAGCTGAGGAAAGCTCCTCAACTTAATCCATGATTAGGGATTAAACTCATGACAAAGAAAAGCCTTTATTTAAGTGGATTTTATTTAATGATATGATGATGAAGTGATTTTTAGGGTTTGTAAGACAACTTGAGGGGGACTTGTCCATTAACACTAGGGTTAGTCCTTCTTAACCAATTAAGGAAGAATTAGAACCCTAATGCAAGGCCCAAGTTACAAGTGTGATGTCTTGATGATTATTATGTGGATTGATTAAAGGATTTAAACACATTAAGGGTTTAACACTTAGGATTAAAGTTATACACTCCATCCTAATAGAAGGATGCAGGCATAAGCTTAATCACAAAGCCTTAAAGCCTTTAGGGTTTAGTCCCTGATTATGAGATGAGAAGAGAAGACTCAAAAGAGACACAAAGGTAAAACTAAATGGGGGACTAATGAAAACCCTAATCATTGTCATGCTTGGTTGTTCCTAAGGTTTGTGAGGTTTACAAGAGCAATCTTCAATGGAACCACCAGGAAGCAGATGAAAGGATCAGGAGAAGCAAAGCAACTTGCTTCATTCAAGAAGTCAAGTCACTTGAAGAAAGAAAGTAAGGATAAAAAGAAAGAGCAAGCTCAATCTCAAACACAAACAAAAATGCAGCAAGTATGCATAAAAGAGATGAAAATAAGTTATGAGAAGTGAAGGCAAATTCACTTCTCAAAGTCACTTACCACCTGAAAAGTTAGTGAAATGAATGCAATGCAATGCCAAATGGAATGAAATGGCATGATATAAATCCAAAACCAGAAGCACATTCATGGTGCTAATGATGCTATGAGATGCTACAAACATGAGACAACAAATGGGGATGATCATACAAGCTCATGGATGCAAATGGAGCAAGTTAAGGACCATGAACAATCATGAAAAGTTATGAGATGCATATGGCATACAACATGGCAAATGCAAGATGTAATGACCAAACATGCTTTCAATATGTCTTATGATGTTCAAATGAATCACATGGTGTCATAAAATGTCATGGAAAGCCTAGGTATGAATGCAAATGCAAGATGGATGCATATGAAAGCCCAAATTAGGGTTCATGATCAAAGCATCAAACACAAACCAAAATCAGAAGCAAACATCAATATAAAAAATTGAAAATGCACTCAAAGGGTCCCTAATCCTATACTAACTCACTTCCCAAAGGATAAGTTTCAACTCCTAACCAAGTTCAAGTTATGATTTTCCTAAGTTTTCTAGGGTTTTAGGGTTCCTTAACAAGAAAATTACCAAACAAATGGAAAATTAAAGGTCAAACCATGTCCATTTAATCTCACAAACTACATGCTAAACACAATGCAATGCAAAAAGAATCAAGGTCCAACTCTTTAGGGTTAGGCAGAAATGATTTTTTGAAGTTTGGATCAAAATAATGCATCAAAATGATTTTAATTCAATGAAAATTTCTCAAAATGCATCAAGATCAAAAAAGAAATTTGGTTTGAGGGTTGGACAATGTTTCTAAATGTTTTTAAAGGTTTCATGAATTTTTTGGTGATTTTTAAATACCTATAAGCATTTTTAATTAATTAATTCTCATTAATTAATTAAAAAGAAACTTTTAAATATTTAAAAATACTTTTTAAATGCAAAAAATGAAAATAAAAATATTTTTGTGTTTTAAAAATTAATGAAACTCTTGACAAAAAATTTCATAATTTTTAAATGGTTTTTACTATTTTTAATAAATTGGACAAATTAAATGGAATAAAATGAAAAGAAAATAAAATAAATGAGAAGTATGCAGGATGAAGGGCCAGGATTGAAACTGGGAAGGAAAGGGTTGACTGCGCGCGCAGATCAAAGGTCCACATTCAAACTGAGTTAAACATAATTATGAATTAATTAATTGTGGTTAGGGTTTAATGACTGCATCTGAGCCACACACACGCGCGCCAAGTTAACAAGGTCAACTGATCCAACGCACGAGATTCAAACTTCCTTAATTACAGGGATTAAACCCTAATCATTTTCAGGTGTCCGGAGAAGACCTCTGGTCGTCTTCTCCGGTGGGAACCCCACCTGAAAATCCCTAAAATCCCCAAAACGTAACCAAAATGAAATCTAAAAACACAGAAATGATCCCCACAACTCACTGAATCAAAACCCTAACACAAACATCATTTACATTGCATCAAACTCATGAATCGAAACAAAAGAAAATTTAGGGCAAGACTTTCAGAACACGATTAAACCCTCATCTCTCCACCATTTTTAAAACCAATGACATATTTATGATCAGGGAAGCAAGAAGAACAACTTAAGAACTTAAAAATTCATTTCTGGAAAAAATGTTCTTGAGCTACCTGAGTTTGAAGCTTTCAGTCTTGCAACTTTCTGACCTCTCCTCTTGATGCAATCCACTCCTCTTGATCCCCTGATGATGTCTGGATTGCTAGAAGGAGTTTGTGATGGCTTGTTTGGAGGTTTGAAGCAGTTCTGTTCAAGCTCAGGTGGGAATCGTGTTTTGGATTCAGGCTGTTTCAGGAAATGGTGAGGGGTTCTTTGTGCTCAGGATGATGAGTTGAGATGATTGGTGGAGTTTGTTTTTATGTTTGTGGCTTGTATGCTGAGTTTCGAATGCTTTTGCTTCAAGGGTGAAAAATGAGAGAGTGATGCTATGGCTGGTTTCAGGCTCTTGTGTTATGTTGTTTGGCTAGCATTTGATCCACATAAACAAATCCTATTGGTCAGATGATGTGACTTGTGCTTTTGTGATAGGTGGGATTGCTTTTGCCAAAATGTCAACTTTATGTAAGAGAAAGCATGGGTCATGTTCTAGCTTGGTACAATGGGTGTGGGTTGCGCAGCAAGGTGAGGGAGAAAGGCTAGGAGTGGTCAGCAACATAGGCAGCAAGTGGGTGAAGTGTTATGATGGTTTTTGCAAGTTGGCTTCCTTTGGTTCTCATGGAAAGATTTTGCTCCAAAGGCCATACAAACATGTGATTTCCTTGGTCCAATCTGAATTTTAGGACTTTTGTGATGCTTGTGTAATGGTTTGATACCAATTAGAAGTCACAAATGCCTTTGGTACAAGATTTTGCAAATTTCTCATTTGATGCATAACTTGAAAATTAGTGATTTTTGCCAACTTTAACACACCATAACTTTTGATCCAAAATGAATTAGGTCATGTTCTTGTACTTTTTGAAAAGGGAAAGATCTAATCTACAACTTTCATGACCAAAGTTTTTCCATTTGAAGCATTTTTGGATCAAAAAGTAAGGGTTGAAAAAGTTGCATAAAATGACATTTCATTAAAAGTCAACCATGCCCAAAAAGTCAACTTTGCAAAAAACTTGTGATTCTTGAATTTTGTGAACTTCTAACTTCTTCCATGATCAAATAAAGATAATATACACTCAAAATGATGAAGATCACCCCTTGGTTGGGTCATTGGGGGCCTCAGATGCCCTGATTTTGCACTGACTTGTCCAGAAAGTCAACTCTTGATCAGATGACTTCCCCATGGAATTTCTTCATGAAAATTGATATGCATACTCCCTATACCATATAGAGACCAATAGAAACAAGAATGACCAAAAATTTTGAAGTTATGGCCTCTGAAACCAAAACCCTAATTTTAGGTCATCTGTGCAGTCAAGCCTGGCTCTGCTTCCATACCAATCCCAGTTCTTGTGATTCTTTGGCATTTTTGACTTTGAGAGGATGTAATATGATATAAGAACACACATGAACCCCTTTGAAGTGATTTTTGACCTTTGGAGTGGCTCAAGAAGCTCTTGGATTGCTCAGATCACAAACCCTAGATGCAGATGACTTTGAACCAATGCAATGAATCAAAAATGTGTTATGATTGAGTTTATGCATATGAAATAACCACAAGCCAAGGTGTGAATGGGTGAGGGAAAATTTGGGGTGTTCACAGCTGCCCCTATTCAAACATGAGTTAGCTATGCAGGATGTAAGCAACGGCTTAACAGGCAAACAAGATAACTTGTGGTTGAATACCAAAGACAGTCCAAAATTTGCACTCACAGAATGAAGAAGAAAAGGGATATAGATTGTAAAAGAAAATAAAGTATATTGTAAAGTGTGGGCGACGGAGGACGACCGTCGAGCAGAGGACAACTGCTGGGTAAAGGGCAATGACGGGGATGGCCGACATGCTGGGGATAAAAGGTATTATGATGGGAACGGCCATCAAGATAAAGCTGCAAGATTCTCTGGGAATTAATGAAACATGACGGGGACGGCCATCAGGTTCATAAAGCAAAGTAACCAACGATGGGGACGGCCATCGGGCTAAAAAGAAAAGGGACCACGACGGGGACGGCCATCGGGTTAAAGAATAAATGAAATAAACAGATGATGAGGTACGGTCATCAAAGGTGAAGGACGATCACCTAGCAGGGGACGGCTGCTCTGTCGGGTTAAGATGAGAGACGGTCATCTTAGGTGGAGGACGACCACCTGGCAGGGTACGGCTGCCGAAAATATTGCGACATAGGATGAATGCCGGATAAAAAGGTCAACGATGGGGACGGCCATCGGACGAGCATGATGGAGGACGACCATCAAGAGGTGGAGGACGACCACCTAGCAGGGGACGGCTGCTCTCAAGGTTTTTCATGACATAGGACGAATGTCAGATAACCAAAAATAAACAATGGGGACGGCCATTGGATAAAATGATGAAGGACGATCATCAAGAGGTGGAGGACGACCACCTAGCAGGGGACGGCTGCTAAATATCAACGATGGGGACGGCCATCGGATGAGCATGATGGAGGACGACCATCAAGAGGTGGAGGACGACCACCTAGCAGGGTACGGCTGCTCTCAGGGTTTATCATGACACAGGACGAGTGTCAGATAAAAGGAAAATTTGCTTTGGCGATCTACTGGGGAATAGTAAACACGGACGAGTGTTTATATCCAAGAAACAAAAGGTATAAGTGTTTGATATTGTGTATAGATTAAAGATGCGGACGAGCATCCTTAAGACTATGATACGGACGAGTATCATGGTAGAAACAAACTGACACGTGTTCAGAGATGATGATACGGACGAGTATCAACTGGTTAACAAGGAACACGGACGAGTGTTGAATCTGAAGGGACTCTTCCGGGGAATGGTAGACACAGACGAGTATTTATATTCAAGAAGACGTAAGCGCTTGACACAGTGTATGGATTAAAGATGCGGACGAGCATCCTTAAGACTGATGATACGGACGAGTATCAGGTAGAAACAAACACTTGACGCATATTCTGAGATGATGGTACGGACGAGTACCAACTGGTTAACAAAGAACACGGACGAGTGTCGAATCTGTGGGGATATAAATGGTATATACAAGATACGGACGAGTATCTGTATAAGTGTAACATGAGTAGTGAGTATGAGTATTATACAAATGAGTATTTTAACTGCTGGGGAGAGTGACACGGACGAGTGTCAAAAGAGGAAAAGTATAGTATAAACAAGTTTCTGATGTACAAAGTATTATGTAACTGTGCTGGGGAAAGTGACATGGACGGATGTCAAAGAATTTGTATATAAGTTTTTGTGAGTGCTAAGAGAATGTCTTGGTTTTCT
Source organism: Lathyrus aphaca (assembly GCA_963966055.1). Classification (NCBI taxonomy): domain Eukaryota; kingdom Viridiplantae; phylum Streptophyta; class Magnoliopsida; order Fabales; family Fabaceae; genus Lathyrus; species Lathyrus aphaca. The sequence continues at coordinate 619,128,756 of OZ014519.1, forward strand.
GCTGGGGGTATGACACGGACGGGTGTCAGGAAATGTCTGTAATACGGATGGTCTTGTTTGTAAAGAATGTTCAGGCGACTTTACTGGGGAAAGATGACACGGACGGGTGTCAAAAGGAGTATATACTGGTGTTTGTGAATTGTGAGGCAACTGCTGTTGCTGGGGACTCTGGGGAATTTTTCTGTATATTGTTGACGAACGGTTATTATTCACAAGTGTTCGATTCACAACATGGCTTATGATTATGCTATGTATTTGATTTTTTGCCGTAATGCTCCGTATTAGACGGAATGCTACGCTTTGTGGGTGAATATGATGCAAATGCCATGATTATGCGAAGGTACAGATCCGGGATTCGGATCCCGTTGCTGTGAAGATTTCTGGCTGATCTATTTGACATGATCATCCCAGCTGGGAATGAGATCATTGATAGATCTGGTGAGATGCATTCTGCTTGGGGAAATGGGTCGATGATAGACCTATTCCAGTAAATGAGGGACCCAGCTGGGGTTTGTAGAAGCTTTCCGTACTCTGTTGTGACTCCTTCATGCGTTGCTCCTCTGAATAGAGGCTGAAATTCTGTGGGGAAGATGGTTCCCTGGCTTTTGTATTTGACTGAGGAAGAATGATCGGCAACTCGGCTGGGAGAAGCAACAGGTGGTAACTTAACTGGGGGAAGTTATCAGTGGCAACTCAGCTGGGGAGAAAGCACCTCAGGTGTTGAGAATGAGTGTTGATTTGTCAGCTTGCTGGGATGAAACTTTCATGCCCCGAGTTGCGTTTCGGATTCCTGCAATCCTGCAAAGATAAAGAAACGTACAAGTGATCCCGAGGTATCCCTTACCGGATTCCGTCATAGGAGTTAGACACTTTTGAGAGTAAGTATATTCCCTGCAAGCATGTGTTTTTATTTTTGAAGAAAAGCATCTGTATTCATGCAACCGGTTTTTTTCTTAAGACATCAGACACTTTTTTTTTTTTTGCAAATAAAATGTATAAGACGAAACATGACTGAAAAATCTGATTTTATTAATTTATGCGCCCTGAATTGGCGAGATACAGTCAAAGAAACAAATCTCCTGAAATGAAGAGATTGTTACAAATTGAGAAACAAAGTGCTGGCGATGTTGACGACGCTTTCAAAGGAGCTTCCTCTTTCGCTATGACCCGTATGACTTTTGACGTTCTTCTCGTCTTGCTTTCTGGAGAAGGTTGATTCTGATTGAAGCTCGATCCTTTAGAGGCTTACCAAGTTATAGGTAATACAGATGAATTCAGAATGCAGTTGTTCGCTTATTCCCTTATTTTGCATGGATCGCCCTTTCGGGTTTTCAATCCATCGGGATACCCATTTTTGCCTGAGTTGTCCAATGTGGCTTTTCAACTCAGCGGGTGTACATTTTTTCTATTTATTTCCCTTATTTTTGCCCGAGTCTTTTATTCTGTTTTTGACTCGCCGGGATGCCCTATTTTTGCCTGGACTTACATTCTGTTTTTATGTCCAGCGGGTCATTTTCATGCGAAGTATTTTTTAACTGCATCTGAATTCACAGGGGACGGGAAGTCTTCACCATCCATGGTGCTGAGCATAAGTGCTCCACCAGAGAAAACTTTCTTTACCACGAATGGTCCTTCATAATTTGGAGTTCATTTGCCCCTGTGGTCTGTATGCGGAGGGAGGATTCTCTTCAGCACAAGATCTCCTACTTAGTACTCTCGGTGCCTGACTTTCTGATCGAAGGCTCTCTTCATTCTTTTCTGATATAGCTGCCTATGACAAATTGCAGCCAATCTTTTCTCTTCAATCAGACTCAGTTGTTCGAACCGGGACCGAACCCATTCTGCTTCGTTCAGCTTAACATCCATCAATACCCGTAGAGAGGGTAATTCAACTTCAACAGGTAGGACTGCTTCCATACCATACACAAGCTGATACGGTGTTGCCCCAGTGGATGTTCTGATTGACGTGCGGTACCCATGCAAGGCAAACGGTAGCATTTCATGCCAGTCTTTGTAAGTGACTACCATCTTCTGCACAATCTTCTTGATATTCTTGTTAGCTGCCTCAACAGCGCCATTCATCTTTGGCCTGTAAGGAGAAGAATTGTGGTGTTGGATCTTGAAGTCCCGGCACAGCTCAGCCATCATTTTGTTATTCAAGTTGGAACCATTATCAGTAATGATTCGCTCGGGCACTCCATATCGACAGATGATATCTCTCTTCAGAAATCTGGCTACCACTTGTCTTGTAACATTGGCATAGGAAGCTGCTTCGACCCATTTGGTGAAATAGTCAATGGCGACCAGGATGAATCTATGGCCATTTGAAGCAGTTGGCTCGATCTTGCCAATCATATCAATGCCCCACATGGCGAAGGGCCATGGTGACGACATTATGTTCAAAGGATTGGGAGGTACATGCACCTTATCTGCGTAGATCTGGCATTTATGGCATTTTCTGGCGTAGGCACAACAGTCTGTATCCATTGTGATCCAGTAATAGCCTGATCTTAGCAGTTTCTTAGCCATGGCATGCCCCCCAGCATGGGTACCAAAAGATCCTTCGTGCACTTCATGCATCAATAAATCTGCTTCTGTCTTATCAACACATCTGAGGAGTACCATATCAAAGTTCCTTTTGTATAAAGACCCATCAGTGTTCAGAAAGAAACTACCAGCAAGCCTTCTCAAAGTCTTCTTATCATTGGAAGATGCCCCAGGCGGGTATGTTTGATCTTCCAAGAAGCACTTAATGTCATGGAACCAAGGCTTATCGTCTTTGACAACTTCTGCTGCGAACACATATGCTGGCCTATCAAGTCTGGACACTGAAATCTGAGGTACAAAGTTGGCAGCTTGAACTTTGATCATAGATGAAATGGTAGCCAGAGCATCTGCAAACTGATTCTCGTCCCGAGGGATATACTCAAGCTTGACCGTTGTAAAGAAAGTCAACAACCTCCGTGTATAATCCTTGTAAGGTATCAGATGATCCTGGTGGGTGTACCATTTGCCGTTGGTTTGATTAACTACCAGAGCTGAATCTCCGAATACAGTCAATGTCTTGATCCTGAGGTCAATGGCTTCCTCAAGACCCATAATGCAAGCTTCGTATTCAGCTTCGTTGTTAGTGCAGTTGAAAGTGAGTTTTGCCGAGTAAGGCATGTGAACTCCTTTAGGTGTAATGAGTACTGCACCAACACCACGACCATTCATGTTAACAGCCCCATCAAACATCATAGTCCATTCTTCTTACGGGTCAGGCCCTTCAGTATGAACAGGCTCTTCATGATCTTTCGCTTTTATGAACATGATGTCTTCATCAGGGAAGTCAAATCTCATAGGCTGGTAGTCATCAATGGGTTGCTCAGCAAGATATTCAGACAATACACTGCCCTTGATGGCTTTCTGAGAGGTGTACTGGATGTCATATTCTGTGAGGATCATTTGCCATCTTGCAACCCGTCCGGTAAGAGCTGGCTTCTCAAATATGTACTTAACTGGATCCATCTTTGAGATCAACAAGGTAGTGTGGGTCAACATATACTGTCTCAGTCGGCGAGCAGCCCACGCTAAAGCACAGCAAGTTTTCTCGAGCAGTGAATAACGTTGTTCACAGTCGGTAAACTTTTTGCTTAGGTAGTATATTGCATACTCTTTTCGACCAGACTCGTCATGCTGGCCCAACACACACCCCATTGACTCTTCTAATACTGTCAAATACATAATTAGAGGTCTTCCTTCAACTGGAGACATAAGGATTGGAGGTTCTTGCAAGTATCCCTTGATCTTGTCAAAAGCCTTCTGGCAGTCTTCGTTCCACCTGACCGTCTGTTCTTTTCTCAATAATTTGAACAAGGGCTCATAGGTTGCCGTAAGGTGAGATATGAACCGTGAAATGTAGTTCAATCGACCCAAGAACCCTCGAACTTCTTTCTCAGTTTTCGGTGCAGGCATCTCTTGAATAGCTTTGACTTTATCAGGGTCAACTTCAATCCCTTTTTCACTTACAATAAATCCCAGCAGCTTACCGGATCGCACCCCGAATGTGCACTTGTTGGGGTTCAACTTCAATTGGTACTTCCTCAGACGCTTGAATAGTTTCAGCAGATTTACCAGGTGATCTTCTTCAGTAAGGGACTTGGCAATCATGTCATCCACGTAACATTCTATTTCTTTATGGATCATATCGTGGAATAATGTTACCATAGCCCGTTGATATGTTGCACCAGCATTCTTCAGTCTGAATGGCATCACTTTGTAACAGAACGTGCCCCAAGGTGTGATGAAGGTTGTCTTCTCCATGTCTTCAGGTGACATCTTAATCTGATTATATCCTGAAAATCCGTCCATGAAGGAAAATACCGAGAACTGAGCCGTATTGTCCACCAATACATCAATGTGAGGTAATGGGAAATCGTCCTTCGGGCTGGCTCTGTTCAGATCCCGGTATTCAACACACATCCTCACTTTGTCGTCTTTCTTAGGCACAGGTAATATGTTAGCAACCCACGGTGGATAGCTAGTTACAGCAAGGAACCCGGCGTCCCACTGCTTTTGTACCTCTTCTTTGATTTTCATTGCCATGTCTAGGCGAGTACGGCGCAGTTTCTGTTTAACCGGTGGGCATTCCTCCCTTAAAGGTAGCTTGTGTACAACAATATCGGTGTCCAACCCTGGCATATCTTGATAAGACCAAGCAAACACATCCACATATTCTTGAAGCAGATCAATCAGTTGTCTCTTCACTGAGTCTTGTAGGCAGGCCCCGATTTTAACCTCTTTCACGTCTTCATCTGTACCAAGATTAATTGTTTCGACCTCCTCCTGATGAGGAGTGATAACCTTATCCTCTTGTCTCAACAACCTGGCTAGCTCTTCAGGAAGTTCATATTCTTCTTCAACCCTTCATCAGCTTGATTGATTGGATTGTCAAAGTCATACGAAGTCATAGTCGTGCTGTTGTCGGTGCTATCTGGAAGGCACTCTCTGCAAGGGTTCAGTTTGTTCATTTTAGTGATTGATTTTAATCTTGTTTAAAAAAGTGAAATAAAGTTGTCATTTTGAAAACATCGCCATTTATTTTTTGTAAAAAAAGAAAAATGGAAAAACAGTGAGCGGAAAAGAGAAAAACTCATTTGCAAAAGATGTCTGATATTTCATTGATTAATCTTGTTGCACAAAAAGTACAGATGGCCCGATTACAAAATGAGTCTTGTCATCTTGGGCAAGATGCAAGACTTTGATGCATGCTATAAAAATACAGGAAATAATAATTACTCTGCATGAGTAACTCTTATAATTTCCTGGGAAGACCAGTTTGAGATACTGCTCCCCGGGATCTTTGGACGAATCCAGCTTTCCAGGTTGCGTTCTTCTTCCAGCTTGTCTTCCAAATTGTTGATAGCATCAGGGGTGAGCATCCCCCCACTGACAAAACTAGGCTTCTCAGCAGCCTCTGCTTGATTTTGTTGAGTTGGTCTGTAACCCAACCCAAATTTGTCCTTCTTCTCTTCCACAGATAAAACCTTGCCCCAGCCTCGGGCAGTTCCTTCTTCAACAACCTTCCGGGCTTGTTGATAAGATGCCATGGAGATTCCAGGTACAGCAGATGTTTCATTCACGTTCAGGGCCTCAAACCCTTGACTCATCGTTTCATGGATCTCCCCATCCATCTCAATATATTTGTAAGTAGCCAGATGGCTAACAAAAATATCCTCCTCTCCACAGATAGTAACGACTTGGCCTTCCCACTCAAATTTTAACTTCTGGTGAAGGGTAGACGTTACTGCGCCAGCGGCATGAATCCATGGTCTACCCAACAAACAGCTGTAGGCAGGCTGAATGTCCATCACGTAGAAGGTCGTTTTAAAAGTTTGTGGGCCAATCGTTACAGGCAGCTCAATTTCCCCCAGAACCGATCTCTTGGAACCATCAAAGGCTCTTACTACCAGGTTACTGGGACGCAATGCCAATCCTTCATACTCTAGCTTCACCAGGGCCTTTTTAGGTAAGACATTGAGGGATGATCCTGTGTCTACCAGCACATGGGAAAGGACTGCACCTTTACATTCCATAGTGATGTGCAAGGCCTTGTTATGGTTGCGGCCTTCCGTAGTCAAATCAGTATTGGTGAACCCTAGCCCATTGCTAGCAGTAACATTTCCAACCACAGTTTCCAACTGATTGACGGTGATCTCTTCAGGCACGTAAGCTGCGTGCAAGACTTTGAGTAGTGCATTCCGATGGGCTTCGGAGCACATAAGCAATGATAGGATAGAGATCTTGGATGGCGTCTGGTGAAGCTGATCCACTATTTTGTAATCACTCTTCTTGATGATTCTCATGAACTCATCAACTTCTTGATCAAAGGGTGTTTTCAAAGTTTCCTTGATAGCTTGATCTTCCTGCACCGGGCTCTTTCCTTTTGCCTTGGCAGCAGCTTCTGCTTCGGCAGTGGGTCTTTGAATTTGTGGAGCAAAGAGGTGTCCGCTTCGAGTGAAGCCTCCGCCTCCTCCCACATTGTCTATTTGTGGTGCAGGTGTTGATGGTTCAAGAGTGATTTTCTGTCCTTCGCAGTATACGTCAGAGCCGTAATGCCAAGGGATGGCCTTACTGCTTTCATAAGGTACTGGCCCAGGCACTGTGACAGTGACTGGACTGATGGTAGCTGCAGAAGGAACTGTGATAGTCTGTGGATCATAATATATTGTGACAGGTGCTCTGATGGGAGTAGCACTTTGTGAGTTGTAAGCAGAATTGTTTTCAGGATCATAATAAATTGTAACGGTTGAGACATCTTCATTGTTTGCTGCTGATGTTGTAGGAGATATTGTTGGAAGGATGGGTGTTGTTGTTGTAGGAGATTCAAAATGAGGTGGTGCTGAAGTTGTAGAAGGAATGTTTGTTGATATCTGGTCAGTTGAAATGACAGATGAAACATTTGTTGATGAAGCTGAAGAGTTGTCGGGAACAATGGTTGTTGCAGTTGTAGGAGATACTGGAATTGTTGCTGATGAGATTGCTGGATTTGCTGGAATTGATGTTGTAATTTGAAGCAGGCCACTCTGGATGAGACCATCTATGCCATCCCTCAGGTTATCACAACCATTCACTGAAATGTTGCAGTAAGCACACCCTAGCTCACATCCCGGGAACATTTGACATTCGAGGAGTTGAGCTTTAATCTCCACCAACGGTGTCCGAATCTGACCCACACTGGTTATTAAATAAGACGGCTTGTCTTCTTCAATAGCATTGATTCTGGGACCTCCGTGGTGTGGCATAGGGTTTTTGTTGACATTTGGTGGTGGTGCGAAATTTAGAGCCTTAGAATCCACCAAGTCTTGTACCTTCATGTGCAAAGCTCTGCACTTCTCTGTACTGTGGCCAGGTGCATTTGAATGGAAGGCACATCTGGCGTTGGAGTCGTAATTTCTGGGTAGACTGTTGGGATCTAGAGGCGCCAATGTCCTTAGCTCAACTAGGTTGAGTTTCAGGAGTTGTGGCAGCAATGTTGCATAGGGCATAGGGATCGGATCGATCACCCTATTGGCCTGAGAAGGCCTCTGTTGGAATGGTCTCTGCTGATTGTTGTTGTTGGTGTTGTTGGTGTTGTAATTTCTCGGAGGATACTGAGTTTGCTGTTGGTACTGAGGTTGTTGCTGATAATTTTGTTGCGGTGGTTGATAAGCTGGTTGTGGATGAGCCGGAGCGGGAATGGTGACTGCTGCCACAGACCTATGAACATATTGGGGTCTGCCCCTGCTGGTGTGGATAGCATTGGTCTCACCAGTTCTTCTGGGGCCTACAAAAGGCTTCCTTGTATTGCTGGATGAGCTGGCACTGTTGTCAGAGATCTTGCCCATTTTTAACAAGCTCTCAATTCTCTCCCCAGCTATAACAACATCTGCAAAGCTAGTGGAAGAGAAGGCGGCTAGCCTGTCAATGTATGTTCCTTGGAGGGTGTTCATAAACATATCTGCCATCTCCCTCTCTGACATAGGTGGTTGAACAGCAGCAGCCAATTGCCTCCATCTTTGGGCGTACTCTCGGAAACTTTCTCTTGACGACTGTGACATTCCCATTAGGAGGGTCCTGTTGGGTGCCATGTCTAAGTTATACTGATACTGTCTGATAAAGGCCTCTGCCAGGTCCTTCCAACACCTGATAGTTGCTCTCGTCAGATGAGAGTACCATTCTCTTGACGCTCCAGTTAAGCTATCCTCAAAATAAAACATCCATAGCTTCTCGTCCATGGTATAAGCTTTCAACCTCCCCAGGAAGGATTGTAAGTGGGTCCGTGGGCAGGAAGTCCCGTTGTACTTTTCAAAACAAGGAGGTTTAAACTTATGGGGAATCCTGACCCCGTCTACCAAGCCCATGTCCATAACATCAAAACCCAAAGAGTTTTGAGACTCCAAGGATCTTAATTTTTCAGCTATCTCATCCAGCCTCCTATCATAAGCTTCCTCCCCAGCTCCCATCACTGTGAACTGGTCTTCCTGGGGGTCTTCTTGCAGCACTCTGCCTGCAGTGGCAGTCCCTTGAACATTTGCAGGAATGTTGACCTCTGGATGTAGGTGGGGTCCAAATACAGGGGGATTAACATGAGGTTGGACCCTCTCATTGTTGCTTGTGCCAGCAGTCCCTAGGTGGGGATCTTCTTGATTCTGCCTCTCTACCATGGCTCTCAATCTCTCCTGGCTCTGAGCCATATTGTTCATCACCTCCATAAATTGTGTCATCTGAGTCCTCATTTCTAGCCTCTCATTGGCCATTTGGTTTCTGACCTCTGCAAGGTCCTGCTGTACCTGATCCATTTGTATGCCCGGAAGATTGTTGCGAGTTGGATATCTATGTGGACGGTTGAGTGGGAACACACGTCGTCGAGCAATAGTTCCTGACATCACAACAGAGTTAGTAACAAATAAACAAAAACCTACAAAACAAAGTAAAAGGTTAGTATGCAATGCAGTTATGCTTATTTGTTTCCAAGGTATCCGGTTTGGCACTTGGTTTTGACCCTTCCAGACCCCTTGAAGAAGATATTGTTGATGTTGCTTTGAAGAAATCAGATAAAACCAAACAACACATATATATATTACAAAAAGTAAAATAATACATAACTTGTTTCTTTTTACAATACAAGCCCTCTGAGGGGTCAAAATACATCATAGGAAAATAAGAGTACATAGAATGAAAGCAACAACAAACAAAAGTCAAACACCAAAACCAAACTCATCCTCCTGAACTTCCTTGAGAAGTGCTTCAGTCACAGGATCAGCTGGACGCTCCGTAAGGTTCCTGATAAGGAGATTCCTTGTAGCAATAGCTGCAGTTAGTTTCTTGTGTTGACTTTGGTCCTTTGACCTCTTCACTCCAGCTCTGATCTTCAGCTCTGAGATCTCCCTCTGGGCTGCTGCCAGGGCTTCCTGTTGCTCTTTTGCACTAGCTTCCAGCTGTTCAATCTTATCCTGAGTCCTTTTGTCCTCTTGGGTACGAGCTTCGGTGATTCTGACCCACCTAGCTTGACTCTCTTTTAGATACAAATCAGTCCTGGCCTTCTGGAACTGAGCTTCCTTGCAGGCATTCTTCAGGATTTGTTCTCCAGCCCTAGACTTCTTAATGTAATCCTCAGACTTCTCAATTCTAGCCAAATGCTCCACCTTCAACTTCTCCAACCTTTCAATATCCAATCTACCATCACTCCTCTCCCAGAGGGTCTTCTGTAGGGACTGAGTCAACTTCTCATTTCTCTCTTTCAATTTCTCAAACTCCTCTAAGCTGACAGTTGCTGGAGGTGGTGTTGTGGAAGGCCCAGGCATATCCTCAATAGTAAAGGGCATCCCAGAAAATTGAGCCCTGGCATGGGACCAATCATAGTACTGTGCTGATGCCACATTGTTGCACTTCCCCAGGATGGTTACCCCCTTAGTCTGCACATTGTCCCAGGCCCAGGCTGCTTGCCTGACAACAGCCAGATTAGGCTTGATTTCAACATAAAGGGTCTCAGTCAGATCCTGTGCCCTAGGGGCATGGACTAATGCATAACCCAGTTGTCTTTTGAATAATAGAGGGTTGTAATTGATGCACCCTTTCACTCCAATCAGAGGCACATTGGGAAATTGTCCACAACTTGTAATGATGTCTCTGCCTTTAGTACTCTGAGTACACCATCTGATATCATCTGAGGTTAGAGCAACAAGCATCCTAGCCCAGTTTTTCTGCTGGTGAGGGTTCAGGAATGCATCAGTCTTTGGCAAATGTCTGAGTAGCCAAGTATAGAACAAAGGAGCACAACATCTCACTAATATTCCCCTTTGCTTTTCATTCCTTTGATGAACAGAGTAGTAAAGATCCCCCAGTAAGGTGGGCACTGGGTTTCTCAGGATGAAAAGATGGATTGCACTCTTGCTAACAAACCTAGGCTCATCTGCAAAAAGAATGACCCCATATATGCTAAGGGCCAACAGAGCACAAACTGCCTTCCACTCCCCCAGGGAGGCCTTCAGACTAGCCTGAGAAGTCAAGAAATCCAGATGAAAACCAGAGATCCCAGCTTTAGATGTCAAATTCTGCCCAATCAGAACTGGTTCCAGATGTAATGCTTTGGCTATCTCTTCATTACTTGGGAAAGCCATCTCAGGGTTGAAAGGGATTCCACCCCTGATGGGTACACCAACCAATGATGAATATTCCTCCAACAAGGGTCCCAACTGAAAATTCTGAAATGTAAAGCACCTCAGGGGAGGGTCATAGAACTGCAGGCAGGTATGTATCAAGCTCCTCTGTGAAGGGTCCAAATCCATAACCACATCAAGGATTCCTCCATAATGTTCTCTAAAAAGTGGTATATGGTCTGGAGTAATCAGGGTCTGAATCCTCCTGATGCTAGCTAGTTCAGGTTCAAAGAAGTGATAGGAGATGTTACTTTTCTTAGGTGCCATGTTGATGAAGAATAGGTGTTGATGATGATGACTGAGGACAACACTGAAGATGGGCCACTGATAGGCTGAGACTGAGGATGCAAGTGACCGAAGCAAGTGACTGATAGCTGAAGCAAGTGTTGATGAGGACAAGTCTAAGCTGATGATGGGGTCAAAACCAAGCCAAAATGATAGGATGGATACCCTGAAAAACAAATAAACACATGTTAAAATGATGCAATGAGGATGTATGCAAATGATATGCAAGGGTTTGTGACTGAGCTGGATCTAATTAACTGCTCTGATAAAAGTCCAAGTGTGTTCAAGAAATCCAGATGGAGGTCTATAAGTCCAGTAACCAAGGTGGGGGACTCAAATAAAGAGCCACATGTCCAGGGTTTTAGAATCACAAGAACTGTTCCAAAATGGAATACTCTTATTCAAACAAAGTAACAGGGTATGCTGAGGTCAAGGGTACCTGCAAACCTGTAAACAGCCCAACCCCCTCACAGGTGGTGTTCTAAAACAAGGATCCTCAGACTTGGATCAGTTATCAGAAGTGTAAACACTTCTAACCCGGAGGTACAGTGTTTACAATAACCATAAAAGTTCCTCCTCTAATTCACCTCAGTTTCTGAAGGTCAAAACTAAAGGTCATCCAGACTTAGCAGGCTTCCCAGATAGCCCTAGTACTGCAGGAAATCTGCAACACAGAGTTCTCGAGAAGAAACCCATATCTGAACCGTGTTTCATATTCCCGCACCAGACCGAGATGGAATGGGAAAGAATATGAACCACTCTAGCCTAGGTGTCACTCAGGTCCCAGGTATAGGACCTTAACTCTCAATAGAACCCCACCCACCAAAGCAAAACCAGATCCAGCCAGACAGCATGACAGTATGATATATGTAAAGCTATAAAGAAAGCAATAAAGCAACTGTACATAAAGCAATAAGCAAAACAAATATATAAACACAAGTAGCACATAACACCCCAGTAAACACAAATCAATCAAGCGCTAGGAGGAACCCACAAAAAGAACCAGAAGCCCTGGTTACAGTATAAGGCTCCCCAGCAGAGTCGCCAAGCTGTCGCTCCCGATAAAATGGGACTGGCCCAGATAAAGGTACAGACGCGAACGGTCGGCGAAAGGGACAATGAGAACACACAGCAGTGAACTCACTGGAGATGAATAGAGTCGCCAGCTAGGCATTTTTATCCCGGAGGAAAGGCAATGCTGCATAGGCCTAAAAAGAGATGGATAAGACGGTTGCGAACCAGAGAGACTGAGAAAGGGGGTTGGTTACAACCTGGGAAGGTATTAGCACCCAGATTGTCCGTCGTACTCGACGGGATCCACGCTTAAAAGATTTGTGTTTTAAAGGGGTAGTGTCAGTGCAATTTATGTATAAAAATAGCTGGAAGAGGATGTACAGGTGTCAGTGTAAAGAAATGTGAGGTGTATAAATGTACAGTGTCAGTGTAAGGACAAGAGTGAAATGCTCATGATAATGAGGCTAAGAGAATGATGCTGGAAGAGGGGGAATATACAGAGACTTTTGTTCGATAACTGTTAAGTTATGCCTACGTATCCTCTCGTGCAATGAGGAAGTCAGAACACTGTAGTTCGACCCAAAGAGACTGAAAGAATTGACTGGTGAACTGCTTTCTTGTCAATGCTCAAGTGTATGACCTGTCTGGCACAGATGCAAACTGTCTTGCATTAGACGGAAGAAGCGAGTTCTCGTTTGTGAGTGAATGAGATGAGAAAAGAATCCCGGAGGAAACGATTATTGTTTGTTTTTTGAGTTTTCAGTCTTTTATTGCTTTTGAGAGTTTGTCATAAGTTAATGAGCTTAAGCCTAAACCAATGGGTTAGTAAACTCATCACATCTTCCCTCCGATTAGGGGTAAATGAGAATACCTTAAGTGTGAAGTCAGCTTCTCACACTTAATCACCTTTGATGCAGGATTAAGATCATTAACCTATTTGTGATTATTTAGATGTTTTTGGTGTTTTTGTTTAGTGTTAAGTAATGAGGTTAAGCCATTATCAGGGATTAAACAGACTCATTACACCATCCTAATAGAAGGATAATAGATGAGAATGTTTAAGCTGAGGAAAGCTCCTCAACTTAATCCATGATTAGGGATTAAACTCATGACAAAGAAAAGCCTTTATTTAAGTGGATTTTATTTAATGATATGATGATGAAGTGATTTTTAGGGTTTGTAAGACAACTTGAGGGGGACTTGTCCATTAACACTAGGGTTAGTCCTTCTTAACCAATTAAGGAAGAATTAGAACCCTAATGCAAGGCCCAAGTTACAAGTGTGATGTCTTGATGATTATTATGTGGATTGATTAAAGGATTTAAACACATTAAGGGTTTAACACTTAGGATTAAAGTTATACACTCCATCCTAATAGAAGGATGCAGGCATAAGCTTAATCACAAAGCCTTAAAGCCTTTAGGGTTTAGTCCCTGATTATGAGATGAGAAGAGAAGACTCAAAAGAGACACAAAGGTAAAACTAAATGGGGGACTAATGAAAACCCTAATCATTGTCATGCTTGGTTGTTCCTAAGGTTTGTGAGGTTTACAAGAGCAATCTTCAATGGAACCACCAGGAAGCAGATGAAAGGATCAGGAGAAGCAAAGCAACTTGCTTCATTCAAGAAGTCAAGTCACTTGAAGAAAGAAAGTAAGGATAAAAAGAAAGAGCAAGCTCAATCTCAAACACAAACAAAAATGCAGCAAGTATGCATAAAAGAGATGAAAAGAAGTTATGAGAAGTGAAGGCAAATTCACTTCTCAAAGTCACTTACCACCTGAAAAGTTAGTGAAATGAATGCAATGCAATGCCAAATGGAATGAAATGGCATGATATAAATCCAAAACCAGAAGCACATTCATGGTGCTAATGATGCTATGAGATGCTACAAACATGAGACAACAAATGGGGATGATCATACAAGCTCATGGATGCAAATGGAGCAAGTTAAGGACCATGAACAATCATGAAAAGTTATGAGATGCATATGGCATACAACATGGCAAATGCAAGATGTAATGACCAAACATGCTTTCAATATGTCTTATGATGTTCAAATGAATCACATGGTGTCATAAAATGTCATGGCAAGCCTAGGTATGAATGCAAATGCAAGATGGATGCATATGAAAGCCCAAATTAGGGTTCATGATCAAAGCATCAAACACAAACCAAAATCAGAAGCAAACATCAATATAAAAAATTGAAAATGCACTCAAAGGGTCCCTAATCCTATACTAACTCACTGCCCAAAGGAGAAGTTTCAACTCCTAACCAAGTTCAAGTTATGATTTTCCTAAGTTTTCTAGGGTTTTAGGGTTCCTTAACAAGAAAATTACCAAACAAATGGAAAATGAAAGATCAAACCATGGCCATTTAATCTCACAAACTACATGCTAAACATAATGCAATGCAAAAATAATCAAGGTTCAACTCTTTAGGGTTAGGCAGAAATGATTTTTTGAAGTTTGGATCAAAATAATGCATCAAAATGATTTTAATTCAATGAAAATTTCTCAAAATGCATCAAGATCAAAAAAGAAATTTGGTTTGAGGGTTGGACAATGTTTTTAAAGGTTTCATGAATTTTTTGGTGATTTTTAAATACCTATAAGCATTTTTAATTAATTAATTCTCATTAATTAATTAAAAAGAAACTTTTAAATATTTAAAAATACTTTTTAAATGCAAAAAATGAAAATAAAAATATTTTTGTGTTTTAAAAATTAATGAAACTCTTGACAAAAAATTTCATAATTTTTAAATGGTTTTTACTATTTTTAATAAATTGGACAAATTAAATGGAATAAAATGAAAAGAAAATAAAATAAATGAGAAGTATGCAGGATGAAGGGCCAGGATTGAAACTGGGAAGGAAAGGGTTGACTGCGCGCGCAGATCAAAGGTCCACATTCAAACTGGGTTAAGCATAATTATGAATTAATTAATTGTGGTTAGGGTTTAATGACTGCATCTGAGCCACGCACACACGCGCCAAGTCAACAAGGTCAACTGATCCAACGCACGAGATTCAAACTTCCTTAATTACAGGGATTAAACCCTAATCATTTTCAGGTGGCCGGAGAAGACCTCCGGTCGTCTTCTCCGGTGGGAACCCCACCTGAAAATCCCTAAAATCCCCAAAACGTAACCAAAATGAAATCTAAAAACACAGAAATGATCCCCACAACTCACTGAATCAAAACCCTAACACAAACATCATTTACATTGCATCAAACTCATGAATCGAAAAAAAAGAAAATTTAGGGCAAGACTTTCAGAACACGATTAAACCCTCATCTCTCCACCATTTTCAAAACCAATGACATATTTATGATCAGGGAAGCAAGAAGAACAACTTAAGAACTTAAAAATTCATTTCTGGAAAAAATGTTCTTGAGCTACCTGAGTTTTGAAGCTTTCAGTCTTGCAACTTTCTGACCTCTCCTCTTGATGCAATCCACTCCTCTTGATCCCCTGATGATGTCTGGATGGCTAGAAGGAGTTTGTGATGGCTTGTTTGGAGGTTTGAAGCAGTTCTGTTCAAGCTCAGGTGGGAATCGTGTTTTGGATTCAGGCTGTTTCAGGCAATGGTGAGGGGTTCTTTGTGCTCAGGATGATGAGTTGAGATGATTGGTGGAGTTTGTTTTTATGTTTGTGGCTTGTATGCTGAGTTTCGAATGCTTTTGCTTCAAGGGTGAAAAATGAGAGAGTGATGCTATGGCTGGTTTCAGGCTCTTGTGTTATGTTGTTTGGCTAGCATTTGATCCACATAAACAAATCTTATTGGTCAGATGATGTGACTTGTGCTTTTGTGATAGGTGGGATTTCTTTTGCCAAAATGTCAACTTTATGTAAGAGAAAGCATGGGTCATGTTCTAGCTTGGTACAATGGGTGTGGGCTGCGCAGCAAGGTGAGGGAGAAAGGCTAGGAGTGGTCAGCAACATAGGCAGCAAGTGGGTGAAGTGTCATGATGGTTTTTGCAAGTTGGCTTCCTTTGGTTCTCATGGAAAGATTTTGCTCCAAAGGCCATACAAACATGTGATTTCCTTGGTCCAATCTGAATTTTAGGACTTGTGTGATGCTTGTGTAATGGTTTGATACCAATTAGAAGTCACAAATGCCTTTGGTACAAGATTTTGCAAATTTCTCATTTGATGCATAACTTGAAAATTAGTGATTTTTGCCAACTTTAACACACCATAACTTTTGATCCAAAATGAATTAGGTCATGTTCTTGTACTTTTTGAAAAGGGAAAGATCTAATCTACAACTTTCATGACCAAAGTTTTTCCATTTGAAGCATTTTTGGATCAAAAAGTAAGGGTTGAAAAAGTTGCATAAAATGACATTTCATTAAAAGTCAACCATGCCCAAAAAGTCAACTTTGCAAAAAACTTGTGATTCTTGAATTTTGTGAACTTCTAACTTCTTCCATGATCAAATAAAGATCATATACACTCAAAATGATGAAGATCACCCCTTGGTTGGGTCATTGGGGGCCTCAGATGCCCTGATTTTGCACTGACTTGTCCAGAAAGTCAACTCTTGATCAGATGACTTCCCCATGGAATTTCTTCATGAAAATTGATATGCATACTCCCTATACCATATAGAGACCAATAGAAACAAGAATGACCAAAAATTTTGAAGTTATGGCCTCTGAAACCAAAACCCTAATTTTAGGTCATCTGTGCAGTCAAGCCTGGCTCTGCTTCCATACCAATCCCAGTTCTTGTGATTCTTTGGCATTTTTGACTTTGAGAGGATGTAATATGATATAATAACACACATGAACCCCTTTGAAGTGATTGTTGACCTTTGGAGTGGCTCAAGAAGCTCTTGGATTGCTCAGATCACAAACCCTAGATGCAGATGACTTTGAACCAATGCAATGAATCAAAAATGTGTTATGATTGAGTTTATGCATATGAAATAACCACAAGCCAAGGTGTGAATGGGTGAGGGAAAATTTGGGGTGTTCACAGTACGGTCTCAAATAAGCTCCTAGAGCTTGGTATGAGCGCCTAAGTAAATTTTTGTTAAATCAAGGTTTTTCAAGAGGAAAGGTTGATACTACTCTTTTTATTAAACGAGAAGGAAATCACTCAATCTTAGTTCAAGTGTACATAGATGATACTATTTTTGGGTCTACTAATATGAAATTAGTCAAGGAGTTCTCAAGTTCTATGAAAGGTGAATTTGAAATGAGTATGATGGGGGAGTTCAATTACTTTCTTGGACTTCAAATTAGACAACTTGAAGAAGGCACCTTTATAAGTCAAACAAAGTATTCTAATGAGCTTCTCAAGAGGTTTAATATGTCAAATTCAAAACCTATTAATACTCTCATGCCAACTACTGCATGTTTAGATTGTGATAAGAATCGTAAGGATGTGGACATAAAAAGGTATAGAGGTATGATCAGATATCTTCTTTATCCTACCGCATCTCGTCCGGACATAATGTTTAGTGTTTGCATGTGTGCTAGATTTCAATATTGCCCTAAGGAATCACATTTAAAATCTGTTAAACGCATTCTTAGATACCTTTCTGGTACTTCTAAGTTTGGACTTTGGTAACAATAGGGTTCCAGGATTGCTTTGAGAGATTTTAACAAAATTAGTTAGAGAAATCAATGGGACTTATTTTTATTAACTAATATCATCTGACTCAGAGGTTTTATTATATTGTGGATTAAGAGACATTATTGTATACTCTCTATTTGGAACCGTTGTGGGGGAAAATATGTTTTCCTGTATAAACCTAAGTTTTCTCTTTTATGTTTCATAACATAGAAACATAGTAAGAAGAGAAAAGGAGAAAGGAAGAGAAAGAAGGGAAAAAGAGAAAAGAGGAAAATATTGGTGAAGAAGAAGGAAGAAGCTCTTTATCATTGAAGTCCATCATGCATTCATCTCTAAATCTTCTCAATCATCCTGGTAGAGGTAAGTTCTAGTTAGATACCTTTTATTTCTAATTTTTGTAGCTTTTGAGGTTATGGAAAAAGATAGAAAATCGTAGAATCGAGAGTTTGAACAGTTAAAAATCAATAAAAATGCATGAGTATGCTGACCATAGGTGTAGGAACCTTGTTGTGGTTTGTTTTGCAAATTGATGATGTTTTGAGTGAAGTTTGGAAAATTCTGATATGTGAAAAACGTGCATTTTTCAGCTACTGATTGTGGTTAACCGGTTAACCCAGGGTGTTAACCGGTTAACAGGCCTGATATACACTACTGTGTTTTGAAATCTGGTGTGGTTAACCGGTTAACCCCATGAGTTAACCGGTTAACATTGTAAGTGTGAGGAAAAATGTTTAATTGTTCCAACTTTAAAAATTCATAACTTTTTCATCGTTTGTCCGATTTAATTGTTCTATATATCATTTTGAAGCTAAAAATATGTACTATCTTCTGATGTCGAGAAATATTATTTTCATCCAACTTTTCTAATTAACCGTAATTATGTTAAGTTAGAAAGTGTGAGTTATTGGGAATAAAAATGCATAACTAGTGAGATGATTAGGATTACCCTAGGTTGATACAAAATTGACTTAGAGACATGACAATGCTTAAATGTCAATACTTGAATAGTATCCTCGTGCTAAATAGTTGTGATCGGATGAAGGATATGTTCCCATCGCGTTAAATCCTAATTTAATTATGTTTAGCTCGTGTCGAGGTCCCATGAGGAGGGACGACCGGGAAGACATAATTAATCTGTGGATTCGAATCCCTTAATGGATGACCGTGACCCATGTTGAAGAGCCCTTGTATGGATGGGCGGGGAAAGTATCCATAAGGATAAGTAACGAGTGACCCATGTCGAGATCTCTGTGTGTGGGATGGCTGAGGAAAGTTACTTTGTGGTAATGTACCGTGACCCGTGCTGAGGTGTCCTTGTGTGGTTGGGCAGGGAAAGTACCTTTGATAGATAATGAGTGACCTGTGTTGAAGTTCCCTTGTGTGGTTGTGCGGGGAAAGTTATTTATACGTTAAGGATCGAGTGACCCGCACCGTATTTCCCTTGTGGTTTGCCACAGAAAGATGCCTTAAAGCACTTTGTGCTCCGTTTATTTTTTCACTGATGTCTCTAGTTATTATGTGAACTCGAAATCTTGGTTTTCCCCCGACTTGAGTAGTGGTTAGACTCAAACCTTTAGATCCGAGAGAACTCTAAGATAGGGAACTCACTGAGATGTTTTATCTCATCCCATGTTTTTGTTATATTTTGACAGGTACTTCAGGTTCTGCGAAGGGTAAGGATAAGGAAATTTGATTATCCTTACTTATCGATGGCTTTCTTCCGCTGTGGATGTTTTGAGATCTTCGAATCTAGTTCTTAGTTTTCTTTTGTTAGACATCTTATATTATTGTTAGCCTTTTGTGGTAGTACCTTATGTGTTTTAGTTGGCTAAAATATTACGATGTGTTGTACTAAGAACTTATTGTATTTTAGTACCAAACTTGAACTTATATATGAAAAATATGCTTTGATGTATGTATTTTATATATGGGTGTTACAGAAAGGAGATGTGGTATTTGAGCATGTTGAATGTTTAAATCAACTTGCCAATATTTTTACAAAACCACTTGCCACGAAGTCTTTCTTTTATATTCGTAGGGAACTTGGTGTTCTCGATATTTCGGATCGATCTTAATATCGAATATGTTCATCATATATTATTACTTGACTTAACATATTATTTAACTAAAACCTAATCTTCTTGAAGTATTTCTATTTGGTTATTCGTCTTACATTTTCACAAGTGAGAGGTAATATCATTTTTTTTATTAACATGGTTGATCTATGTAAATTTGTATGTCATCTTTGATATAAAGGAATTGATTGTGAGAGTGTTCTAGTTTTGGTGTTATTTATCTCTTATATTGTTCAATATGTTGAAATATTAATGTGTATGTCATTAGAATGCATTGTAGTATGATGTTATGTGGTTTTTAAGTGAAATTCTTGAGTATTATGGTGTAAAATTTGCTTGAATGCTCGGGTCCCAACAGGTCGACCAACGTGTCGACTCAGGGATCCCTTTGCGTCGACCTATTCAACCTGGTGCGTCGACTCATTTCAAATTTCAAAACGTGTCGACTCATTAAATAGTTTGAGTCGAATCGATGACTTTTTTGCTTCCCTATGCGTGTTGGAATACGCGTTTGGCTGCATGATTAATTTCCCTAGGTCGGCTCACACGTACTTTGAACAGAAAATTTATTGTGTTTTAAGTTCTTTTATGTGACTTAATCATTTTCTTTGCATAAAATATATTCATTACATATTTCTTTCATCTTCATCATACATTTCTCTACATTCTCTCAAGAACTCTTCATTATCTCAAGAACCCTAAAACCCCAAAATTTCTTCATCCTCTCCAAGCCTTCATCAATGGCAGCAAGAACTATTGAAAAATGAAATTTGAGGGGCTTATATTTTCAATCATCACTATCGTTAACTGCTTTATCACTTCTTCCATATGATCTTACTGAAACTTATGAAAGAAAATTCAGAAGTAGGAAATTTTTTCCTCAATATGTGTATTCTAAGAGAACTGCATCTCAAATGTTCATTCCTCACATTATTGAATTGATTGATTTTCAAGAGATCAATCCTTTATTATCTTGTCAAGTAGAATATAATGAGGATATGATTAGGATGTTTTTATGCTGGCCTATTTGGAAAATTCAGAGGTTTTGAGTTCAATTTTCGAATGGGTGATAAGATGTATGCGGTAAATGCACAAATTTGGAAAGATTTATTCAAAGTTGATCATACAGTTCCGAGTATATTCATGACTGATTATGATCATGTTGAAAAATATGAGTTTCATAAGGATTTGAATGACATGTTAAAAGAGCCTTTCATTGAGGTTGTGGTTAATATCAAGTTATTCCCGTCATCTACTACCACCGGGACGGTCAATCCTACCGACCGAATTCTAAATTGGATTGTTTCACACAATCTTCGTCCTAAGAAAGGTGGATTTTCTCGCATTGACATGTCTGAAGTTCATCTCATATACATTCTCCAAAATAAGGTAAAAGTAAATTGGCCACATTATTTTATGAGTCGTGTTTTTTCTCTTAAGGAAAAGAAGGGTGTTGCTCTTTCTTACCCTTCAATTATTCAGGCATCATCAACAAAGCACAAATCATAGTTGAAGGTATTCCACTTGTTCCTATTTCTGAAAACAATTATTTCCAACAAAAGACATTTAGCTTTATGGGTCATTTGTGGGATCCTAAAGTGAAGCGATATCGGTATGTAGTTAGAGCTGGTTATGGTAATGATAATGAAGATGAGGTTGATCCTAATCAAAATGAGGATCAAAATGTTGAGCCAATGAACACTGATGAAGTCCAGGTTGATAATGAAGATTGGTATCGTACTCCTTCCTAAGATTCAACACTATGAGAACCTAGGCTGGGGTGAATGGAAACACATGGGGTGGAATCACACGGAAACGCCGTTTGCTCATCCATCTCCACCACCTCCACTACCGCAAGACAATACTTCCAGAATAATGAATTTGCTTCAAAATATGCAATTGCAACAACAAAGCTACTATAACACTCAATCTGAGCGGTACAATGAATTGGAATGGAGACTCAATGAGCAAGACAGTGCCTTTGTTGATTATGTGTTGGTTCAAGATACCCGATATACCGAGTTGCAGGCCCACTTGCAAACTCAAAGTACAAATTTTGAGTCTTTTGCATTAAACTCTTTGGCTCGAATCAATGAAGTATATGGTTCCAATGTGGCTCTTGCTAATTCCTTCAACATCCTCAATGCTAATTTCATCCACTACACTGGTGGAGATGCGAATGATCTTCCACCGGCTGTTTATCATCGTTGTTATCCATCGCATCAGGGTCAGGGTCCAAGACCATGAGAGCATGTTGTATAGTATCTCATTTTCATTTGCATTATGTTTGTTTTTTTTGTATTTTCTAATTGGCAATCATTAATGTTTTATTATGTTGGCTTTCTTTATTTTGTTATGGATAATGTTTACTAATTTTAGTAGGTTCATTATCTTTTATTGGATTATTTATCGTTTTTTTCATTCATCACTTATTGTGTGTTTGTTGGTGTTTAAATATTATTGCAATGTTTCTTCTCATCATAATATTTCTCGCTATCTGGGTCTTGTTTAATCCTCTTTCTCTCTTTTTGATGTTGTCAAAGGGGGAGATGTGATAAAGTTGTAAGTCGTATCATGTTGACGACACATATTCAGGGGGCATGGTATTTTCTAAAGATGCTCTTCTTCATTTAAACAAGTTTTTGCCATCATCAAAAAGGGGGAGTTTGTGAGACATAAAGGATATTTTAAATGATGTCAAAACCTCTATGGTTTGAAATGCTGCTTGGAAATACAAAGAAAAAGGATGACCTCATAAAGAAAAGGCCTTTTGAGTATTTTGACTGTATGAGCCAACTCAACCCTCCAAACAGGTTGACTCATCCAGTTGGATAGATTTGAGTCGACTCATTGTTTGCAACAGGTCGACTCATTTGAAGTGATTTCTCCCTCAAAACTCTCGGGTCCCAACAAGCTGACAAATGGAGGATTTTAGGTCGAATCAAAATCTCTCACATTTCGACTCAAAGGTTAATGTAGGTCGACGCATTCCTGGAATTGAAACAGGTCGACTCATTGAATCAGACAGGTCGACGCATTCATGTTGATGCACCCCTTTTTACTTTTCTCTCTTTCTTACTTGCATTTAATTTTATCCTTATTTTTACTAACCCATATAAATAGTTCATATATGTTTTTGTGAGAACTAACAAGAAACGTGAAATAGATACACAAGTGCTCTCTTCATCTTCTCCTTCTCTAGCATTCATCAACAATTACACACAATATGTTTTGTTGACCAAAGTGAAAGATCAAGGTGATAATGTTCAAACTTGAGATTGCAATTTCAGTCTAGGTTAAGAGGTTTGTGGGTTTTTCTTGAATAAACCTAGAGGGTTTACCCTCCAAGATCTTTGTGATTTGGGGGTTTCGCACACATCATTCGTTCGTAGATTCAGCCGAGTGAGAAGGTTTAAATATCAAGGGAATCGTTCATTCATATCATGTTAACTGGAGGATTGTGAAGAATGTTACAGGTTCACAAGCATTGAAGCAAAGAGGTCGTGCTCAAAGTTTGGAGAATATTCTTGCAAGAAGGGAGAAATTAATCGGAGTTTTGTTCGACGCGCGTGAAGGACTTGGTTCATCTCGAATCAAGGGGCAAGAAGAGTTATTGCAACAATCGCAATTCAGATTGGTTTGTTGTTCCAATTTTCTACTTGTATTAACATAGCAATTTTAATAAAAGATCTCAATTTGGTTTGTGAATTGGGGGCAGAGTACTCCTAGCGAAGACGGTGGATAAACTTCCTAAACAAATATCGTGTGTTCTTCGTCCATTTCATTCGTTATATTTTCTACATTAATTGAAGTTGTGTTTCTTGAAAAAATCTGTTTTAGTTTAGTGTATGCACACCAAGTGTTTGTAAAATTGTTGCTATCACTTTTGGATGGCAACTGTATAAAATTTTTGCACTACACTAATTGTCAAATTACACTTTGTGTGGGTGCACACCAAGTGTTTGATAAAAATTCAACACGCAACTTCTAAATATTTGTGCTTATTTTTATTCCATAATTCATTGTTTATAGTGGTTAATCAAGTGTGCTGAATTTAAGTGTTAAATTTAGCATTGTTTTAATTCTTCTAATCATCTCTTATATCCCATTTGGTTTGCAACGCATATCCGATCACCAGTGACTTGATTTTAATTTTAGACGTGTTTTCCAGGGAACATCCACAAGATATTTTTCAATTAATTTTTGAAAATTTAATTTGTAAAAAGGGATCTATTTAACCCCCCTTCTAGATCTGCGCCATCGTCTAACAGTACATACATATAACGAGACAAATGGGTCTAAAATTGTCTAACCTTAAAGGATTCTCATTCTTTGGAATCATCGCCAAAAAAGAGGATAATATAGCCTTAGATAAAACATACCTATTATGGAAATCGTTGAAAAACCAATAAAAATTTGATTTAAGAAAATGTCAACACTTCATGATGAACAGAAAAGAGTACACGTCCAGACTCAGACTTTTAGAACCATCACAACCCATCACCGCCTCTTTAATCTCCATCTCCAAAAAAGCTTTTCCAAGAAAAATCCTCTCCTCTTCACCGATCATCTTGAAAGGAACTCCCTCAAAGATAGGTCTATGTAATTCTGGTTCCAAGAACTTGCAAGTAAAATGTTTTTTCACCACCTCCTTAACATCCTTCACCGAGTCTAAAACACCTCTTCCGAATTGTTTGAACCTAAAAATTATGTCTTCTTATCTCCTTCATAATAATATTAAAATACCGACTATTGTTATCTCCATCATTGAGCCACTTAAGTCTCGATTTTTAAATGAGCATATTCTCCTTGATTCTAAAATTCAACCAAAACGTACTCAAAGACTTCTTGCAATAAGAAATTATCTCATCTGAAAGAGGACCATCGACCAAAGCTTCCTCTTCATCACCTTCATGAATTACCTTTGTTAATTTATGCTAAGCGCCTATGTCAAATCCAAGAGTCATCACTCTTGGATACTAGACACTTAGGATCATTTACGGACACATTATTCAAGTCAAGCATGTATACATTATTAACCCTCAAGCCCTTAAACACATCATTCTTTTTATCATCATGTTCAATTATGCAACCTTCCTTTGAAAAGGAGACTTTATATACCTTGTCACATAATTGACAAATGCTAATAAGATTGTGCTTAAGGCCTTCAACTAAAAGGACATTGGAGATAAATGTATAAGAGGGATTACCTACACTACCTTTTTCGAGTATTTCTCCCTTTTTATTGTCACCATAGGTCACAAAACTCTTCTTCTTGGCCACAAAGTCATAGAATAAGGAAATGTCACCCTTCATATGTCTTGAGCATCCACTATCAAGAAACCATCTTCTCTTCGTATCCTCAAGACACTCCACCTACAAATTTAAACAAGAGAGGGAGGTACCCAATTTTCAATAGGTCCTTGTGTGTGAGTGAAAATTTAGTTGCATTAGGGAAACCATTGGAAAATGCCTTTAGGAACTAAAAATCTCCTAAAACAGCATTTGGCAATAGTATGTCCCCTCTTGCAACAATAAAGACAAGTTAAGTTTAGTTTAGTGTCACATTTGCTCATTTGATCTTTCACCACATAAGTGTATTATTGATATGGATTAATCATAGTATTTCTAAAATTAGATCGATCAATAGCAAACATCCTTTTTGGTTGTGATGTTTTGGTTTGTTTGGTTTGAAGAGTTTTGACCTCTTTTTGCAAAATTCAACAAGTTTCAAAATTATGGAAATTAAATCATTCTCGTTTGTCTTACTTAATTGGCTCCGCCATGGAATGCTTTAGAGCTTCCAATTCTTTTTTAGAATCAGAAACCTTTTTCTCCAAATGTATAAACATTTTCTTATTGGAGGCTAAGCATTGAAAAACTTCTTTAGTTTCATGGTGGAGAACTCTAAAAGTACTAATTAAATCGGAATAAGACAATTTATCAAAGTTATCATATTGAGCATGTCTTACTTGCTTTTTTTCCCTTTTTATGAGCCATAAGACAAAGATTCACTTTTTCTTCTTTCATCACTTAAGTTGACGTTGCCCGAGACTTCAATATTGCTTTCCCATGTGTAACATGTAACACCCCACTTTCCCAAATTAACAAAATTAACATTTTATATCAAAACTCAGAGTTATTCAAAAGTGGAATGCCACGTCTCAACAATAAAAGCCAACATAAATGTTTTTCAATAAAGTAGCGGAATAATAATCATTTTAAAACAACCAAGGCAATAAGTCAGTTTCAACAAAATATCCTCAATATGTTTAATTCCATAAAAATAGATACGTAACGGAAATAAAATAACAACAGAAAATCCCCATCATGTGTTACGTATCAGAGCATCCTAAGACTCGAACACAACAACACGACTCCACGCACTCTAAGTACCTGGATTATTTGTACTTTTAAAGAATCACAGACACAACATCAACAACAAAGGGGTGAGAAATAAATTCAATTATAAACGGTGCATATAACACATACAGGGTAGTTTCTCACACAAACAACAATAATCACACAATCACTCAACAATAATCCACAACAACAAGTACAACAATAATTATGCAACAATGATCAACAATATATGCAATATGACTCAACATGACGCAATGCATGTGGTACCAGGCTTTGTTCATTCAATCGAACACGGATAATCACATACACCCATCCGGCAATGATTATCCCAACACTCTCCATAATGGAGTACAAATGATCGTATTCACCCATCCGGCCGATCATCCCAACAATAACGACAAATGTATGCATTTCAATGTAAAAGCATACATCATGTATAATTCACCATATTATACATTTACACGATCCATCCGATCAAACACAACAAAATTTCCATCAATAATCACCAATAATTACTTCACGTGATTTACTCGATTTTACGACTAAATTAATTAACCTAATTTCCAACAATTTTTCATCCTCAAGATTAAATCTCAATTAAAAATATCTTAGTATTCTTTTCAATACCTTACACAAAAGAAATCAGCTACATACGCGAAATCGGGGAGAATTTTAAAAACCGCACGGTTTTTCACCCCACACTGGCCATACGCGTATTGGCATGGCCATACGCGTATTGGCATGCCCCGTACGCCCCATACACGTATTAATTCCCTCATACACATATTGGCCTAGTCCATACGCGTATGGGCAGAATAAGTGTGTTTTCTGGGTTTTCTTCATAATTACAAATCTATACCTCATTCCACTCGATCCCATGGTTCATACATGTCCTAAAATCGTTTCTACACAAGTTTTACTCTCCAATATTTATTTATCTTTCCTCTATGTTACTATATTCCGATTAATTTTCGTCCTAGATCTACAATCTACTCAATTCATCAACAACAACATATCAACAAATCATCATCATATACACAATTTTGCACAAACATCATACAATTCCTAAATTCATCATAAACATCATGAATAACAAAAATCCCTAAGAGGGAAGGATACCCCCAACTACCCATCATGTTAAATCACCTGAATTTAAACCGTTCTCCCCCCTTACCTCGAATTTCAGTGCAAAAATCCTGCGAATTTGGATGCTTTGGGTGCCCTAGATGTGTTCTTCCTCCCTAGCCTCTTTGTTCTTCTCACCAAAACTTTTTACGATTAATCTTTTATTGATTTTTCTATTTTGACTAATTCAATATTAACCCTTTACTTAGCTTTTACTAAACCGCCCCTTAATCTAGTTAATAATAATAATAATAATTTTATTATTTCAATTATTGGTTTTTATCAAAGAATTAATAATAATAAAAATAGTAACTAAATGGTCTTACTAATATTCGCACCCTCTCTATTGCTATTCGCACCCGAATATACACATCCCACTAAGACACAATCACCAAAAATAACAAGATACACACCTTACCTAAGGCCAACATAACAACAAAATTACTCGAAGATTAAATATTAAAAATGGGGTGTTACATAACACCCCAAAATTTTCCCTCTCATTTTTATGGCATTTAACATATCACATGGCATACATAATTCCACATCCTTGCATAGAAAATTGAAGCATAGCATTCATGGTTGGGGCATAGGGCATGTGATCAATGACTGATGAAATTGATGATCATCTAAGAGCAATTAAAGGGTCACATGGCTTCTCAAAAAATTTCAAAGGGTTCACAACATCCCACAAGATCTCATTTGATTCCCCAAGTCTTAGAAAGAGGTGGATTGATCAAAGAATTCAAGCAGTGCAACACCTCCTAACAAAAAGGACTGAAATTAGGGTTTCTGATTAATAGGGCTTCTCAATTAAATTTTGGTTAAAACTTGATCTCATTGTTTTCCACATGATTCCAAGTGTCTAGGGTTGAAAAATCATCCATTGAATCATTTCAGAGGGTCTTAATTGGTCAGTTACTTGAAAAGCAAGAAATTGGGGAAAAGTCAACTATGTAGAAGAAAAAGTCCATTCTAGACTTTTTGGGGTCAAAATCATGAAATTGATGTTACAAGGAGTCAATGGACAAAATTTGATCAAGAAATGATGGAGGAATCATCAAGAATCAAGAAAATCAAGACTTACGATTTTTGGAAAATTAGGGTTTCCAAATATGGCAAGTTTTGGCCATTTTTCAGTCATGTTCAAGAGAGCCCTTCTCCAAAAATAAAAGTCAAACAAAAATTCCACTTGGACTTTTTAGACGAGGGTATCCTAAGCTTCAAATCCATAGGTGGAACATGTTCATAGGATTAAAATTGAGAAAGTTATGATCAATCAAAGTTTGAACAAACTAGGGCAAAATCCAAGGCAAACTAAGTCATGTCAAGCCTCCTGCGCGCGCCAGGCAATGCATTTCATCAAACATGTGGTGTGCAACATGTCAAGGCATTTTAATCCATTAATATGAGCTCAAATGAAATTTTTTCCAAACATCAAAGTTGTTCAATGTTGTCTCCTCTACAACTTTCATGTTTGGAGATTTTTGATTTGATCAAAGGCTTGAGAGTTATGGCGGCTCAAAGTAGTGTTCCAATTCTGATCAACCATAAGCATTTTTTCCCTAAGCACGCCAACTCCATGCAGGCCAAGTATGCAGCTTTGATCTCTTGATTTCATGCACATATTTGAATGGTTTAGAGACATTTTTTCATCATGGTGTGAACTCCAATCTTGTGGTATGAAGTTTAATCTTTAATTTGAGTACAAGGATTACATGATTTGATAACTTGGTCATAAAGATACACCTCATTGAAGATTACAACATGTGATTGGTTTCCTTGCTGCATAAGTCATTGAATCATAGGATGTTTTCACTTCAATTCGGTTTGTACACTTCACTTATCATGTATTGTTCACAAAATGCATTGCCCCAGAGTGCATTCTCATGGTTGCATGATCACAATAGTAACCATGCACTTTTGAAAATCCAAGCCAAAGAAGAATTCCATAACATGACAAGCATGCTACATTGGATTAATCAGTCTCTTCACATCATGCAGACTCATCCCAATTATCATGATCCTTATTGCATATGATCAGATTCGAGCAAAACAAGTTCAAGTTGCATTCAGTTTCACTTCATTGCACTCCATATCCTCACTTTGATCATTTCACCTCAAGTTAGAACTAACTCTAGTTCTAACTGTTAACTAGAGTTAGTTAGCATTAACCATGGATATATAACCCTATCATCTAACTGAATTACACTATCATCATCATTTGCTCGAAATCACTCCAAAATCTCCAAGTTTCTCTCTGAATTTTGGCTCTGGTTTTTAAGAGATTGCACTGCATTTTGCTTCAGATTACTTCATTCTTCATCAATCACACTTCAATCTTCCACTACTCATCATTATCATCATCGTGTGACCAATTTCCATGGTTGAATTGGCTTGAATATCCAAGAATAAGTGTGATCATATTTCTGCATTTTCTTCAGTTCATCAAAATTCCACAAGTTTAGAGTGTTTATTTCACTCCATTGAAGATCAAGAACAAGTATAGAGCATTATTGGATCCTCACCTCTAGTTTTCTTCAACAAAATGAAGCTCTGCAATTCAGGTTTCACCTCAATTAAACTTGCTCGATTTCATGCTTTTCTTGATTGCTTTGTGATGTTTGAAGCTTGATAGAAGCTTGTGTTGATCTGGCAAGATGATATGCACCATAAGTACTTATATGCAGTTTTTAGGTTGAGATTTGTTTGTTTCGATTTGCACTGATTGTGTATGATTAATGAGATTTGAGGTCATATTCTTGTTGTTCGTAGCCTAGTGAACATTTCTATTGTTTCATTTTTCATTTTAGGTGAGATTTAAGTTGTTCCCTAGATGCAGATCACCGGAAAAGATGACCGGAGGTATTTTCCGGTGACGGAACAGTGCCCTAATATTGGTGGTGAGTTTAAAATGTAACCCTTGGATTGATCTGATCCAACACTCCCAAGTGTGCCACCAAATTAATGAAACACATGAGTCTCACATGTTCACTTAAGAGTGTACTGAATGATCTTGTGGGCATGTGACCACCCTTGTGCCATGTGTCTATCCCTTTTATCCACTTGATTTAATCCAATGATCATCTAATGTGCATCAGATTTATCAAAGGGCCCAAAATAAAGTCCACCATTTGAATTGAGTCCACCATAAAATATGTGTAGCTCATGTGTCATGGAATGGGCTCCCCCTTTCTATTCTCACTCCTTCATAAAGAGGCCCAATGAATTTCAACTAAGTTTCCTTTCTATTTGTACCTCCACCACATTTTCTTTTCTTTTTATTTTTCCATTTTTTATTCATTTCAGTTTTCAATTTCTAAAAATACCAAATCCCTCCCAAAAATCCCAAATAAATTCACACACCATTTTCAACATTTTACAAAATATTCCATTATTTTTAATTTCCATTTTATTTTATTTTTTGTCCAGAAATAAATTTCAATTTTATTTCTCTTGGATTGTTCTCATTCTTGACCACCTTGCCTTCTCAATTTAATTTCTTCCGAACCCGAAATGGTCTTGACTTAATTATTTATGCTTTGATTAGAGAACATCTTGAAGTCCCCAAATATATGTTTCTCATATTTTTTAGGTCATGTTTGATACCATTTTAGGTCTTTATTTTTAGTCATGTCCAATAAAACCCTAATCCCCTTTGCACCTCTATTTGATTGAGTTACATTGCAAGTTTTTTTGAGATATTTTAGAATATTAGTTACCCCTGGTTTGTGACTTTGGGTACTAATTTTCACAATTTTTCCATGTCCATAAGTATTTTTTGATACCTTGTTTTACAAGTCACATTTTGGTCCTTCTTTTCTCATCCTTCTAACATTATTTTGATAAGGCATTTGTGCCATTCCCTTTGATTTGATGTTTATAAGTAACTTGTGTCCACTTTAGGTCCTTACTTTTGATTTTTTGGGTAACTTGCTCCATAAGTTTCACTTGTGTTCATATGTGTCCCATTTGACCTAATTCTCATTCTCCTTTCACTTTAACAATTCTAATTCCACTTTGTGAGTCTTGAATCCATGTTATACCATTCTAATACATCTCATAGTGAGTCCACATCCATTCTCACATCATTTTACCAAACCATGAGACCATTTACCTCTTTTGGTATCCTTTTTGTACATAAGCACTTTTAATGCAAACTTCTTTGTCCCATAACCCTAATATGCTTCATACTTTTTATTTTGGGGTTGATTTTTTATTATAATTTTCATCTTATCTTATCATCTAGCTTCTAGTTTTTGTATGGGAGATTCACATTTGTTTGTACATTTTTTACTTTTATTCTAAGTCTTTTTCTTCTTAAGAAGTCATTTGTTCATTTCTTCTTATTCCTTCTCCATTCAATATTCTACTTGAATCTCTTTGTTCACACTTTGGTTCATCTTTTGAGACACTTTAATTAGTGTTAGGTTCTGGTTTTAACATTCAACTTTGACCTCATTCAAGTTTACCTTGTATTTTCATTCAAACTTCTTCATCTCACTTCATCTTGAACTCCTTTAGGGTTTAGTACCTCATTAGGGCATAATTTGTTGTTGCTTGACCTTAGAACCTTAAAACAATTTAATAGGGTTTAACTACTGACTTTAGAAGCTTGGTGTCATTTAAGATCCTTCTCTTTTAGGACTTAACCCCAGGAAGCCTTTAGTGTTTTTCCCTTAGCTAGTTTGAACTTTACTTGTGTTTATGCTTTCAACATTCATTGTGAAGCTAGCCTTTGTTTTGTAGGGAAGTTGAGGTAATACTTGTTTATATAACTTCTTCCTCATCTTCTTTATGCTTTCTAATTGTGTTTACCTTAGCCCTTTAGGCTTTATTTTGTACAACTTCTTTTCATCCCTTTTTAGAAACAACTTAACTTATTTAGAGAAGTAAGTTTCTTTCTAATCTCTTTCTTTTCTTCCTTTCTTCTTCATTAGGATAGAATTAAAACTAAACTAACCTAGGTTCATGCATGCATGAAAACACTTAGAACTACTAGTCTCCCCTTATACTTTTACCTTGAGTCCCTCTTTCTCATCTCAAAGAAAAAAAACAAAACACCTAATAAAGGTTGAACTTTCTCATGCGCCAGGAGATTTTGTCGTGGGGTACTTGCACACGTCCCATTTCGGGGCAAGGTGTAAGTGTCGCTCCCTGGATTTCCATCCTGGTACAAATGCGAAAGTGGCACGGAAAAGGGTAGAGTCGCCAGTCAGGCATTTTTATCCCGAAGGAATGGGAATTGTAATGTTGCACAAATCGAAGAAAATAAAAGGAAGGACACAGGTCCTGCGAACCAAAGAGACTGGGTTTGGGAGTCGGTTATGACCTGGGAAGGTATTAGCACCTCAGATCGTTCATCGTACCCGACAGGATCCACGCTTGCAAATAAACTATTTTAAAGGGTGAAGAAATGAAAGTTGCTGCAAAAGAAAGGGACTGGATCTGGAAAAGAAAAGAAAAGAAAAGAAAAGGGGAAAAT
Source organism: Lathyrus aphaca (assembly GCA_963966055.1). Classification (NCBI taxonomy): domain Eukaryota; kingdom Viridiplantae; phylum Streptophyta; class Magnoliopsida; order Fabales; family Fabaceae; genus Lathyrus; species Lathyrus aphaca. The sequence goes on from OZ014519.1 coordinate 619,161,377, forward strand.
GTAGGGAAAATAAAAGAGTGCTCGAACGGGCCCTACCCCGCTGCCTACGTACCTTATCTGGACATGAGGATCAGAGACGTCGTATTTCCCCTAACTAGGGGTGGAAATATTTCTTATGTATTAAGGCTTGAACTGCCTATGTCAATGCTCAGGTGTTGCAGGCTCGGACGACGAGTGCGTAATCGTCTTGCAAAGTGACAAGTAGGAGCAAGTTCGTACAGTGAGAGTGAGTGGGATGAGAAAAGAAGTCCCGAAGGAGAGACGCTTATAGCTTGTCCAGTGTTTTTTAGAAGTATTTTAGGAGTGTGGCACAAGGAAGTGAAGGTAAAGCCTTTTCTAAGGACATGTCCTTATTACCACATCCCAAAATAGAATGAGTAACAAGTCCATCAAGAATGAGGAAGATCCTCAAACTTTTTTCCTAAGATTAAGATTTAAATTCACTAACTTCTTTGTATTATTAAGTGTTTTTTTTAATTAGAGTGAAGAAGTATTTTTTATTCTTTTCTTTGAGAGAGTGACCAAAGGGAGAAGTTATCTCAACTATTATTAATGTTTTAGATTTTTTTGTTTGAAGATGAGAAAGAGAGAGCACCAAAAGGATCTCAAAGGTAAAACTAAAGGGGAAAGACTAATCCTAAAGTTATCATGCATGGGAATCATGTGGTTAGTGAGGATTGAAACTATCCTAAGAAAGGAGAAGAAGAAGAAATGAAGAAAGAGTTAGAGAACAACTTACTCCTCTAAAGGAGATAAGTTGCTTCTAAAGGAAGAAGAGAGAAGAAAACATAAGATGGCACAAGGCACATCAACAATTACAAAATAGAAAGCAAAGATGAAGAAGAGATGAATAAATGGAATGTGAATGACATCCACACTTCACTTACCATGAGCCCCTGAAATGGTTAGTAGCATAAATAAATGGTAAGACAAAAACAAGTGAAATCAAATGAGATACAAATGAACAAAAGATCATACTAAATAATCACAACCAGAAGTGAAAGCAACCATTTAATGCACTAAGAAAAAACACTAAGGCAAACCAAGCAAGAGGTCAAGCATACAAACTAATACCAAGCTTCACAAACTCATATGAAGAAAGCAAAACACAAATACAAAGGACCCCACCAGTTAGACAAGCAATAAGAAACACAAGACCAGAACCTTATCATCATAAGAATAAGCACACACAACACAAGATCCCAAGGAAAATATCATACAAGTTCAATCATGGACATCACAAGAAGGAGAAGTGAAGTGGACACATGCATAAGTGCAAGAACAAACAAATGATCATCCAATCAAAGCAACAACATCACTTGAAAACCAGGAGCCTAAACATGTTAAAATGTGCCTAAGAAGCAAGACCAAGCATGGGGAAGAAGCATGCAAACTCAAGCATAGGCATCATGGGGAGCAAGTGAACAAAGAAGGTGAGGTGAACATGCATACATTTGTGAGAAACTTTAAAGGCAAGTAACAAAGAAAATCCTCAAACCACACACACTAAGAACGGACCAGGGATCAAACCTCATATAAAAAGACCTCTAAACTTCCTATAGGAGTTGGCACAAGTGCCCTCCTAGCCTAAACTCTAAGCATGCTAGCAAGAAAAAGCAAAATTAAGGCAATCTCACATGAAAATTCAAATCAAATCACAAACTCATGAAAAATTTATGAAATCAAGCACAAAGTTTCATTAACCAAGTGATAATATCATACCAAAAAGGCAAAGTCAGAATCATAAGCAAGCTAGGTCAAAGGACCTCAAGAACACCAATTAGGGTTTTGAAACTTCAAGCTCAAGTCAACTATAAAAAATAATCACACAAACTTCTAAAATTCAAAAGAAAAATCATCCGCAAATTAAACCTTAATATGAATCAAATTCAAAAAGAACCAACTCAAAATTCAAATTGGTGATCAAGATATAAAATTCACAAGTCAGCATGTATTTAAAATGAATTGAAAACAATTAATAAAAATGGAAATTAATTCTTGCGCGGAAAATGAAAATAAATGAAAAATAAAAATATCAAAAATTAAAGAAAATTAAAAGGAATGATCATGAATTATTTTGGAATTTTTAGATACATTTTACTATTTTTAAAAATCCAAAACCAAACTGAAATAAAAAAGAAAATAAAATAAAAGTCCAATGAGCCAGGGGTGCAGTTAGCAAGAGTTTTAGTGCAAATCAAATGGGCTTAGCAATGGGAGGGGTGCGATAGGAACTGAGGCCCATGGATCTTGCGCAGGCTCATGAATGTTACAATGGAAATTCAAATAAAAATGGAAAAATAATAAACCAATGGATCAGAGCAACACATCAGATTGAGTCAACTAAAACCCTAGGTCTACCAAATGATAAGTCAGCGTGTGAGTGCATGATAGTTATGATGAGGTGCGAAACACAAAGATTAATTCAGAAATAATAAAGTCATGTGCATGAGAGGTGATTTTTTAATGTGCTGTTCTAATATGAGTCATCCAGATCAATCCATCGTGTGGCCAGGGATTCATCTTCTCCATTCAAACACTCAAACACAAATTCCAGAATCTGGTGACCGGAGCCCTAGCTCCGGCACCGGAAAATTCATCCACATGAACAAATCCTCACAGAAATTACAATAAATTTCCAGATCAACTAAACCAAGCATGTTGATTCCAAAAATGTCATTTGTTTTTCCATTAAATTAATTAATAAGACAGATCGAACAAGAACATATTCATGGATCAAGCTGAAAATCAATCGTACATCCTCATTTCTCACTCATGTCAAAAAGCAAACACATCAATGAACTCAGGAAAATAAGTAGGGGTGGCAAAACGGGTCGTGGCCCGCCGAGCCGGCCCGCACACCCGCCAAAAAGTGGCGGGTTGGGTTGGGTTTTAGACCCGCCGCCCACTAAAACCCGCCCCGCTAAATCCCGCCACCCGCCAAAGCCCACCCCGCCAAAACCCGCCCGCTAAAGCCCGCCACACCTATATAATAACACTATTTAAGTATTTGGAAGAGCCTATGAAAATAGTTTGTGATATGTACATAAGTTGTTATTAGATTATTAGGACTAATCTACTTTCTCTTTCTTTATTGTTGGACAAGTATTTGAATTTTTCTAATGAAAAATGACAAAAGTGTGATCGAAATTTGAATTTAGATCATATAAAATACTAAATGTGATATTATATATCATAAGAGTATTATTTCACTAAAAGTTGATGTTTTAGGCTAATAAAAATTATGCTTTTTAAATGTTGGTTTGATGTATTTTTATTGAAATGTAGAAAGAAGAATCTTTTAATTTATTTAAAAAAATAGAAAAAATAATTAAAAAAGAAGGCGGGCAAGCCCGCCGCCCGCCAATCCACCACCTTGGCGGGGCGGGCTAGACTTTTATGCCCATTTTAACTTGGCGGGCATGCCCGCCCCGCTATTTTTTGGCGGGCTTTAGGCGGGGCGGGCGGCCCGTTTTGCCACCCCTAAAAATAAGTAGATCATAATGCACACTTTTAATTTCAATTCTAGATCCAAGAGTTTGAAGCTAACCTGCGCTTTGCAGATCTTGAAATAGCTTGAGAAACACCAAGAGAAGTTGTAGATCTACTCCAAATACACTCTAATTGCAAAATAAATTCAATTAGAGTCTTGAAAGCAACTGGATCTAGGAACCCGAAGCAAATTCACTGAAATGGCAAGGTATGGAATTCTGAGAACTATCTTGAATGAGGTATGGATTTGTGATCCTGAGCTCTCAAGGATGAAGAATATGAAAATGGTTTTGGCAATGAGTGAGTGTAGAGAGTGATTCAAAGAGAAATGCAAGAGATGCAAAAACTTTCAAGTGAGAGAAATGTGGTGAATCTAAGCAAAAGGAAACCTTAATTCTCTTTTATATCATGCCAATGTTCAATGCTGGGAGAATGAAGAAAAATGCACGTGAGGTAAGTGTGAATGGAATGAATTTGCAAATTTGCAAGAGTTGTATGATAGCATGCTTGGCTCGTGCACTTCCCTCTCTCCTCTCACATGCTGATCATGCTTGATTCACCAATCCATAAGTAGCTTAATCCTGGCCCTTGGATGCTTGAGTCATGCATTGTGAATAATCTTGCATTTTTGCACTTTATGGAATACTCACTTATCCATACATGATTTTCATGAATTTTGTTGAGCCAAATGACATTAGAGCAATGCAATGTGATATTATGATCAGAATAGGTACATGGGATAACCAAAGAATGAGTTAAATGAGTTTTTGCTAAATGGTGTAAACATGGAAATATGGAAAAACCCTAAAAATGGATGAATTTCGATTGGCCATAACTTTCAAACCATGAGGGATATGAACATGTTCTTATACTTTTTAGAAATGGGAGATCATACTCTACAACTTTCATGTTCAAGGGAAATTCATTTGAGTCCTTTTTGGTTGTGAAAGAGAGCTTGGAAGATTAGGGCAAAACTTGCCAAAAATAGTAACTTTCATTACAAGTCACATGCCAAAAATGGAAAGTCTCTTAAAACCCCTTGATTCTTGATCTTTGACTTTGCCAAACCTCTCATTTGACCTTAAGGACCTCCCTTGGCTTGAGAAATGGGGTTGGAACCCTTGAATTGCCACAATTGACTTTTCAAATAATTAGTTTGACCAATTTCTTCTTATGCAAGAAACTGATGAAATAACTGCCTTCCTCAATGAGTTTTCTCACAAAATTTTATCCATAGCATTCTCATATCATATGAAGGACTTTGCCCACATGAAATGGCCAAAGTCTCAAAGAATCCCTGCTTGAACATGAAACCCTAATTTGAGGACCATCTGTGTAGGAGCTTGCCCTTCCTTGGATCATTTGGTAATCTCCCAACCTTCTGGGATCTTGTAGATGATCTTTAGCTTGTATAGGACATAAGAACACCTTGTGAGACTTGGCCAAGGTCATTTAACCTCTTTCTTTGACTTGTAAGGCTTCAAAATGCACCAATGATTGATCATATGCCCAATGCTAGGACATGATAATGTTATGCTTCATTTTTCTATGCAAAGATGTTAAGGATATGTCATGCTTATGATGTTTATGACATGAGGATGATACTAGAAACAAGAGGGAAAATTTGGGGTGTTACAGCTGCCCCAATTCAAGCAACTGTTAATCTGAAAAGGACGATGGCACGGGCTATCGACCGTTCAAGATAAATTGTGGTTGAATACCAAGAAGACCTGAAATTTTCACTCTACTTGAGAATGCGAGCAATGGGAAATAAACCCATCCCCCTGGGTGACTGAAATGGAGACAAAGCAGACGAGCTCCTTCCAAGTTGCACTGTTACATCGGATTAGAAAAAAACTAAGATAGCTGAGTCTTCCTCAAGCAAACCTGTTAAGGCAAGCACTGGACATACGAGCCCTCTTCGAATAAACCTGTTACGCCAGGAGCTGGACATATGAGCCCTCTTCATACATTTTTATAAAAATATATGACTTACGACAGACGAACCTCCTTCGAATAACCTGTTACGCCAGGACTGGTGATGCACTTAAGTATGTGGGATAGACATGCATAATCAGGATAGACGAACCCTATATCCTCCGCAGATATATGGTCTAAGACAAACGAGTCTTCTTCAGATAAACTGTTACGCCAGGTGCGACATTAGGATTGGACGAACCCTATTCACAAATCTTGCGTATATAAGTGGTATTTGAGACAGACGAACCTCCTTCGGATAACCTGTTACGCCAGGACCGATAACCATTTTGACGTTTAATCCCATCGTCGGGACTTTAAACCTCTTCAACACAGACGAGTATTAGATGATCATCAAGAGAAACACAGACGAGTGCCATAAGTCAATGATACAAACAAATATTAGAAGATGATCTAAGAAACACAGACGAGCGCTTCAGGCGATGATACAGACGAATATCATCCACTGATATAGACGAATACCAAAAATCTAACACAGACGAGCTCTTGGAGTAACAATACAGACGAGTACCAAAAATCCAACACAGACGAACATTTGGAGTAGCAATACAGATGAGTACCAGAGTGATTATCCAATCAACACATATGGATATAAGCTAACGCAGACGAGTGTTAGGGACAATACAGACGAGTATCCAAACAATGCAAATAAGCTTCAAACAGATAATAAACACAGACGAGTTTTGGGGAATGCAGACAAGCAACAAGCAAATATCAAACACAGTCGAGTGTTGGGGCATGCATACGAGCAACAATCAAAGTGCCCTAATTGGTAGTAAGAATCACAACCAGGTCAAGAGGCTTTGACGATGCTTAACTCTGGATGGGGATATGAATAACTGTCTGTATCATCACATTGGCCAAAAATAAATTGGCTACTTCTCTGGGGAATATTTCCATGATGGGAATAAATCCCAAACATGAACTCTGTGGGGGAACTCAAGTGCTCAACTGCCTGCTGGGAATACTTCACTCGTGGAAAGATAATCCGCTTGGGGAAAAGACCTCTCCTCAATTAGCCTTAGAGTTTTCTGGGGATTCCACTTGCTCTAACTTAGCAGGGGAATATTCTTTGTTTGGGAAAATACGACATCACCCTGCAAAACCTGTAACAACAGTATACACACATGTGCCCCGGGGACTCGCATGTTATGATCTGTTCATCCATTGTCACCTGACACTCAAAGATATTTTTAAATGTTTCCCTGCAATGTCAGTTTTCTTGGAAAAATCCACATGATTCGAATACAATGTTCTCTTTTTTTTTGCCAAAAATTCAGGACATTTTTGCAAACAAAGTAAACAAAACACAACACGGCTTTTGATTGAATATTCATTTATTGACGGGCCTCTAAATAGGCAAAGTTTTACATCAAGAAGCAACTACCTGGAAAGAGGTAGCTACCATAAAATTGAGGGGAAAAAACTATCCTAATGGAAATGTACATGACATTCCAATGAGTTTCCTTCCTGCTATGAACAACATGTCTTCAATACTTTCCATTCTTGCCTTCACTTTCTAAAGAAGATGAGGGGACTGATTCCTACCCTTTCAGATATTTCTAGATTGTATGAAACGATGATTTGGTTCAGATTACTCAGATCGCAATTGTTCGCTTATTCCCTTATTTTGCTTGGATCGCCCTTTCGGGTTTTCAATCCACCGGAATACCTTTTTTTCCTGAGCTGTCCGATGTGGCTTTTCAACTCAGCGGGTGTACACTTTTTTTTTATTTACTTTCCCTAACTTTTTCCAGAGCTTCTTTATTCTTTTTTTGGCTCTTCGGGATGCCCTTTTCGTGCCTGGACTTTAATTCTGTTTTTGTGTCCAGCGGGTCTTTTTATGCGAAATATTTTTTAACTGCGTCTGAGTTAACAGGAGATTAGAAATCTTCTCCATCCATAGTAGTGAGCATCAGTGCCCCACCCGAGAAAAATTTCTTCACTATGAATGGGCCTTCGTAGTTTGGGGTCCACTTGCCCCTGTTATCTGAACCTGGAGGAATAATCCTCTTGAGCACAAGCTCACCTACTTGATACTCTCGAGTACGTACTCGTTGGTCGAATGCTCGCTTCATTCTCCTCTGATAAAATCTGACCATGACAAATAGCGGCTAATCTTTTTTCCTCAATTAGACACAACTGATTATATCGAGCACGTGCTCACTCAACCTCATCAAGCTTCACATCCATCATCACCTGTAAAGAAGGAATTTCCACCACAACATACAAGACTGCCTCCATGCCATACACCAAGGAGAAAGGAGTTGCCCATGTTGACGTCCTGACTGACATTCGGTACCCATGCAGCGCGAATGGTAACATCTCATGCCAATCTTTGTAGGTGACAACCATCTTCTACATAATCTTCTTAATATTCTTGTTAACGGCCTCCACCGCGCCATTCATCTTTGGTCGGTAAGGAGAAGAATTGTGATGTTGAATCTTGAAGTCCCGACACAGCTCTGCCATCATCTTGTTGTTCAAATTAGAACCATTATTAGTAATGATTCGCTCGGGAACTCCATATCTGCAAATGGTGTCTCTCTTCAGAAACCTGGCTACCACTTGACGAGTGACATTGGCATAAGATGCTTCTTCAACCCATTTGGTGAAGTAATCAATCACAACCAAAATGAAGTGATGACCATTTAAAGTAGGAGGCTCTATTTTCCCAATCATATCAATGCCCCACATAGAAAAGGGCCAAGGAGATGACATGACATTGAGCGGGCTAGGAGGGGCATGCACCTTGTCTGCATATATCTAGCACTTGTGGCACTTATGGGCATACGAACAACAGTCTGCATCCATTGTAAGCCAATAGTACCCTGATCTCAATAACTTAGCCATTGCATGTCCTCATGCATGAGTACCAAAGGATCCCTCGTGAACTTCCTGCATTAACAAGTCTGCTTTGTGTCTATCCACGCATCTGAGCAAGACCATGTCAAAGTTCCTCTTATACATGACTCTGTCTGCATTCAAGAAGAAACTAGCAGCAAGTCGTCTCAAGGTCTTCTTGTCATTGGATGATGCCCCAACTGGGTATTCTTTTTTTCCAGGAAAAACTTGATATCAAAGTACCAAGGTTTCTCGTCAGATACTACGTCTACAGAGAAAGCATAAGCTGGTGTGTCAAGCCTGGAAATGTCAATCCTGGGGACATAGTTCCAACACAATACTTTGATGGACGAAGATAGAGTAGCCAATGCATCGGCAAATTGATTCTCATCTCGTGGTATATATTGAAGCTTAACTGTTGTGAAGAACTTCAACAATCTTCTAGAATAATCCCTATAAGGAATTAAGTGTTCCCGATGCGTATACCACTTGTCGGTAATCTGGTTAATAACGAGGGCCGAATCTCCGAATATATCGAGGGTCTTAATCCGAAGATTAATAGCCTTCTTTATTCCCATTATGCATGCCTCGTACTCCGCTTCATTGTTGGTGCAACCAAAAGTGATTCTGGAAGCGAAGGGAAAGTGAACACCTTCGGGAGTAATAAGAACAGCACCAACTCCACGTCCGTTGATATTGACTACCCCATCAAACATCCACTTCCATTTGGACTCAGGGTCTGGCCCCTCCTCCGGATATGGTTCCTCGCAATCTCTTGCCTTGAGTTACATGATGTCCTCATCGACCCCTCTAACACAGTCAAGTACATGATAAGTGGCCGTCCTAAAACTGGAGGCATTAGAATCGGAGGCTCCTGCAGATATTCTTTTATCTTTTCAAAGGCTCTTTGGCAGTCTTCATTTCACCTGACTGTTTGTTCTTTTCGTAACAATTTGAATATTGACTCGCATGTGGCAGTTAGGTGAGATATAAACCGAGAAATGTAGTTCAATCTCCCTAAAAACCCACGTACTTCTTTTTCTGTTTTCGGTGCAGGCATTTCTTGTATTGCTTTTACTTTTGCGGGATCTACCTCAATCCCCATTTGGCTAACAATAAAACCCATCAATTTACCAGAACGCACTCCGAAAGTGCACTTGGTTGGATTCAACCTCAATCTGTACTTTATCATTCTGTCAAACAGCTTTTTGAGATTGACCAGGTGTCCTTCTTCATCCCCGGACTTGGAAATCATATCATCCACATAACACTCAATTTCCTTATGTATCATGTCATGGAATAATGTTACCATAGCTTGTTGATATGTTGCCCCGACATTCTTCAATCCAAAGGCATGACCTTATAACAGAATGTACCCCACGGGGTAATGAATGTCGTTTTCTCCATGTCTTTTGGTGCCATCTTAATCTGATTATACCCGGAGAAGCCATCCATGAAGGAAAATACCGAGAAGTGAGCGGTGTTATCTATCAGCACATCAATGTGAGGTAATGGAAAGTCATCCTTTGGACTTGCTCTATTTAGATCCCGATAATCGACGCACATCCGAACATTGCCATCTTTCTTTGGTACAGGCACAATGTTAGCTACCCAAGGTGGGTAACTAGTTACAGCAAGGAACCCGACATCCCACTGCTTTTGAACCTCCTCCTTGATACGACCAGGAGAAGATATCCACATATTCATATAGCATATCAATAAACTCCTTCTTTACCTCAGCCTGCAGACTAGCCCCAATCTTTATCTCTTTCTTTACATCCCCAGACCCAATGTTGATGATCTCTATCTCCTCCTGATGAGGCTGAATGACCCTTTCCTCTTGTTCCAACAACCTAACCAATCCTTCTGGGAGTTCACAATCTTCCTCAACCCCTTCATCAGCTTGGTAGATAGGATTGTCGAAGTCATGCATAGTCATAGTAGGAACGTTATCACAGAAATCTGAATGATCAACACTGCACAAATGATGTGCTTATTTCAGAATCTGTTTGTTCAAAGGAGATGCAAACACACAAAAACACTGAAAAGAAAGCATTGCCATTTTATTTTATTTTGTGAAAAATTTTAAAACGAAAGAAAGAGAACGCAATTTTCTTGAAAAATGTCCTTTATTTCATGGAAAAAAGTAAATGCATTGAAAGCATGGTGGCCCTACAGATGGATCCATGCACCTTGGGCAGAGTGCAGTGATAAAAATGGAAACAAAGAAAATTACTTTGACTGCCAAGTAACTTGAACAAATCTTCGGCAGACCAGTTCCGGAGCTCCTCCCCAGGTGCACATGGGTGAATCCAGTTATCCAAGTCGCAATCATTATCCCCCTCTTCATTTGTAGCACAAATGTGGTTGTAGTCTATAAACACCCCAAATTTGCCCTCACCCATTCACACCATGGCTTGTGATCTTTTCATGTGCATAAATTCAATCATAGCATCTCATATTACATTTTTTATTCACTGCATTGATTCAAAGTCATATGCATCTAGGGTTTGTGATCTGAGCAGTCCAAGAGCCACTTGAGCCATTCCAGAGGCCTTCAATCACTTCAAAGGGGTCCATGTATGTTAAAACATCATATCATATCCTCACCAAGTCAAGGAAGTCAAGGAATCACAAGAACTGAGAAAGGCATGGAAGCAGAGTCAGGCTTAATTACACAAATGACCTAGAATTAGGGTTTTGGTTTCAGAGGCCATAACTCCAAAATTTTTGGCCATTCTTGTTTCTATTGGTCTCTATATGGTATGAGGATCATGCATATCAATTTTCATGAAGAAATTCAATGGGGAAGGCATCTGATCACAAGATGACTTCTTGAGCAAGTCAGTGCAAAATCAGGGCATCTGAGGCCTCCAATGACCCAACCAAAGGGGTTTCTCCATCATGTTGAATGTGTATGATCTTTATTTGATCATATAAGATGTTGTAAGTTCACAAAATTGAAGAATTTCAAGCCATTTGCAAAGTTGCCTTTTTTGGAAAGTGACTTATAATGTAAACTTGCTATTTTGGGAAAGTTTTTCAATCTCCTCAAATTGATTCAAAAATGTTTCAAATGAGAAAACTTTGGTCATGAAAGTTGTAGAATGGATCCTCCCATTTTCAAAAAGTACAAGAACTCATTCTAATTCATTTTGGATCAAAAGTTATGGCTTGTCAAAGTTGGCAAAAATCACATAATTTCATATTTTGCACCAAAGAGGGAAAGTTGCAAAACCTCATGCCAAGGCAAAATGTGACTTCAAAGTGGCTTCTATGCATTACACAAACCTCACACATGACCCAAAACTCAGAATTGCACAAGAATTTCTCAAGTTTCATGCCATGAACTTCACAAAATTCAAAAGGGACCAAACTTCCTCAAAATTGCAAAATGGATCAAAGCTTCTTATCCACTTGTGTCAGCTGCCAAAAGTGACTTCCATGGACCTCCTTGAAGCATGCTGATCCAAGCCATGCCTTTGTACCTTGACTGAACCAGCTCATACCTCCTCTTACACAAAAGTTGACTTTATGCAAGTTGAGCCATACCAATCAAGCTAGGCCAGCAACAACTCTCTGACCAATCATAGCTTCACATACATACCTCATGGATCATTTTCATACAATCTTGGAGCCTGAAACCACAGCATTGCCATAGTTCCCAAAAACTCTCCCTTTTGCATTTTCATTCGAAACTCAGCACTAAAGTCTCAAACATCAAAACAAACTTCACAAAACCATTCACCATGATCCTTTGATCATTTCCCAATCCTCATTTGACCCTAAAACCACCCCAAGCAGAAACACGATTTTTCACCCCTCCTGAACAGAACTTCATCAATCTCTTAAACCATCCATAAGAAATTCCAAACAAGCATTGCAAACTTCTCAGGGGGTCCATTAAAGGCATCTTGGACCAAAGAAGCAGCCAGAAAGCTTCAAAGATCAAAGCTCCAGTTCAGGTGAGCTCAAGAACAATTTTTCCAAAAACATGTTTTTAAGTTACTAATTGATTCTCCATGATTCACTGATAATGCTGATGTGTTTAGTTTTGAAAATAGTCAAGTATCAAGCATGTATGAGCTCTCTGAAATTTTTTGACCTAAAACTAATTTTCTTCGATTCAGCTTGAATAAGTGAAATAAATTTGTTTTAGTGAGTGATTCTTGTTGTATGATGTATGGGGATGGATTCTGGGCAGAGAGATTAGGTTTTAGAAGCTTGGGGAGAGAGATAGCAAAATCTCAGGGGAGGTGTGGCCGTAGAAGATGACCGGAGGTCATTTCCGGCCACCTGAAAGTCATTAGCGCATTAATTGTGATTAGGGCTCAGTTTGAATGTGAGCCATAGATCCTGTTGACTTGGGTTGACCCGCGCGTGAATGAATGGACCAGATTCACCATTAAAACCCTAATCCAGATTTATTAAATTAATTAATTAGGTTTAATTCAAATCCAGCGAGTTTGAATCTGGGCCACAGGATCTGGCGCCAGTCAATTCCCTCCAAATTCATTTAAACCTCAGCCATTAGATTTGCATACTTTCCATTTTATTTAATTTTATTTTCATTTTCATTGCATTTATTTGTACGAATTATTAAAAATAGTAAAACATGTTTAAAAATTCTGAAATTTTTTGTCAAGCATTTCATTAATTTTCAGAACCCAAAAATATTTTTATTTTTATTTTTTGCATTAAAAATTATTTTTAAATCATTTAAATGTTTATTTTTAATTAGTTAATGGAAATTAATTAATTAAAAATGCATTTAAGTATTTAAAAATCACCAAAAAAATTCACATTGCATTTCAAGACATTTAGAAACATTATCAAACTCTCAAAATAAATTTCTTTTTGGTTCTTGATGCATTTTGACAATTTTCATTGGAATTAAATTCTTTTAAAGGCAATATTTTTGTTCAAACTTGGAAAAATCCATTCTGCCTAACCATTGAGAGTTTGATGATGGTTCTTCTTGCATTGCATCCTTTATAGCATGTAGTTTATAGGATAAAATTGGTTTGAATTTATCTTCCATTTTCAATTTGTTTTGCATTTTTCATTGTGAGGTACCTTGAAACCCTAGTTGACTTAGAAAAATCATAACTTCCATTAGGTTTAGATTTAGGTCTCCTCCTTTGGGCAGTGATCTTGTGTAGGGTTAGGGTTCCTTTGATCCTATTTTCATTTTTTGTCATGATCTTTGCTTCTGATTTTGAATTTTTGTGTTACATGTTATGCATAAACCCTAATTCTTGCCTTCCTTTGCATTCATCTCTCATTTGCTTGCATTTAAGAACTTGCCATGACATTTTGTGCATCCACATGATCCATAAGACATCTTAGGACATATTAGAATCATGATTGATCATTGCATCATTCCTTTGCCATGTTATATGTTCATTTCATTTCATAAACATTCATGAATCTTTATGGTTCAAAGCATGCCTCATTTGCATCCTTATGCTTGTATGATTATTCTCATCTCTTGTCATGTGTTTGCATCATCTCCTAGCATCATTTACATCATGTGCATGCTTCTGACTTTGGTTTGCATCATGGCATTTCATCTCATTCTCATTGCATTTCATTTCTTTTTCTAACTTTTCAGGTGGTAAGTTGTTTTGAGAAGTGAATTTGCCTTCACTTCTCACAATCTCCCTTCATCTCTCTTGCATCATTGCTGCATTTTATCTTGTGTATTGGAGTGGGCTTTCTCACTCATGTTCATCTCTTACATTCTTCCTTCAAGCAACTTGTCTTCTTAAGTGAAGCAAGTTGTCTTGTTTCTCTCTGTTTCTTTCTCCTTTCATCTGTTTCTCTCCTTGGTGGCTCTTTGAAGATTCTTTCTCTCTTAAGCCTCACAAACCCTAGGATCTCCAAGTATGATAACAATTAGGGCTTGATTAGTTCCCCATTCAGTTTTGCCTTTGTGTCATCTTTGAGTCTTCTCTCCTCATCTCATAATCAAGGACTAAACCCTAAAGGTTTTAAGGCTTTGTGATTAAGCTCATGTCTGCATCCTTCTATTAGGATGGAGTGTATAACTTTAATTCTAAGTGTTAAACCCTTAATGTGTTTAAATCCTTTAATCAATCCATCTTAATAATCACTAAGACATCAAGCTTGTAACTTGGGCCTTGCATTAGGGTTCTAATTCTTCCTTAATTGGTTAAGAAGGACTAACCCTAGTGTTAATGGACAAGTCCTCCTCAAGTTGTATTACAAACCATAAAAGCCACTTCTTAATCTTACCATTAACTAAAATCCACTTTAATAAAGGCTTTGTTTTGTCATGAGGTTAATCCCTAATCATGGATTAAGTTGAGAAGCCTTCCTCAGCTTAAATGTTCTCATCTATTATCCTTCTATTAGGATGGTGTAATGGGTCCATTAAATCCTTGATTATGGCTTAAACTCATTACTTAGCATTAAACAAAAACAAAAAAAGCATCTAAATAATCACAAGTAGGTTAATGATCTTAATCCTACATCATCTTGATTAAGTGTGAGGTGTTTACTTCACACTTAAGGTATTCTCATTACCCCTAATCAGAGGGAAGATGTGATGAGTTTACTAACCCTTGGTTTAGGATTAAGCTCATTTTTCTTATGACAAACTCCAAAAACAATAAAAGATTGAAAACACAAAAACAAACAATAATCGTCTCCTTCGGGATTCTTTTCTCACCTCATTCACTCACAAACGAGAACTCGCTTCTTCCATCTAATGCAAGACAGTTTGCACCTGAGCCAGACAGGTCATACACTTGAGCATAGATAAGCAAGCAGTTCACAAGTCAATTTATCTTTCAGTCTCTTTGAGTCGAACTACGGTGTTCTGACTTCCTCATTGCACGAGAGGATACGTAGGCATAACTTAACCGTTATCGAACAAAAGTCTCTGTATATTCCCCCTCCTTCCAGCATTTTTCTTTAAGTCTCATTGTCATGAGCATTTCACTCTGTTCTTACACTGACACTTCTCTTACTCACTTCACATTTCTTTTTGCACTGACACTTGCATTCTTTTCCAGCTCTTGCACACAGAATAGCACTGACACTACCCCTTTTAAACACAAACTTTCAAGCGTGGATCTCGTCGAGTACGGCGGACAATCTGGGTGCTAATACCTACCCAGGTTGTAACCAACCCCCTTTCTCAGTCTCTTTGGTTCGCAACCGTCTTGTCCATATCTTTCTAGGTCTATGCAGCATTACCTTTCCTCCAGGATAAAAATGCCTAGCTGGTGACTCTTTTCCTCTGAGTTCACCTTTGTGTGTACTCTCCTCTTTGGCCGACCGTTCGCGTCTGTACCCCCTCTGACCCGGGTGTCACTTGGTGGGAGCGACATAGTCGAGCATTCCAACACTTGTGAATGTTATAGACTTACTGCCCTGAAACCAGCTAGACCCACCAGGTTGATATCCAAGCCCAAACTTGACATCCTTCTTTTCCACTTCTAACAACTTGCCCCAGCCCTGTACATTTCCGGATTGGACTACTTCCTTAGCTTGCTTGTATGAGTAAATAGGAGTCCATTCCTTTTCATTACTCTGAACTGCAGCAACCGGAGACAAAGTATTAACATTAACCGTCTCAAAAGCTTGGCAAAGTGTCTCATGGATCTCCCCGTCCATTTCCACGTATTTAAAAGTCGACAGATGGCTTACGAAAATATCCTCTTCTCCACATACAGTAACAACCTGGCCGTCTACCACATACTTTAACTTTTGATGCAACGTGGATGTTACTGCACCCGCGGCGTGAATCCAAGGACGCCCGAGCAAACATCTATAAGCGAGTTGAATATTCATAAAATAGAATGTACTCTTGAATACTTGAGACCCAATCTTTACTGGTAGCTCCACCTCCTTGAACACAGACCTCTGGGACCCGTCAAAGGCTTTTACAATCAAATCACTGGGTCATAAAACAATGCCATCAACATTCAGCTTCATTAAGGCCTTCTTAGGGAGTACATTGAGAGAAGATCTTGTATCTACCAAGACATGTGATAGAACAACACTCTTACATTCCATGGTGATCTGTAAGGCCTTATTGTGATTACGTCCTTCAGAAGTGAGATCCCTATCTGTGAATCCCAACCCATGGCTAGCATTCACACTGGCTACCACAGCCTCCAATTGATTAACAGTTATCTCTTGTGGTACATATGCCATTTGCAACACTTTCAGCAAGGCCTCCCGGTGAGCTTGATAACACATTAACAATGACATAATGGATATCTTGGATGGGGTTTGATTCAACTGTTCAACCACCTTATAGTCACTTTTCTTAATTATTCTCATGAACTCTTCAACTTCTTTTTCAAAAGTGCCCTGACTAGCAGCAGGAGTTGTCACCTCTTCATTCACTACCTGTTTACCCTTAGCCTTTGCAGCAACTTCAGCTTCGGGATCACCTCTAAGAGTTTGAGGAGCAAAGAGACGCCCACTCCGAGTAAACCCCCAACTCCTTCAACATTCACAACAGTCGGGTCAATTGTCACCACTTTACCTTCCACTTTCTTACCATCTACGTACACGTCTGAGCCATAGTGCCAGGGGATGGCCTTGTCATCAACATAAGGAACCGGTCTTGGAACAGTAATAGTTACTGGACTCACTTCTGGAACATAGATAGTCACCAGCTCTCTACCCTGTCGAACTGTAGAGACCCCTCATCCATCAAACACTGCAACTCAGCTTTCAACTCTCTATCGCTCCCCTGAAAAGACACCGGGGTCCCAAGGTGCAGACGTGAACGGTCGGCGAAAGAGAAAATGAGGTTGAATTGAAAAGAGTCTCCAGCTAGGCATTTTTATCCCGAAGAAAAGGTAATGTTGCATAAACCTGGAAAGAGATGGATAAGACGGTTGCGAACCAGAGAAACTTAGAAAGGGGTTGGTTACGACCTGGGAAGGTATTAGCACCCAGACCGTCCGTCGTACTCGACGGGATCCACTCTTACAAGATTGTGTTTAAAAGGGGGAAGGTGTATGTGCTATCTGTGTGCAAAAGCTAAAGAAAGGAAGTACATGTGTCAGTGCAAAAGGGTGAATTGCTCAGGAACTGAGGCTTAGAAAAGAATGCTGAAAGAGGGGGATGACAAAGAGACTTTTGTTCGATAACTGTTAAGTTATGCCTACGTATCCTCTCGTGCATTGAGGAAGTCAGAACACCGTAGTTCAACTCAAAGAGACTGAAAATAGATTGATTGTGAACTACTTACTTGCCTATGCTCAAGTGTATGACTCATCTGGTTCGAGTGCTAACTGTCTTGCATTAGACAGAAGAAGCAATTTCTCGTTTGTGAATGAATGTGATGAGAAATGAATCCCGGGGGAGACGATTATTGTTTGTTTTTTGTGTTTTCATTTTTTTATTCTTTTTGGTGTTTTGCATAGGATTATGAGCTTGAGCCTAAATTAAAGGGCTTGTACACTCATTATATCCTCCCTGATTAGGGATAATGAGCACACTTAAGTATGAGATAAACATCTCAACTTAATTACCATGATGATATAGGATTAAGATCATTAACCTACTTGTGATTATTTAGATGTTTTTGGGTTTTTGTTTAGTGTTAAGTAATGAGTTTAATCTCTAATCACAGATTAATGAACTCATTACACCATCCTAATAGAAGGATAATATATGAGAACACTTAAGCTGAGGAAGATACCTCAACTTAATCCATGGTTAGGGATTAAATTCATTATATAACAAGCCTTTTATTAAATCGATTTTAATTAAAGGATGAGATTAAGAAGTGGATTTTATGGTTTGTAAGACAACTTGAGGAGGACTTGTCCATTAAACACTAGGGTTAGTCCCTCTTAACCATAAGGAAGAGATAGAACCCTAATGTAAGGCCCAAGTTACAAAATAAAGTCTTAGTGATTATTAATGTATCTTGATTAAGAGGTGTAAACAAATTAAAGGCTTAACACTAAGGATTAAAGTTATACACTCCATCCTAAGAGAAGGATGCAGGCATAACCCTAATTCCAAAGTCCTAAAACTTTAAGAGTTTAGTCTCTGATTAAGAGGTTAGAAGAGAGACTCAAGGAGACTCAAAGGTAAAAAAACTAGGGGGGACTATACACAAACCTAAAATTTATCATGCTTGGACATCCTATGGTTTGTAAGGCTTAAGAGGAAAGATCTTCAAGGCCACCAATGGAAGAAGCAGATGAAAAGAGAAAGAAGAAGAAGAATAAGTTACTTACTTCCTGAAGAAGATAAGTAGCTTAAATGAAAGAAATTAAGAAGGAGGGAGCATAAGTGAAGCAAGTTCACTTCAAAGACAAGCAAAGGATTCAAATGCAAAGGAAATAAGAGGTGGGAGGTGAAGGCAAATCCACCTCCCAGACAACTTACCAAAAGCTCCTGAAATGTTAGTATGAATGCATAAGACATAAAGCAAAAGGAAATGAGATGATATGAGATGCAAAGACCAAAACCAGAAGTGAATATGCAATGTAAATGGCATATAAGATGATGCAAAGTCATACAAGATGCATATGAATGATCATACAAGGATGAGATGAAATGGAAGCATGTTTAGAAGCATGAAAACACATGGATGTCTATGAAATGCAATGGATGCAAAGCATACAAAAATGATGCACCAATGATCAAGCAATGTTTTAAACATGTCCTAAGATGTCTAAGTTGACATACAAAAGAATGGAATGGCATGACAAGTTCACAAGTTCATGATATGCAAAGAAGACTGCAAATGGAGATGCAAAATTAGGGTTTTAAGACAACATGAGATGC
Source organism: Lathyrus aphaca (assembly GCA_963966055.1). NCBI lineage: Eukaryota > Viridiplantae > Streptophyta > Magnoliopsida > Fabales > Fabaceae > Lathyrus > Lathyrus aphaca. The sequence continues at coordinate 619,180,502 of OZ014519.1, forward strand.
ATATGACCAAAACAGAAGAAATCACCATGATAAAAAAATTGAATTCAATCTCAAACAAACCCTAATCCCATATAAGATCACACCCCAAAGGAGAAAGTCAGAATCTTAATCTAGTGGAAGTTATGAAATTCCTAAGTTTGCTAGGGTTTTTGGGTGCTTTTAAAGGAAAAATGCAAATCAAATTGAAAATGCAAGATAAAATCATGATAAAAATAATCTAGGATATACATGCAATATTTGAAACAATGCAAAAAGAATCAAGTTCAAACTCATCATAGTTAGGCAGAAATGAATTTTTCAAGTTAGGGTTAAAAATGTGATTTTTAAGAACCCTAATTCAAAGAAAATTGTGAAATTATGATCAAACCTAAAAAGAAATTTGTATGATGAGTTTGAAAATGTTTCTAAATGTATTGGAATGGTTCATGAATTTTTTGGTGATTTTCAGAAACCTAAATTCATTTTTAATTAATTAAAATCCATTAATTAATTAAAAATAACATTTAAATATTTTAAAAATACTTTTTTAATGCAAAAAATAAAATAAAAATTATTTTCAGGTTGAGAAAAATATTTAAAACAAAAATGAAAAGTTTGAGAATTTTTTGATGTTTTTTACTATTTTAAATAAAATGAACAAAAGAAATAAAATGAAAATGAAATAAAAATGGATTTAATGGAAGTCAACTGATCTGATGGCCCAGGTTTGAAAGGGGGAAGATTGCGCACGCAGATGGGTGGCTAGGATTCATTCTGGAAAATTTATTAATTAAACCTAATTAATTAAAGATTAGGGTTTAAGTGGATTAATCTGAACCATCAAAACACGCGGTAAACTCAATACAATGGCCTACATTTAAACTGGGAGGATTAGCCCTAATCACAAACCCTAAACACTTTCAGGTGACCGGAGCAAGCTCCGGTCATCTTCTCCGGTCACTCCTTCATGATATCTCACTCCCTAGGCTAACCCATACCCTCTAAAGATCCAGAATCAATCCTCTAACATCCCTAAGCATGAATCCAGCATCAAACAACATTTATATTCCACCAAAATCATGAATCGAAGCAAAACGAAAAAATACACAAAACTTTCAGAAGTTAAATACATGCTTGATTCTTAACCATTTTGAAAACTAAACACATCAACATGATCAGAGAGACATATAAAATCATTTAAGAACTTGAAATGGAAGTTCTGGAAAAAATGTTCTTGATGATACCTGAGATGAAGCTTTGTAGTTTTGAGCTTTCTGGCCTCCTCCCTTGTGCAAATCAACTCCAATGGTCACCCTGATGCTGATGAGGAGCTTAGAACAAGTTTGTGGTGGCAATTTTGAGGTGTGTGGTTCTGGTTTTGCAGAAATCGTGTTTGTGAATGGGGAGCTTTCAAGCCATTTCAATGGTTGGTTTGTGTTCCTTGTGATGTGTAGAGATGATTGGTGAAAGAATTTTTTTAGTTTTGATGGCTGGTTTGAGATAATCGAAGAAGGGAAGGTTTATGGAATTTTTGGTGATTCTGAGTTGTGGGAGGATTCAGGCCAATGTGTGTTATGAAATCAACTCCTTGAGGCTTGTATGTGATGTCTTGATTGGTCAGAAGGTTGGTGGTGGCATAGTGTGATTGGTATGGCCTCATTTGCCAAAAGTCAAAAGTTATGGTACCATAAGCATGGCACGAGTCAGAGTTGGCTTGGGGGCTTGTCCTGCCTCAGCTTGCATCAAGGATGGCCCTTGGATGGTTTATGATGAGTTGGATGGCTTGATGCAAGAGTTACCACATGTTTTGCAATTTTCCCTCTTTGAAATTTCTTGGATCACAAGTCATGAAAACCCTAGGTCAAATTCCCAATTCTGATCAAGGCAAGTTGTGTTATCATGTAATGAAGTTTAGAAGTCAATTAGAGGTCATGAAATGGCTTGAAACTTGATTTTGCAAAAAATCCCTCTTTGGCATGAACTTGAAAATTATAGGATTTTTGCCAACTTTGAAAGGCCATATCTTGAGTTCTAGGATGAATCAAGACATGTTCTTGTACTTTTTGAAAATGGGAAGACATAATCTACAACTTTCATGCCCAAGAATTTTTCATTTGAAGCATTTTTGGTTAAGAAAGAATGGGTTGAATATCCTTCCCAAAATGGAAAGTTTCCATTACAAGTCATTTCCAAAAATAGCAAGTTTGCATTTGGCTCAAAAATCTTCAACTTTGTGAACTTCTAACCACTTATAAGCTCAAATAAAGATCATAGAGACTTAAAATGATGATGATGACCCTTTGGTGCCCTTGATGGAGGCCTCAGATGCCCTGATTTTGACTTTACTTGCGCAAGAAGTTACTCAATGATCAGATGACTTCCACAGTGAATTTCTTCATAAAATTTGGTACACATGATCCTTATGAAATATTAAGACCATTAGAAACAAGAATGACCAAAAAATTTGGGATTAAGGCCTCTGAAACCAATACCCTAACTTTAGGTCATATGTGTAGGAAATCTTCAGTCTGTCTCTAGGCCTTTGCCATTCTTTGTGATCCCTTGACTTTTATGAACTTTGGGGAACATATTATGATCATGGAACACACATGGACCCTCTTGGAAAGCTTCAAGACCATTGGGATGGCTCAGATCACTTCTTGGATTGCTCAGATTACAAACCCTAGATGCATATGAAATGGAACTATGCAGTGAAACAAATATGCAATATGAGATGGTATGCTTATGCTAATGCAAAAATGAAAGATCACAAGCCATGGTATGATAAATAGTGAGGGAAAATTTAGGGTGTTTACAAACCCTAGTGTGAACGTGTGGAAAATAAGGATTGTGTATTCTGCGTTTTTCACGTGTGTGTTAGTTTCTGTGAGCCAAGCTATTGTCCTTTGATGATTGTTTTGGACTAGGTATGCATTTGTATTTTGTCCACTCAAAACTTTTAAGCAAGAGTGTTTGTATTTGATTGAAGCTTTTAAGCAGGTCAAATATTGTTTTGAAGAGTGTCTTCAATTTCGTTGTGTTGTAATTTGAGATCACTGACTATGATTATGGAGGGAATGAGAGGGGTCTCATATCTAGGAGTTCCTAGGTAGAACTATCATTGGGTAACGATTAAGTGAAAAGATTGCAAACTGTAGGCGTTTGTTGTGGATCTTTGAATTGATACTACTAATAGTGAAGTTCCTTCCTGACTTGGTAGCCCCCAGAGTAGGTGTGATTGCACCGAACTGGGTTAACAACTTTCGGTGTCTTTTATATTTTGTCTTTGTCATTTACAATATTGTTGTTATTAGTGTCGTGACATCGTGTTCGACATTGTGTGGTTGTTTCCAGAATTTCACTTAAATAACCCCTGAGAGTCGTAAGTGAACGTGGCATCGACCAACTAAATATTGTTTGAATCTTTTCTGGATCTAGGGTTACACCTTCACTTGAGATTATATGACCTAAGTAATTAACACTAGGAACAAAAAAAAACACTTGGATAATTTTGCATAAAATTGATGTGAAAAAAGTAACTCTAAAATAAGTTTTAAATGATGAGCATGTTCAGAAATTGAAGGACTATAAATTAAGATGTCATAACAAAAACTAGAACAAATTGTCGGAAATATGGACAAAGTAAATCATTCATCACGGATTGAAAGGAGCTAGGAGCATTATTTAAACCAAAGGGCATAACCAAAAACTCGTAGTGTCCATCAAACATTCTGAACATTGTTTTGTGTGTGTCCTCTGATGTTACCCTGATTTGGTGGTAACCAGATCGTAAATCAATAGAAAAAAAAGTTGCAGAACCCAGTTCATCAAAAATTTCATCAATGGTGGGTATGGGAAAGTGGTCTCGAACAGTTACTGCAGTTAGGGCGTGCTAATCAACGCAAAAACTCCAAGAACCATCCTTTTTGTGTACTAAAAGGACAAGTGATGAGTATGGGTTGTTACTTGGATAAATTATTCCCTCTTGAAGCATGTCATTAATAATTGTTGTCATTGCTTCTTTTTGTGAATAAGGGTAACGATATGGTTTCACATTAAAGGGTGGGTGTTTCGGTGAAGTAGAATGTGGTGGTTGTATGGTCGATTGGGGCTAGTCCTTTTTTGTGTGAAAACAGAAGCAACGGATTTAAGAATGGATTGTATTGGATTGGGGATAGATGTTGGTAAGGGCTCAATAGAGTTTGGAAGTTTTTATGAGTGGTTTGGTTGATCTTTGGTTGACTGTTGGTATAAAAGAAGGTGTATTGAGGTTACTGAATCTGTGTGGAGATGATGGCAAAATTGATTAAATGTGGAAGGTGTGGGTAAGGACTTTGGGTCTCCTATTATAGTGATGGTATTATTTTTGTAGGAGAAGGATAATTTTGGGATTGAGAAATCTGTTGTGATAGGACCAAGAGTTTTTAACCATTCCATTTCAAGAACTACATCAACACCTTTAATGGGAAGTAGGTGAAATGGAATAACAAATAAATTGTTTTAAAGTGTGATTGGGACTTGTGGGCAGAGGCCAAAACATGATAATTTGGATTTGTTTCCTATGATGACGGAAAAGTTTGGGATGTGTTTTGTTGGTATTTTTAAATGTTGGGCAATTCGGGGTTGTAAGATATTGTGAGTGCTCCCCGTATCAATCAAAACGGTCACAACCAGACCATCAAACAGTCCGTTGAATTTAAGGGTCTTAGGAGAAAAATGGCCACTTACAGCTTGTTGTGACAACTGGAAATAAGTATCATCATATACATCAAGTATATTTGTTTCATAGCCATCATCAACTTGTTCTAATTCTATAGTGATAGTTTCTTCTTCATCCACTAATAAGAGCAGAAATTTACCTGTTGTGCATTTATGACCTGAAATGAATTTTTCATCGCAATTAAAACACAAACCTTGTGCGCGACGCTCTTGAAGTTGAGCATTTTAAAGGCGGCGGATGAGAAGTTCGGTGGATTGTGGTAATGAAGAAAGTTTTAGGGGTGTAGTAGGTTGGGTGGAGGTTTGGGTTGGGCTGATGGATGAGGTTTTAGAACGGGCATTGTGATTGGAAAAAGGTCTTTGGTATTTGGGATTGGAATCTTTAATTTTGGATTCAATTAGTTTAGCCAACCCAATCGCTTAGGAGATAGAAACATGTTTATGAATAATAATTTCATTTTGAATATCAACATCCAAACCAGAAATAAAGCAATTAAGAATAGCATCTTGAGATAAACCTACAACTTGAGTACCTAATTTTTCAAATGCAACTTGATATTCGACAATTGAGCCCACTTGTTTTAATTTAAATAATCCAGCTTGATGATTTGCATAGGTAGAAGGACTAAAGTGTAATTCTAATGCATTAGTGAATGATGCCCAATCAATTAAAATGTGACTTTGAAAGTTTATAAAATGACATCATGAAAGTTTATTTTCAAGTGGTAATTGATAAAAATCAAAGAATTGATCCGCTTGAAATAACCATTCTAAAGGGTTGTTGCCATCAAACATGGGTAATTTGAGTTTTGGGGTTCTAAATGGGGGTAATGATGTGTTTGATTGAAGGTGGTGAAGGAGAATTTGTTAAAACATAGGGATTTGATAGTTTTGTGTAAAGGGTAATTGGCTGGTGTGAGTAGGATATGGGGTTGAAAAATTTGGGGGCAAATTTGGGAGGGGCTGGCGTAAGGTTGTTGTATGTAAGCGTTTTTGATGTGTTGTGTTGGAGAGAGTGGAGTTTAGAGGTGAGGTATATGTACGCTGAAAATTAGGGCTATTGTTAGGGGTAGAAATGGGAAAAGTGTGAGGGATGTAAGTTATACCTGATGAGGAAGGTCCTGTTGTTACAGCTATTGTTGTTGTTGCAGCTGTTGTAGTTGTAACAATGGTTGTAGCAGGGTTTTTTTTTCTTGTTGAATGAAAAGCTTGTTGAGCAGCCCCATGATATTATAATATCTAGAGTCTGAAATTTGTTTTTCGTTGTCCATATGCGTTTGTATCATCTCTAAATTTGATGTAGTTTTATCAAAGCGGTCATCCATGAGCTACTGATTTTTTGCCATTGATTATTTAGACAAAAATTGGTTGTTTGGACAGTTTCTTCAATAATATCTCTAGGGTTTGGTTGTTTAGGAGGAGGAACCATGATGAAAGCACCAAATTGATAAATAGTTTTCTAGAACTATTTTGTATCTAAGATTTTAGGGTTCTATCAAGAAGACACACATAAACAAAAGGGAGACGAAATATAAAATTCTGAATTAATTACCTACTTCATTCAACCAAGTTCAAGACTTAAATACAAGCACGATCACAATCCTAATGGGTTGGATAATGGGTCAGGCCCACTTAAAGGAAAACAACTAAAATTGTCACATTATTTAATAATACTCCATATTATTCTAAATCATATTCACTCATCCACTTAGGTTTAGATCTGGTCCATTGGGCCTTGTTAATAATGGTACTTTGCCTTTTTTATTGAATTTATTTTTGAGATGTAGCATCACATGGTATATGAAATTTGCATGGATATCCGGGTGATGTTTTCTTCTTGGATTAATTATGATTTTCTTCCTTTGTCCTAATATTCTTTCTTCTTCTTATTTCTTAATTAGTTTGTTGTTTTATTTTTGGACAGGTTTATTATTGAGGTACATGTTCATCTTCTTCCTCAACGTACTTGATAGAAAATGTATATTTCGATTTTTTGTTTGGATTTTTCAATATTTTTGTGTAATGAATATAACTGAAACCCAATTGGAGAAATATTATTAGAATAACACTTCTTTTTTTTAGAAGAAACAAGTTCATCATACTCCACTGATGAAAAATTGTGTAAGGATTCCAAAAGAGGGTTCCCATCTTTTTGATTTAGTGAAGGTTCAAGGTGAAAGAATGAAACTTGCATTATGTGGAATACTTAAAAACACCGTTATTGCTAAGGATCCTGACTAGGTTAGTTCTACCTCCATAGCTGCATACTTTGTTTTGGTTATAAATTCAATAATTATTTACATTGATTTTACTTTTTCTTCTTAAATTATAAACCTCATTTATATTGTAGGACAATATATTACTTTGGTTTGGTATAATTAAATTGCCACTATTTTGTATCAGAAAAGGAAGCAATTACATAGAAACTTTGTTTTCACTCCTATCAGTTTTAGGTAGCATAAATATCACCATGTAGAGACAATAAATTTTAGTCCGTTGTTACTTTTGATGGTGAACTTTTATAAAAATTAGGAATAATAAGTGGTGGGAAAATAAAATGAACCATTATTGAGGATGCATGAGGGCTATTAGAATATTTAAAATCAGTATACTAATTGTTTGTTGGTTCAAATTTATTGACTCACTTATTCTTCTAATGTTCTTTGTTGATTGTTTATTTTAATTTATTTATGCATTATTCTTTTTTAATTTATTGATTCATTATCGGTAACATGTTGAAGGTATATCTCTTGATGGAACACAATTTGAAACTGATATCTTGGACAACCATTATATTATTCCTTTGTTTTTAAAAAATTTCTTCTACTTTGATTTGATACCATACCACAAAGCAGTATTGTAGTTGTTGTTGCAGTATCTATTCCTATGCAATTATATAGATTTTCCTAAAGAGATAGTTATATCAAATATTTATCACATCTTACAATAAAGCATATACTAATGATACATTAAGACCATGAGATTTATATTAATATTATATGATTTCCCATTTTTTGATGCAATTGAAGGTACACAAGTAGAAACCCATCCTATCAATTTGTCCATTATATACGGTTTTTCTAACGCAATCTTGTATTGGAAATTACAATGGTTAACTAATCGGCTGAGACTATCTAACTAGATCAACCATGATTTGTTGGAAACATTTTTAATAATATCATTTTGAAAATTATATTTAGAAATTAATATTATTTATCATTATAACACTACGCCAAAAAAGCTATTTAATAGCGTTTTTTGTTTTGTTTTTAATAGCGCTTAAAAGCGCTATTAACCACGCTGCTATTGTAAATATTTTTATTTAATAGCACTTTAAAAACGATATTATAGTACTGATAATTAATAGCGTTTTTTCAAAAAGCGCTATTATAATACTGGTATTTAATAGCATTTTTCCAAAAAGTACTACTGAAGTAGATATTTTGCGTTTTTATAATACTTATTTTGATAGCACTTTCAAACAAAACGCTATTATAAGGCACATATTTGATATATATATATATATATATATATATATATATATATATATATATGTATATATATATATATATATATATATATATATATATATATATATATGTATATATATGTATATATATATATATATATATATGTATATATATATATATATATATATATATATATATATATATATATATATATATATATGTATATATATATGTATATATATATATATATATATATATATATATATATATATATATATATATATATGTATATATATATATATATGTATATATGTATATATATATATGTACATATATGTATATATATATATATATATGTACATATATGTATATATGTACATATATGTATATACATATATATATGTACATATATGTATATACATATATATATGTACATATATGTATATGTATATATGTATATACATATATATATATATATGTATGTATATATGTATATATATGTATATATATATATATATATATATATATATATATATATATATATATATGTATATATATGTATATATGTATATATATGTATATATGTATATATATGTATATATGTGTATATATATATATATATATATATATATATATATATATATATATATATATATATATATATAAAGGTTAATGAGGGAGTATGTCTTGGAATTCTTCATGCAAATTGGACATGCTAGTTTTCCCATTGTCATCCAACCACTTAACATACCATAGGCTGGAAAGTCGTTAATAGTCCACATTATTGCAACCTTCATCAAAAAGTTTTGCTTCAAGGAAACATCATGAGTCATAACTCCATCGTCCCATAACATTTTTAATCATCTATCAAAGGGCGCAAATACACATCAATGTTCCTCTTTGGGTTGGATGGGCCAGGAATTATAATGGTCAAGAACATAAACTCCCTTCTCATGCACATCCAGGGTGGCAAATTATATGGAGTAGTAATCACAGGCCAACAAGAATAAAGCTTACATGTTTTGTCAAATGGAGCAAAGCCATTTGAACACAATCCTAATCTAACATTTCGAGGATCTCGAGCAAATTCATGTCATGTTTCATTAAATTGTTTTCAAGCTTCTGCATCAGACGGATGAGACAATGAACCATTCTCCCTTTGATTCTCATGAAGCCATCTCATTTCACGAGCTGTTTGTAATGAGGAATACAAACGTTGTAGCCGCGAAACAAGTGGGAAGTACCACATATGTTTCCTTGGAACTAATTTATCATGCTCCCATCTTCTAATATGCCTGTATCGCTCCTCTCCACATATTTTACACTTTTGGAGTGTGTCATCCTCCTTATAATACAGCATACATCCTTTCACACAACATTCAATTTTTAAACTCGCCAACCCTAGTTCAGCAATCGATTTCCTTGCTTGATAAAAACTTTTAGGCATACAGTTATTCTCTGGCAAAGCATTTCCCATAAACTACATCCATCCATTGAAATAGCCTTCAGACAACCCATAGTCTGCTTTCAAACTTAATGTTGTTAAAGATGCCGACAACACAGAATATCTATCACACCCATCCCATAAAGGTGATCGTGTTGCTTTCAACATTTCAAAGATCTTTTGTGCTTATTTATTAGGATATTCTTCCATTACATCTTCTTCGTCTTGACCTTCTTGCTCTACATAGTTTCCAATTTCTGGTCCTGCGACATCCATTACTAACTGCTCATAATTATCAAACATTTCCCTTCTACTTCTATAGTATGAATGAATATCAACCACGGGGGGAATTGGTGGAATTGCCTCACCATGGTTTGTCCAATGATAATAATCACTCATGAATCCTCTTCTGCATAGATGTTCCTTCACTTATTCTGGATTTCCAAATTTCAAACATTTGCAATTCTTACATGGACATCTAATATTCCCTCCTCCAATGTTATTTTTATCTTGTGCCAAAGAAAACATAATAAATTCATGAACTCCAATATTAAATTCTGCAGTGATATTCTTATGATAATCAACTCTATTATTCATCCACTTTCTATTTTCATGTACTTCCATTTCTGAGCATTATTTGCACAATGAAGAAATAATTAGAAGCTTTAACTCTTTGCATATTAAACACACAAATCACTTAATTTATTTAGCACAACAAATCAAAAGAGATTACTCGTTTCAAAATATATTAAAAATAGGATAAAAATGCATTACTCTCTTGTACTTTGACATCGGTGTATAAGATAGAAACCAATATATCTTATTCGTATAAGAAATTTTAAGATGTGAATGAGAAACCAATATATTATAATCATATAACAAATTTTGAATGAGAAACCAATATATTATAATTATATAACAAATTTTGAATGAGAAACCAATATATTTTATTCATATAAGAAATTTTGAGAAATGCATTGAATGAGAAATGCATTTACTCTCTTGTACTTTGGATATCGCTTTAAGAAATGAATGAAAAACTAATATATTTTATTCATACAAGAAATTTTGAGAAACCAATATATTTTATTCATATAACAAATTTTGAAGATGGATTGTCATATAAGGTGAAAACCATAAACTTATTTTAATTGAGCAATTCTTACAGTCACAAGGTAGAAGTTAATTAAGCTAATTGAAACTAGATCAAATTACCTTAACCTAGGTAGTTCAAACAATAGATGAACTTAGCAAAGAGTCCTTCTAAAATCTCTCTTCAAAATCTGCAGCAAGAAGAAACATTAGCATCATCCTCATATCTAATCAGTGGCCAACATTAGTCTCACAACAACACCAAACCTAAGCTTAAAATGGAAATTCTTTGCAGGGCAAGATATTATAACAACACCAACAATATATGATGGTGTTGTTTATTTTTCAAGCTTGAATAGAAACATTTATGCAATAAAACAAAACAATGGATCACTTGTTTGGAAGAAAAACTTAAAGGATTTGACAGGTTTGAATGCAACTGTGTTTATTTTTAATGCAAATGGGACAATGTCTAGGACTAGAGCTTTTGTTTGGTTGACTCAATTGGATAATCATACTAGAGCTTTTGTTACCATGTCTGGAACATATTACAATGGGTTAGTTACTTTATACCAATTTTTTTCATATTAGACTAATTTTACAAGGTTTTAATGTTGTTGTTGCTCTTGGAAATTCATCACAAAGACAAAACTGTCCATCTTAATTTTTTCATCAAATGGCTGGTAATTGTGAACCAATATTTACATCAGACCAACAAGCTTTGAACTTGATTCCTCCCTCTAATATGGTTACTTCTAGTTCTGTTTCTGGTTCCGGATCCGGTTTTGGTCCCGTCGTTGTTTCTGATAATTGGCCTCAGACCTACATCAACAATGCAAACTAGAATATCTGATAAACAATATCTTTGGAGTACTATCAGCACAACGTCAATTGGTGCTAATAATTCAGACAAAAATGATGGCGGCCTTGGTAGTAGCGGTTACGACAGAGATGGCGTTCCTGTTTCTTTGAGCCCAACCATCCTCAATGAGATATACATACATCTGAGCCATTATTTTGTCTTGTTTCATGTTTTAGTTTACATTTAAGATATAAGTAGAATATATATATATATATATATATATATATATATATATATATATATATATATATATATATATATATATATATATAGGCTTATTCTAGATACATGGTTTTGTAAATGTTGATCTAGTTGATTTTGCAAATATTGAACCCTTCGTAGTATAAGTATTATTAGTATCACAACAGGAAAATTGTGGGTTGAGTTAAGTTGTTTTGAATTTTACATATATTATATATACAATAATATTATGATAAATAGTTATATACAATTATACTATGAAATGAAGTTTTGTTTCTGTTACAATATTCTTAATATTATGATCTCAAAAAGTAAAGTTAATTAGAAGACACATATACATGTGACTTGCATGGGAATCTTTGATTATGTTATCATTAACAAATCCACTGTTACAAGTTTTCTTTTATGTGAAATGGTTCAAATGAAAGTTTATGTGACTATGATTTATGATTATATTTAGGAATTTAAGTAGAGTAGCTTACCTGAACCGCAAAAATTAAATTAACTATGTAGTAAACACAAAATGGTTCAGTTCTTTTATAAGGAAAAAAAAAGAATGTAAAGATAATCAAGTCAATTATTAAAGAATCTGAATAAAGCTAAAAACCAAACAAACAATGTTAAGTGTTAGCAATGTTACTACAACTGGTCAGAATCTAAATTTTCTAAAACTTAATTTTTCTAAATTTCATCCTGACTTTCTGTTTCTAAAATTATATGTTACCAAATAACAATGGTACAATAGGAGGATATGCAGGAGTTGCCATTTCCAGAAAACATGTCTATATCACCACCGGAAATCTCTATTCCGCTCCGCAATACATTCTTAACAAGCAGGAAAACAACTCAATACCAACACAGATACAAAAACCGTAGTTAGGAGCACTGAAAATCGCCGCACACGATCAGCCCAGAGACAAATTCAAACAGAACCAGAGTACTATAATCTTATCGCTATGGATGACTCGCGGAAATGACATAAAACCGAAAACAGCACTCCCGACAACACTTAAAACTTCATTCATCCCAAAAACAACAAGTCAGGATCAAATTTAGATCTTAATATTGATCAATCTTGACTTGGATAACACAACAACATAATGATTTGGGTAAGCCCTTAGTAATTACAACGATAACACAAAAATAAACTTTACCGTTAACATGCACAGAGACAAAAACATAATGACTTGGATAATTAAATCAAAACCTCAAGGACCGAATAGTGAGGGGACAGGTAACACAACAATATCTACTAAGACATCATAAGGTGGGATCAGTTTCATACAACAATCAATCTCATAAAAACCAGGCACATATTACATCCAATGATAAATAATTCATATCTAAGATGATGCATAAAAAGAAACCCTAACCTGTGACAAAAAGATTGGCCAACGCTGTGAAGGAGAGTTACGGCGCTGATTGAAGTCGAAATCGAAAATGATGGTGGCTAAAAAATGGGTTACGCTGCCACTGAGAGAGAACGAAATAGGGTTGGAAGAGAGAACTTGAGAAGACTTAACGTGAAGACTTGTGAGAAAAGAGGGGAAATGAAATTAATTACAAAAATATTTTTTATAAAAATTGATTTATGAAAGAGAGAAAATAATTGAATATTATCAGTAAGAGGGAAACCGAATTTTATTTGATAGAGAGAGGGAAGTTAAAATAATTTAAGTTTAATTATTATATATAAATATACTTATTAGGGAGGGAATATTTCCCTCACAAAAACATCTAACACTTTTATGAAGGAATTTGTGAGGGAAATATTAGTGAGAAATAAAATTCTTCTCAAATTCTCTCACAAATGTTACCGTTATCAAATTTGTGAGGGAATTTGTGAGGAATTTTTTGTGACGTGAAAATTCTCTCACAAATTTTTTCTCTAATTTTTACTCATGCTTGAATAATCATGTATACCGGTTTCCCTCACTAAATTCATTGCAATTAGTGAGAGATTTAATTCCCTCATTAATTTTCATCCCTAATTTGTATTTTTTTTTAGTAGTGATATAAAGGTTAACGAGGGAGTATGTCTTAACTGGTGGTAGTAACTTAATTTATCGAAGGAAAAGTAATGTGAAATTTGAAGTGACATGGAAAAAGTTACATGAATGAAAACAATGAATTTATACAAATTATATGTTATTATCTACTTAAAAGTCAACAGTAGAAAGTTGCAACCACAAGATTTTGGATTACAAATTTACTACAACGTATTTCACTCATTTATCACTTTCTCCTTAATTGACCAAATAATTCCAGATGGATCTAACCTAACTTACCTTACATCATCAAAGTACAATATGGTTTGTTCTTATATTTCTATCATTTAAAAATGAATTAGCTGTTTCAGAATTTATCATTCATTCATTCCTTGTCCTAAACCAAAGTTGTTTCAAGTTATCTGAGTATTCCAGGACCATTTGAATCCACCACAACAAATGTTGCAATGTCTCTGACAATCAATCAAGAAAATTATTGTCAGATAACCTATGAGCTGAGTACTAATATCATTTTGAAAATTATATTTAAAAATTAATACTATTTATCATTATATAGAAATTAATTATATTTTGTATTTATATATCTCAATTTACTTAATTTTTTTATTAGTTAATATTTATTATTAACCAAAATATTTTACTCTCATTTTTATTGAAATTAATGTATTAAATGTTTCATGGTGACTTATCTGTCAATTATTATGTATAGATTCTTATTTAAGCATGTATTCATTCACTTCCACTTTAACTAAACAACTTAATATAAACCATGATGCTTTTAAAATAAAATTCATTAATATTCTAAAGTATTTTTTTTATAAGTGATTTGTATTAAAAGGGAGAAACAGAGATTCTCCAACCCGATATAAAAGACCAATCAAAAACAAAAAATAAAATCCTGATAATTACAAGAAGCCAGTAGGATTTTTCATCCAATTGTATAAACTACATTTCCTACTACCTATTTCTAACCATCTCCATGAGAGAGAGAGAGAGAGAGAGAGAGAGAGAGAGAGAGAGAGAGAGAATGTAGTTCAACAAAACCTCTATATCACATATAGCATTGTTGAACATGGTATTGTTCCTCGATTTCCAAATACACCATAAAGAAATAAACCACACAAAATAGTTCATGTCTTCTTTGCCTTTATCAAACAAAACCATAAACCAAAGTAAACCATGGATGCTAATGGAGTCATAGGGAATCAGAGAAATATTAATCCAAGCCTCGATTTTCCGCCATAAGATTTGGATTTTCAGACAAAGCTAAAAGAGGTGAATAGCATTTTCTTCCTCTTGAAAACACACATAGCACAAACTCTATCATGAGGAGAGTTAGCAATACTTTTAGTAGCAATATTATCACGGGTCGGTAATCTATTACAAATTAGTCTCACACAAAAGACCTTTGCTTTAAGTGGAATGCAAGTCTTCCAAACAACTTCGAGGAGCAAAATATCCGGATATTGGAGGGCAAACAAGGGCAAATCAGTTCTGAATTTGAAATAGAAAGAACATACCAAAAATATCTTCGAAGGATCCAACCGCCATTCCCAAGAGTCTTCTGATTCACCAATAATTTGAGCATTATGAACCTTTGAAATCAAAGAGGCAATGCAACCCGGATCCAACAAATCAGAATTTTCCCAGCAATTATCGAAATTCCAATGTCAAAAATTATGAATCCACTGACCACAAGAATGAACGGAATTGAATTTGTCAATGGTTGCGTCATAAAGCGAAGGGAAATATCTTTAAGAAGATATTCCCCACACCAAAAAGAGTGTCAAAATGGAGTTTTCAAACCATTACCAATTACAAGAAGACATTGATTTAGCATAAGATTGCCTGATCCTAGATTATTGATAATGATAAGGTCCCTCATCCAAAGAGAAGCACAAGAAATAGTAGAAGAGGAAGTATATGATTTCAAGAGAAACGAGCTAAGGAAGTCGTACCTATCAGACAAAAACGGCCTCCAAATCTTGTCGCTGTCAACATGGAATTTCCAGAGCCATTTAGATAGCAGAGTCTTATTGAAGATGCCTATGTGTTTGATTCTGAGACCTCCCTTATCTATAGGATTACAAACCATCTCCCACTTTATCTAAGCTATACATTTTTTAGTCGACGAACCAGACCAAAGAAATCTCCGTTGGATATAAATCAAAGACTTGATAATCTTGGAAAGAGCTTTAAAGAAGGAAAAATAATTTTATTCTCTGTATTATTAAATATTGTTGTTCCCTGTATAATTAATTCAAAATTTATATTCATTTTAAAAATTATAATATGTAAAGTAGTATAATATCAAATAAATAGATGATAAATGCATATTAGAAAAAATGAATATAGCATAATATACAGTTATCCTTATTTTGCGGAATACATCATTTTTTTTTAAGCAAGTGATATAAATCAAACGAGTACAAAAGGTACTCCACATGAATACAAAATAAGACCGAGTTCAAAATACTCGCCAAAAAAAAAACATTACAAGCCAAATTGTTCCTAAGATATAAATAACAAAGGGTCATTGTCGAACTCATAGTAGCAAAAGAGATAAGTAATATCCCTCATCATTGACAATTTTCAAATAGAAAATTTTATCCTCCAAACCATATCTAAAATATTTCACTTCAAATTGCCAAAAATGATGTCCGAACCAACCAAATGTTACACCACCACCGCCAACCAAATATTTTTGTCTACCTTTCACAATTTTCTTATATTTACAAAACTCAAACAAATCCAAAAAAAAATTCTTTCAAAAATCTTTTTTTGATAATTTTTAAGATTTTTTTTTTATGATAATAATGTTACCTCACACGGGTACTAGTACTGATCTAGACCACAGATTGTCACCGGTGTATCATGGAATTTCAAACAAATTATAAAATATCAAATTATTAATTCATAAAATAGATAATAAATTTGTTTCAAATATTTTCGTTTTGCGATAACAATACTTTTATTAACAATATAATTAATTAAAAATGTAATTATCCGTGTGTCCACGCAAATTTTGATTTAGTTACCAATACATTCACACCAATAATTAATATATAAGTTAATTTAATAATTATATTAATTTAAGTTTTAATATATAAATTAATTTAAATTCTTTATGGGATAATATTATGTCGTCCATAAATTTTGTAAAATAATAACTTTTTTTGGTGCTAAATATTTTTTTTAATTTAATTTTTATTACATTTTGAAAACACATGTAATTACATAATAATATATTTTATTTTGCTTGTATTTTATACAGAGTTGCGTAACATGAAATTGTTTTTAAATGAAAAAAAAGAGAAGAAGATAGATTTCCAACTGTCTAATAATAATTAAAAAATTAATATAAAAATATCCTATCCATTTGAGATGCCTGTGTCTGCAAAGTTATATTTGGCAGTAATAAATTCAATAAATTGTAACAAAAGTAGTAAAAAGAGAATATTCTTCATTGATGCAATTGTTTTTTTTTTTTTTTGGTTTGTTTAATAATACAAAATACACACACAATGTGACTAGGTTATTACAAATATGATTATTTTATTTTTCATTATTGGAAATGATTTTTTTCTCATTATTAAAGATTTAATCAAATTAAATTATTACTATACTCAGACAAAGTAATATTATTACTATACTTATAAAAAAGATTTCAGAATGTCGAAATTTAAAAATTTTCAAATATTAAAAAATAGAATATATTATAATATAATAAAATTATAAAATTTAATAGCATAAATAGTTAAATGTAGAATAAATAATGTAAAATTAAATGTACGGTCATAAATTCTTTAAAGAGACATTATGACTTACCTCTGCTTTTCAAATATCAGAAGTACCAATAGTGTATCTATCTTAAAAAATTATGGAGAAAATCAAGTGTTACATGCCTGGCTGTAATGTAAGACAATTGTCATATATTTAGCCATCTTAACGATTAAGGTGATCTATTGGGGATACTATTTTTTGGTTAAAGAAAATAATCATTTCATTTTTCCTCCCTTGTCAGATTATGTGTTTTTCAATTTGTTTATTAGTTATTGTTTTTTATATTTAACATATGATGCACTCATTTTTCAAACAGTATGCAACTTCTTTTTACAACTAACACTTTAAAGTTTTCGTCTTTCAATCTCTCTCTCTCTTTCCCTAAACCTTAAATGGTTGATCAGTAACATCAACAACAAGAGCTACTACAACAACAAGGCCAACAAAACCAGTCTCAATAGAAAGCTACTAAGATAGTAGACATTCTTTAGATTTCTCTATCTATTCGAGTGGATGATTTAGAGGTTTTATGTGAAATATTATTGATTTTGATTATATAAAGCAAAATGGATTTGATCTCTCTGGTAATTGTCGTACCTCTAAAAATATGATCACCGCGAACGCGATCGCGACTGGGCTGACATGAGAGTCGCCACCTAATTTTATTTATTCTAGAAGAGGGAAAAGGGTAAATATAGATAAAACCACCAATAAGGGATAAGACAAGGTCGTCGCAAACCATTGTCTGGGTTTGGAAGTCGGTTATGTAGGGGGAGATATTAGCACCCCCTACATCCATCGTACTCGATGGGAACTATCTAGGTTGTCACGCGCGAAGGGATGTCTAAGCTTATGAATTACTTGCTAAACTAACGGGTTTATTGATCCTAGGGGCTCGACAAGGATTGAGATCCTCGTGTCTACGTATTCCCTTATGCAATGAGAAAGTCAGAGCTTCGTAGTTCGGCCAGCTTCCGATGATTGGTGTTCGTTTTATTACCTTTCTTCGATGAAAGGATTTATGAGTTGAATTGCACTAAAGACTATGGGTAGTTTATTCCGCTCAATCCGGACCAGCGTCCGGTGACAAAATAATCGGAGTGAGTAACGACAACTCGTAGTCCTTCTTTTTACCGCTTAAGGCTTGTGGCGTACAATTCTTCTTGTTTTATTAAAGTGTTTTATTTCCTAAGACCGCTTGATGTTGGATCAAGGGTTTTGATCTATAAGTAACATTTTGGTTTTTTTAAGGTTTGGGGTGAATGCAAATGGAGGTTTATTTGTGGGTTTATTAGCGAGGCATAATGCGCTCAACTCGCAAGGTTGAGAGACTTGATATGTGGATCAAGTAAGCTAAAGACTAGCTATGGAAAACAAGCGCGATGCGTTGATTCGTTAATTTGAAAAAAGGTTGAGAAAAGGTGTAAAGTGCAAAGTAGTGCTGATGGCGATCAAAGAATGATCGACTTACATATGTGTATGAAGTGAAGTGTGTATGGATATTTACTTGGCGTTTGGACCAAAGATTTCGTTTATCTTTGAAATGATTAGTCTTAGTGTGCGTTCATTTTTTTTACTTAGCAATTTATCGTCAAAATGCAAAAGTAAATCACACAAGTAAGCATAATATCATATCACAAGCAAAAAGGATCGAGCATACACAGACATTCACCACACACATAAAATCGAACCATGGAGAAAGAGTAATTAATCAAATTAAATAGAAATATTTAATTAGATGAATTAACAATTAATTAATCGAATTAAATAAAACTATTTAAGATAATTAATCAACAAAAAGTGTTTTTTTTTAGTTTTCGAATAGAAATTAAATCGGAAGATATGAAAATTAAAATTTAAACAAGGATGATTAAGAAAATGCTTTTGGATTTTTTTGGATAAAAGAGAAATAACTAATTAATTAAACTAAATAAAATTATTTAATAAAATTAATTAATAAATTAATTAGATTAAATAAAATTATTTAATAAAATTAATTAGCAAGAGTTTTTTTTGTTTTTATGAATTTTTAATTAAAAGAAGAATGTAAACCAAAATCAAAATAAAATCTAATAAAAATATGGGCTTAATTGAGTCTGTAAAAATGGGGTGTGTTTAGAAATTCGGATAAGGCCCGCCAAGCTAAGGTCAACACACTGTTAGGGTGCACAGTAGGGCTTCGGTCAACCAATATTGATTTGGGAAATCAAATCTGGTGCGTTGGATCAATGAAGGGTCAAACTACAACCTTAATCAATGGTGGTAGACTGAGTTACACAAAAACATGATGTCCACCGAACCAAATCTATAAAAATCTATCCATTTTGATTCTTGATCAGAGTAGCTACAAAGCCACCGACACATGTACCAACACAAGCATTGGGCAGTGAGAATCTTATCCATCAGCATTGAAAAGCCCCACCAAGTTATTTAAAGCAAAAATAAAAAAAAATGGAAACAAAAATCGTAGAGCCATTTAATAGTCATGCAAACAATTGATAAATACCCATTGAATGAAAATAAAAGCATTCAACCATTCATCTTTCCCTTATTCATCTGAACCGAAATAGACATACACAAAGACAAATGCTCAGTTTTCTTTATCCTCTTCAAGAAGAGTAAAGAGGCTTTCATCGCCTATATCCATCCATATATCACGTTGACACAAGTTAACACATACAAAAATTGCGAATCAAACATATACCCTTATCCCCAACCAAAAACCCTAATCAAAGTGTTCATCAATACCACAGATTAACGCCATCAACATGCAATCAGAACCCACATAATCAAGGAAATCAACAACAATAAGCAAACAATGGACAAACCAAGCAACTTTTGGCAGAAAATTCAACAGAGGGAAGAGGTTATACCGATTATGGGAACTGAAGATACGTAATTAAAGGTATTCTCCTTTCCTTGCTGTTATGTTTCCTCGAATCCGCTTATTCTTTCTGACTTTTATTGCTTTGAACTGCTTCTTTCACTTATTCGTCTTCTTCTGGATTTCGTCCTTCTTCACTTGTTGTTGTTTAGTCGCCTTGTTGTTGTTTGTTGTGCTTTTGATTCTCTACGAAGGAAGGGTGAGAGGCTTAGCTCAAACTACCTTAGAGCTTCAGTGTGAGGCTCTAAGGAGTCTCTTTCTGATGAATTTTGAGCTTTTTGGTAAGTAGGTTTGATGAGTATTTTGCTTTGCCGTTCTTGTATTTTGGCTAGGTCTCTTCAGGTGTGTTGGTGTTGATAATGTAGAGGCTGCTAGGGTTTCTGTGCAGGTGTTGGTGGTCTATTTTTCAGTGCCAATGATTAGGATTTTATAGGGACTTTTGGTACGTGTAAAAAAATAGAATATTCGTGTAAAATGGTGAGGCAACATTTTTGGTACGTGAGAGTAGTATGAGTCCGTTAGAATGAATTCTGCAATCATATGATGCGGGGATTATGTGCGTGAGTCATATAATTGTTTTGTTTGTAGTGACATGAAAAAACTTCTAGAATGTAGGTGGTCCCCCTTTGAATTGTGAGTTTCTTGGCATGAGAAAACTGTGAAAAAAACGTATTCTTTACTGCTCTCTTTTTTTTACTGCTATGTGACTTATGAACTTGTGATTTTTTATTCAAACATTTGCCTTGTGACATTCCTGTGTATGAACATTAGAAGGACATGCTGATTTTTATTGCTTAGGCTTTGATATTGGTTCTTGTTTATTCAAACCTTCTCATTTTCTTGTTGGAAATCTCATTATTCAAGAATCGTAATTTCTACTTGGTTTGCATATTGAGTCAGGTTGTGGAAGGGTAATCACCTTGCTTAATTCAAGAACTTGCAGCATGGTCTATTTTTTCCTGTTGCATAATTTTGCAATTGGAATTTGGATCAGTAGTTGACATCCCTCCTTATGGTTTTCTTGCTATGGAAATCAAGTATTCATCATATCTTGCTTGTCTATTCTTGCCTTTTCTGTATATTTTGATGGTCTTACCGTTTGATGCCTTGCAGGTTTGATACGTCAAGCTTGGAGCTTGTGTAGTCGGGTTGGAAAAATGGAGGAAACTTGTTATGAAAGATTAAATTCCAGGTAATGGACACTTGGAATCATCTAGAGGGAATGGATGTTTTCCAAGTGAAGATGGGTGGCTGAATTTATCAATGTCCCTTGCTCGACACTGTCTCTAGAATGCTCTTCACTTGCTGGACTCATACAGTACAAATCGTCTAAAGTCCGATTTTCCCTGCTTCATATCATTTCTTGATTTCTAGTTGAACTCACATTATCTTCATTACTGCTTTGATGCTCCATTACATTTTTGATGCTCATACTTTTGATGCTGAATTGATCCTTTGCATCTGTTTAATGGCACAAGTCTGAAGGCATCTGAATTGATACTGAATTGATCCATTACATTTTTGTTACTTCATCTTTTTTTACAGTAATGCACATGACAGACAACAACAATATACGAATCAACATCAGCTTATGAATATTTTTTCTTCGAATTACTCCTGGTACCGCTTGAACTTCTGAACTCTAAATTGATTCCTTGACAAATAATCAAGTTGATGTTATGTTGTTTATGCATGCAGTGAAATTCAATCTTATATTCTTGTTCTGTGTCGCAGTTGGAAGAGATAGATATTCAATGGAGATCTGATTTGGCTAGCCGGAGTTGTTCCCAAAAGTTGAGCTTTGATTAAGGATGCGCCTGCTTCTCACGGGATACGTCTTATGAATGGCTCCCCACTGAAAATATTTAGCAGATTAGCCATCAGTCCTTTTGTTGGAGGAGGAGGGATCGTGAATTTGACTTGGAAGCCTGTGTGATTATTGCATAATTTTAGGCTTAGGTTGAAATATTGCATCATAGAACCTAGGTCTGTAAGTATTGTAATTTGTACAAATGCATTGTGAATGACTTTTTACATTGTAACTTGTCATTTTTCATCGTGTAAGATTTGAGTCCATATTGATGCAAAACTCAAGACAAACACTTATGATGGCTATTGATTTGTTATTCTTTACAAATGAATTTGAAGCTTTAACCTTGCCTTGAACTGTTCTTGAAACATGCTTGAAACAAGTCAAACTCACTTGAAGCAAGTCTCTGACTTATACTATCATAGCTTGTAAACCAAAACTCTGGGATTCTCTTGAATTAAAACGTGACCTTGAGATCTCTTTAGTTAAAACATAACCATGGTTTTGGATCAAATTGACACAACTAACCATTTAATCGTGATTTTGAGGCTTGAGGTTTTGATTAACACAAACTCACATTATAATGCACAGTTTCCCAACATGACTTGGATGAAACTTGACCTTTCAAGATATGAAGCTTATTGATTTATCTATAAAAAGATGGGCTTGAAACATGAATAACTTGACATTCTTGAGACAAACTTGAAACAAATGTTTTTGCCTTGTAAATAAAGCATTTCGAATATTGGTTAGTAAACAAAACATAAATATAAAAATAAAGAGATATCGTATACGTAGGACAAATTTGGGGTATGACAGATGCCCTATCTAATTTCCTTGAACCCGAGAAAGTGAACCGCTGCATGGCGTTCAAATTTTTTAGGGTGGAAGTCAATTAGATACAAACAGACCCCAAAATTTGACGATGGGATGGCAGATTGCCCAAAATGTCTGAGATTCTTTGATTTAACAAAGTAGTATCTCAGTTTGTTGGATGAATTTTTTTAAAAAATTGCATGAAGCAGTTCCTTATGAATTAAGGTTCTTCGGTGACAATATCTTAACAAAACAGGAGATTCTTTGGGTATTGCGAAGCAGTACCTTATCAATTGAGGTTCTTCGGAGAATGCCAAAGAAATATCTCAAAACAAATGATCTGCTGGGGAAAACCAGGTCACCGAGAATTTCTTCCAGAGGAAGTATGCTAGCAAAGTTTGGCAGAGGAGAAGCTCATAAGAGATCTTTTAGGATAACCTCTACTTGGGGAACAACAAAGCGAATATGCTGGGGGGTCATCATTATCAACCATAAAGTTGAAGAATGAATTGTTGGGGGACCTAAAATCCGCGAGCACAGGCGGGGTATTAGCTTCTTTCAGAGGAATACTGCCGGTTTTGGAAGAGACTGTCCGAGATGCTAATCACTCGATCCTGGATCTTGTTATGTTATGTTTGATGTGATGTGAATTTTATGCATTGCATGATTCTCAATGATTCAAATAAGAATGAAATTGTTGGAATTTTGATGCGAATGATTTTATGATGATGATTGATATGATTGTTCTTCTTGACATTCTTGTTTTCGTGCAGGAATACTATGTATGTCATGCATGTGACAATGAAAGGTGAAACCGGACTTTATCTTGTGAGGGTGCCAAACATGGTTGGACTTTTGGTTATCTGATGTTTGGCAATAAAAATTGGACTTTAAGGTTAAACTTCCAGACAAGAACCAGATTCATAACATAGGTTACCAGACGAGAACTGGTTTGCTAGACGAGAACTAGACTTTTTCATGGTTGGCCAGCCAAGAACTGGACCTTAAAGGGTTTGCCAGACGAGAACTAGATTTTAAAGTGGATTTCCAAACGAGAACTGGACCTTAAAGTGGATTTCCAGACGAGAACTGGACTTTTCCAACCATTTTCCAGACGAGAACTGGACTTTGGATGGTTTGCCAGACGAGAACTGGACTTTGGTGTCAAATCTTAGGTTACAGGCTTCAAGCTATGAGGTTATGCACAAAGAAAGATATGATATGCTTGACTATATGCTCTAGAGAAGCGACATGACTTATGCATATGAATGATTTATTCAGTGATATGAAGGTTTCCAAAACTTCCTTCATGAAGGGTAATGGATGGAAAAACCTTTGTATCATGGTTTTATTTTTTTTTTATTTTTAAAGGAAAGGTTATTTGGTGGAGTGATAACATGACTTCCTGACACTCGTCTTGAACTCAAAGGTGATTGACGAAGTTTGCTTGAGCCGCTTGAAGGTATGGAGACAACTTCCCCCTTCTTTAGTGCATCTTGCCCTAGTCCATTGGGTATTTGAAGGAATTTTCTTACAAGGTCTTTGGAAACAATCAAACCATGATATATACTCGAGATGGCTTGCCCCATTTTCATGCCATGAAAGGAGTTTGGAAGCAATTGAACCATGATATAAATCGAGATGGCTTTCCTCATTACTGTGTCATGAAAGGAATTTGGAAGCAATCGAACCATGATATAAATCGAGATGGCTTGCCCTATTACCGTGTCATGAAAATATTTTGGAAGCAATCAAACCATGATATAAATCGAGATGGCTTGCCCCATTACCGTGTCATGAAAGGAGTTTGGAAGTAATCGAACCATGATATAAATCGAGATGGCTTGCCCCATTACTTTGTCATGACGGGAATTTGGAAGCAATCGAACCATGATATAAATCGAGATGGATTGCCCCATTACCGTGTCATGAAAAGAGTTTAGAAGCAATCAAACCATGATATAAATCGAGATGGCTTGCCCCATTACCGTGTCATGAAAGGAGTTTAGAAGCAATCAAACCATGATATAAATCGAGATGGCTTGCCCCATTACCGCGTCATGAAAGGAGTTTGGAAGCAATCGAACCATGATATATATTGAGATGGCTTGCCCCAAAAGTTTGTCATGACGAGATTCCTCCTTGATTAAATGACTCTTGGAGTAATGGGCTTTAATGCGCTATTGAGGTAGCTTGCCCCTGAATGAGTGTTGAAGTGACATAACTTGTGTTGATTAAGCGCTGGAGAGACTTTCCTTTGATCAAAAGAACCTCTAGGTGACTTACCCTCGTATGGTAGAGTCCTGATATGATTCTCCAGTGATCGACTGAATCTTGTCTGCTTTTCTTCAACCAACTGATGCTTGGAAATTGATTGATTTCTTGGTCAGCATAATTATTGGATGGCATGTCTCTGATCCATAGGGTTATAAGGTGTTCTTGATTCATATTAGTATCAATGAATGCTCAAGTACCTCTTTGATTGCTCCTAGGAATTTCCATGATGTCAAGTACTGACTTGCAGTTAAAATTATTCACTTAGAAATGGTAATTTTAATGTGATATTCATGCCAGTTTCGAAAAATCATTTATTGAATGATGTGAAAGTGTGTGACGAATGGATTGATTGTCCAAACGTAGTGCTGATTTAACTGGTATGCAAAAAATACATCGGGAAGAAGATTAACAAATATTTTAGGAGTCAATGTACGCAACCTTGCTGAGATACGCTTTCAGAATAAACCCTGCTTCAATTAGGTCTTTCAAGGGTTTTATCGTGGCCTGGTTCACGGTTTATGAATAAAAGGATATAAGGCTCAAAGTATTTTGTACCCATCCCTCTTCGTGATGTCCTTCAGTCCTACGTT
The DNA here is from genome assembly GCA_963966055.1 of Lathyrus aphaca. NCBI lineage: Eukaryota > Viridiplantae > Streptophyta > Magnoliopsida > Fabales > Fabaceae > Lathyrus > Lathyrus aphaca. The sequence goes on from OZ014519.1 coordinate 619,206,438, forward strand.
CAGCTAATTGACACACGTATTTGTCTCTTAGGAGATTTTGAAGGTGTAATGGTTGCAAATGAGTATTCAAGACTTTCTTGAAATGGCAGTCACCTTATTTGTCTTTCTTGGATGTTAGTGACCCTTTTGGTTTTGGATAGGATAGTCACTGCAACTTATTTTGTTTTTTGCTGAGGATTTTGACGACCTCTTTCTATTATTTTTCTTTTGTGATCCCTAATTTTTGCATGGACCGTTTTTTTGAAGTTTTTAGTCCATCGGGATTGCCCTAATTTTTGCCTAAGTTTCCTCTTTGGGTGTTCAACTTAGCGGGCTTTTTTTTTTTTTTTTAAGGATTGTGACTGCTAAGTCATTGGTCATAGATGGATCTTCAGATAGGATGTTTCACCTTGTAGTTTGGATGCGTAGTCAGGTTAACTGAACACCACCCTGCCCCGGGTTAAGCGTAAGGGTTTTGAATATCCGAAAGAAACTCCTACTTATAGGCTCGAAGTGGTTTTCTAGGGATTAACTCCTTATATCTCCAGTGTTTAGGGATTTGAAATAATGCATGTACATCATCAGCAAGGTACTTTCCGAAAGCATGTTATCAGCAATTATGGGTATTTCGTTTTCGTCATCATCCCTCAAATATTTGCTAAACAATAGTGATAGAAGGGAGTGAAATAAAGAAATATATATATATTTTTTATTTTCTTTTGCAATAAAAAATGATTGAATACGAATGAATTTGTTCAAAACATGCATGCTCATCACATTAGTATTACCATTAGACAATGTTCAAAAACAAGTAGTACTTAACAAGAAAAGAAACTACAAATGCAAAGTAATGATAGAAATACTCAAGGATCGTCAGTGTTAAGGATGTATTCCTGTCTAGACCACTGACATTTAGAGATGCTCTCTTGAAGTCTTTGAACTCATGTGGACTAAAATTTGACGTGCACCACTAAATTTCCGTCTGGAAAGGAGATGTACTTCTTATCCATCAACTGTTGCACCTTGGCTTGAAAAGCTTTGCAGTCTTTAGTTGAGTGCCCAATCGATCCACCATGATATCCATAATGCTCATGAGGATTGTACCCAGGAGGGTAAGGCTTTTGTAATGGATTATGAGGCTTAGGCTCTACCAGTGCATTCTGGACCAGATGCGGTAAGAGTTGACTTAATGCCATAGGCACTGGATGAAGAGGAGCATTCCTTCTTTCCAGATTCTTGCGAGGCTTCTATTGATTCTGATGTTGATTATGAAATCCTCGACCATGGTCTTGTTGATTTGCATGAGGAGCCATACATGGTTTCTGGTATGGTGTTCTAGGCATTGGTCGCCCATAAGGATAGCGTGGCGTGGACATTGGTCGCTGAGAAGATGAGGGACCATAAGATCTCGTTGGATAGTATGTACCTTGGGAATACTCAACATTTGCCACGACTGCATCAATTTCATCCTCTTCTTCCTTTTGGGAATTGTTGAGAGATTCAGTCGCACTATCTTGACTACTCAAGGAGTCTTGGACTTGTTTAATTTTGAGATAGCTCTCGATGCGTTCTCCTACTGTCACAAGGTCTGAGAATCTTGGAAATGAATTGCCTACCATTATTTCCAGATAAGGGCCATGCAAAGTGTCTATGAACATATCAACCAACTCTCTATCTAAGAGTGGTGGTCTTACTCATGATGCTAATTCTCTCCATCATTGTGCATACTCCTTAAAGGATTCAGTACTTTTCTGGGATAGGCTTTGCAACTGCATGCAACTGGGAGCTTCGTCCAAATTATATTCGTATTGCTTTAGAAATGCACTGGCTAAGTCATTCCATGACTGGATACGACTTCTTTCCAAATCCGTGTACCAACTCAAAGACATTCCACTCAAACTGTCTTGAAAGAAGTGAATCATTAATTTATCATTGCGAGCATGTGTGGTCATTTTTCGGCAGAACATCACCAAATGACGATTTATGCAGCTAAGACTTGTGTACTTATCGAATTTGGGTACCTTGAATTCTGGAGGAATTACCAAGTCTAGTACTAGGCACATATCAACATCATTGAGATCAGGCATTCCCTGCATTTCCATTAATTTTGCTTTCTTCTCAAGGGCATTGAGTCTTTCTTTCATAGGATCAGTCCATGGCATCATCTGAGACTGAGTAGGAATACTCATTTGTGGAGGATCATTATCAAGCCTAGGACCATACAGTGGGTTGGTCAACACAGTGAAACCTGAGGGGGAATCATCAGTCTCCATCATGGTATGTTGAAGGTTGTTCTCTGACATATCTACCACAACTTCCAAACTGATTTGTCTGACCGATCTTTCAATTTGTTCGTTCTTCAAATGCTTTATAGCTACCACAAGTTTAGTGAGAGTGTCGGGAAATCAGATGAATCCATGGACAAAGGCATAATGAGTTTTTTGTTTGTTTTTGGAAAATGAAATGCAATGCATATGAAATGGTATGCAAATGAAAGGCATGATCCAGGATCACAAGATCAAAGTCTCGAATTAGTCTGTAATCTTTGATCGCGGAATTTCATGAGTCCGAGGTACGAATGAAGGATGCTTTGATTGCTCTCCTCGCTAGGATCTCACTAGGTAGGCTCTAAAGTTTTTAGGAACCCCAAAGTTAACAATCTATATGGCTGTTAATCAGACATGCAATCAATATGACGGTTGATTGACTCCCTCATATGAATTTCATTTGGGTGAGGTTTTTGTATCGAACTACATGAGAGTAACCCCTCGGTGCCCATACTACACAACCATCGACATAAGGTTTCAAACAAAAGTCTCAGAGTTATGGACTTATCGCAACTGTTTGCTGGACATATCGACAGTTCGACAGTCAGTCAACTCTATTGAGACAATCTATTCTGAGTGAGGTATTCGTATCTAACTACATGAGAGTAACCCCACGGTGTCCCATATTATGCGACCATCGACCTTATGTTTGAGCCAAAAAGATTAAGGTTCTAAGGTCCTTAGAGTCGACGATCCTAATGAAAACACTGATCGTCCACGCCATCAATATGACGGTCGACAGCATTCGCACTAGAATTTACTCCAAGCGAGGTCTTTGTATCAACCGTCCACAAGAGCATTTCTCCTGGGAACCAATACTACACAACCTCTCCTAATGTTTGTACTTATAAGCCCAGACATAAAGCTTTTCACTCAAGTCTCTTTTTGCAATCAAAGTGTCGTTTCATAGTACCACAAAGCCACAATATAAACATAATATGGAAAGCGATAAAGAAAGCGATAAAATAAGCAAGTAACACATAGGAAAACAACCAAACAAGCGTGGAACCACCTAGACTAGGCTCGACTTGCATAGGGGTGAACTAGTCCCCAGTAGAGTCGCCAGTTGTCGTACCTCTAAAAATACGATCCTTGCGAACACGGTCGCAGCTGGGCTAACATGAGAGTCGCCACCTAATTTTATTTATTCCAGAGGAGGGAAAGGGTAAATATAGATAAAAATACCAATAAGGGATAATACAAGGTCGTCGCAAACCATTGCCTGGGTTCGGAAGTCGGTTATGTAGGGGGAAGGTATTAGCACCCCCTATATCCATCGTACTCGATGGGAACCATCTAGGTTGTCACACGCGAAGGGATGTCTAAGCTTATGAATAACTTGCTAACCTAATGAGTTTATTGATCCTAGGGGCCCGACAAGGATTGAGATCCTCGTGCCTACTATTCACTTGTGCAATGGGAAAGTCATAGCTTCGTAGTTCGGCCAACTTTGAGTGATTAGTGTTCATTTTATTACCTTTCTTCGATGAAAGGATTTAGGAGTCGAATTGCACTAAAGACTATGGGTAGTTTATTCCGCTCAATTCGGACCAGCGTCCAGTGACGAAATAATCAGAGTGATTAACGACAACTCGTAGTCCTCCTTTCTACCTCTTAAGGCTCGTGGCGTACAATTCTTCTCGTTTTATTAAAGTGTTTTATTTCCTAAGACCGCTTGATGTTGGATCAAGGGTTTTGATCTAAAAGTAATATTTTGTTTTTTTTAGGTTTGGGGTGAATGCAAATGGAGGTTTATTTGTGGGTTTGTTAGCGAGGCACAATGCGCTCGGCTCGCAAGGTTGAGAGACTTGATATGTGGATCAAGTAAGCTAAAGACTAGCTATGGAAAACAAGCGCGATGCGTTGATTCGTTAATTTGAAAAAAGGTTGAGAAAATGTGTAAAGTGTAAAGTAGTGCTGATAGCGATCAAAGAATGATCGACTTACGTGTGTGTATGAAGTGAAGTGCGTATGGATATTTACTTGGTGTTTGGACCAAAGATTTCGTTTATCTTTGAAATGATTAGTCTTAGTGTGCGTTCTTTTTTTTACTTAGCAATTTATCGTCAAAATGCAAAAGTAAATCACACAAGTAAGCATAATATCATATCACAAGCAAAAATGATCAAGTATACACAGACATTCACCACACACATAAAATTGAACCATGGAGAAAGATTAATTAATTAAATTAAATAGAAATATTTAATTAGATGAATTAACAATTAATTAATCGAATTAAATAAAACTATTTAAGATAATTAAATAACAAAAAGTGTTTTTTTTTGTTTTCAAATAGAAATTAAATCGAAAGATATGAAAATTAAAATTTAAACAAGGATGATTAAGAAAATGCTTTTGGATTTTTTTGAATAAAAGAGAAATAATTAATTAATTAAACTAATTAAAATTATTCAATAAAATTAATTAATAAATTAATTAATTAAATTAAACAGGATTATTTAACAAAATTAATTAGCATGTGTTTTTTTTTTTGTTTTTATGAATTTTTAATTAAAAGAAGAATTTAAACCAAAATCAAAATGAAATATAATAAAAATATGGGCTTAGTTGAGTCTGTAAAAATGGGGTGTGTTTAGAAATTTGGATAAGGCCCACCACACTAAGGTCAACACTCTGTTAGGGTGCACAGTAGGGCTTCGGTCAACCAATATTGATTTGGGAAATCGAATCTGGTGCGTTGGATCAATGAAGGGTCAAACAACAACCTTAATCAATGGTGGTAAACTGAGTTACACCAAAACATGAAGTCCACCGAACCAAATATAAAACAATCTATCCATTTTGATTCTTGATCAGAGTAGCAACAAAGCCACCGACACATGTACCAACAAAGAGCATTGGGCAATGGGAATCTTATCCATCAACATTGAAAAGCCCCACCAAGTTATATTTAAAGCAAAAATAAAAAAAAATGGAAACAAAAACCGCAGAGCCATTTAATAGTCATGAAAACAATTGATAAATACCCATTGAATGAAAATAAAAGCATTCAACCATTCATCTTTCCCTTATTCATCTGAACCGAAATACATATACACAAAGAGAAAAACTCAATTTGCTTTATCCTCTTCAAGAAGAGTAAAAGAGGCCTTCATCGCCTATATCCATCCATATATAACGTTGACACAAGTTAACACACACAAAAATTGCGAATCAAACACATACCCTTATCCCCAACCAAAAATCCTAATCAGAGTGTTCATCAATACCACAGATTAACGCCATCAACATGCAATCAGGACCCACATAATCAAGGAAATCAACAGCAATAAGCAAACAATGGACAAACCAAGCAACTTTTGGCAGAAAATTCAACAGAGGGAATAGGTTATACTGATTATGGGCGCCAAAGATACGTAATCAAAGGTATTCTCCTTTCCTTGTTGTTATGTTTCCTCGAATCCGGTTATTCTTTCTGACTTCTATTGCTTTGAACTGCTTCTTTCACTTCTTTTCTTCTTCTGGCTTTCGTCATTCTTCACTTGTTGTTGTTTAGTCTCCTTGTTGTTGTTTGTTGTGATTTTGATTCTCTACAAAGGAAGGGTGAGAGGCTTATCTTAAACTACCTTAGAGCTTCAGTGTGAGGCTCTAAGGAGTCTCTTTCTGATGAATTTTTAGCTTTTTGTTGAGTAGGATTGCTAAGTATATTGCTTTGTCGTTCTTGTATTTTGGCTAGGTTTCTTCAGGTGTGTTGGTGTTGATTGTGTAGAGGCTGCTAGGGTTTCTGTGCAGGTGTTGGTGGTCTGTTTTTAGTGCCAATGACTAGGCTTTTATAGGGAATTTTGGTACGTGTAAAAAAATGGAATATTCGTGTGAAATGGTGAGGCAACGTTTTTGGTACATGAGAGTAGTATGAGTTCGTTAGAATGAATTATTCAATCAGATTATGCAGGGACCATGTGCGTGAGTCATAGAAATGTTTTGTTTGTAGTGACATGGAAAAGCTTCTAGAATGTAGGTGTTCCCCCCTTTGAATCTTGAATTTCTTGGCATGAGCAAACCGTGAAAAAAACCTATTCTTTACTGCTCTCTTTTTTATTGCTATGTGACTTATGAACTTATGATTTTTTATTCAAACATTTTCCTTGTGACATTCCTATGTATGAACATTAGAAGGACATACTGATTTTTATTGCTTAGGCTTTGAAATTGGTTCTTGTTTATTCAAACCTTCTCATTTTCTTGTTGGAAATATCATTATTCAAGAATCGTAATTTCTTCTTGGTTTGTGTATTGAGTCTGGTTGTGGAAGGGTAATCACCTTGCTTAATTCAAGAACTTAAAACATGGTCTATTTTGCCTTGTTGCATAATTTGGCAATTGGAATTTGGCTCAGTAGTTGACATCCCTCCTTATGGTTTTCTTGCTATGGAAATCAGGTATTCATCATATCTTGCTTGTCTTTTCTTGCTTCTTCTTTATATTTTGATGGTCTTACCGTTTGATGCCTTGCAGGTTTGATACGTCAAGCTTGGAGCTTGTGTTGTCGGGTGTGAAAAATGGAGGCAACTTGTTGTGAAAGATCAAATTCCAGGTAATGGACACTTGGAATCATCCAGAGGGAATGAACGTTTGCCAATTGAAGATGGGTGACTGAAGTTACCAATGTCCCTTGCTCGACACTGTCTCTTGAATGCTCTTCACTTGCTGGACTCATACAATATAAATCGTCTAAAGTCTGACTTTCCCTGCATCATATCATTTCTTGATTTCTAACTGAACTCACATTATCTTCATTACTGCTTTGATGCTCCATTACATTTTTGTTGCTCGTACTTTTGATGATAAATTGATCCTTTGCATCTGTTTAATGGCACAGGGCTTTGTTACTTCATCTTTTTTTAGGTGAAGATTGGACATACCAGAGTTAATAGTTATGCACATGATGGACAACAAAAATATACGAATCAACATCAGCTTATGAATATTTTTTCTTCGAATTACTCCTGGTACTGCTTGAACTTCTGAACTCTTAATTGATTCCTTGACAAATAATCAAGTTGATGCTATGTTGTTTATGCATGCCGTGAAATTCAATCTTATATTCTTGTTCTGTGTCGCAGTTGGAAGAGATAGATATTCAATAGATATCTGATTTGGTTAGCCGAAGCTATTGCCAAAAGCCGAGCTTTGATTAAGGATGTGACTGCTTCTGACGGGATACGTCTTTTGAATGGCTCCCCACTGAAAATATTTAGCAGATTAGCCAGCAGTCCTTTTGTTGGAGGAGGAGGGATCTTGAATTTGACTTAGAAGTATGTGTGATTATTGCACACATTTAGGGTTAGGTTGAAATATTGCATCATAGAATCTAGGTCTTTAAGTATTGTAATTTGTACAAACCGCATTGTGAATGACTTTTTACATTGTAACTTGTCATTTTTCATCGTGTAAGATTTAAGTCCATATTGATGCAAAACTCAAGACAAACACTTGTGATGGCTATTGATTTGTTATTCTTTGCAAATGAATTTGAAGCTTTAACCTTGCCTTGAACTGTTCTTGAAACACGCTTGAAACAAGTCAAACTCACTTGAAGCAAGTCTCTGACTTATAATATCATAGCTTGTAAACCAAAACTCTGGGATTCTCTTGAATTAAAAGGTGACCTTGAGATTTATTTAGTTAAAACATAACCATGGTTTTTGATCAAATTGACACAACTAACCATTTAATCGTGATTTTGAGGCTTGAGGTTTTGATTAACATAAACTCAAATTATAATGCACGGTTTCCCAACATGACTTGGATGAAACTTGACCTTTCAAGATATGAAGCTTATTGATTTATTTATAAAAAGATGGGCTTGAAACATGAACAACTTGACATTCTCGAGACAAAATTGAAACAAATATTTTTTCCTTGTAAATAAAGCATTTGAAATCTATGGACATAATTTTCCAAAATATAACCTGGATCGAATACTACTGATTATGCCGTGAGCTTCTTCAATTTTATTTGCATATGCCTTAAAATCATGTATTGCACTCTGTATATATTTAAGATTCCCTAAAATATATTTAAATCATTTAAACCTTTTAACTTCGAATTGGGTTCAACACGCGTGAAAGAGCCTGAGACATCTGAGATCTGGAATCAATTCCCATGATGCACTTGATTTGGTACAGCTTGATAATTTGACAATGGAAAATCCCTATCGCTTAACCAAGATTATGTCAAACTCGAATGAATCCTAATCATCCCTATCCACACACTAGCCCTGATGTTCTTGTCTAAACCTTGACGACTGCCCTACACATCCTAAGCTTAACCAATAAGAAACATAAAAGCAACATATTTTTTTGAATTTTCGAATACTGGTTAGTAAAATAAACATAAACATAAAAATAAAGAGATATCGTATAGGTAGGACAAATTTGGGGTATGACAGTAATGTTGCAACCCAAGGATGGGATGTTTACTTCAATAAGATTGTGAATTTATTTAAGAAATTTTGCATCAAAGTCTTTAAAATTAGGAAGAAAACATGGGGCAATAAAGGATGAACTTATGTTGATTGACTGCTAGGATAGAGGTGGATAGTTAGTTTAGTTGAAAGACTCCTTTTCAAAAGGTGGGTTACTATTTAATTGGTGGGGGAACTTATATCTAAAGAAGTAAGTGAATGTTCTAAATTAGCCAACCCTTTTCAAGAAATCATGTTGATTATTTCTAAAGGGTCAGAAAATCCAGCTTCTAGTCAGAAAACTTATAAAGACTGTTTTTATATTAGGAGATTTGGTTGACTATTTTCTTGTAACTTATTTGTAATTTTTTGTAATAATTCTTTGAAGTATAGTGAATTGGAAAACTTCTCTCTCCCTTAGAGTAGATAAGTTTCATCTAATTAGATAAACAACTTGTTTTTGTTCTCTTCTTTTACTTTTTGTTTGTTGTAAATTTGCTAACATTAATTTATGGTTATTTTACTTAAAGTCATTTATTTTTTGTTATCAATTGTTTTTTTTTCTGGTCATAATTACTATTAAAAAATTAATATTATTGTTAGATTTCAATAACAAAAATACCTAGGTTGATGATAAGCTAAGAACCAGTAGAAAGTTGATTTGAATCAATTTTCAAAAATTTCTTGAAGAGTTTTTCGATCTAAAACAAAAAGATATGATGAGAGAGAAGGTTGATTTGAATCAATTTTCTATAAAGATCTTTTGACGAATTTGATCTCTCTTTCTTCCAAACATGTCCAAAATCTCGAGAAGGTTTGTGATGATTTGTTTGATAAGTCGAAAGTGGTTTGTCGAAAGAGGTGCTGGATTGCTGGTTGGAAGTTCTTCACATCACTACGGATAAAGTTTTGTTGTTATTTCAACAATGAAGAGCTTTGACGAAGGAGAATCTGATAGAAGGATTTTTGGATTTGAATTGGAAATCAACTTGATGTCACGAAGAAACACCTCGTTTCATCTGTCGAAGAGCAGTTTTTTGTACCAATAACTGTTTCGTTTGGTAAAGAGGGACGTGGAAGGTTTTCAGAAGACATTAGCATGCACAATGCCAAGTGGCATTCGTTTAGAATTCGACCGTTGTTCGACGGTTATGATATTTGAATATAAATAGGATAGTTTTGCTTTGTGAAAAGTGTGTGAAATAGATTGTACAAATTCCTATAAATTTACTCAAGTACTCGTGTGTAAAGAGAAAAGAGAGATTATTTTGGAAATGTACGTATCAACACCAATTTTATTTCATGTTATAAAAGTTTTAAGTTTCTTCTTTAAATCTTTACTTTTCGTTTTGTCATTTACTTTTCATTCACGTTCCAACAATTTCATATTTTAGTCAGTTTATGATTAAGCAATTCTTTATCTTCATGTCAAACTTTAGTTTTCTTCCATTAAAGCTTTCAAACGTGTTAGTAGATTCAAATATATAAACACCTTCAACTTCAATATAGATAACAACAATTAATTTATTCTAGAATATTTCGACAGAAATATATAAACACCACATTTAGATTATCTTTCATTTGATTCTTAGCACGCGACGTCCTAGGACTTGTTTGATTGGTCCTGTCAGTCACCCTTTTCTAAGAGATTTGGTTAACCAGAGATTGTTCGCCATAAATACCAGCGAACAAATTGGCACACCCGGTGGGACGAGTGCTTTAAGAACAAACAACATATGTTTATAACGTTGTATGTTTCTGCGTAGCGGAAAAGTAGCAGAAATTAACGTAGAAAGACCCAGGCGGACTAAAGTTAGGAAGATAGCTATCCCACTGCAAGTGAACAATGATGAAATTCTAGTTTCCACTGCCATTCCTTCGACAGGAGGGAATATGGAAACACTCCATGTTTCAGAAGGAGGAAATCCCTCAATATCAGGTTCAATACCAGGAATTTCGTTGTCTCGAAGTGGACCTAGTTCCTCCAACATATGACATTTGATACCCATGAGTATTCCTCCCCCTGGGGTAAATAACTTCAGGCCTTATCAATCCATTATTCCCACACCCATGTTTGGAATGGAACAACCTTATGGAATGCCAACTTCAATGATGGATAGTTTACATAACGCAACACCATTATATTCAGATACCGTGGCCCACTTGTCTTCGCTGCTACAAGGTTCAGGTTATGGTGGAAACATTAATAGACCAAACCAACCCCTAGGATTCAATATGCCAGCAATTACGACTAATTCTGTGCAGGTAATTCGTCAACAAATGGACAAAAGCAACCATGAAATGGTCCATACGTTGAATCAACAAATGGGGGAAGTATTTAACCCTTTAATACAAAGCACCACTCAAACAAACCAAATGTTGGCAACACAAATGGTGCGTATTGCTGAATTCTTTGGAGTACCCCAAATTCGACAGAGAGAGCAGTTGGTCCATAATCCAGTAGTCAATGTTGAAGAGGAACCAACAATAAATCAGAGACCTATAGCCAACCCTCAGGCAAATCGTAGGATTCAAGAAGAGGTTGTCGAATAGCCTCGCGTCGAAGTTCCCATGCCACAAGAGCCTAGGAGATTGTTAGTCTAGAGAGGGCAAGATGCTGATGACATCTTGCAACAAATAATGCTTTACAATAATCCACCTGTCGAAAACAATCTAGCAGCCAAGGTCGAAAGGATAATGGCGCAAAATGGGGTAAACGTGGGGTTACAAAGGCCTAATTATATTTCCCCACTGTCTGAATATATCCTACAACAGGAGCTACCCCCAAGGTGGAATATCCCCAAGTTTACTAAATTTTCAGGGGATACTAGTGAATCCACCATAGAGCACATAACGCGTTATTTGATAGAGGCAGGCGAAATAGCGCAAAATGAGAACTTGAGGATAAAATATTTCCCAAGTTCCTTAACAAAAAATGCTTTTACTTGGTTTACATCCCTACCAGCGAATTCCGTTCATACATGGACTCAATTGGAGAGGTTGTTCCATGAGCAATTCTACATGGGACAAACAAAAATAAGTCTAAAAGAGTTAGCTAGTGTAAAAAGAAAATTCTCAAAACTCATTGATGACTATCTCAATAGATTCAGATTGCTAAAGGCAAGATGTTTCACACAGGTGCCAGAGCAAGAACTTGTCGAAATGGCTGCGGGAGGTTTAGATTATTCCATAAGGAAGAAACTAGACACCCAGTACTTAAGAGATATGGCACAACTGCCAGATAGGGTAAGGCAGATTGAAAGATTGAAAGCTAAGAAATATATGGCTAACAAAAGCAAAAAAGAAAGGGTAGCCTATGTAGGAATGAGTCAAAATGATGACTATGACGAAGACGAATCAATCGTTTTCGGCGAACAAGAAATTGACCTGGCAGAATTAAAACAAGGTCCCCCATATTCCTGCAAGATGTTAGCTCTGTCGAATGGTAAGAATCCTGTCGAAACGGATAAGAACAATAAATTCCCTAAAAGAACATACACGTTCGACGTCACCAAGTGTGACGAAATATTTGATCTGTTGGTAAAAGATGGTCAACTAATAAAACCACCGGGTGTAAAAGAACCCCCTATTGACCAACAGAAAAAGAGAGGTTTTTGTAAGTACCATAATTTTCTAGGTCATAAAACTTCTCAATGTTTCCTTTTTAGGGACCTAGTTCAAAATGCAATCCAGGACGGAAGGCTGAAGTTTGGAGAGAAGCCAAAACAGCAAACAAGGGTTGAAGCAACCCATGTGCAAGTAATGGAAGCTAATTATGCTGAACCTTTCGACATGAATATAGTCGAGATAGAAAAAATGTCAGATCACAGTTTTAATTTGATTGAATCCACTGAAGGTTTCGACAACGTTGTCAACATGGTGGGAGTCACTGAAGGTTCCCCCATTCGCCACAACATAGAGGAAGTATCAGGAGATGAATTGACTATGCCTGTTCTGATCAAGGTCACTGAGAATATTGAGGAGAAAAGCAATGTCGAGGTTGTTGAAGATTTCAACAACCAAAGTAAGGTTGAAGCCACTGAGGGTTTCGACCACCAAGGTGAGCCCAGGGTCATTGAAGACACTAAGCATCTAAGGAAGGGAGTTACTGAAAGCTTCCACAAAAGAGTAAGCAAATTGGCTGCAAATGGGGTAATCTGGGATACCCTGGGAGAGCCTAGTGGAAAATTCGACTACTGGGTAAAATACAGTCCATCTGCTAGCGCCAAGATCAACATCAACAAAGTACAACTAACAGGCTAGGGTGAAGATTTTGACAACAATGAGGAGAAAGTTGAGGCTTTCCCCAACGCTGATAAGAAGGCCACTGAAGGCCTCAATAATAAAAATGAGGTCACTGGGGAAAATGTTCGTATCCATTCGAAGGAGGTCACTGAAGGCCTTAACAATGACACTAGTAATCTCACTGACATAGGTAAGATTGCAAATAAAGACAATATGGAAATCACAATTGAGGCTGTTGAAGGTCCTCCACCAAAAATCACTTATGGGATACTTTGCAGAACCATGGAAGATCCTAAAGAGAAAGCAGCCCAAACCAAGAGTGTCCCAGCTTCAAAGGGACCTTGCGAAGTCGAAGAGGCTCTCATAAAGAATTTGGACAAATTAAGTCTTGCTGATAGGCAAGGGTTGGATATCAACATGGTCGAAGCTTCTCAAAAGAACAAAGGAAAGAATCAGATGGAATGTCGTCGAGAGGAGTACCAAAGGGCTGCCTATCCAAAGGAATGTGAAACTTTGGTAGAGTTTATCCAAAGGTGCCAAAAGAAGAATACTGAAGTGATGCTATGTCCGCGCTGCAGCTCCATTTTCGACAGAAAGGCGGCAACAAACTTGGAGGAACTAGAGAAATCAATGGCAATAAGTAATTGGTTTAAAAAGCCAGCAGTCGAAGCCAATGGATATGATCCGAGGAAAAGCAGATATCACTTCCAAAGCCCTGGAGGCAGGTACCACAATACCTACAAGCCATCAGGCAAAGTACCTAATGACAGATGGGTACAACCCATTAGGGACGCCCAAAGGCCTAGAGAATGCAAAATTTTTGAAGTTCAAAGGGGATCCTCAGTCGAAATAAAAAAGGAAGTTGATAAGAAGAGGCACATGACATGTCCTTCAGAGAACTATAAAGGGAAGAATCCCATGTCGAAATCTCAATGGAGGAGGTTCCAGAGGCAAAAAAAAGGACTGAGAAAGAGGCAACGAACGAACTAAAGGCCAAGGAGAAAAATGTTGGCGAAAACAAAACAGAATCCAGCATAAAGACTCAAGTGGAAGAAAATGACAAGCTCCACAAAGGAAAATACACCATCAACCGGCTACCATTGTCAAAGCTTACCAACACAGTGGCAGAAGCTGACGAAGCTACTGATAGCTTCGAGTCTAACGAAGAGGGCTCATTCGACGTGATTTGTAATGTAGTCTCCGTACCTCCTAGGGACTACGATAGAGTAATGAAAGTAGAGGATGAAGAAGATGCCTTGATGGATAGTATAGTGGGGCCAAGACCTGTATGCTACTATATCATGAATAACGGCTGTGTCGAAGAAAAAAAATGCTTTCTTCGAAAAATCAGATGATTCAATGAAGGGACATCTAAAACCCTTGTTTATAAAAGGAAAGCTCAAAGACACAGGGGTCAACAAAATCCTAGTAGATGGAGGGGCTGTTGTAAACTTAATGCCCCACTATATATTGAAGAAAATTGGCAAAAACGACTCTGATGCAAAACCACACAACATGGTCCTGTCGAACTATGAAGGAAAAGTGGGCACAACCATGGGTGTCTTTCAAGTAGATCTGACAATTGGCACCATCACCAGACCAACAATGTTCATAGTTATTGCATCAAGGGAGAATTATAACTTGCTTCTAGGTAGGGAGTGGATCCATGGAGTAGGAGCGGTACCATCGTCGATGCACCAAAGGATAGTCATATGGCATCTTGATGGGATCGTCGAAAATATTGAGGCAAATCAAAGTTATTTCATGAGTGAAGTGAAAGGCATAACTAGTCGAAGCTTCGACAAAAACTTATCCCACATAGCTCCTTGCAACCCAGCTGACTTTGACCTGACAGCGTTGGACAACGCCTATTGCTCTATGTACTTACATCCGACACATGGATTCCAATGGGACAAAGAGGTAATTAGCGAACCAAGCCATGTTTTGGGAACTACTGACATAGAACCAACTGGTTGGTATAGTGAATTCGACGACAACTATGAGTGAAGTTACAGCACTAACGAGATTAACGACCTATATGGCCGAAAATAAACTAAAAGCGGCTCTTGAAGCCAAAGCAAAGTATATGGCTGTCGAAGCCAAGGAAGAAAGTTCACATCCACCATGCCCTCACCAAGGCATAGATGAATAAAATAAAGATGAGCAGACAGGCGAATTCCAGAATAACAAGTTGGATGCCATCTACGACGACGAACCATTGGGATTTGAAAAAGACCCAACTTCAACCAACATGGAGATGGTGGCACAAGATCCTCTAGAAAAAATCAATCTGGGACTGGGGGCAAAGAGAAGGACAACCTATATAAGTGCAGCTATAGACCCCCATTTCAAAATCGAATTAGTTCAGTTGTTGAAAGAATTCAAGGACTGCTTCGCATGAGACTATGATGAAATGCCAGGCCTTGACAGGGGTTTGGTTGAACTGAAACTTCCTATAATTGAAGGAAGGAAGCCTGTGAAGCAAGCTCCAAGGCGTTTCGCACCAAAGGGTTTTATCAAAAATAAAAGAGGAGGTCGAAAGACTTCTCAAGTGTAAATTCATTCGTCCAACCAGGTATGTTGAAAGAATTGCAAATATTGTACCCGTAATAAAGAAAAATGGCTCTTTGAGGGTGTGCATTGATTTTTGAGACTTAAATTCTGCCACCCCAAAGGATGAATATCCTATGCCAATAGCAGAAATGCTAGTAGACTCTGTAGAAGGGCACGAATACCTAAGTATGCTAGATGGATATTCTGGCTACAACCAAATCTTCATTGCAGAGGAAGATGTTGCAAAAACAGCCTTTCGGTGTCCCGGAGCAATAAGGACGTATAAATGGGTAGTTATGCCCTTTGGTTTGAAAAATGATGGGGCTACATACCAAAGGGCTATGAATTCCATATTTCATGACTTTATTGAAACATTCATGCAAGTATACATTGACGATATTGTAATAAAGTCTATTTCAAAAACACATCATTTAAACCATCTTCGACAATCCTTTGAGAGGATGAGAAAACATGGTTTAAAGATGAACCCCCTTAAATGTGTGTTTGGTGTGCAGGCTGGAAATTTCCTAGGTTTTGTGGTCCACAAAAAGGGAATCGAAATAAACGCTAATAAAGTTAAAGCAATAATGGAGGCGAAAGCTCCTTCGACAAAGAAAGAACTACAGTCATTGCTGGGGAAGATTAATTTCCGTAGAATATTTATTTCAAACCTCAGTGAGAAGACGCAAGCTTTCTCCCCCTTGCTTCGACTCAAAAAAGAAAATTTCATATGGGGGCAAGAACAACAAGAAGCTTTTGACAAGATAAAAGGATACCTGGCAAGCCCTCCAGTCTTGACGTCACCTAATAGACGAAGAAGCATGAGGTTATATATCTCAGCATCTGACAAGACCCTTGGAAGCATGCTTTGTCAGGAAGATATAAATGGCGTCGAAAGAGCCATCTATTATCTCAGCAGAGTATTAAACGACACTGAAACCAGATATAGTGTAGCAGAAAAGTTATGTCTTTGTGTATATTTCTCTTGTACAAAATTAAAACACTATATAAAACCAGTTGATGTATTTGTATCATCTCATTTCGACGTAATAAAATATATGCTTTCTAAATCTATTTTACATAGTCGAATTGGCAAATGGACTTTAGCATTAACTGAATATTCCTTAAGATATCTGCCTTTAAAAGCTGTAAAAGGGCAAGTGGTGGCTGATTTCATAGCCAACCATTCCATAGACGATAGTGAAATAAAGTACGTCGAACTACAACCTTGGAAATTTTATTTCGACGGTTCCAGCCATAAGAATGGTGTAGGTATAGGTATATTGATTATTTCTCCTGATAAAATTCCAACAAAATTTAAGTATAGGGTCAAAGACCCTTGTTCAAACAATGAAGCTGAGTAAAAAGCTTTAATTGTTGGACTTGAAACCTTGTTGGAACTGGGGGCAACTCGAGTCGAAATAATGGGCGACTCAGAACTAGTAATAAAACAACTAACCAAAGAGTACATATGTGTAGCGGTAAAATCGTGAGTGTAAGCTATTGATTAACTTAACTCGATTAACACAGAGTCGCCACCGCGCTTTTCTTTATTTCCAAAAGGAAAAAGGTAAAAGAACGAATAAAAACCTAGGATTCTAAAAGCAAAGGCTAAAAGAAATAAACAGAGATTGGGTAAGGGGATTGGTTATGAACCGGGAAGGTTTTAGGCACCCGACTCATCCGTGGTACTCCACGGGAGCCCTTTGAAATACTTATTGCTTTTTGGTCTGAAATTGGTTTGTTTAAAATGATGGAAGAGATGAGGAGAAGAATATTTTTTAATGATTTTGTGTTTGATAAGGTTTTAAAGCCTTATGCCTACGTACCCACAAAGTGCAATGCGAGATCAAAACCTCGTAGTTCGTGGTACAAAGTTTGAAAAGAATAAGTGGGTTGAATTGATTTTAAGATGTAGAGATAAGTCGTCATCCCTTAGCGAATAATTCCGCTAAAAGGGATGAATCATATCTAAACATGTAAAAAAAAGAAAAGGTGCACAAAGCACAAAACAAGTGAGTGGGTTTGCATTTTTTAAAGTATGTACAAAAAGGTTTTTGATATATTTACATGACTTAATATTTGATTAAGAAAATAAAAGGAAAAGATTAAAAATCGCTTGACCTAAGTCAAAGTTTGTTTATGAAAATGTTTGAAGTTTAGAAATCAAGAAGGTTTTGAAATAGGAAGAAGTTTTGAAAATTAAAGAATGGGGAGGAGATGAAGAGACTAGTCCTAATGCTTGAATTAAAAGCTAAGGAAAGAAGTTACCAAACTATAATATGCACACTTCTTCAAAGATCGGAATTTCCATCTTCAAAAGTTAATGACATTACTTGAAGTCGAGGTTTCTAATCCACTCCAACTTGAGCAAAGGGAAGATCTTAAGGTCTAAGTCCAATCTCCAAAAAGTTCGGGATAGTAACCATAAGTCCAATGTTAGAAGTCACAAGTTTTTTTTTTAAGAGTTTAATCCTTTATTAAGTATTTTGATGTCCAAATGGACAAAAATAAAAAACAAGCACAATATGAATATCAACAAGCACAATATGAATATAAACAATGATATATGATGTAATATGGCAAAATATAATAAGGAGATAAGGGAGCAAGAGATTAAAATAAAAGGATAAGGTGCGAGAGATTAAATTTAAACAATTATATTCACATTATTATATTATTTACAATATAAGGTGGTATGATGAACTTAATCAAGCACAACCACAACAATGAATAATAAAATTGAGGCAACCAGATCCAAGTGGATCTTTAATCGAATCGGGACGAATATAGGTCTATGTTAAGCAATCGCCGAGTAATTTACACTACTAAAAAAAATACATTTGGTTAAATGTTTTTACATCAGGCATTTGTTAAAACTGATGTAAAAAATAACGCGGTGGCAGTTTCGTAAATAATAACATAAATTGTTATAAGGGATTTTACATCGGTTATTGATAAAAACCGATGTAAAAAGTAATGCGGTGGCAGTTTTGTAAATAATAAAAAATTGATCTAAAGCCTTTTACATCGGTTTTTCTAAAACCGATGTAAAAAATCATTAAAAAAAACAATTAAAAAAAATTCAAAAAAAAAAGATATACCTATTACATCGGTTTTTAGAATAACCGATATAAAATAATACATTAGAAACAATTTCAAAAAAAATTCAAAAAAATTCAAAAAAAAAAGGACCTATTACATCGGTTTTTAGAATAACCGATGTAAAATACTACACTAGAAACAATATAAAAAAAAATTCAAAAAAATTCAAAAAAAAAAAAGGACCTATTACATCGGTTGAGGCATATACCCGATGTAATAAGTCTTATTAAAATAAACCATAAAGCGTAACATAGGCTATTACATCGGTTGTGGCATATACCCGATGTAATAAGTCTTATTAAAGAAATTCTCATATACTTATTACATCGGTTACAGTTAAACCGATTTAAAAAAATACAAAAAAATAATAATTTTTTTTTTACATTTTACATTTTACATCGGTTAGTATTTAAACCGATTTAAAAAAATAAAAAAAAAATAATAAATTTTTTTTTACATTTTACATTTTACATCGGTTAATATTTAAACCGATTTAAAAAAACTCTAAAAAAATAAAAACCCTAAACCTAAAAACAGTAACATTGAAACAGTAACATTTCCAAAAGTCATTCACTTTCGCCGCAGCCAACAAATTAAAAAGTACTGTAGCAGCGCCTTCTTCCATCCGTCCACGTTCTCATCACTTTCGCCGTCCACGTCCGCAGCAGCGTCGTCGTACTGTAGCAGCGCCGTCGTACTGTAGCAGCGTTCGCCGTCCGTTGCAGCGCCGTCGACGGACCACCTCCACGCAGCAGCAACGCCGTCGTCCCTGTTCGTTGCGCAGCGCCGTCCGTTGCAGCAACCTCCGTCCGTTCGGTTGCGGCGTCCTCAACCTTCAACCGCCGGCGTCCTCAACCTTCCACCGCCGGCGTCCTAAACCCTCCACCTTCAGGTACTGTTTTCTTTATTTTATATATATATATATATATATATATATATATATATATATATATATATATATATATATATATATATATATATATATATATATATATATATATATATATATATATATATACTGTTTGCTTGAAAATATATAATATATATATACTGTTTGCTTGAAAATATATATACATATATATATATATATATATATATATATATATATATATATATAGGTTTTGTTTTGTATATATATATATATATATATATATATATATATATATATATATATATATATATATATATATATATATATATATATATATATATATAGTTTTATATAGGTTTTGTATAGTTTTATATAGGTTTTGTGTATATATATATATATATATATATATATATATATATATATATATATATATATATATATATAGGTTTTGTATATATATATATATATATATAGGTTTTGTATATATATATATATATATATATATATATATATATATATATATATATATATATAGTTTTATATAGGTTTTGTATAGTTTTATATAGGTTTTGTGTGTATATATATATATATATATATATATATATATAGGTTTTGTGTAAATATATATAGTTTTATATACATTACTTTATTATAGGTGTCTAAATAATTTATCTGATCTGTATGCATTAATTCCGGAACATAGGTATGAATCGTAGTTGGATAAAAGCTAATCGATTAAGTGTTGAGTACGAACATGGAGTGAAGGAATTTCTACAGTTTGCTGAAAGCAATGCTAAAAAAAATCTTCATCCTCCTAAAAGTAATGGTGAAAAAAATGTTGATGTGCTTTTTCTCTGTCCATGTGTTCGTTGCGCAAATCGCGAACCAAAACTTAATAAGAAGGCAATCATGGATCATCTAATTTGTCATGGGATTTGTCAAAGTTATACACAATGGATATGGCACGGTGAGGTAGTAGAAAAGTCAAATGTGTCCCAAAAAGATAATATTGGTGTAGAAATGGATGATGATCGTCTGGAAGATATGATGCGGGATATTGGGCAAGATTCGTTTACAAAGGCACATGCGTATGATACTTTATGCAGTGACAAGGATCAACCTTTGTACCCGGGATGCACTAATTTTACACGTTTGTCAGCCGTGTTAAAATTGTTTAATTTGAAGGCAAATAATGGGTGGAGTGACAAAAGTTTTACCGAATTGCTTGAATTGTTGACACAGATGCTTCCAGAAGGTAACGTTTTGCCAAATCGTTATTACGAGGCAAAAAAGATATTGTGTCCAATGGGTTTGGAGTATGAAAAGATACATGCATGTCCTAATGATTGCATATTATACAGAAAAGAGTATGTAAACTATAATCATTGTCCGAAGTGCAAGGCGTCACGCTACAAAAAGAAAGATGGTGATTCTAGTGATGATGAGGTTGTCAAAAAGGGTCCTCCCGCGAATGTGGTATGGTACCTACCAATAATTCCAAGGTTCAAGAGACTCTTCGCAAATGCAAATGACGCAAGGAATCTTAGATGGCATGCCGAAGAAAGAAAATGTGATGGTCAAATTCGTCATGTAGCTGATTCTTTGCAGTGGAAGAAAATAGATTCTTTGTTTCCAAATTTTGGCAAAGAGTCGAGAAACCTTAGACTTGGACTTTCTACTGATGGAATGAATCCGTTTGGTAATCTAAGTACTAATCATTCTTCTTGGCCTGTTCTCCTGGTGATTTACAACCTATCTCCTAGGTTATGCATGAAGCGTAAATATATTATGTTATCCATGATGATTTCGGGCCCAAAACAACCGGGAAATGACATAGATGTTTATCTAAGTCCCTTGATTGATGATTTAAGAGTATTATGGGATGAAGGGGTGGATGTTTTTGATGCGTATTCTGGTGAACATTTCAATATGCATGCCATGTTGTTTTGCACCATCAACGATTTTCCGGCGTATGGTAATTTGTCTGGTTATAAAGTTAAAGGGCATAATGCATGTCCTATATGTGAAGAAGACACAAGTTACCTCCAACTTGAGAAAGGAAAGAAAACTGTTTATCTTGGACATAGAAAATTTCTAGCTCGTTATCATCCATATCGTAGATTGCGAAAAGCTTTCAATGGGGAACAAGAGCATGGTGAAGCTCCAAAGCCCTTAACTGGAGAGGAAGTTTATCAACGACAACAGGGAATTAATGTTGAGTTTGGTAAATACAAAAAGAAATCAAATACGAAAAATTTATGGAAAAAGAGGTCAGTTTTCTTCGATCTTCCATATTGGTCTAGTCTTGATGTAAGACATTGTATTGATGTGATGCACGTGGAGAAAAATGTATGTGATAGTTTACTCGAAACACTTCTCAACATTCATGGCAAAACAAAAGATGGTTATAATGCTCGTGTGGATTTGGGTTTGATGGGTATACGAGAAGAGTTAACTCCACAACATATAGGCAACAAGATATATTTGCCTCCTGCCTGCTACACTTTGTCTAAAAAAGAGAAAACAAGTTTTTGTGAGTGTTTACAAAGTATTAAAGTTCCGCATGGTTACTCATCAAATGTCAAGAGGCTTGTATCTGTTAAAGATCTCAAACTAATTGGCTTAAAATCTCATGACTGTCATATCTTAATGCAACAACTACTACCAGTTGCTATTCGTGGGATATTGCCTAACAATGTTAGGAAGACTATAACCAGGTTGTGCTTATTTTTCAATGCAATTTGTTGTAAATCCATTGATCCATCAAAGTTAGATGTTTTGGAAAATGAGGCTTCAGTTATCTTGTGCCAATTAGAGATGTATTTTCCTCCTTCATTTTTCGACATTATGGTTCACTTGATTGTTCACCTAGTAAGGGAGATTAGAATTTGTGGCCCAATTTTTTTACGATGGATGTATCCAACAGAACGATACATGAAGATCCTAAAAGGTTATACAAAAAATCCACACCGGCCGGAAGCATCGATTGTTGAGAGGTACATTGCAGAAGAGGCAATTGAGTTTTGTTCAAACTATTTGTCAGAAGTGGATGCTGTAGGGGTTCCTAAGTCTCGTCATGATGGAAGATGTGAGGGTATGGGTACACAAGGTTTAAATGTCAAGAGTTTAAGTATTGATGTGGTTGTTCAAGCTCATCTGTATATTTTGAATAACACGGATGAAGTTCAACCTTACTTATCTGCTCACAAAAGCATCATAAAGAAAAGGCACCCCAAGATGAATGAAAGATGGTTGTTAAAAGAGCACAATAAGAGTTTCTCTGAGTGGTTTAAAGAGAAAATTGCTAATGATGATAGTGCATCTAATACAATTAAGTGGTTGTCTTATGAGCCGAAATGTAACATAATAACTTGGAGTGGATATGATATAAATAAAACTTGCTTTTATACAAAGTCAAAGGATGACCGTAGTACCACACAAAATAGTGGGGTGATGATTGTGGCAGAGTCCATGCACTTCTCTAGTGCTAAAGATAAAAATCCGGTTATGGCATCTACACCCTACTTTGGGGTGATTGAAGAGATTTGGGAAGTTGATTATGTTGTGTTTAAAGTTCCCGTTTTTAAATGCAAATGGATTGATATCAATAGTGGTGTAAGAATCGATGAATTTGGAGTTACATTGGTTGATCTTAGCAAGTTAGCTTATGCGGACGAACCTTTCATTATGGCGTCTCAAGCAAAACAAGTGTTTTATGTCACAGATCCTTCTGATAAAAGGTGGTCGGTGGTTATACAAGGAAAGATGCAAGATAGTGATGAAAATCAAGATGTCAACCTTGATATTTCTGAAACTCCTCCTTTCTCAATAAATGTGCCTACCTTCATTGAAGAAAATGAAGAGGATGATGTGCATGCTATTCGCACAGATCATGGAGAAGGGATATGGGAGGACTAGTAAGTTATTTATTTATTTATTTTGTGCTTGCTTTGATGTCTAATTGTTTATATTTTTGCTTAATTTAATGTCTAATTTTTTATATTTTTGCTATATTTTTTTGTCTAATTTGATGTCTAATTGTTTTTATTTTATGTGAACAGATACATGGCTGATTCAGCAGACAACCCTTCTTCATCTAGTGACCCTACAAAAAAAAGAGTTAGAGGTCCCACTTTAATGACACAAATTGACAAAGTTCACCAAACAGGTGAGAAGATAAAGGTGAAGTTTGATCCAAGAACCCATGAATGTACGGGTTTTGGTAAAAATGCTTCAAATTTTAAGAGTTACATAGCATCTCTTGCTCGGCAGAGATGTAGTATTTTGAAAGATGAATGGAAAAACGTAGATAATGACATAAAAGAGGCCATTTGGACTGATGTTCAGGTATTTTTGCTTATTTTGATGTCTAATTATGTTTTATATTCATATGCTAATAACATATGCTATATATTATATGTGTAGGCTCATTTCACTATTCCAGAACCTCTTGATGCAAAAAAGGATCCATTGAAGAAAGAGTGGATTAAATATGCTGGAGAGCGATGGAGAGGTTTTAAGACACAGCTCACAAGTGAATATATTAGAAAGCCCAAAGATGGTCTCGCTCCTGCATATATCAGATATCCTTATATTAAAGAAGAAGTATGGAAAGAATTTCTGAAGTCTCGGGATTCATCTGAATTTAAGGTTAGTATGAGTTATAAATTTTTATTATGTTTATTGTGCTTAATAACATTTTTATTATGTTTAGTATGATTAGTAACTTTTTCAATTTTTAATAGGAAAAAAGTGAAAAGGGTGCAAAAAATGTGGCTAAGAATGCATACCCACATGTATTATCTCGTGGAGGGTATCGTTTGCTTGAAGAGAAAATGATAAATGAAAGGAGATTATCAAGAGCTGATTCTAATGTAGATGATACGGGTAGCCCATCTCCACCTTCACGCCATGAGTTATGGAAGAGAGCACGACAAAAGAAAGGGGGAGAATACACATCACAGGCTACACAAGTTGTTGCAGAGAAAATTGTAAGTAAAATTCTTCAAGTATCATTATAATTTTGTTTGATAAAAACTATATTGACAAAGTTGTGGTGCATTTGTAGGACTCTCTAGTTGAAGAAGTTGAAAAGGGTGCATTTGTTCCGGATGGACGTCACGATATCTTAACAGCAGCCATTGGAACATCTGAGCATGGAGGCCGTGTTCGTGGTGTTGGAAAACACCATAAACAGAGCACTTTCTTTGGAAGATCACGTCAAAGACAAGATATCGATGTATCGGAACAATTTGCACAATTGTCATCTCAATTGGAAGCAAAAATTAGAGCGGATTTAGCGCAACAGTGGGTTGAAGAGCGTAAGGCAATGCAACAATCTTTCATGGAGACACTTAAGTCTATGGGTATCTCCCAAAGCACAGCAAATAATAATTGCATTGAACAAAGGGAAACTGTGGATGGAAGCGGAAAAGGAAGTTGTTCAATTGTAAAAGTAAGCAAAATGGAAGAGGAAGACAATGTTGAGAGATTAGTAAAAATGGTTCTGAAAAGGAGTGACACACAAATGGATTACTTTGAATTAGAATTAAGTCATTGTGTAAGTGTCTCAAATTTTTATATGTCAGCAAAATGTATCAGAGAGTTGTTGATGGGACAACATTGGCTTGACGTTTCTACTTTGCAAGTATGGTCCACGTAAGTATATTTTCTTTTTTATTACTCTCAAATATTTTCATATGTTATAACTCCTGTCACTTTGATTCTAATGTTTATGTTATAATTAGGTATATTCATCGTTTGTGTATTGATACATCACAATCAGAAGTATATGGGATATTGGACTCTGCTTTGTGTTCGTATGTTGATAATGTGGCAAAAACTGAAGCAAAAGTTAGAAAATACATACAAGACATGTTACGTGATCACGAAGAGAAAGTGTGTCACTTGCTACCATTTATTCATGGGTATGTGTATGAAATTCTATTTTATAACTTTGTTAATATGAAATTCTGACTTTTGTACTTCAACACGCACATACAGATCTCATTGGCAATTAATAGTCATTTGTCCAAAAGACAATACGGTGGTCGTCTTCTGTTCACTTCATCGGGAACTTAATCAAACCATGACGAAACTTGTTACAACGTAAGTTTATCTTTTATGTTCACTATATCTTATATACATAATTTGTTACAAAAGTAATTCCATATTTTATGTGGCTTTATATGGTTTTTTTGCCTTCTTTATTAGTGCTTTAGGGGTTCATCAAGCGGCACATGGCATTAGAAGAAAGCCTACATGGCTTCGACCCATAGTAAGTGGTGTAAATTATAAGTATAAATTTAATTTTATCATATAAGTATTGGAAAATGATGTCATATATTCATTTGTAGACAAGGAAACAAAATAACTCTGATGATTGTGGGTACTATGTGATGAAAAATATGTTGGATATTGTCTCTGCAAAGATAACCGATAATTGGATGACGGTAATAAATATAACTTTACTTTGTTATTTACTTTGCATTTTGCAACTTAATGTGAATTTTCCAAAATAACTCTATATTGTTATTTATGTGTTGTAGGTATTTAATGACCCAACAGAATTAAAAGAAGATGATTTGTATGATTTGCGACTCCGTTGGGCAACATGTTTCTTTGAGTTGTATAAAAGTTAAGCTTTATCTGGTAAGATATATAGAATTCTCTATTTGAAGATATTGATTTTGGTGTTGTCTTTTGGTTAATTGGTGTTATTATTTATTTTCAGGAAATTTGATTTTTGTGTTTTCTACCGAAGTTATAACTCATATTCTTGTGGATATTGTAAGTTGATATTCAAGTGGGGGAAATATTGGTTGAATGTGTATTTTTT
Source organism: Lathyrus aphaca (assembly GCA_963966055.1). Classification (NCBI taxonomy): domain Eukaryota; kingdom Viridiplantae; phylum Streptophyta; class Magnoliopsida; order Fabales; family Fabaceae; genus Lathyrus; species Lathyrus aphaca. Next base: position 619,232,786 of record OZ014519.1, read on the forward strand.
GTTGTTGTTGTTGTAGTAGTAAACCTCCTATATATTGAGATGTTTATATGTGTATACTAGTACATTTGGAAGAATATATGTGTACTTGTACATTTGGAAGAATATATGTGTACTAGTATTTGGTTTATTGAATATTGGTGAGAAATATATGAAAATAGCGACCTAAATATGGTCTATGTGAAGGAAATATTAGGTACCAAAAAAATTTACAGGAATTGCTAAATAATTAGGTACCAAAAAAATTACAGGAACTGCTAAAAAATAGTAAAATTATATAAATTTTCTACAGTACTTTTTACATCGGGCGAAAGGGGAACCGATGTAAAAAGTACTATATGGCACACTTTTTACATCGGGCCAAAGGGGAACCGATGTAAAAAGTACCCTGTATGGCACACTTTTTACATCGGGCGAAAGGGGAACCGATGTAAAAAGTACCCTGTATGGCACACTTTTTACATCGGGCGAAAGGGGAACCGATGTAAAAAGTACCCTGTATGGCACACTTTTTACATCGGTTTTTACATCGGTTTTATCTATCAACCGATGTAAAAAGTCCCTTTTACATTAGAAAAAAAAATTATATTTTTTTTTACATCAGACTTAAAAATTGACCGATGTGGTTGATATATTTTTTACATCGGTCCTAAAACCGATGTAAAATGTCTACGACTTATTACATCGGCTGCCTTTACATCGGACTCGGAACCGATGTAAAAAGTCATTTTCGCCCGATGTAAAAAGTCATTTGGGAAGATCTTAAGGTCTAAGTCCAATCTCCAAAAAGTTCGGGATAGTAACCATAAGTCCAATGTTAGAAGTCACAAGTTTTTTTTTTAAGAGTTTAATCCTTTATTAAGTATTTTGATGTCCAAATGGACAAAAATAAAAAACAAGCACAATATGAATATCAACAAGCACAATATGAATATAAACAATGATATATGATGTAATATGGCAAAATATAATAAGGAGATAAGGGAGCAAGAGATTAAAATAAAAGGATAAGGTGCGAGAGATTAAATTTAAACAATTATATTCACATTATTATATTATTTACAATATAAGGTGGTATGATGAACTTAATCAAGCACAACCACAACAATGAATAATAAAATTGAGGCAACCAGATCCAAGTGGATCTTTAATCGAATCGGGACGAATATAGGTCTATGTTAAGCAATCGCCGAGTAATTTACGGAGTAATTACCCTACAAATGAGGCCGGCCACCACTAATTAAAGTGGAAAATATTCGTGTTAATACATGTTAGAGAAACGATATAATGGATCGTTCTCCGAAAACATGCCACACTAAAAGAAAAAAAGAAGGTCTAATCTTAATCGAGATTATCGTTGAATTTCATCGAAAAGCAACCTATCACGATCTCAAAGTATGGAGAATGATCCAAATGATCATTCATCCATATATTTGAAATAATGAAGATTAAACTTAATCGGAAATCAACAATCCCGAATCGGAAGATTGTCATCGACCAAAACTAAAAAAGAGATGAAGAAAAATGGATCCAAAATAGATCCAATAAAAGAATTAGAATATTTTTAAATTCTTTTCTCAAGTCTTTTTTCAAATTGCTTCTCTAAAATAAATTCTAAAATATTTTTCCAAACATTTTTATAAATCTCTTTTTAACATACTTTCTAAAACTACTTTAAAAATATAATTCAAAAAAAAAAGAAAAGAAAATCCTTATATCAAAAGAAGAAACAAAATAATAATAATATAATATCATTTTTTTTAAAAAAGGATTAAAGAAATAAAATAAAAAAAAACAAGAGGGAGGGGAACCCACGGGTTACATGGTGTGGGTAGTAATGGATCCAAGATCCAAGTCCAACACCAAATGAATTCTTCTTATTTTAAAATAACTAAATAACGAAATTAAAGAAAATAAATGAGGAAAAAAAAAGGAAAGAAGAACAAGGTCTTCTTCTTCAATACGACAAACGCACAAACAAACAGGGAATGGCGGAACACAAAACTCTCGCGGCGATCACCTTCAAAGAGTCGAAAACTGAAACAAAGAGCTTCTTCCCTCTTCTCAAATTCAGGTTCTTCTTCTTCTATCCCGCGAGCTCTCTCTCCTCTCCTTTGGATTTCTCTTTTCTTTCTTCTCAACGCACTGATTCAATTTGGTTTAGAGTTAGGGATTTGAAAAGAAATTTTGAAGATTGAAAGTATTTGGGGATTAGGGATTTTGAATTTGAATTGAGCAGGGATTCTTTGGCTCTGTTGAAGCTTCCCGATTGAAGTGGAATTGAGGTGTTTTTATAGCGGAAGAATCAAAGAGTGAGCTGCGTTTTGCTTTGATTTGTAAGCGTTTTGGTTCATGAAATATCCGTGCGTTTGGATTTGCGATTTCGTTGCGTTTTATTTTCATCTTTGCTGCGTTTTGATTTGAGTGATGCATGACTTGCGTTTTGATTATTTGGTTTATCAGGTGCTAAATCCGTGCTTGGCTTGTATTCTCTGCTCATGTGCGAGATGCGTGGGATGCTTTTGGCTGTGAAACTGTGATATTGTTTACGGCGTAGGCTTGCGCGTGACTTAAGTTGAAGCTGGGAAATTTACGTGACGGCTTGCATTGAAATGGCTGGCTGTTACTTGTATTTTGCTGTTGTTATGTTGCTGGGCCAGGCTAAAGCTTGCGGCGTGTGGGCTTGAGTGATGATAGCTGATGGAAGTTATGTGGGCAAGTGGGATAAGGCCTTGTGCAGAATTACTTGAAGCTAGTGGGCCAAGGCTGAAGGGTTGACGTGACGAGCTGTGATGTGCGAAAGCTGAATGCTTCGGCTTGTTGAAGCTGGCTGTTGATGTTATGCGCGTACGGCCTTGACTTGTGTGGGCCAGGAAGCTTTGGCTTGGCAAAAGTGTGATTTTGGTGGATTGCCTTAGGGCTTGGGAAAGCTGAAGGCAAGGTGTGGGTGGGGCCTGCTGCGTGATGGATTTTTTGCTTGGCAAGCTGAGGCAATGCTGTGGGAATTTGAGGCAAGTGGGGCCTTGGGGTATTTTGTGGGAAACATAAGGAAAGGCTGGTGGAATTTTTGTGAATGTATTTTATTTGGTAACAAAAATAAATAATAGAAAGAGTTAAAAAAAATGTATAATAGACTTGAGGGATTATATTTTTATTTAATATATTGGTAAATGGCTTAACAAAATGTATATGAATTTTTAAAAACAAAAATCTTATGATTCTAGTTAAAAGAATATAATGGTGAATAAAAGAAAAATTATATGATGATAAAAAAACTTAGAAAAAATAAAAAATGGATATTGAATAAAGTTTGTATGAATTAGGAAGATGGTGATTTGGGATAATCGAACAAAGAACGAAATAAATGGTTTTTGGATCGAATATAAAAAATGGATAGAAATGGATAATCGGAAAGAAAAATTGGGTAATGAATGGGATTTGATTTTCAGGCCCACAACCAAATCTGGATTATTTCAACAAGCCTCTGAACACAGCCCAAATACCTTGCAACTTGCCAACTGAAAACTGTCTGATTATGATCTGATAAACCGAATTCATACTGAGGAAAATAAATCCTCAGATGAATCGCTGATGAACTGATGAATCGATGAACTGATAAACACTGAAGATTCAAGCCAAACTTCGCACAAAACAACTGCCTGATAACTGATGAACAAACCAAACTTTGCACAGAAAACAACTGTCACACAACCCAATTTGTACTTGGAAAACGCATTGCCTGATGAATGAATTACTGGCATACACAACTTGCAGTCAACACAATCTTTTAATAGTTTGACCAGGTTAGGTCAAACATCCACTTGAAATCGAATTGTGACTGAACAAACGCATCTGAATCAAATTCACTGCCCTGTCTTTGCAAACCTGCAACACAGAGAAGAAGAAGAACACTGCAACATTTTTTGGTATTTTGGTTAGAAGATAGTAAATAAACAAAAATAAAGAAATAAAAATAATGGTGATCCCCTGCGAAGCATAGACCCACATCTGAGGAGAAACTCGAAATCTGTGCGATCTTGTTTGATATGCAAAAATGCAAATGATATGCGAAACAATCTTAGGGCAAAAATTAGGGTGTTACAGATGCCCCTATTTAAGTTTCTCCAATCCGGAGATATGAAGATTGACATCTTCGTCTCTACAAGATGGGAGAGACTTAAATACAGAATACCCAATTTTTGTCCTAAGAGAACAAATGATATGATATGAATATGATATGCAAACCCAAGATCTCTGTGGGGAAAATAATGACCACCAGAGAACAACAAAAACTTGGGGACACCGAAGAAAATTCCGCTGGGGAAACATCAACAGACAATCAAAGAGTTACCAGGAAAATAAATCACTGGATAACAGACTCCACTTGGGAAAAGATATGATAATCAGGGAACAGATTCAACCAGGGAAATAAACACCCTGCCAGAAATACCAATCAAACAAAATATTCGAATCCAACCATGGAGAAATACTGAGTGGGATAAGCATCATCAACTACCTGTTTACTGGGTAGGAAATATAACAAACTCGACTATCGATTTACTGGATAGGAGCAAAATACAGAGGGATAACCTCAATTACCTTTTTACTGGGTAAGAAATATTCTCAACTACCTGATTTACTGGGCAGGAGTATAACAGACTCGACTATCGATTTACTGGATAGGAGATATAAAAGGACTCGACTATCAATTTACTGGATAGGAGTATGATCATCTACCTGATTTACTGGGTAGGAACTCAATCAAATGGAAGCAGTTTCTATTACCTTTTTATTGGGTAAGAAGAAGAAATATCGGCTACCGGATTTACTGGGTAGAAACTCAATCAGATTACCTTTTTACTGGGTAGATGAAAATATCTGATTCTATTACCTTTTTACTGGGTAAGAGGAAAATAACTTGACTACCGGATTTACTGGGTAGAACAAATCTCGACTACCTGATTTACTGGGTAGGAGCTTAAACAAACAAACTCTATTATCTTTTTACTGGGTAAGAGGATAAAATCTCGACTACCGGATTTACTGGGTAGGAGTACAAGCAAAAGAACTTGATCAATTTGGTAATATTACCCACTATCGATTTACTGATAGCTTAAATCCAGAGCAAATATACGCAAGCTGGAGAAAATGTTGCCCACTATCAAACAATGATGGCTTAATTCCAAAGCAAATATATCCACAAAAGGGGACCAAAGTTCAATCCAAGAACAAATTGGAGAGAAACAGTCAAACAATACTCATCCCGAGGAGGAAATATCTCAACTGGGGATAATTCCATCCAGATAATAAACTGGGGAGGAAACTGAATTAACATCATCCACGAGGAACAAACTCAGTGGGGAATTATAAAGGATTAACACTTTCTGCTTAATGGTCGACACTCTAAACTTGAGAGGAATACGATACACACACTCTGTGGGGAAAATCCACACCAAAGAGCAGATAACAATGATAAATGCAAGAATGCAAGTAAACAATGCTATGCTTATGCGTATGAATATGCTTATGAATATGCTGACAAAACAGACATAAAAATAAGAAACAGGTGACATAAGCACCACAACAACCGGATACTCGGCTAATCCCAAGGCAACAATGCAGGGAAACAACTGGAGATTCAACTTGAAATCTGCAAGGGAATATCATAAGCCATCAAAGGAATAAAATCCTACTACAAGGCTTAAATCATGATAATACAACATCTGCTAGGAGTATCATCCTGCTGAGGAAAGGTAATAATCTGCTGAGGATGAAAATATCTTGATAAAAATCAAACTTCACAAAGAATAACTGTCATACAACTCCTGCTCCGCTTGGGGATGGAGTGCCAGACTTGCTAAAAATCACATAGGAACCTGCTGGAAATCAACACATGCAGTCCTACTGGGGATCCATATGGGGATATCAGAAATTAACATCATAGCCACAACACAGTTGCGAGGGATTTTAAATCTATACCCAACATCAGGTAACAGAAAACCTCTAAACTGACTGCTATATCAATACTTCTATATTCAAGGATGAAAACAATCCGAGCTGAGGAACAAGAGCTCAGCTGGGGATTCCCAATACTTCTCAATTCAAAGATAACATGCTGAGGAAAGATCACACTCAGCTAGGGATACTCAACATCCTTTCCAACAACTCTTCTGGGGAATACAGACAATCTCCGTTCAACATCATGGTTGGGAACAAAACATCATTAACATCAATCTGTCAAGATTATCCAGGAACTTCTCATGGACACAACCGAATCAAACCCTGCTTTGGGAGAGACGAGTTACACACATCCAGACTTTACCATTCTTGGAATCACTATCGATATCCTTTATTTGTTCAGATATCAAAAGAAAAATGTTTTTAAAATCTTCAAAGATTAAATTTATTAAATTTGTTTCAAATATCATCATCAACAATAAATTGAAATTTTGTAAATAGAAACAATATAAAGAATTGTAAACAATTGGATAAAAGCTCGAATTTATTGATAGAATGGTAGTCAGCAAATGGCATGACTCCATGGATCATTACAAGTTTGAAAAATGGTAAATACATCGAAAATGGCTACATTGAGATACAATGATCACTTCTCCCTACCAACTTTGAACTCCACTGTGTCCGAAACTTCAGTCAAGGATTAGTGAATAAGAAACTTTGATGAATAATTCTTCTGAGGGATAGAATCTAAAATCCTCGGTTACTACAAGTGATCCAGTCTGTCGACGCAGTTACTTGCCATGATCCCTAACTTTTGCCTAGATTGCCCTTTCGGGTTTTCAATCTACCGGGATAATTATTTCTGTTTTTGTCTCTAATTTTTGCCTGGACTGCCCTTTCGGGTTTTCAATCCACCGAGACGCTCATTTTTGCCTAAGCCGCCCTTTCGGGTTTTCAACTTAGCGAGCTGTTCTTTTATTTTTTAGGCGAAGTATTTCTTGACTGCATCCGCATTCACAGGGCGAGTGATCTCCTCACCATCCATAGTTGCAAGAATTAATGAACCGCCAGAGAAGGCTTTCTTAACAACATATGGGCCATCATAGTTCGGAGTCCACTTGCCCCGAGAATCTTTAAGGAAAGACTGAATCTTTTTGAGCACGAGGTCGCCTTCTCTGAATACACGAGGTTTGACCTTCTTATCAAAAGCTTTCTTCATTCTTTGCTGGTACAACCGACCGTGACACAAAGCTTTTATTCTCTTTTCTTCAATCAAATTCAACTGATCAAATCTACTCTGACACCATTCAGCCTCAGTCAACTTGGCTTCCATCAGAACTCTCATTGATGGGATCTCAACTTCAACGGGGAGCACTGCTTCCATACCATAAACAAGTGAGAAAGGGGTTGCCCCTGTTGAAGTGCGGACAGATGTACGATACCCATGCAAAGCAAAAGGGAGCATCTCATGCCAGTCCTTGTATGTCACAACCATCTTCTGAATGATCTTCTTAATATTCTTATTCGCAGCTTCAACAGCTTCATTCATCTTCGGTCTATAAGGAGAGGAATTATGGTGTTGAATCTTGAAATCTTCACAAAGCTCTTTCATCATCTTATTGTTCAAGTTCGAACCATTATCAGTAATGATTCTATTCGGAACACCATATCTGCAGATACGATTATTCTTGATAAACCGAACCACGACTTGTCTGGTCACATTAACATACGATGCCGCTTCAACCCACTTGGTGAAGTAGTCAATTGCCACAAGAATAAAACGATGTCCGTTCGAAGCCTTGGGTTCAATCATGCCAATCATATCAATTCCCCACATAGAGAAAGGCCATGGGGAAGAAATCACATTAAGATAAGCTGGTGGCACGTGAATCTTATCAGCATACACCTGACACTTATGGCATTTTTTCACATATTTGCAACAATCAGATTCCATTGTCAGCCAATAGTAACCTGCTCTCAACATCTTTTTAGCCATTGCATGCCCATTGGCATGAGTGCCAAAGGATCCTTCATGAATTTCTTTCATCAACATGTCTGCTTCGTGTCTATCCACGCATCTGAGCAAGACCATGTCAAAATTTCTTTTATAAAGCACATTTCCATTCAGGAAGAAATTGCCTGCCAATCTCCTCAAAGTCCTCTTATCTTTATCAGATGCCCCAAGCGGGTATTCTTGACTCTGGAGAAAACATTTAATATCGTGATACCAAGGCTTGTCATCATGGACTTCTTCAACTGCAAACACATGAGCTGGTCTTTCCAGTCGATTCACACTGATCATGGGAATATCATTCCACTGGTGCACTTTTATCATAGAAGCGATGGTTGCTAAAGCATCAGCCATTTGATTCTCATCACGAGGAATATAATGGAACTCAACTTTGGTGAAGAAAGTTGATATCTTCCTGGCATAATCTCTATAGGGGATCAAGTGAGATTGATGAGTCACCCACGTACCCTGAATCTGATTAATTACCAAGGCAGAATCTCCATACACATCGAGATACTTAATCCTCAAATCAACAGCTTCTTCAAGTCCCATAATGCAGGCTTCATACTCAGCTTCATTGTTGGTACAAGGAAAAGTCAATCTTACGGCAAAAGGAATATGTGAACCATGGGGAGTAATGATCATTGCCCCAATTCCTCTTCCACGTGCATTCACAGCACCATCAAAAACTAAACCCCATCGAGATCCAGGCTCCGACCCTTCCTCAATCAAAGGTTCATCACAATATTTCACTTTCAAAAACATCACATCTTCATCTGGAAAGTCAAACTTGACAGGTTGGTAATCATTAATCGGTTGATGTGCCAAATAGTCAGCCAAGATACTACTTTTTATAGTTTTTTGAGTTCGGTACTCGATATCATATTCTGATAATAACATTTGCCAACGAGCAATCCTCCCAGTCAAAGCAGGCTTTTCAAAGATATACTTGATTGGATCCATTTTAGAGATCAACCAAGTCGTATGATTCAGCATATACTGGCGAAGACGCTTTGCAGCCCAAGCTAAGGCACAACAAGTTTTTTCAAGCATGGAATACCGAGACTCACAATCAGTGAATTTCTTACTCAAGTAGTAAATTGCATGCTCTTTTCTTCCATTTTCATCTTGTTGACCAAGCACACAACCCATGGAATCTTCCAACACAGTCAAGTACATGATCATCGGTCTACCTTCCACCAGAGGAGACAAAATAGGAGGTTCAAGCAGATATTCTTTAATACTTTCAAACGCCTTCTGGCAATCATCTGTCCAGACACAACCTTTATCTTTTCGAAGCAGCTTGAAGATCGGAGCACATGTGGCAGTCATGTGAGAGATAAACCTTGAGATATAATTCAAGCGGCCCAAGAATCCTCTGACTTGCTTTTCGGTTCTTGGAGCAGGCATTTCCTGAATAGCTTTCACTTTATCAGGATCAACTTCGATGCCTCTTTGGCTGACAATGAAACCTAGCAACTTTCCAGAACGTACACCAAATATGCACTTGTTCGGATTCAGACGAAGCTTATACTTCCTTAACCTTTGAAACAACTTCAGCAAATGTTCAACATGATCCTCTTCAGTCTTCGACTTAGCGATCATATCATCAACATATACTTCGATTTCTTTATGCATCATATCATGGAAAAGTGTAGTCATAGCTCTTTGGTACGTCGCACCAGCATTCCTCAATCCAAAGGGCATCACTCTGTAGCAGAATGTTCCCCATGGTGTAATAAATGTGGTCTTTTCCATGTCCTCAGGTGCCATCTTTATTTGATTGTAACCGGAAAATCCGTCCATAAAAGAGAATACATCAAACTTAGCCGTATTATCTACCAACATATCAATGTGTGGCAATGGAAAATCATCTTTCGGACTGGCTTTGTTCAAATCTCTGTAATCTACGCACATTCGGACTTTTCCGTCTTTCTTCGGAACAGGAACAATATTGGCCACCCATTCAGGATAAGTTGACGTCACAAGAAAACCGGCATCAATCTGCTTTTGAACCTCCTCTTTGATTTTTACTGCCATGTCTGGATGAGTTCTTCTGAGCTTCTGCTTCACAGGTGGACATTCGGGCTTCAACGGCAATCTATGCTCCACAATATTAGTATCAAGACCTGGCATGTCTTGATAAGACCAAGCAAATACATCAACATATTCTCTGAGAAACTCAATAATCCTCTTCTTAACATCAGGATCCAGCAATGCTCCGACTTTGACTTCTTTCTTTTCATCATCAGAACCCAAGTTGACCGTCTCTATAGACTCTCCATGAGGCTGAATAATCTTCTCCTCGTGCTCAAGCAACCGAGAAATTTCATCTGGAATCTCTTCATCATCCTCTTCCTCAACTTCAAACACAGGGAATTCAAAGTTGGGAGAGGGCATAGGATCATTGTTTTCAATGGGTTTATCAATCAATCTGCACAATGATTTTATTTTTATTTTAGAAGATGAGCAAAAGTGCAAACAATATGCAGATACACAATTATTATATTTATGGTTTTTTATGTTACCATTTTTCAGAACAAAGCAAAAATGAAAAACACATATGGAAATAACAAAATAACATTTTATTGATGATGATCAAACTTGAAACAAAGCCCGACAAGCATCACTTTCACCTTGGGCAGAGTGAAAGGATTTTTGAAAGAAAATAAAAACAATTACTTTGAAGAATGAACGATAAAAGGAACATCAACAGCGATCCAGTTCTGGCAAATCTTTCCATGCGTCACAAAGTCAAACATTTCTTCGTTTTCATCATCATTATCATCAATGATGGCAGCAGCGGAATGATCGTTGATAAATCCAGCACTTCGGAAGCCTTCTTGAATAGTCTTTGGATCTTTGACAACTGCACCTGGCGCAAAGCTGATACCAAAACCTTCCTTGTTATCGACAGCATCAATAATTCTTCCCCAACCATCAGACTGACCAACTTCAATCACTAGCAAAGCATCTTTGAAAGAGGACATGGGCATGGCATTCTTCTTAACAACACTATTCACAACAGAAAGAGCTTGAAACGACGTTCCCACCTCTTCCTCAGCATCAATATAAGAAAAAGAAGACAGATTACTCACAAGCATCGCCCTCTCACCTTCAATGGTCACCAATTTACCTTCTCTTACAAACTTCAACTTCTGATGAATAGTGGATGTTACAACTCCTGCCTCGTGGATCCATGGTCTTCCGAGGAGACAACTATATGCGGGACGTATATCCATTACTTGAAAAGTAATCTTGAATATAAACGGTCCAATAAGAATAGGGAGATCTACCTCTCCAATCACTGTCTTCTTCGACCCATCAAACGCTTTCACTATAATCCCACTGTGCCTCATGGGAGCACCTTGAAATGCAAGCTTTGACAAAGTCGATTTTGGCATAACATTCAGAGACGAGCCGGTATCAACTAACACCTTAGATAAAGCATCTTCCTGACAATTCACCGAAATGTGCAACGCCAAGTTATGATTTCTTCCTTCTTCAGGCAGATCATCATCACAGAAGCTCAAATTGTTGCATGACGTGATATTCGCCACAATGCTATCAAATTGGTCCACAGTCACATCGTGGTCAACATAGGCTTAATCCAGAATCTTCTGCAATGACTGCCTATGAGCCTCAGAACTCATCAAAAGAGACAACACTGATATCTTCGAGGGAGTCTGCAACAACTGCTCAGAAATGTTATACTCACTCTTCTTTATCAGCTTTAGCACTTCATCATCATTATTACCAACTTGGCTCGATTGGACAACATCATCCATAATCTGCTTGCTCGCACTGGTATCTTCAACTCTCTTCGGAGGGTCTGAAGTATACACTCTACCACTTCGGGTGACCTTCGTTACATCAGCAATGCTAACCACAGACTTTGGAGTAGGAAGAGGAACTTCCCTACCATTCTCTATCATCGTAGCATTATACCGGTACTGAACAGCTTTATCAGACTCATATGGCATTGGACCAGGTACATTAATCACCAATGGAGTAACAGCAGTCTTGCGACTATCGAAAGAAATAACCACCCTCTCAGGAGCAACCCTCTCAGGAAGATTGAACTGAGGCATAATGACATTCACTTCATTCTCATATTCATCTCTCTTTGCTGTTACTTCGATCAGCTTATCGTCCATCATTTTCTGGATATCCCTTTTAACGATCACGCAACCACGAGGATTCACCGAGCAGATACAACAACCAGCATAGTCGTGATCGATATCGTGATATTCACTCAAGAAAGCATGCATTTCCACCAAAGATCTTCGGATATGGCGAACTTCATAGATTTTGAACAGTCCAGGACAACCAGCAACCATATTCACAGACGCATTACCATGCTTCGGCAACAGATTCTTCTGCACATTAGGATTAACATCATTGAAATACAGAACATTGTTCCTCATCAATTTCTGTACTTCAAACTTCAAGGGATAACAGTTCTCAACATCATGCCCCGGGGCACCTTGATGGAAAGCACAACGAGCTTCTGGCTTATACCACCATGGAATAGTCTCTGGAACTGGATGTGGAGAACGAGTTTGCACAAGATTCTTTGCAATCAAAGACGGAAGCAAGTCCGCATACGGCACAGGAATAGGATCGAAACTGGGCTTAGCCCGAGCTTGTTGATTACCACCTTGTTGCACAGAAGGTTGCTGATAACGAGGTTGGAACTTCGGAACTGCCGGCACAGCTGGAGCCACATTAATCATCGGTGTTACAGAAGCCACATGCTGCGAATGGTGATTCACACGACTATGAGGTCTTCTATAACTTTCACGGGATACTGCATTAGTCTCATTTTCTTTCTTTTTCCTGAAGTTGAACCTTCTAGAGCTTGAACCATTGCCATTCTCTTGAGTCAACCGTCCCTCCCGGACACCTTCTTCTAAACGCATCCCCATGCTCACCATTTCTGTGAAATCGGAAGGAACGCTTGCTATCATCCTCTCATAATAAAAAGAACCCAACGTCTTCAAGAAGATCTTCGTCATTTCTTTTTCTTCCAGCGGAGGAACAATCTGGGCTGCCAGCTCTCACCATCTCTGTGCATATTCTTTAAAAGTATCTTTGTCCTTCTAGGACGTAGCACGAAGTTGATCTCTATCAGGAGCCATATCAACATTGTACTTGTACTGCTTCACAAATGCTTCTTCCAAATCATTGAAGGTCTTGATTTGGCTATTATCCAGACTCATATACCACCTCATGGGTGCCCCGGTCAAACTGTCCTGGAAATAGTGAATCAGCAGCTTATCATTATCAGTCTGAGCCGACATCTTCCTTACATACATCGTCAGATGGCTCAACGGACAAGTGTTGCCTTTGTACTTCTCAAACTCAGGCAACTTGAATTTGTAAGGAACTTTAACATTAGGGACCAGACAAAGGTCATAGGCATCTTTTCCAAACAAATCCTTATGCTTCAAAGCTCTCATCTCCCTCTGGATCTCAACAAATCGTCCTTGGAAGTCATCAAGTCTTTCAGCAACTCCAGCGCCTTCACTAGACTCAGCATGGTAAATCATTTCATCATGATGCGGAATATTGCGTACCCCAGACAGTACAGTAGTCACAATTGGAGGAAGAGTAGTCCATACTAGTGGTGGGATAGCATTGAATGCAGCAGTCTCCTGATGATGAGGAGGACGATATCCAGCAGGAAAAAAGTCAACAGGCATGCCCCAGGGCGTGCTAGCAGGTATACGATGGCGAGGAGAAATAACAGTCTCCACAGGAATGGATGCGGTAACAACCTCTGAGATGACAGTATTCTGAACAGGAGGACTAGGAGGTGGCTGATTCTGAGCAGCCATCAAATTTTCCAACATAGCAGTCACTCTTTCCAAGCTTTCCCTCAGATAAGTAACTTCTTCGCGCAGCTCGCGATTCTCTTGTTGCAAAGTATCCATCACTCTTCTCCGATTAGCTCGAGTATCAAAGCGATGAGTCAGCTTGATAGGAACACTGAATGAAGACCAGAAAACAACAATAAGATCCCTGGAGAACACTCAAAAACTCAAGACAAATGCGAATATGATGCATGCTATGTATATGCAAATGCAAAGATTTCAAAGGATTATATGTTAACTTGCAATATTCATAAAGAGACATTTTTTGAAATACTTAAAAAACTCATTCTCATTAAGATCAAAGTGAGGATTACAAATGAAGTACAAACATCAATAATCCTAATACATAAGAGGAAAAGTAAACTAAGCCTATGGAATCATATCCGAAGAAGTCCCGAATCCTGGCTGATACTTCATACGAATCCTCTTGATCTCATTCTTGTACCGCTCTTCCATATCTTCCTTATCCTTCACTAACTTGTCGACAATGGCCTTCCAAGCACCGGAAGTAGGAGGAATAGTAGATGGAGTGCTAGAGGAAAATAAATCCTCTCTCGGCCTCTTCGTGACACGCCGCTCAAGTAGCTCAATAAGATCATCCTTCTCCTTAAGCTGCTCCTGCATAGTAGTCCTCTCAAGTAACCATTCTTCCTTTTCTTTCTTCATCTTCTCTAACTCTTCTTGAAGAACCAACTTCTCATCAACGGGAGGAAGAAAAGCAGACAAAGGCAATATGGGAAACATAGGCTCCTCAGGTGGATAAGGCATCTTGAGCTTGGAAGCTCTAGATCGAACCCACTGAATATAACAATCGGAAGGAGGAAGGTGTTGTCTACCCAGTTGACCCTTCTCTTTCCGGTGAACAACATGCCAAGAGTGAGCAATCCTTTTCTTCATCTCTATATGATCATCACCATTAAGAAAGAAGAAACAGGATAAGGCAAGATTGTTTGGAACATCCTTCAAACAATACCCGAACTGTCGTCTAGCCAAAATGGGGTTGTAGCTAATTCCCCCACGTGTAACAAGAAGAGGTACATTAGGAAATTCTCCACAACTATCAATGAGAACTCCAGTATCATAATGAGAACTATACCATGTCATGTCCTTATGAGAAAGCGACATCAACCTTTGAGACCATCTTCGATTCTCTCTATTGTCCTTGAAAACATCCGACTTCGGTAGGTGCGAAATAAACCACCTATAAAGAATAGGCGCACAACAAACAATCTCTCCGTCACCTTTGGAGGTCCTATAGTGAAAAGCATGATACATATCTCCAAGCAGAGTAGGAATCGGGTTCTTCTTCAAGAAGATCTGAATAGCATTCTCATCCACAATACCATCCAAATTCGGAAACAAGACAATCCCGTAGATAAGCAAAGCAAGAATAGCCTCAAATGCATCTCTATGACCCAAAGTAAGTGAAGTGGAAGCCTTTCCCATCAAGAACTTAGCATTAATACCACGAACACTCCCCTTTGGAAGAAACTTCCCATTAAGATCAGATTCCTTAAGAAACAATGCTTTGGCGATGACCTTGATAGTAAGCTCCTTCTCTAAACCAGTGAAAAGAAACTCCTTGTCCAGAATAGGCAAACCTAACCAATGAGAATATTCCTCCAAAGTCGGCACAAGCTGATAATCCGGAAAGGTAAAACAATGGTGCAACGGGTCATAAAACTGAGCCAAAGTAGGGAGAATCCCCTCAGGCACATCAGTATCCAACATATGCAAAAGCTTCCCATGACATTTTTGGAACTCTTGGGTATCAACAACCAAAGCTCCTAGATTTCTCAACTCTACAACATTAGGATTCTTGAAAGTGTACTTCTTTGTGTTCCTCCTTTCAAAAGTCATAGCCATGGACATCTGAAATTTTGCAAAAGTTCCTTATAAGTCCTTTGAAATCTTACGAACAATGCTCATGAATGTTATGATGGCATGTATGCAACAAACACAAACAAGATCACACAAGGCACACGGGCTTAGGTTCCGAGTCACGAGCATGAAGTCAAGGTAATAGAACACCAACCCAAACAGGTAAGTACTAAGGTTTGTCTTCATTGTACCTGCAAGAAACCAAAAGGGTGCTAACAGAGGTGCCCGGAGTTAACAGCCATCTTTAGAATATTATCGGTACGTTGGATTACTCCCCAACCGATAACATTCTTAAAATAGACCTCGTCCGAGTGTAGTATCGCGTGACAACCGCCTTAGATTTACATCCAGACAGCTTCCGCACTACGTTCCTAAATTGGCTTAGATGGGTTAAGGGTTCTAAGGTCCTCAGTATGATCAGCTCAAGGTCGGAAAATAATGCCACGTACGATTACTCGTCATGACATTGATAGTCCAAGAGAGCCTAACCGAGTGGAGATTATCAAATTGATATTGCTTTGGACTACTCCATCACATATCGCTTCGAATATCGCCGTCCTATCATAAGTGTCACTCAGATCCAGGTTAGAATCTATCTCACACAGAGGATCACCAAAACCAAAACGGAACAAACAAATAACAAACAAGTCAAACCAAAGCAGTAAATAAATCAAAGTAGGCTAAATCTGCTTAGAGATTACTCCCCAGCAGAGTCGCCACTTTTCTGTAGCGGTAAAATCGTGAGTGTAAGCTATTGATTAACTTAACTCGATTAACACAGAGTCGCCACCGCGCTTTTCTTTATTTCCGAATGGAAAAAGGTAAAAGAACGAATAAAAACCTAGGATTATAAAAGCAAAGGCTTAAAGAAATAAACAGAGATTGGGTAAGGGGATTGGTTATGAACCGGGAAGGTTTTAGGCACCCGACTCATCCGTGGTACTCCACGGGAGCCCTTTGAAATACTTATTGCTTTTTGGTCTGAAATTGGTTTGTTTAAAATGATGGAAGAGATGAGGAGAAGAATATTTTTTAATGATTTTGTGTTTGATAAGGTTTTAAAGCCTTATGCCTACGTACCCACAAAGTGCAATGCGAGATCAAAACCTCGTAGTTCGTGGTACAAAGTTTGAAAAGAATAAGTGGATTGAATTGATTTTAAGATGTAGAGATAAGTCGTCATCCCTTAGCGAATAATTCCGCTAAAAGGGATGAATCATATCTAAACATGTAAAAAAAAGAAAAGGTGCATAAAGCACAAAACAAGTGAGTGGGTTTGCATTTTTTAAAGTATGTACAAAAAGGTTTTTGATATATTTACATGACTTAATATTTGATTAAGAAAATAAAAGGAAAAGATTAAAAATCGCTTGACCTAAGTCAAAGTTTGTTTATGAAAATGTTTGAAGTTTAGAAAACAAGGTTTTGAAATAGGAAGAAGTTTTGAAAATTAAAGAATGGGGAGGAGATGAAGAGACTAGTCCTAATGCTTGAATTAAAAGCTAAGGAAAGAAGTTACCAAACTATAATATGCACACTTCTTCAAAGATCGGAATTTCCATCTTCAAAAGTTAATGACATCACTTGAAGTCGAGGTTTCTAATCCACTCCAACTTGAGCAAAGGGAAGATCTTAAGGTCTAAGTCCAATCTCCAAAAAGTTCGGGATAGTAACCATAAGTCCAATGTTAGAAGTCACAAGTTTTTTTTAAGAGTTTAATCCTTTATTAAGTATTTTGATGTCCAAATGGACAAAAATAAAAAACAAGCACAATATGAATATCAACAAGCACAATATGAATATAAACAATGATATATGATGTAATATGGCAAAATATAATAAGGAGATAAGGGAGCAAGAGATTAAAATAAAAGGATAAGGTGCGAGAGATTAAATTTAAACAATTATATTCACATTATTATATTATTTACAATATAAGGTGGTATGATGAACTTAATCAAGCACAACCACAACAATGAATAATAAAATTGAGGCAACCGGATCCAAGTGGATCTTTAATCGAATTGGGACGAATATAGGTCTATGTTAAGCAATCGTCGAGTAATTTACGGAGTAATTACCCTACAAATGAGGCCGGCCACCACTAATTAAAGTGGAAAATATTCGTGTTAATACATGTTAGAGAAACAATATAATGGATCGTTCTCCGAAAACATGCCACACTAAAAGAAAAAAAGAAGGTCTAATCTTAATCGAGATTATCGTTGAATTTCATCAAAAAGCAACCTATCACGATCTCAAAGTATGGAGAATGATCCAAATGATCATTCATCCATAGATTTGAAATAATGAAGATTAAACTTAATCGGAAATCAACAATCCCGAATCGGAAGATTGTCATCGACCAAAATTAAATAAGAGATGAAGAAAAATGGATCCAAAATAGATCCAATAAAAGAATTAGAATATTTTTAAATTCTTTTCTCAAGTCTTTTTTCAAATTGCTTCTCTAAAATAAATTCTAAAATATTTTTCCAAACATTTTTATAAATCTCTTTTTAAGATACTTTCTAAAACTACTTTAAAAATATAATTCAAAAAAAAAAGAAAAGAAAATCCTTATATCAAAAGAAGAAACAAAATAATAATAATATAATATCATTTTTTTTTAATAAAAGGATTAAAGAAATAAAATAAAAAAAAACAAGAGGGAGGGGAACCCACGGGTTACATGGTGTGGGTAGTAATGGATCCAAGATCCAAGTCCAACACCAAATGAATTCTTCTTATTTTAAAATAAATAAATAACGAAATTAAAGAAAATAAATGAGGAAAAAAAAAGGAAAGAAGAACAAGGTCTTCTTCTTCAATACGGCAAACGCACAAACAAACAGGGAATGGCGGAACACAAAACTCTCGCGGCGATCACCTTCAAAGAGTCGAAAACTGAAACAAAGAGCTTCTTCCCTCTTCTCAAATTCAGGTTCTTCTTCTTCTATCCCGCGAGCTCTCTCTCCTCTCCTTTGGATTTCTCTTTTCTTTCTTCTCAACGCACTGATTCAATTTGGTTTAGAGTTAGGGATTTGAAAAGAAATTTTGAAGATTGAAAGTATTTGGGGATTAGGGATTTTGAATTTGAATTGAGCAGGGATTCTTTGGCTCTGTTGAAGCTTCCCGATTGAAGTGGAATTGAGGTGTTTTTATAGCGGAAGAATCAAAGAGTGAGCTGCGTTTTGCTTTGATTTGTAAGCGTTTTGGTTCATGAAATATCCGTGCGTTTGGATTTGCGATTTCGTTGCGTTTTATTTTCATCTTTGCTGCGTTTTGATTTGAGTGATGCATGACTTGCGTTTTGATTATTTGGTTTATCAGGTGCTAAATCCGTGCTTGGCTTGTATTCTCTGCTCATGTGCGAGATGCGTGGGATGCTTTTGGCTGTGAAACTGTGATATTGTTTACGGCGTAGGCTTGCGCGTGACTTAAGTTGAAGCTGGGAAATTTACGTGACGGCTTGCATTGAAATGGCTGGCTGTTACTTGTATTTTGCTGTTGTTATGTTGCTGGGCCAGGCTGAAGCTTGCGGCGTGTGGGCTTGAGTGATGATAGCTGATGGAAGTTATGTGGGCAAGTGGGATAAGGCCTTGTGCAGAATTACTTGAAGCTAGTGGGCCAAGGCTGAAGGGTTGACGTGACGAGCTGTGATGTGCGAAAGCTGAATGCTTCGGCTTGTTGAAGCTGGCTGTTGATGTTATGCGCGTACGGCCTTGACTTGTGTGGGCCAGGAAGCTTTGGCTTGGCAAAAGTGTGATGTTGGTGGATTGCCTTAGGGCTTGGGAAAGCTGAAGGCAAGGTGTGGGTGGGGCCTGCTGCGTGATGGATTTTTTGCTTGGCAAGCTGAGGCAATGCTGTGGGAATTTGAGGCAAGTGGGGCCTTGGGGTATTTTGTGGGAAACATAAGGAAAGACTGGTGGAATTTTTGTGAATGTATTTTATTTGGTAACAAAAATAAATAATAGAAAGAGTTAAAAAAAATGTATAATAGACTTGAGGGATTATATTTTTATTTAATATATTGGTAAATGGCTTAACAAAATGTATATGAATTTTTAAAAACAAAAATCTTATGATTCTAGTTAAAAGAATATAATGGTGAATAAAAGAAAAATTATATGATGATAAAAAAACTTAGAAAAAATAAAAAATGGATATTGAATAAAGTTTGTATGAATTAGGAAGATGGTGATTTGGGATAATCGAACAAAGAACGAAATAAATGGTTTTTGGATCGAATATAAAAAATGGATAGAAATGGATAATCGGAAAGAAAAATTGGGTAATGAATGGGATTTGATTTTCAGGCCCACAACCAAATCTGGATTATTTCAACAAGCCTCTGAACACAGCCCAAATACCTTGCAACTTGCCAACTGAAAACTGTCTGATTATGATCTGATAAACCGAATTCATACTGAGGAAAATAAATCCTCAGATGAATCGCTGATGAACTGATGAATCGATGAACTGATAAACACTGAAGATTCAAGCCAAACTTCGCACAAAACAACTGCCTGATAACTGATGAACAAACCAAACTTTGCACAGAAAACAACTGTCACACAACCCAATTTGTACTTGGAAAACGCATTGCCTGATGAATGAATTACTGGCATACACAACTTGCAGTCAACACAATCTTTTAATAGTTTGACCAGGTTAGGTCAAACATCCACTTGAAATCGAATTGTGACTGAACAAACGCATCTGAATCAAATTCACTGCCCTGTCTTTGCAAACCTGCAACACAGAGAAGAAGAAGAACACTGCAACATTTTTTGGTATTTTGGTTAGAAGACAGTAAATAAACAAAAATAAAGAAATAAAAATAATGGTGATCCCCTGCGAAGCATAGACCCACATCTGAGGAGAAACTCGAAACCTGTGCGATCTTGTTTGATATGCAAAAATGCAAATGATATGCGAAACAATCTTAGGGCAAAAATTAGGGTGTTACAATATGTGTTAAAGAAAATCTGATCATGTACTTCGTCATAGCCAACAGGCTCCTGAAAGCATTCGACATTGTGACCCTCAAACATATCCCTAGAATAAAGAATCAAGAGGCCAATGATTTGGCTCAGATTGCATCAGGTTACAGGGTATCAAGAGAAAATCTGGAAAAAGCTACTGAAGTAAGGGGAAGGGTTGTATCGACCAAATTATCCCCATCAGATTTAAATTCAATGAAACTTGGTTATAGGGATGACGAAAATTTCGAAATTTTTAATCTAGACAATTCAGACATGGATGACTGGAGAAAACCTATACGAAGTTATCTACAAGACCCAAACAAAAGCGTAGAAAGGAAAATAAGATATAGAGCATTGAGCTACGTACTCTTTGGGAATGAATTGTTTAAAAAGACTGCAGAAGGAGTCTTACTAAAATGCTTAGGCGAAGAAGAGGCGTATATTGCACTGTCGAATGTACATAGTGGCACATGTGGTGCGCACCAAGAAGGGCATAAGATGAAATGGCTACTATTTAGGCAGGGTTTATATTGGCCAACTATGCTCAAAGACTGTGTCGAATTCACGAAGGGTTGCCAAGAATACCAAATCCACGCAGGAATACCACATGTTCCTGCAAGTGAACTACATTCGATCATAAAACCTTGGCCATTCAGAGGATGGGCTTTGGATCTAATTGGAGAAATTCGACCTACTTCATCAAAAGGGCAAAGGTATATTTTAGTACGATTGGATTACTTTCCTAAATGGATCGAAACCATAACGCTAACTAATGTGGATCAAGAAGCAGTTATAGAATTTATCCAAAAATACATAATATATAGGTTTGGGATACCAGAAACAATAACTACTGACCAAGGGTCTGTGTTTACTGGTAAAAATATGCAAGCTTTTGCAAATGAAATGGGTTTTAAGTTATTAACGTCTACGCCCTATTATGCCCAAGCTAATGGACAAGTCGAAGCAGCAAATAAGGTAATAATAAATCTGATCAAAAAACATGTAGGTAAGAAGCCTAGAAATTGGCATAAAACCTTAGATCAAATTTTGTGGGCATGTCGAACGTCACCTAAAGAAGCTACTAACTCGACCCCATTTAAATTAACATACGGACATGAGGCAGTGCTTCCAGTCGAAATCTATTTACAATCCATACGTATCCAAAGACATCATGAAATCCCTTCAGATGTATATTGGAGCATGATGATGGATGAACTAGTAGATTTAGACGAAGAAAGGTTACACACGTTGGATTTGATTAAAAGACAGAAGGAAAGAGTTGAGAAATCTTATAATAAGAAAGTGAAGTCGAAAATCTTTCTTGAGGGTGATTTAGTCTAGAAGGTAATACTTCCCATGGATCGAAAAGATAGAGTGATGGGGAAATGGTCCCCCAAGTGGGAAGGAACTTTTAAAGTTTTAAGTGTTTTCTCAAATGGCGCTTACGAAATTGAAGAAATAAGCAAAGATGAGAGAATAATTAAAATAAATGGCAAGTACTTAAAGAAATATAAACCAATTCTGCAAGAAGTAAAAATAAAGGTGGAATGATTATATTAATTACTTCGCCAAATAGTGGGCGGTAAAGTCATTACAAAATTCGCCTTCAAAAAGTTAATAAAAGAACTAAGGAAAACAACACATACACCGCCCCCACCCTATTACAAATTTCTAAAGAAAAGACTCTTTAAGTTCCATGAATTTCTTCTTTTGAACAGCAATTCGACATTCAAACAGACTTTTGTTGAGAGAGATTTCTTCAATTTCTTTGCCTAAAGCTTAAGCCATGTCTGCATGGTGAATTCCCACCTTTATTTCCTCTTCGATCTCTACAGTATTAGGCTGTTCAAGTTCTGCCATACGCTTTTGCTCTTGAGCAATTTTTGTTTGAAGTTCGGCTATCTGTCTCTCAAAGTCTTGAATATTCTTTTTACAATCAGACACTTGTTGAGAGTAAGTGTCGGAGAATTTTGACAGCTCAGAAACCTTGTCCGTCGAAGCTGCTGCAACATCCCATTCAACGATTTGAGTGTCTGTTTTGTTGGAAATCAGTTTGATGTACTCTCTTCGGCGGTTGATATCTGCATAGGTTACATCAATGATCTGAAAAAGATCCAGCACCAGACGAGTTTCGTCAGTGCTGGCTTCCAAAATGTTCACTTGTTTAAGGAGTTTCTTCATTTCACATTGCTGAGTAAGGTCCTCCTCCAGAAGTCTGAACAGATCGACACCAAGCACTTTGCTTTTGATTTCACCCATAAGAACGCTAAGGTTCTTCACTTCAGAAGTGGTTCCAGAGGTTGACTAACTATTGGAGGAATCTTGGAAATTGTAACGTTGGCTGATCATGGATTTCAGATAGTCCAAACGCTTCCGTACCTTCAGGCTCTCAAGTTCGTCATGAGTAAAGGCAGTCAAACCTAAAGATAGAGATTTGTTTGGATTTGAGTCAGGAAGGGTTTGAACGCTGGGCCCAGTGCCTTGTTTCGACAGGTCTTGTTCTGCTGCAACTTTGGCTTTAAGTTTCTCCTCCTTAGCGTCTGTAGTTTTGGGTGACTTCTCCTCCTCCCGAGTCACAGATTCGACATCAGCTTTTTCGCCTTTACCAGCTTCGGTAGGTTGATCATCCTTGGCTTTGGATTTTGGGTTGTCAGAAGAGTTATCCGCAGAATGCTCATCCATTATGGTGTCGAATGTAGAGCAGGTTTGGGGTTCAAATACATCGCCCTTTGAGATTTCTTTCTCTTGGATTTGTTTCTCCACATTCGTCTCACCATCACCATGGGAAGGTTCACCAAGGTTGATTTCAACCTGAAGAAAAGAAAAGAATATGAAAAATATGCATACGAAGGTAAATTCAAAAGTCAGTCGAAAATAATTACCTGAGGAATCTCAGTATGAAAACTGGAGTTCCCACTTTCTGCGTCCCGCGCGAGTTTAACTATTGGACTGATGGGAGAGGTTTTCTTCGATGTGACAAGTGACCTTTCGGAAGCGATTGTTCTAATGTTGCTGGATTTCTTCCTTTTTAGGGGTTGTTGATCTGGAGATTCGTCACCAGAATATTCAGAAATCTCCTTCACTATTTCTTTCTTCCTTTTCTGAGGAGTAGGTGTTTTTCGACTCACCTGAAAAATAACAAGATTTCAATAAGCCAAAGGCTAAGGCAATTCCATAATTAACACAAGTCCTTTAAATAAATAAAAAATGAAACCTTTTTTGCCGTCGAAGAAGTTTTCTTAGCAGGCTTGACAAGTTGGTCTTCGACAGATGCCTTCGTGTTTGGAATTTTGGTATCTGGAAAGAAAGAATTGTTAAAAAAGAAATGAATAAAACATAAGAAATTAAACACAATAAATTCGAATGGTGCAAACCCTTCAAGAATAGTAGATTCCACGCGCACATGTTCTATTCCAACATGAAGGTGCCCAAGATAATCGTCCAGATGATATTTGGTCAGAACCACACGTCCGGCTAGCTTTTTTCGTGACTCTTTAAGCAGTTTTAAATCTTCCTCACATACTGTCGCTCCCACCAAATGACACCCAGGTCAGAAGGGGTACAGACGCGAACGGTCGGCGAAAGGAGAACATGAGGATGAACTGAAAAGAGTCGCCAGCTAGGCATTTTTATCCCGAAGGAAAGGTAATGCTGCATAAACCTAAGAAAGGATGGATAAGACGGTTGCGAACCAGAGAAACTGAGAAAGGGGGTTGGTTACAACCTGGGAAGGTATTAGCACCCAGATTGTCCGTCGTACTCGACGGGATCCACGCTTACAAGTTTTGTGTTTAAAGGGGTAGTGTCAGTGCTATTCTGTGTGTAAAAGCTGGAAAAGAATACAAGTGTCAGTGCAAAAGAAGAAAGTGTGAAGTGAAGTAAAGTAGTGTCAGTGTAAGAAAAGATTGCAATGCTCAAGACAATGAGGCTTAAAGAATAATGCTGGAAGAGGGGGAATAAACAAAGACTTTTGTTCGATAACTGTTAAGTTATGCCTACGTATCCTCTCGTGCAATGAGGAAGTCAGAACACCGTAGTTCGACTCAAAGAGACTGAAAGATAAATTGACTTGTGAACTACTTACTTGTCTATGCTCAAGTGTAAGACCTGTCTGGCTCAGGTGCAAACTGTCTTGCATTAGACGGAAGAAGCAAGTTCTCGTTTGTGAGTGAATGAGGTGAGAAAAGAATCCCGGAGGAGACGATTATTGTTTATTTTTGATGTTTTTAATCTTTTATTGCTTTTTGAGTTTGTCATAAGAAAATGAGCTTAAGCCTAAACCAAGGGTTAGTAAACTCATCACATCTTCCCTCTGATTAGGGGTAATGAGGATACCTTAAGTGTGAAGTAAGCACCTCACACTTAATCACCATGATGTAGGATTAAGATCATTAACCTACTTGCATTTATTTAGATGTTTTTGGTATTTTTGTTTGGTGTTAAGTAATGAGTTTAAGCCATAATCAAGGATTTAATGGACCCATTACAGCATCCTAATAGAAGGATGATAGATGAGAATATTTAAGCTGAGAAGGGCTCCTCAACTTAATCCATGATTAGGGATTAACCTCATGACAAAACAAAACCTTTATTAGAGTGGATTTTAGTTAATGATAAGATTAAAAAGTGAATTTTATGGTTTGTAAGACAACTTGAGGGGGACTTGTCCATTAACACCAGGGTTAGTCCTTCTTAACCAATTAAGGAAGAATTAGAACCCTAATGTAAGGCCTAAGTTACAAGCTTGATGTCTTAGTGATTATTAAGATGAATTGATTAAAGGATTTAAACACATTGTGGTTTCAACACTTAAGATTAAAGTTATACACTCCATCCTAATAGAAGGATGCAAGCATAAGCTTAATCACAAAGCCTTAAAACCTTTAAGGTTTAGTCCTTGATTAAGAGGTGAGAAGAGAAGACACAAAGATGACACAAAGGTAAAACTAATGGGGGGACTAATCAAACCCTAATTATGATCATGCTTGGGTATTCCTAGGGTTTATGAGGCTTGTAAGAGATCTTCAAGGAAAAGCCACCAAGGAAGAAGAAAGATGGAAGGAGGAGAAGAAGAAAGAAGCAAGACAACTTACTTCAATTAAGTAGATAAGTTGCTTGAAGAAAGAAGATGAGGAGGGAACATGAATGAGCAAGCTCATTCTAATAAAAAAGTAAAATTCAGCAATGAATGCATAAGAGGTATGAGAAGAGATTGTGAGAAGTGAAGGCAAATTCACTTCTCAAACACTTACCACCTGAAAAGTTAGCAAAAGGAAATGAAAATGAAATGAAATGAAATAAAGTGCAAAGAGGCAAACCAAAGTCAGAAGCATGTTTATAATGCTAATGATGCAAAGATATGATGCAAATGTATGTCATGAGATGAAGATGATCATACAAAAGATAAGAATGCAAATGAAGCATACAAGAAGCATGAAAGTTCATGAATGCACATGAAATGAAATGAAAGCAAAACATGGAAAATGGATGATGCAATGATCAAACATGATATAACATGTCCTAATATGTCTTATATTTCATATGGATGCACAAAATGTCATGGCAAGTTCATGTATGCAAGCTTATACAAGATGGATGCAAATGAAGATGCAAATTAGGGTTATATGATCATGTGAGATGCATAATTCAAAAACACAAGCAAAACATGGGATAACAAATTGAAAATGGACGCAAAGGAACCCTAAACCTATACAAGTTCACTGTCCAAAGGAGAAGGTCAAAAGCTAAACCTTAAGGGACTTATGGATTTCCTAAGTTTCTAGGGTTTTAAGGGTGATCCTAAAGGTAAAATGCCAAACAAATTGAAAATGAAAGATAAAAATGAAACAAAAATGTTTTTAGATGCTTGAAACCATGTACAACACAATGAAAAAAGAATCATTCACAAACTCACTTTGGTTCAAAAGTTATGAATTTTTGAAGTTAGGGTTAGAAATATGCAAATTTAAGAACCCTAATTCACTTGAAAATTGTCAAAATAAGATCAAAACCAAAAATAAATTTGTGTGGTGAGTTTTTAAATGCTTCTAAATGTTTTAAAATGTTCTCTGAATTTTTTTGTGATTTTTAAATACCTAAATGTATTTTTAATTAATTAATTTTCATTAACTAATTAAAAATAACATTTAAATGATTTAAAAATAATTTTTTAATGCAAAAAATAAAAATAAAAATAATTTTGGGTTTTGAAAATTAATTAAAGTTTGGATAAAAAAATTCAGAATTTTTAGACTATTTTTACTATTTTTAATAAAATGTACAAATTAAAATAAAGAAAATGAAATAAAAATTAATAAAATGGGAAGCATGCTGGATGGAGAGTCAGGATCTAATCTGGGCTTGGAAAGTTTGACCTGGCGCGCATCTGGACGGCCCAGGTTCAAACCCTAATAATCCTAATTATTCATTTAATTAATCCTAGTTAATTAATAATGAGAAGATCTGATCCACACAAACACGCGCGGGAAGGCTCATCCAACGACTCACATTCAAATTAAGCCCTAACCCTAATTAATTAACTTAATTACTTTCAGGTGGCCAGAAATGACCTCCGGTCATCTTCTCCGGCCACACCTCCCCTGAAAATTTCACAAAATGGTCCCTAAGTCATTTCTGGAGCTCTAAAGCTCCAGATTGCTTCCTCTCACCTTCCTAAACTCAATCTTAACCTCAAACTCCATTTCTTTTCACTCACAAACAAGATTCGAATCAAAGTATAAAAATGGCAGAAATTTCAGAACAACCATACAACTTCAATTCTCAACTATTTTCAAAACCACAAAGCTCAGTGTACTCAGGGGATCACAAGGAACATTTCTATAACCTTAAAAAGGATTTCTGGAAAAAAGGTTTGAGAGAGCTACCTGAGATGGAGCTTTCAACCCTAGAGCTTTCAGGCTGCTTTCTTGCTTCAAAATGCCTCCAATGACCTCCCTAAATAAGCTTTGATGCTTGGTTGGAGTTTTTTGTGGCTGGTTTGAGAGTTTGATGAAATTCAGTTCAAAGGGGGAAGGAAATCGTGTTTTTGGTATGGTGGCTTTTAGGGCAAACTGAAGGGTGGGAAATGATCAGTGAGTGAAGCTGAGATGAATGGTGGAAGAAGTTTGAAGTTTTGTGGAGTATGCTGAGAGTTTCGAATGAAAATGCAAAGTGGGAGGTTTTTTGTGTGTGCTGACTTGTGGGAGAGCTCAGGCTATGTTCTTGTTATGTTTGGCTTGCATTTGATTAGTATAAACAAAGGTGATTGGTCAGAAAGTTGGTAATGGCATAGTGTGATTGGTATGGCTTGTTTTGCAAAAAGTCATGGTTATGTGTCCTTTGAGGTATGGGCAAGTTCAGGCCAAGGACAAGGGCATTTCCTGTGCAGCATGATTCATGGACAACCATGGAAATCAGTTTGAGGCAATTTGGCAAGTTTGTAGGAAGTTGTGGGGGGTTTTGCAATTTTGGCAAAGTTTGGCCCTTTCTTGATTTCTTCATGTACAAGTCATGGAATTTGGAAATTCTTGGGCCAATTATGACTTTTAGGCATTGCACAAAGTTTGTATGATGATTAGAAGTCAATTTGAAGTCACAAATTTGCTTGGCATGAGGTTTTGCAAAAATCCCTCTTTGGCATGAAACTTGAAATTATGTGATTTTTGCCAACTTTGGAAAGCCATAACTTGAGTTCAAAAATGAATTAGATCTTGTTCTTGTACTTTTTGAAAAGGAAATGACCCAATCTACAACTTTCATGACCAAAATTTTTTCATATGAAGCATTTTTGGTTAAGAAAGAGGAGGTTGAAAAAAACTTTCCCAAAATAGAAAGTTTACATTACAAGTCATTTCCATATTTGGCAACTTTTGGTTTAGCCCTCATTTCTTCAAATTTGTGAACTTCTAAACATTTCAATGATCAAATAAAGACCATATAACTTCATTTTGATGAAAAATCCATTTTGGTTCCATGTTGGGGGGCCTCAGATGCCCTAATTTTGCTCTGACTTGCTCAAGAAGTTACCCAGTGATCAGATGACTTCCACATTGAATTTTTCCATCAAACTTGGTATGTATGATCATTATAGCATATAGAGACCAATAGAAACAAGAATGACCAAAAAAATTGGAGTTATGGCCTCTGAAACCAAAACCCTAATTTTAGGTCATTTGTGTAGTTAAACCTGGCTCTACTTCCATTCCTTGCAAGTTCTTGTGATTTTCTGACTTCCTTGATCTTGGGAGGATATAATATGATGCTTGAACATACATGGACCCTCTTGAGATGATTGAAGACCTTTGGAGTGGCTCAAATGGCTCAGGGACTGCTCAGATCACAAACCCTAGATGCGGATGACTTTGAATCAATGCAATGAAGCAAAAATGCAATATGAGATGATATGATTGAACTAATGCAAATGAAAAGATCACAAGACATGGTGTGAACTTAGTGAGGGATAATCTGGGGTGTTTACAGCTGCCCCTATTCAAGCATGAGTTAGTTGCGCATGATGTAAGCGACGACTTAATAGGCAAACAAGATAACTTGTGGTTGAATACCAAAGACAGTCCAAAATTTGCACTCACTGGTTGTGAAGAAGAAAAGGGATATAGATTGTAAAAGGTAGTATAGCATGATTTATCAAATGAAAGCGATGGAGAACGACCATCGAGCAGAGGACGACTGCTGGGGATAAAGCAATGATGGGGACGACCGACATGCTGGGGAAATAAAGAGATCATGATGGGGACGACCATCAAGCAAAGTAACAAGGTTTTCTGGGGATTAAAGTAAGGGCAATGATGGGGATGACCATCAGGTTTGTAAAGTAAGGGTAAACGATGATGGGGACGACCATCGGGTTAATGAAATAAATGATGAGGGACGGTCATCAAAGGTGAAGGGCGATCACCTAGCAGGGGACGACTGCTCTGTTGGGGGATAAGGATGAGGGACGGTCATCCAGGGTGAAGGACGATCACCTGGCAGGGTACGGCTGCCGAAAGTATCACGACATAGGACGAATGTCGGATAGAAAAGGTCGACGATGGGGACGACCATCAGATAAGCATGATGAAGGACGATCATCAAAAGGTGAAGGACGATCACCTAGCAGGGGACGGCTGCTTTGAGGTTTTATCATGACATAGGACGAATGTCAGATAACAAGATCAACGACGGGGACGACCATCAGATAAAATGAAGAAGGACGATCATCAAAAGGTGAAGGACGATCACCTAGCAGGGGACAGCTGCTAAAATATCACGACATAGGACGAATGTCAGATAGAGAAGGGTTCCCACAATGGAGACTCCGCTGGGAGAAAGATGAGGGACGATCATCTAAAGGTGAAGGACGATCACCTGGAAGGGTACGACTGCCGAAAGTATCATGACATAGGACGAATGTCAGATAGAAAAGAAATAATTTACTAGGGATTTGCTGGGGAATCTTCTGGGGAGTGGTAGACACAAACGAGTATCTACATGAAAGGAAAGATATAAGTGTTCGATGCCGTGTATAGATTAAAGATGCGGACGAGCATCCTTAAGACTATGATACGGACGAGTATAAGTAGAAACAAACGCTGACGCATGTTCAGAGATGATGATACGGATGAGTATCAACTGGTTAACAAAGAACACGGACGAGTGTTGAATTTGAGGAGAGATAAATGGTGTATACAAGATACAGACGAGTATCTGTATGAGTGAAAAATAAGCATGAGTGAGACACAGACGAGTGTTCAACTTGCTGGGGAGAGTATGACATAGACGAGTATCATAAGAGAAAATGTATAAGTTATGAACTTATAAGTGTAAAGATATTCTAATGATTAGTGGGGATCGGATGACACAGACGGGTGTCAATGAGAGTGTATATAGATATCTGTTTGTGGTTTATATCTGCAGGGGAATGATATGACACGGACGGGTGTCGAGAAGAGTATATATTATCATGTATTAGTGAGTGCAAAGGGGATGCTTTGGATTTCTGCTGGGACTATGAGTCTTTGTATTCATTGCTGAGGGAATGTTGGTATATACAGGTGTTTGATTCAAAACATGACTTGTGATTATGCAATATGTTTGATTTTTTCCGTAATGTTCCGTATTAGATGGAATGCTACGCTCTGAGGTGATTTATGATGCGAATGCCATGATTATGCAAAAGATACCGATCCGGGATTCGGATCCCGCTGCTGTGAAGATCTCTGATTGATCTGTCTTGAAAGCATATCCCAGCTGGGGATGAGATCATTGGTAGATCTGATATATATGGCTCTGCTTGGGGAAATAGGTTGTTGATAGACCTATCCTGGTAATGAGGAGCCCAGCTTAGGTCTGTGGAAGCTTTCGCCACTTTGTTGTGTGAGAGTTTCAGGCATTGCTCTTCTGGGAGAGGTTGGAGCTCTATGGGGAGATGGTTCCCAATCTAACACTCAGCTGGGGAAGAGAGAGATCACTGAACATTCTCCCTAGTGATTTCTATGGGGATCCTGCTGAGGATGAGGATATCTGACAACTCAGCTGGGGAAATGAGCCCCTTTTGATGCTACTCTGAAGAAAGTGCTGGAGAAATGCTGTCTGGCAATTCTGCTGGGGAGAAAACACTTTTGAAGTTGTTTGGAAGATGTTCTGAGGAAATGATGATTTGGCAGCTTGCTGGGGAAAGCCTTTCATGCCCCATGTTGCGCTCTGAATACCTGCAATCCTGTTATGACAAAGAAACGTACAAGTTCCCCGAGGTATCCCTTACTGGATTCCATCATAGGAGTTTTAGACACCCCTGGGAGTAAGAAAATATTTCCTGCAAGCATATGGTTTAGATAGGCACATCTGTTTTTATGCAACCATTATATCAAGGATATCGGACATTTTTGCAAATGAAATAAAAATGTACAAGACGAAGTGTGACTGAAAATATGATTTTATTAATTTGGGTGCCCTGAATTGGCAAATACAGTCAAAGAAACAGATCCCCTGAAATGAGAAGATTGTTACAAATTGAGAAACAAAAAGGTGCTGGATGTTGATGACGCTTCAGTGAGCTTCCCTTTGCTATGACTCGTATGACATTGACGTTCTTCTCATCTTGCTTTCTGAAGAAGGTTGATTATGACCGGTGCTTTAACCTTTCGAAGCTTACCATGTTGTGGGTGATACAGACGAATTCAGAATGCAGTTGTTCGCTTATTCCCTTATTTTGCGTGGATCGCCCTTTCGGGTTTTCCCCTGTCATTTATTTAATTCCTAGAACCAACTCACCAAATTTATTGATATAAAACTAGACAAGAAAGAAAAAGTATATCATGACAAATGAACCCAATATCCTGCGCGAGTTCCCAAGGCATATTCACCTCTAATTTGTTTTCTAATAATTAATATATATCACTTGAACTCTATTCGTTATAACTATTGGAACAAGCTTAGTGTCATGGGGTTTATGGCTATAGTCTACTCATACCAGTAAATCTGCGCCAATTATGAATTAGTGAAAAGGTAAATCACATTTCGTTTCATTGTTTAATCACTAATATTATGTATCATCACTAAAATATAATTACAGATGTTACATGGATCATATAAAAGTCATCCTAAATTTATCATTTATTCTCTTCAGCTAATAATAGTTATTCATATCTACACCTTGTGCCATTTATTATGTCTCTCAATGAAGTGGTACCTGCTATTAACTACCCAGTTATATATAAAAAAATATTTACGCTACTGTTCATCCAAATAGGAATCAGTATAAACTAGTTTACCCCAATTACAAATGGGTCTGATAATCCTTAACACAAATTCCAAACATAATCCAATAAACAAATCCAATCCAAGATTTTTAGTAAAACCTAAAAACTCTAAATTCATGAAAGATTGAGATTTTACCCTTACCATATTACCACTCATTCTATATTATCCAACAATCCCAAATAATTTAATAAAAACTCACCCTTACCTTGATTTTCTTGGATTTCTAGAACTCTTGAACTTGATTTTCTCTTCTTCCCCTCTACTCCTCTTCTAGCCTCTTTTTCCCTCTTCCAACTTCTAACCCTATTCTATCTCATTCTCTTCTTTTATCAATCTCCCAATTTTTTTTACTGGGCTCATTGACCCACTCTCACATTTCTATTCACACTCATAGTCTAGACCCAATTATTTTAATCTTACTAAATATCTATTTTATTCCAAAAAATAAAATAAATTAAATAATTCAATTAAATCAAATAATTAAATTATTTCAAATAAACCAAATAAATCAATTAATACAATTAATTCAAATAAATCAAATAATTCAATTATATCCAATAATCCAATTAAATCAATTAATTCAAATAATTCAATTAAATTAAGTAATTTCAATAAATCAATTAAATCAATTAGGCACAAAATCACATAATTAATCAATTAATATAATAAATAAATAATTACTAAAATCGGGATGTTACAACCCTCCCCCACTTAAAAGATTTTCGCCCTCGAAAATTACCTCAAATGAACAACTCGGGATAAGACTCCCTCATCTGACTCTCAAGTTCCCAAGTTACATTTCCACCAGCTGGTCCTCCCCAAGCGACCTTCACTAAAGAAATCTCTTTACCTCGAAGTTGCTTCAACTCCCGATCTTCTATCAGCATAGGTGAAGTCTCAACAGTCAAGTTATCTCTCACATGCACATCATCTACTTGGACTACATGAGACGGATCCGCAATGTATTTCCTCAACTGAGATACATGGAACACGTCATGGAGATTAGCAAGCGACGGTGGCAAAGCAATCCGATAGGCCACCTCTCCTATCCTCTGCAAGATCTGGTAAGGACCAATAAAATGCGGTGTCAACTTGCGCGACTTCAGCGCCCTACCAACACCAGTTATCGGAGTAACTCGAAGGAATACATGTCATGATAACTTTTCTGACGACTTTGAGAAATCTTTATCTTCTCCTGAATCATTTTAATCTTATCTGTAGTCTGTCGAACTATCTCAGGTCCAACCACCGCATTCTCTCCAGCCTCATACCAACACAATGGCGTCCTACACCTCCTACCATACAATGCTTCAAACGGTGCCATACCAATACTCGAATGAAAACTGTTGTTGTAAGTAAACTCAATCAAAGATAAGTAGCTATCCCAAGTTCCCCCCTTTTCCAAAACACAAGCTCTCAAAAGATCCTCAAGTGATTGAATCGTCCTCTCCGTCTGACCATCCGTCTGCGGATGATAAGCAGAACTCAAACGCAACTTAGTACCCAAAGCACTTTGTAAACTCTCCCAAAATCTTGATGTGAACCTTGGATCTCTAACCGACACAATGCTAGACGGAATACCATGCAAACTGACAATCCTCTCGATATACAACTTTGCTAACTTCTCCAACGGGTAATCCATCCTTATCGGAATAAAGTGAGTAGATTTTGTCAACCTGTCCACAATAACCCAAATAGCCTCAAAATTACTCGGTGTCCTAGGTAAACCAGATACAAAATCCATAGATATGCTATCCCATTTCCACTGAGGAATAACTAATGGTTTCATTAAACCCGACGGTTTTTGATGCTCAATTTTCGACTTCTGACAAGTCAAACAAGAATACACAAACTCTGCAATATCCTTCTTCATACAAGGCCACCAAAACACTTTCCTCAAATCTTGATACATCTTAGTCGCACCCGGATGAATACTCAACCCACTACGATGGCCTTCTTCAAGAATACTCTTCTTCAATTCTGCAATATCTGGAACACAAACTCGATCATGACACCTCATGATACCATTCTCATCAATCCGAAAATCACCTCCTCGACCTTGATTGATCAAAGTCAATCGATCTACCAAACCCAAATCAGATTTCTGACCTTCTCGAATCTTGTCAAGAATACCACTTGTAAGCTTCAACATACCAAGCTTAACTCCATAAGAAGTCTCATCACAAACCAAACTCATGTCTCGAAATTGTTCAATCATTTCCAACTCTCTAACCATCATCATCGACATATGCAAGGATTTACGACTTAATGCATCAGCTACCACGTTTGCCTTACCCGGATGGTAATTCAAACCAAAATCATAATCCTTCAAAAGTTCCAACCATCTTCTTTGCCTCACATTCAATTCCTTCTGATCAAAGAGATACTTCTAACTCTTATGATCACTAAAGACTTCAAATCTCGATCCAAACAAGTAGTGCCTCCAAAGC
The DNA here is from genome assembly GCA_963966055.1 of Lathyrus aphaca. Taxonomy (NCBI): domain Eukaryota; kingdom Viridiplantae; phylum Streptophyta; class Magnoliopsida; order Fabales; family Fabaceae; genus Lathyrus; species Lathyrus aphaca. The sequence continues at coordinate 619,267,707 of OZ014519.1, forward strand.
TTCAACACAAACACAACAGCGGCTAATTCTAAGTCATGCGTCGGATAATTTCTCTCATGCACTTTAAGTTGCCTTGAAGCATAAGCTACAACTTGCTGATTTTGCATCAATACACCTCCCAAACCCATTAATGAAGCATCACAATACACAACAAACGGTTCTGCCGGATTCGGCAAAATCAAAACAGGAGCTGTCGTCAATCTTCTCTTAAGCTCTTGGAAACTTTCTTCACACTTTGTATCCCAAACAAAATCTTGACCCTTTCTAGTCAACTGCGTCAATGGCAAAGACAACTTAGAAAATCCTTCAATAAATTTCCGATAATAACCTGCCAAACCAAGAAAACTTCTAATCTCCAAAACTGATTTTGGGGCTTCCCATTGCGATACAGCTTCAACCTTCGACAGATCAACTGCAATTCCTTTACTTGAAATCACATGACCAAGGAAACTCACTTCTTTCAACCAAAACCCGCACTTAGAGAGTTTAGCATACAACTGCTTCTCTTTCAATGTAGATAACACAACCTTCAGATGTTCGGCATGATCCTCTTCACTCTTAGAATAAATCAAAATATCATCAATGAATACAACCACAAACTTGTCCAAATACTGGTGGAAAACCCTATTCATGTACTCCATAAATACACCTGGTGCATTAGTTACACCAAATGGCATCACAGAATACTCATAATGACCATACCTCATCCGAAAAGCAGTTTTCTGAATATCTTCAGCTTTCACACGAATCTGATGATACCCATATCTCAAATCAATCTTACTAAACACACTTGCACCAACTAATTGATCCATCAAATCATCAATTCTCGGAAGTGGATACTTATTCTTGATAGTCACCTTATTCAATTGTCGGTAATCCACACAAAGCCTCATAGTACCTTCTTTCTTCTTAACTAACAAAACAGGTGCACCCCACGGTGACACACTCGGACGAATAAACCTCTTCTCAAGTAGATCTTCAAGTTGACTCTTCAACTCTTTCAACTCCGATGCAGACATACGATATGGAGCCATCAATACCGGACTAGTTCCAGGAACTAAGTCAATCGAAAACTCCACCTCGCGTTCCGACGGTAAATCACTTATCTCATCAGGAAAAACTTCTGGAAAATTACAAACAATTGGCAAAGCACCAACTGCTCTACTTTCCTCAATACTCAAAGTTGCCAGCAACATAAACATCTCGGCACCATCTTGCACTAACTCATTCACTTGCTTGGCAGACATAAATAAGTCTCCTTCGTCCTCAGGTTTAAGAAAAACAACTGACTTATCAAAACAATTAATATAGACATGGTTGAACTCCAACCAATTCATGCCAAGAATAACATCAAGTTGATCTAACTTAAGACACACTAAATCAACGCCAAAGTCTTTACCAAAAATACTCAACGGACAATTCAAACACACATATGGGGTAGTTACTGAACCCATAGCAGGAGTATCAATAACCATACTACCACCCATAACAGACAACTCAAGATTCAATCTTTTAACACAATCCAAAAAAATAAAAGAATGTGTAGCTCCAGTATCAATTATAGCTATCAAAGGTATACCATTAATGAAGCACGTACCTCTGATCAATCGATCTTCACTAGTCATCTCAGATCCAGACAGAGCAAACACTTTCCCTTTCATTTGAGCCTTCTTTGGTTTGTCACACTTGGTACTAATGTGCCCTTGCTTACCACAATTGTAGCAAGTCACACTCGCACCACTCCTGCACTCTAAAGCCTTGTGACCAGGCTTGCCACACTTGAAACATTTCTTCTCAACACTTGTGCATTCAGGAGCACGATGTCCTTCAACACCACATTGATAACACCTCACTGGAGTGGAAGCTCCTCCTCCACTCGACTTCTTTCCATAACTAGCTTTCTGCTTCCCTTTGTCACCAGATGTCACATACGGTTTCCCTCTGAATTGGCCCTTTCCTTTCTTATCACCCATACTTTTGTAGTGAGCTGATCGAGCCCTACTATCTTCATCATAGATCCTAATCTTGTTCACCAACTCAGAATATCTCGTAATCTCTTGATAACCACTGGCTTGCTTGATTTCAGGTCTCAAACCATTCACATACTTAAGACATTTAGATCTCTCAGCATTAGTAGTGTTGTAGTGAGGATAAAACTGAATCAACTCTTCAAATCTTGCTGCATACTCAGCCACAGTTAAGTTACCTTGCTTCAATTCAAGAAACTCAATTTCCTTCTTTCCACGTACATCTTCCGGAAAGTACTTCTCCAGAAATGCCTCTCTAAAAATAGCCTAAGTAATCTCAACTTCATCTTCTTCAAATCTTCGACGAATGTTACCCCACCAGTGCTCAGCTTCCTTCTCAAGCATATGGGTGCAAAACTGGACCTTTTGCGCATCTGAACAATTCATAACTCGAAATATTTTTTCAATTGCATCTAGCCATTCTTGTGCTTTGCCAGGTTCATGTCTTCCCATGAACTTTGGTGGATTATTCCTCTGAAACTTTCCCAAAGCACGAAACTCATCATCGGTGTTGTTCACAGCATTCACATTGACTTGAGGAATCTGCCTAATCGCTCCAGCCAACAATGCCAAAGCTTCAGCAAGTGCTCTATCATTCCTACCTGCAGCCATTGTTCTAGATTCCACAATAAAATCCTCACTAGAACAACAATACCAATACTGCAACACAAAATAAACACACAAACTACTTGGTCAACTGACCGACTTTGCTCTGATACCACTAATGTAACACCCTTCTAAACCCCGCAGAAAATATATAAATAATCAGAGTAATTATCATGCATATCAAACAAGGATGTCACACATGATTCAGAAGATCACACATACACTTGTCATGCTCAATAGCACTTGAAATAAATTCATGCTTTCATATACTTTCACATTAGCATGTAGCAGCGGATCATTTTCATTAAGAATCTCATGACATTCAAGTCTCAAATAAACTTCATTCATTAAATCAACTTGGCATAAAAGCCATTTCACCAAAAAATTCAAATTCAATTAACAAAATAGATAGAGTATACAATTGTATCTCTTAAGACATGAATCAAACATTCCTAGTGTTACATGATCAGAGCACGACTCAACCCTAAATAAATATGAAACTAAAATAGGTTACTCCATCACCTACTCTCTTGCTAGAAGCAACTCTAATCTTCAGTACCTGAGCGATGTCGTATAAAACATCATTCCAACAGAAGGGTGAGAATTCACATAATTACTGAAATCATAAGATAATATATAATTTAAGGTGTACAAGCATAATCACAATTATTCTCACACTTCAAAAGTTTCATCAACATGATGTCACTCAAGTAGTCATACTATTAACAAGTACATACTCACAAATCCATAATTCACCAATTCAACAATTCACATAACACATATAATCTCACATTGTAACCATAGACACAATGAGACTCAATGCAAGACTCAAATACAACTCATGCATGTGGTACCAATCTCTTATTATCATTTTTCGGTTTTTACATTTAAACCGGGTCCGTCCTCTAGACCGATAACACATCAAAAGCCCGTCCTCTAAGCTTTCAAACCCGTCCTCTAGGTTTGGGACAAGTCACTAGCTCCCACGGAACTAACAAGCATTGCCTCTTGACAAAATGATACACGTGCAATTACAATAACCATATGCAATTAAGATCATTCTCTAATCTTAATAATCATGCATATCAATAATTCATCACCTTCGAATTATCACACAATTGCACATACAACCACACATTCAAATCAATGTATTCTCAGTTCAACAATATCAACACATTTAATAAGTAATACACAATTATCAACACGATTCAATCTCAAATAACAAAACACACAATACCAATTAATTTAGAATAATTAATCCACCACCAATCATTGAATTCAATATCTAATAAATATTCAATATTTAACGATGATTCAAAATCCAATAACTATACTAAATATTTAAATATAATTATTAATTTAATATAAGGTACTACATTAAATCTTGTTTTTTTTTAATGATAAAAGAAACACTACATTGGCATTATAGAAATACCTACTATTTTCTAAATGTTGCTTTATCCATAATATGTGTAAGGCTGTCAAGTAGTTGTATTAGATCTCACTAAGATAATTATTTAATATCACTACTATTTCAAAAGAAGGATATGTATGATTACAGGTGGTGGTGTTCTAATCTTGGACATGTGTATAATCATGATATCCTACATGGAATGGTGGAGCCACATTATAATATATGTATGGTATAGATACTACACATCCTTATATTATTTGTTTTGTAAAGTGAGGTGGCTACAATAATGATATAAGTAGTGTTACAGGGATCACATTTATTACAAAGGAACATGTAATGTATTGTGAGATATTACTATCCCCTGTCATTTATTTAATTCCTAGAACCAACTCGCCAAATTTATTGATATAAAACTAGACAAGAAAGAAAAAGCATATCATGACAAATGAACCCAATATCTTGCGCGAGTTCCCAAGGCATATTCACCTCTAATTTGTTTTCTAATAATTAATATATATCACTTGAACTCTATTCGTTATAACTATTGGAACAAGCTTAGTGTCATGGGGTTTATGGCTATAGTCTACTCATACCAGTAAATCTGCGCCAATTATGAATTAGTGAAAAGGTAAATCACATTTCGTTTCATTGTTTAATCACTAATATTATGTATCATCACTAAAATATAATTACAGATGTTACATGGATCATATAAAAGTCATCCTAGATTTATCATTTATTCTCTTCAGCTAATAATAGTTATTCATATCTACACCTTGTGCCATTTATTATGTCTCTCAATGAAGTGGTACCCGCTATTAACTACCCAGTTATATATAAAAAAAATATTTACGCTACTGTTCATCCAAATAGGAATCAGTATAAACTAGTTTACCCCAATTACAAATGGGTCTCTATGATAATCCTTAACACAAATTCCAAACATAATCCAATAAACAAATCCAATCCAAGATTTTTAGTAAAACCTAAAAACTCTAAATTCATGAAAGATTGAGATTTTACCCTAACCATATTCCCACTCATTCTATATTATCCAACAATCCCAAATAATTTAATAAAAACTCACCCTTACCTTGATTTTCTTGGATTTCTAGAACTCTTGAACTTGATTTTCTCTTCTTCCCCTCTTCTCCTCTTCTAGCCTCTTTTTCCCTCTTCCAACTTCTAACCCTATTCTATCTCATTCTCTTCTTTTATCAATCTCCCAATTTTTTTATATTGGGCTCATTGACCCACTCTCACATTTCTATTCACACTCATAGTCTAGACCCAATTATTTTAATCTTACTAAATATCTATTTTATTCCAACAAATAAAATAAATTAAATAATTCAATTAAATCAAATAATTAAATTATTTCAAATAAACCAAATAAATCAATTAATACAATTCATTCAATTATTTCAAATAAATCAAATAATTCAATTATATCCAATAATCCAATTAAATCAATTAATTCAAATAATTCAATTAAATTAAGTAATTTCAATAAATCAATTAAATCAATTAGGCACAAAATCACATAATTAATCAATTAATATAATAAATAAATAATTACTAAAATCGGGATGTTACAGAAGGTGCCAATTATTTTTGGCCAGTGTAGATAGATTTCACATTTCTTCCCCAGCCAGGGTGAGACAGTTATTATGGTATCTTTGTCTCTTCCCCCAGTAGAATCCCAGTCAGGACGTTCTTTTACTCAGCAGAGTTTTATAGCAAAGTCTTTCCATTGTAGAATTATTCCCTTTGGAACTTTATCATATATGCATTGTTAAGGCCCACATCCAAGTGGAAGACCAGGTGTAATATGGTTCTTTATATAAGGATAGCATTGGAAGACCAATCGTACTCTAGTTCTTTATAAAAGGATAACATTGGAAGACCAATCGTACTCTAGTTCTTTATAAAAGGATAGCATTGGAAGACCAGTCGTAATCTGGTTCTTTATAAAAGGATAACATATGTAAGGCTAGTCGTAATATGGTTCTATAATAAGATAACATTGTAAAGGCCCACGTCTATGTGGCAGGCCTGTCTTATCTGGTTCATTATGAAAGACATTTCAAGGCCCACGTCTCTGTGGCAGGCCAGTAGTCCCTGATTCATTATTAAAAGGTATTTCAAGGCCCACATCTCAGTGGCAGGCCAGTGGTCCCCTGGTTCATTATAAAGGATAGAATCCAAGTTGAAGGATTAGACCTTGAGAAGCACATCTATTTGTAGATGAATTGCACATTTCAAGAAGAGGATTTTACAATGCGTCATGATTAGCACTTGTTTGCTTTACAAACTCCGTTGCTAAGCCCCACGTCTCTGTGGAAGGCCAGTAGTCTCCTGTTTCATTATAAAAGACACTTGTTGGAGTCGTAAATCCTATGATATTAAGGTCTCATATCCTGGGTTATGGATCATATGATTCCATTTCCTTGTTATGTTAGGTGGTTTGTAGATCCTATGATACTACAATACCATTTTAAGGCCCACGTCTCTGTGGCAGGACAATATCTCCTAGTTCATTATAAGGTCACGAGTTTTTGGTTACTTCTTCAAAGTTGTCTACAAACAGAGTTTTCCTTGGTCGAATTTATATCAATTTTCTTCTTCAGCAGAGTGCAAATTTTCTGGTTTATTTTTGGTATTCAATCACAATTTATCTCGAACGACTGATAGCCGATGCTCTCGTCCTTTTCAAATTAACAGATGATAGAATAGGGGCAGCTGTAACACCCCAAAAATTTTCCTCTCATTTCATGTCATATAGCATACATATCATTGCATCTTTGCATAGAAGAATGAAGCATAACACTCATGGTCCAGGGCATAGGGCATGTGATCATTGATCTATCAATTTTTGATTCCTCAAAACCAAAGATGAGAACCAAGTTGTCTTGAAACAAACCACAAGGGGTCCTCACATCTTATACAACCTCGAATTTTTCCTCAAGTCTCTAGAAAGGGATTGGTTCATCAGGAATATCATCAGTGCATATTCTCCTATACAAGTAACCCTAATTAGGGTTCTGTCTCAAAGCAAGTTATACTCATGGCTTTGATCAATTCTTGTGATCAAAGGCTTCTATATGTTATACATGGCCTAGGGTTACAATTTGGCTCAAAGATTCATTGAGAAAGTCATGCATTGGCTCTGTTGCTTGTGAAACAAGAAAAAGTCAACAGTGCAGAAGAAAAGTCAATCGGGAGTTTTCAAGGGTTCCAATCATGATTTTCAAGCTTATGGACCCTCATATGGGCAAATTATAGCATGATTTGTGTCATTATCAAGAATCAAGAGTTTGGGAAAAATTTACTAAAATGGAGATGACCTATAATTTGAACTTTCTATTTTTGGCAATTTTTACCCTAACTTCAACCCATTCTTTCAAGACAAAAGAAGATTCAAATGAATTTTTCTTAAACATCAAAGTTGTAGGGCTTGCTCTCAAATTTTCAAAAAGTACAAGAAATCCTTCATAGCCTTTATGGGTCAAAATTAAGGCTCATGGAAGTTAAGGAATTTTTAGTGAATTTCATGCAAATCAAGTTTTCTACATTTTGCAAATTGATTCAAACTGACTTGTAGTGACCTCTAATGATACAATTCATGTTACCACATCCAAATAAACTTCATAGCAGCATTTGTGGCCCTTTGATAAGATAAATTCGTGCAATGATCATCACATGCCTTCCATAATGCAATTTTGAAAAAGCATTCCAAAATCAAAATGCAATGAATTTCCCTCAAGAAATTGTCACACATGCATTCAGTGAGGGATTTGTGAGCTTATCATTCTTATTTCTTGACCCACACGCATGTGAGCAATGGTGTGCATCACAAGTAGCTTTTTTGCAAAACACCTCACAACTCTCTAATGAAGTGATTAACAAAGCTCTAATCTCAATCAGATTCATAATCACACATATATAAGTGGATTCACACGTTCAAGCTTCATTCATGAACTCTCATTCTCCCAATTTCCAGAATTTTGCTCTCACCTTCATTTTGCTTCGATTCTCTGATTTCATCAAGTTTTTCCCACTTTTCTTGATTGATCTATGATCATGGAGCCCTAAGGAATCTATGGCACCTTTTGTTTGAAGTTGAAACCTCCATTTTCACCATAACCGAATCTTGAAGCAACTTCATTGAAACTCAAGATCAAATCTAATTCAAGCTTCTATTTGCATTTATTTTTCAAATAGAGCTCAAGAGAGGAAGATTTGCAGCTTTAAGAGGGGTTTCTGAAGGTTTTATGCTCAAGAACAACTTTCATGTAAGCTTCAATTCGCATTCTATTTCTGTGATTTCTTGTGTGTATGTTAATATCTGAACTTCATTGAATGCAATGATATGTTTAATTTGAAGTTTGAACGTGGATTATGGATGTACTGTGAGATTTCAGTTTTTTAGATCTAGTTTTAATTCCTTCGATTCTCACTGTATGTTTGTGATATGATAACTTTGTTGTTGGATTCATGTTCATGAGGTTGTTTAGAGTGGATCTGGATAATTTATTTTCATTTATGGACATTTTTCTAGATTTCTGAATTTTTCGGTGACCTGAGCTAGGGCTCCGTCACTGGTTGGTTGCAGGTTTCAAGTGAAGGCTGGAGGTTGAAGACAACCTCTCAGTCGTTGGATGCTTTGATTGGGTGGTGTGTGTTTTGAAAACACATTAAAATGTCATGTGTCGTGTGCATGCTTTTTGTTTTTATTTTAAATGTGTTTGTGTGCCAGGTCATGATAAGTGTGTGAGCCTTAGATCTTGTGCGTTCATTTTGATTACTATTGGATCTGTTGACTGATTGCGTGCATTGAATGAGGAGACTCTTTGCTGACTCATTTTGGTTCTTAGGATCTTATTACTTTTATTTCACTCAATATCATGTGTTAGATTGGATTACTTTTTTCCTGACTCATTGATACACGTTGGATCTGGGGACTTTGATGTTGTTGACTAAGCAGGATGCGTTGGATTGATCTAAAGGCAATGACCTGAGTCAACATTGGTTGACTCTGAGCCTCATAGGATTCACCTTGGGCCTCATTTTCTTTTCACGCCCCTCCCTTAGGCCTGCTTTTATAAATGAATTGGATTGGGCTTCTATTTGCGCCCCTGACTTCTTGATTTCTTTTTTATTTTCTTTATTCTTTTCAGTTTCATTTATAATTTTTAAAAATAGTTTTAGACTTTTCGAAATTTCACAAAAATTCACAAATAATCTTTAGGATTATATAAAATTTTGACAAATTTTATTTTCCATTTTTATTTTATTTTTTCCTTCTGAATTAATTTCCTCTTTAATTTCTTTGGATTTCTCTCTTTCATGACTACCTTGCCTTGTTGATTTTAATTTTTGATATCCATGAATAGTTTGATCTTGGTCCTTTTTGTATCATTTCAGTGACGTGTTAGGGGACCTCAAGACATTTTTGTATTAATTTTTAGGTCATGTTTTCTTGAGTGTTGAGACCTTTCTTTGAGCCTATGTTTGTGAAATCCTAATTTGCTTTGTTTGATTGCTTGAATTCCATATGTTTTGAATCTTAGCATGAGATTTTGGTATGATATTTACCCCTGGTCGATGTCCCATGGGACTTAACTTCATTTTTTTAGGCATGTTTGGTATTTTTGTGGTCCTTGAACCTTGGTTGCCTATTTTGTGAAAGTTTTGATCATGATTAGATTACTTGTTTAAGAAGGCACTTGCGCCATTGTATGAGAACTTGTGTTTTACTTCTTAACATGTTGTTTGACTTCTGAATTTGCTATTTGATCATTCATATCTCATTCTTTGTGTTTACCTTGTATGATAAGTCATTTCACTCTCATGTTTTAACCATGCTCACTTCACCCCACTTCTTCTCCTATCCACTCTAAATGCTTGTATATTTGCCTATGTGTTTGGAATTACATTTGAATATCATGTTTAATCACATTCTTAGGTGGTTTGAATTCTGACTTTGATTGGGTTTGAAGCATTCTTGCATGATCAGTTTGCATATTCACTCATTCTTCTTCTTTTCCTTCCTTAAGGAACTTGGTTGTTTTTCCACTTGCGGACATTCTCTTTGCTTGATTTTGGTTGAGGAATGTTATAGGTCACCTCTAAGGTGTAAACTCTGATTTTATTGATTGTAGTTTGATTTATGGTTGTCCTCTTTGGTTTATGATTTGTTTGAGTCTTCTTAACTTCATATTATGCTTATGTGACCAACTAACCTTTGTTTTGTAGGGGGTTATGGTAAGTCATGTGTGTGGGAGGGTATCCCAAATACAAATTCTTCCTTCTCTTTTAAATGTCTTCAAGTTTTTGTTTGCCTTAGGCTTGTGCTTTGATTGTATAACTTCATCTCTTCCCCTCTTAGAAATAACTTATCATCTTTTGAGAAGTAAGTTGTCTTCTACTCTCCTCTTTTCTTCTTCTTCTTTATTTTCTCTCCTTCTTCTTTATTAGGATAGAGTTCAAACCACACTAAATTAGGTATCCCATGCATGATAACTCTTAGGATTATTAGTCCCCATTACACTTTTAGCTTTGGTTCTCTTTGGTGCCTCTCTCTTCTCATCTCAAAACAACACTTCAAGTCACCTAATAAAGGATAAGTCTTTTCATGTGCCAAGGGACTTTGCCTTGGGGTACTTGCACACATCCTATATGGGGATGATTTGTAGGATACCTATCATGATGAATAAGTCTTAGTATGAGGATGCTTCACAAACAAAAAGCTAAAAAACACTTCTTAATCAAAAACCAAAAAAAAAACACTTAATAAAGTACAATAGGTTAGTGTGATTGAGCCTTCATCTTAGGGACTAGATTTGGGGATATCCCCCATATTTAGGTGTGCCTCTTATCAATTCCATTTCTGGATGATGTAAGAAGTACACATTCCATTGAGCAATACTCAGATACATTCACCTATGCAAACCTCAGAAAAGCTTCTTAAAAACAATGAACAAAGAACAATCGTCTCTCCTTCGGGAATTCTTTTCTCACCTCCTTCGTTCATAACGAAAGAACTTGCTCCTACTTGTCTTTTGCGAGACGATGACACACTCATTCCATAAGAGCTTGCAACACCTGAGCATTGATATAAGCAGTTCAATCTAAAAAGCACAAACATAGGTTTCTTCCCTATTTAGGGGAACTAAGTCGTCTATAATCCTCTTTTCCCGATGAGGTACGTAGGTAGTGGGGTAGGGCCCATTTGAGCATTATTTTATTTTCCCTACATTTTTCCACTTACTTTTCTTTTCTTCAATTTGATTCCAGTTTAGATGTTTCTTCCTCAGCAACTTCATTCCTTTACCCTTTGAAACAGTTTCTCAAACGTGGATCCAGTCGGGTACGACAGACGATCTGGGGTGCTAATACCTTCCCAGTTCGTAACCAACTCCCGAACTCAGTCTCTTTCGTTCGCAGGACCTTGTCATTTCCTTCTTTCCAGGTTTGTGCATCATTACCCTTCCTTCAGGATAAAAATGTCTGGCTGGCGACTCTACCTTTTCCGCGCTACTTTCTCGTTTGTACCAAGTTGGAAATCCAGGGAGCGACACTTGTTAAATAGAATAAGGTGGTGGCATAAATGGATTTACAATGGGTCACAAAGTACAAGGTAATATTTTCTTCTCAAGTTCATTGTGAGGAATTGGTGTAGTAAAATGATAAGATAATATGTTATATTTATGTATTACACATGTTTATTGTGGACTCTATAAGTTGAATCTTTTGTCACTCTAATTTTCTTTATACATGTTTGGGTGAATAAAATAAATGTTGTTAATTTATCTATTTCATTAAATCATAACCATTTTGTTTACAAAAAAATTACATCATCTAGTGAAGATATGACAACCTTATAAGAAAATGGAGGATGATAAGAAATTGAAAAGGAAACAACATATTGTGTTGCTTCCTCTTGGATAAAAGAGCTAACTGGGAGGAAAGGGTCCCGAAAAACCAATTCCCTCGGTTAAAAAATCTAAACTGAGAGGATATGTGGGTGTTACATTTCACCTCGATTCAAACTCTCAATCGAGAGAAAAAGTCAAACACACTATTTTAAAAATTCTATTGTTGGAAATCAAACCCATATCACCAAAGTAAATTTTCACTTTGGTTTGCATTTCCATAGAGAAAAAGTAGTATACATTCCATGACATCTTACGTTACATCATCCACCCAAAATTCTGCTTCAATTGAAGTAAAAACTCATTTTTATAATAGTGTAGAAAGTTGATATACATTTTTTTAGTATAAATATGTCTAAAAATGTATTCATTCACAACAACATATTTAAAGAAAATAAAATATTTTGGAGGATTTTTATTTTACTATTTGTTGATTTTCTTCAAATAACAAAGATAATTATTTCATCAAATTCAATTTATCATAACAAATTGGATATTTTAATATCTTAAAGTGAACTAATGTAACAACACTAACATAATACAATAATAAGTATTTGAGTGTATCAAATTTATTTGATGGTTCAGAGAAAATAGGTTGAAGTTTGAAAAATTATACTAGTACCAACATTATTGTTGCAAATACATTGAATTATTTTTGAAATTTATTCCTACAATTACCAACATTCACATATTTTACTTATACACCTTGGAAATTTAGGATACAAGCAATCATACATTAGTTTACGACAATCTTTACTTGTCTGGCATTTGACAACTCCTGTGATGTCAAATTAAAAAAAATCAATAATAATAAATAAAAAACTATATAAAATTAAGAATAAATTTTGAAAATAAATTGAAAAAATGAACTTACCATCGGTTGCAACGACGAATATGAAATGAAAAATAATTATGAGATAAACAATCTTAACTATATGTGCCATATGTTCTCTCGTTTGCATTTTGAAGTATACACTTGTATAATAATTTTATAGTGTGAAAATTTTCTTTCTTTAAAATAGAATTAATGATTAATGTCTCTTGATGGTTGTTAGAATTCATTATAATATTTCAATATTATTATTTTTGTTTCTTGCCCTTTCCTTGTTATAAACAACATAGTTGGATAAAATAATTGTAGTAAATGGTGGTTGGATCTTGTGTTCGATATCCAACGACAACAAGTTAGTGCAAATTATTTTACCATGATTATATCTTTCAACCGTGGTGATATATTCACTTGAATTTATTATAACTTATGTGAAATGATTATTTTACCAACTGATCACTAAATCTATAACCTTTCAATTTGATTTATAAATTAATAATATGACAAATTAAGTATATTAGAAGAACAAATTACACTAATTAATGTTTTTTTAGATTTATGCAATTCATTATCCGTATCTCACCCTTTAATAGTTAGAGTTTTTTTAATGTTTCTCATTATTCAACTAAGATTTCATTCTCTACTAGTTCATTCTGCAAAGTATTAACTTTTCTAACAAAAAGGAAGTGATGGCTAAAGAACTAGAAGTACTGAACTAAATTATAATCGACAATGAGCGAGATACATATAATGGTTTGCAAAAATCTCAAAAAATATTGATCTATGTAAATTATTTTCAAATATAACTTAGTTTTTCATATTATTATTTTTCTAATTCAATTTGAATGATAATAGATTCATTGAGTGGTTGCTAATACACTGAAACCGCATATAATATCATAAACACATCTTTTATGACATGTTGGTTTAATGAAATGAAAGTTGCAATGTATAAGGAATAAAATTTAAAATAACATACCTAACAAACACATCATAAATAACACAAACATGTATCAATAACTTACCTTACCAAAACAATAACATATCTAAATAAAAAGATCAAAATCCTCAGCAAAAACATCTACAATAATAAAAACAACAACTTATCTTAATACAACAACAACAACATACCGGAACAAAAACATCAACATACCTAAACAAAAACATCTACAACAACAAAAACAACAAAATTTATCAACAAAAACAACAACTTACCTTAACAAAACAAAAACATACCTCAACAAAAACATCTAAAATAATAAAAACAATAACTTACCTTAACAAAACAACAACATAACTTAAACAAAAAACTCAACAGACGTAAACCAAACATCTATAATAATACAAATAACAACATTTATCAACAAAAAACAAAAACTTACCTTAAGAAAATAACAACATACATCAACAAAAACATCAACATACCTAAACAAAATCATCTACAATAATACAAACAACAACATTGATCAACAAAAACAATTATTTACCTTAATAAGACAACAACATACATCAACAATAACATCCACATACCTCAACAAAAACATCTACAATAACACAGACAACAACATACGATCTATAAAAAAACAACAACATACCTCAACAAAAAATTATATAACTAAACAAAAACATCAAAAATAACACAAACACTAACATACAATTTCAACTAAAACACCAATATAAATAAACAAAAATTAAAAACATAATAAATATAAGGGTTTACTGTCTCAACAACAAGGTAATAAAAAAACATAAAGAACAAATATTTAGAACAACAACGACATAACTCATAACATGAATGGTGGAATGTCTCACATACCTTAAATGAGAAGAGGAAGTAAAAAAATGAGTTTCGTGATTTCCGTCTTGCATGTTTCGAGAAACCTTTTCTTAACCTATACGAGATGGAAAAGATATGTTAGAGTTTCGTGAAGAAATTATGTGCAAATGTTAATAGATATCGGGATAAGGCTTGAGAGAGATGTTAGGGTTTTACAATATTATTCTTACACTTTTTACATTGGTTCCTATTATAGACCGTAATGTAAAATAGTTTAAGTTTAATATAAATATAAAAATTAAAGGACACACTCTTTTTGTAATATACAAAATTAAAAATTACTCGTGCTAGAAATTTGAAACATTTCACTACTTAACTTAAAACCATGGTTGTTAAATTGCACCATGGTAAAAAAATATTTTAATAATTTAAAAATAAATAAAGACATCTAGAAATGAATTATTAATTCAGTGGATAAATGAACAAGATAAGAAAATATTACGAAATATATATTTTAGAATAGTGGTTGTTTATTTTATGTTAAAATTACATAATTTTAGTGTCTCTCACTATTTTACACTACAAGAAAACATTGTTTTAACATCGTCCAGAAACCCTAGCTAACAACAACAAAATCGACGCTACTAGCGGTTAGCGTCGGCTTAGTGTCGGGTCAGGGTAGAATTTTCAAAGTTGAAAGTTAGTTACGTTTAGTTTCGATTTTGTGTCGACGCTACGGTAGTGTCGGCTTTGTTTTACATTAATGTAACATTAAATGATGAACCTTTTCTCTACGTTAATTCTAGAGTTATCGTCGGAACTGATCGACGCTATGGAATGCTAGGTGTCACTTTTTGGTTGAGTTGGCTTTCAACAAGGAAATGTCCACGTCATTAGATATTGTCCGTGTCGTGGCCATCACTATTATATTTAGCCAACAATTTATTTTACAGTAACGTCGATGTCGTGGCCGCCACTACTACATTTTGCAAGAAATTTATTTTATAGTAGTGTCAGTGTCGTGGTCGCCACTACTATATTTAACCAAAAATTTATTTTATATTAGCATCGGTGTCGTGGACGCCACTACTATATTTAGCTAGCAATTTATTTTACTATCGTGTCAGTGTCGTGGCCGACACTACTTTATTTAGCAAGCAATTTATTTTACTGTAGTGTCGGTGTTGTGGTTGCCACTGCTATATTTAGTCAACAAAGTATTCATTTGTTTGCTTGTAACATGTTTTCATCGAAACCTGTTTATTATCAATTTAATCAATATGATATTGAATACAATCCTAAACCAAAACATGGTTTGGAATACATAATCTTTTGAGATCCATATGAGATCCAAAACAAATTTACTTCAAAATACATAATCCCAATACATCAAAATACACAACATCAAAATATTGATAAGTTCCAAAAAACATCAAAATATTGATAAGTTCCAAAATACATCAAAATACTGATAACCTCCTAAACAATCTACATACTAATCATTATAACCAACATCAATTTCCTCATCATCATCATCATCATCCTCCTCCTCATGCAACATTCAAAATAAATAGTCACAAGTCAGACACATAACACAACCATTTAACATTACACAACAGAATCAAAAAATTCAACCAAATGACTTTGAAAATAAGGTATAGTTGTGATGAAGCAGATGAATTATGTAGGAATTTCATTGCATGTTAGTATATGTATTATCAACAATATTGAAGTGAGGAAGTAGATGAATTCTGAAGAAGGTTGGCGGTGGTAATATTTTTTTAATTCAGAAATATATATTAACTGCATAGAATCAGGATGATGAAACGTACCGAATAGTTATAATCAGGATGACCACTCAAAGGAAAACTAGAAGGACCCGCCTGATGAGAATGCAACATATCAAATTTCTTTGCCAATTCATCTAATTTATTTGCCAATTCAACGAATGTCTTTGCAAATTCATTTTTCCGTGCATTAGCATGTGCAACCTGTTCATGTGCAGTAGCAGCTTCAGCTCCAGAAACCTCAATGACCAGGTTATCTACTTCTCTATGTGGGTTTATAATTGATACATTGTCGCTCCCGGGATTTTCATCCTAGTACAAACGCGAAAGTGGCGCGGAAAGGTTAGAGTCGCCAGCCAGAAATTTTTATCCCAAAGGAATGGGAAAGGTAATGTTGCACAAACCTAAGAAAGAAGGAAAAGGACGAGGCCTTGCGAACCAAAGATCTGGATACGGGAGTCGGTTACGAATTGAGAAGGTATTAGCACCCCAATCCGTCCGCCGTACCCGACGGGATCCACGCATATAAGTCTGTTTTCAAAGGGTGAAAAATAATATGCTGCTTGACTGAAAGAATAGCTATCTGGAATGAAATGGAAATGAGAAAATAAATGAAATTGGAAAATGGGAATAAAGGGGGAGAAATGTAGGGAAAAAGAAAGATTGTGTTCGAATGGGCCCTACCCCACTGCCTACGTACCTCATCGGGATAAATGAGGATCAGAGACGCCGTAGTTCGTCTAACTAAGGCTTACACTCGTTTGTGATTTTTAGGATGACGTTGCCATAGCTCTAGCTCAGGTGTTACCGGCTCTGACACGAGGGTGTTTACCGTATCGCTGTTTGAACTGTCGAGACAAGTCATGTTCGTCCGCAAAGAGTATGAGATGAGATGAGAAGACGTGACTTCTTGGTTTGTTGTCTTTTATAAGAAATGTTTTGAGTTTGTGTTTATTTGAATGTACAACACTAAAGACTATGACACAGGAGAGAATACTTTCCAAGATCGCCCCCAATGGAACGTTTGTAAAGCATCCTAGAAGAGTGAAGGAGACCTCCTCTAATCATTTCCCGTATAGCTTAAGGCTCGTGGCGCATTGTACACCTTTTCCTTTATTAATTGTTTTTGATTTTCTTTTAAGATGAGAAGAGAGACTCAAGTTATAAAAGGAAAACATTCTAAGGGAAACTAGACTTACCCTACATCAGTTGAATTCATGGATAACCTATGGTTAGTGAGGTTTGTAATTAAAATCTACCTAGGAGATATAAGAGATATAAGACTAAACATGCAAGTAAAAGAAGTTAGTAATGAGCAATAGGGTCCTCCTAGGTCATGGTAGGTAAAAACGGTATGGAATGTAAACGGGATGGAACAATGGTTCGGGTGGGTCGGTTGCGTGGTGCTAAGACGCACGACTTATGGTGTGAAACATACAAGGTTTGATTTTGGTTGAATGGAATGGGACGATGGTAATCGAGGAACCCTAAAATAATATGAACTTTATTTATTTATTTGAAAATATACTCGACGTTGGATCGAATACTTTATTTGTTTTTGAAAATTTGGTTTTCTATCGATTCGTTTTATCTTTTCTATCCTATTTATGGAAACTATAAAAGCATACAAGTTCTAGAATATTACATCACAACGCATACAAAGTATAAAACACAATTAAGGTATAAAAATATCCAAGTCCAATAAGCCAATCCTTGAAAACATACCTTGCACAAAGAAAAAGCAAATAGTTAGTAAATGATATGGATTATGAATATGCATAATGTGAAGGAATGAATTAAAATGACAAAAATATTAAAAGTCATGAAAAAAATGTGAAATTAAATTCCTAAGGTTTTCAACCTAATTAAATTATTGTGTTAAAAAATCTCTTAGAAATTCTAATCCTAATTATGTCACATGGTCATCTAAATTTATATAAGATTTAATCACAAATTTACACAAATTATACTACCAAAACAATAAAAAAAATGTCCTAAAAATTCACAAAAAATTCTTCTAGGTACTTTAACTTGTCTTTTAATCATAGCAAAAAGAATGGGCAGAAAATATTATGGGAAGTAGTAGAAATAAATTGTACAAATTTATATGTCCAAATGGAAATTCAATATAAGTCCATTAAATCAAATAAATCGAAATTAAATCGAAAAATGGTTAAAATCAGAAAATAAAAATTGAGCATGGTTCTAAAATGTCTTAATATCCTACCATAATTTTTGTAGAATTTTAATATGCTTTTTAATATTTATTTGTGAATTAAATTAAAGAGGCATTAAAATGAAAAACCAAAAAAGAAAGAAAATAGGAGGGGGGTAGAAACAATAACGTTTCTAAATTAAAATGGCAACTGGGCCAAAAATAGGGGTGGGAATAGTAATTCTTATGGTCCCAATTCGCATAGGAGCCTGGGGGTGCAAATAGAAACATTTTTTAGGTTAAAATGAGTTAGGCTCAGCATGTGGGTGCAACTATCAGATTCGCCAAAGCCCAATCAGCATAAAATCAAAAATGGCGGTGGAACTTGATCACTGATTCTATGAACAATTATAGAAAACATGGTGCATTAATGTTGGTTTAAAAACATGATTTTATTATCATTAACTCAAGAAAAACCCCTATGATTCTATTAATTAAATAAATATGTTTAGAATTAATAAGATAAGAGATAATTCATAAGAGTCCTAAATCATATGAACTGATTAAAACTAAAAGACAGAAACTCTAAACTCTCTTCTTCCCCCTCCTATCGCCGTCACCATCCCTTGTTCTTCGCTTCCTCCACGCCAACCTAGCCGCCGTCAACCGCTTCCGTCACTACCTCCGTCCAATTCTTTTCCGGTCATCATCGTCCGCCTTCTTCTTCTCTCAAAATAACCCTAGCCCTCTCTTTTTCTTTCTCTCTCTCCCACAACTTCATCCTCCTCACAAACCCTAGCTTTCTCTTCTAGCTATTCCTTTTCCGCCGCCGTCCTCCCCCTTTTCACCTCTTCCGCGGCGCTATCCCTCATCTCTTCTTCTTCCAACCTCATCTTCCATATCCCCTTCTTGCCCTAATCCCTTTTCAAAACGCAATCCTAAACCTCCACCTACGCGAACCCTAACCCCTCTTTCCGAATCCATCACCGAAATCAAAGGAAAACTCACGGTTGGAATAAAGTTTAATTGAGTTAAGACTTACATCGTTTCAAATAAATTCACAACCATAAAGATCCTAAGGTTCAATGCCGCGACTACGAAAAAAACTTCGGATTATACGAACCTGCGAATTAAGGAGGACGAAGAGTAGAAAAAGGTAGTTAATCTCTTATTCCGAATCTCAGTCCTTCTTCTTTCTTGCTGAAAACCAGAAGTGTAATATTGATGATTTTTGACAGGCTTTAACGAAGATGGGAAACGGCGAATGAACAACGACTCTGCTCAATGTTGCACGTCGGTATGAAGCCTTGGAGTGCGATGTCGTAATTTTAACAAGAATGACGAAAACTTACAGAAGCTGCGAATTGCGGAACTTCGTCGAAGAGCAGGAGAGCCGAGGGAGTGGCCCTCTGAGTTCTAAGGCCGACACAGTTAACTTGTAATGCTAGCAAATCTGCAGGTATCACCAATCCTCATCCTATACCTTAACCTTTTCTGTTTTGATTTCTTCTTGCTGTCAACTTGATGGAGCTTGGCTCGTGCAGGTTATGGTTATTGACAACTGAAGGTGATGAAGGCCTGTGAAACTGGGAAATTGTTGAGGATGGAAGGGTGATGAGGGTATGAGAATGATGAGGGTGAAGGGTGAAAGAGTTGTGGTGAAGATGAGGAATTCGAATGGAAGAAAGTGGTGGAGTCAATGATAAGCTACCGAATGAGGTTGAGAGAGAAGAAAAATCCCCTGATGCAAGCTGATGAATCTCCCTTTATAGATGATGAATGGTGAGTGTCTTTTTAGGGAATTCTCTGGATGAATTCAGTTATCATTGATTGGGATTTCTGTTAGAATTTGTTAGATAGTCGGTTAGAATTTGTAACTGCTTTTTGTGTGTTTGATCTAGAACATTGGTTAGCAAGTGAAAAATTAGGATAAGCTAGCATTGGGTTAATGGATACTTAGCTAGCTGACAAATGGTTTGAAGAATGTGAAAATGATTTTGATTTTTTTGTTTAATGCAGGGCTGGAAAAATACAGTTGATATGATCGTCGACGATTCACCTTGCTGCGATTTGAATATCCACTATCACTTCCCGAAAGATGGGACACATAAAAGTTACCAAGAGCAATAATCAAGGTGTTTTTTCTTTTTCTTATAGTCGGTTTCTATTTTCTTCTATATGACTGAATCTCAAACTGATTTTCCATCTTCTTTTCTCTTTCTTTTTTTTCATTTCAGCGGCTTTTGTTTCTGGAATCTTCTGGATTTTTCTTAAACATAATTCAACCGAATTCAGCTTTGATGCTAAAGATGTAATTACGCATAGCGCTATTGTTCAGGCATCCTTCAGGCTGGAAAACCCAGCTTCACAGCTTATTCCACATATTGAAAAATTACAAAATGATATATTTGGTGAAGTAGCTCTACCAAATTTCTCACCTTCACTTTCCATTGTGACCGAGCGTCCGGTAGATCCCTGTCCATACAATTGCTTCAAGCTCCTCCTAGATGAGGAGAAATATAAAAAGTTGCCTCGCATACTTGCTCCGTCTTCTCAATCTTCAGCAGGCGGCGTTTTCCACACAGAAATCTTGCTAATAGGATTTTGTTTGCTATCATTTCTATTGTATTCTGTAACAAATTTCCTGATGTGGTAATTGAAAAGAAATGGAACTGTTCTAGTTGTGAACTTAATACGAAAAAAGATACGCCATCATTTTCCATTATCACTGCGCTCTCTTCTTTTTTTTTATTGTAATTATCCTTTCACTTCCTAGGCCTCCTCTCATATTCAAAATGCTAATTTCTGCCAACTTCTTGGTAGCATTATGAAAATAGTTTATAATGGCACTAAAATGATTTGAACTCAAAAAGGGCTATTAAGAAAATTAGACATGGAACTTGATTTAGTCAAACATGGCTTTCTAACAATAATAAAAGATAAATGGATATTGAGATTTGAATAATGATACTTGGGCTTTACTAAAAAAAATGTTTATGAGCTTAATAATAATAATAAAAAAAACAAA
Organism: Lathyrus aphaca; assembly: GCA_963966055.1. Taxonomy (NCBI): domain Eukaryota; kingdom Viridiplantae; phylum Streptophyta; class Magnoliopsida; order Fabales; family Fabaceae; genus Lathyrus; species Lathyrus aphaca. Next base: position 619,289,267 of record OZ014519.1, read on the forward strand.
GATTTTGGTAATTGGAGAATTGAAAAATGACAAGAAGGAATGGCCCATGATAGAAATAGATTTGAATTGATCGGATAAAAGACAGAGAACGAACATGAGAGTGGATAAGATATAATGGTTTAACCGGATAATGAAGTGGCTAACGAATATTTAATGAACGAGGAAACGGAATCAAATGATCGAAATAACTTGAATATGGAAACGATTGTGGAGAGAGAAAAGGGATATGAATCGATTTGTGAAACAGATCAATTACAACTAATCATAGACACAGCCACGAAATTTCGACTCATTAACTCGAAAACCATTCTTGCCTTGTTTCTACATAAACCATTTAGTCAGGGATAATACCACGGCTGCCAAAAACTCGCAAGTGATGCAATGATCATTAAGATAAATCAGCCTCTGAGCTTCTGACCCAATGAACACAAAATTACTTTGAATTAATCCGAATCGTTTTCGCAGAAGATATATCCGTGAATGCTCACAACTGAACATATGACCATGATAGGTTTGAATCTTTGAACCTAAGACCATTTCCTGAGCCACTGCCTGGTATACTGATGACTTTTATGCGTAACACAACCTGGACCTTGAATATGCAATGCTTTAGAAATAAACAATACTACAGATCATTCGTGGTTGAAACAATCTCCAGATATTCTGACCGAGATCAGGTCAAACGTCCGCTTGAATCAGGTTACAACTGAGCGACCCCTTTTGAAAAGAAATTATCATCATGCTCTGTGCTATGCTTCATTCTACCTTATGATGCTAGTGTAACTATGAACATAACACGCTAGATGCTGTGAAAACGAGAGGGCAAATTTTAGGGTGTTACAGCTGCCCCTATTCAATTACTGTAGACTTGAATGGATGATAGCAGTTGCTTTCAGACATTTGAAGTATGCAGGGATTGAATACTAAAAACAACCAGAAAATTTGCACTCTGTGGCAGAAGATCAGGGAAGTAAACTCAACCGAACGAACTCTGCTTGGATATAATTATGATGTGAAGAAAAGCAAACATGGGATGCCTTTTGAATGATGCCAGAAAGCTACTGGCTTGCCACACTGTGGGTGGATTTGTGATATGATGCCACCTTGAGGATGGACTTTCGCCAATCTGCGGTTGGACTTCAAAATACATTACCACACTACGGGTGGATTTTAAGGTTTTGCCACACTGCGGGTGGTTTTTGCTCGCTGTGGGAGACTTTAGAGATTTGCCACACTGCGGGTGGACTTTTGAAACTTGCCATCCGAAGATGGACTTTGGCCAGTCTGCGGCTGGACTTTGAAATCTGCCACCCGAAGATGGACTTTGGCCAGTCTGCGGCTGGACTTTGAGATTTGCCACATTGCGGGTGGACTTTTTCTCACTACGGGAGACTTTTGCTCACTACGGGAGACTTTTGCTCACTACGGGAGACTTTAGAGATTTGCCACACTGCGGGTGGACTTTTGAAACTTGCCATCCAAAGATGGACTTTGGCCAGTCTGCGGCTGGACTTTGAAATCTGCCACCCGAAGATGGACTTTGGCCAGTCTGCGGCTGGACTTTGAAATTTGCCACCCGAAGATGGACTTTGGCCAGTCTGCGGCTGGACTTTGAAATTTGCCACCCGAAGATGGACTTTGGCCAGTCTGCGGCTGGACTTTGAAATCTGCCACCCGAAGATGGACTTTGGCCAGTCTGCGGCTGGACTTTGAAATTGTTGAATTGCATGGTATGTTGCCCCATGACACTGGGGATATTATGTCTTGAGTATTGCTAATGAACTGGTATGAATGTGAAAGAAATTCCTGACGCGGAAGTAATGAGTCCCTGCTAACTCTGTGGGGAAACACAATGATCGCGTATTCGATCCCAAGAAGCCCTGTGGGGATAACATCTCTGTTGGAGAAGAGCGTGAATAATTCATCTGTCCCGAATTATCACCTTTGCCAAAAATAAATTGGACTTTTAGATTCGAGGGCCGTGCCTGGGGATACCTCGACTATTGGGGATTATCCACTCTTATGGATCTGCTGGGGAGGAGAATGATTTATCTGAAATCTTCTAGGGGAACAAGAATTGCCTTAGATCTGTTGAAGAACCGAGATCAAGGAAACCATCTGAAGGAAAAAGTGCTGACTTTAGTGAGGATAACCTCTATTTGCTTGCTGGCGATGACAACACCGAGACACGTCCTGCTGATGAGGAAATATTTCAAGTTGTCTCATACTGGGGATCAGTTGCTTCTGTATGGACTTTACCTCAAGAGGATTTTACAAAAGACTTGGCGTCTTTAAACTCTTAGGTATCATAACGACTGCACGAACTAGCGTAACAACCTTGCTGAGGAAGTAACCATTGCCAATGCGGATGAGTTTGTATCTGTCATAAGTGCTGAACGAGATAGTTGACTTGAAAAGTAACCACGGTATTCTAAACCCCGGGTAAATGCTTTCAATCGTCTGTCTTCAAGAAAGGATGAACTCTCGTACTATTGGGGTGGCCTGCCCCAGTACGAGTATTTGGATAGCTTTGCACTTGACTGACTGATCTTCGCTTTTGGAGAGATTTGGATCTCGAAGTGATTGCCCCAGTTTGACTGAAATTTGAAGAGATTGCTCGACGTAACTGCCCCGGTTTGGCTCAGTACTTTAATTTTGAAGAGATTGCTCGACATAACTGCCCCGGATTGGATAGCTCTTACTGTGACTAATTGGGAAAGTCCCTGCTCAATGAAGCTTCTTCGGAAAAGTGCACCTTGACGTGACAGTCTTTCGGAAGTTTTAGACTTCTCAACCTGGCAAGCTTGAGCTTCTGGATTGAATTTCCGTATGTGAACCATTTATGATGCTCAACAAATGTATGCAAGTGAGAAAATGTTTATTCTTAGAATGAAAATCCTAATTCAACAAACATGTTAATCTTGAAGTTTTGAAAATGGATCGTTAACCTTCGTGAGCGAATCACTGGTTAAGATACGACCTTTATTTGCATGAAAGTATGTACATGCAATACCAACAAACGTCTTTTAGCACAACTCATAGGAGTCAGGAACGCGGTCTCGTGGTAACACGCTCTCAAATTAACCCTGTTTCAGTTAGGACTTTTAAGGGTTGTATCGTGGCCTAGTTCACGGTTATAGAAACAAAGGATATAGGCTCGAAGTTCATTTGTGCCCACCCACTCTACGTGATGTTCTTCATTCCTGAATTCAGCTAGTTTTCACAAGCATTCACCTTTCATAAGGGTTTTGTGTTGATTGAGGAGCCATTGCTGCTATCAGTTCAAGCGCCAATCAATTTATTGTTGAGAGTCAGTCACTCCTCTATCTTTTGTGTTTATGCCACACGACTTTGTTCTTATTTGAGGATCTTTCTTGTGTAATCCTTTTCCGTCTTTCGCTTTTGCATTATTTTGCTTATCCCTAACTTTTGCCTGGACTGATTCTTGTGAATCTTTGATTGTGAAGTCCAGCGGGATGCCCTAACTTTTGCCTAAGTCGCTTGTTTTCAAGTTTCGACTCAGCGGGCCTTTTCTTTTCTTTTTCTTTTTGCATTTTGAACAAGTCGCGTGACATTGTTTGTCTTGATTGCTTCACGAGGGTTGTGACTGCCTCATTTTGTGGTCGACGAAGGATAACCATTGTGGTTGTCAATCTTTGGACCTTTTGACTTGGATAACCGTTGTGGTTTCAGGTCTTTGGACCTCTTGATTAGCATAGTAGGATGCAACGGATCTTCAAATACACTTCTTTATGAAAGTCTGAACACTTGGTCTGACTGGCTGACATCTACCCTGCCCCTGGGTTACATGTGAGGGTTTTTTATGTGAAAAGAAACTCCTACTTCAAGGCTCAAAGGGGTTAGCGAGGGTCTATCTTCCTTATATCTCCAGTGTTTAGGATTTGAAACAATGCCTGTACATCGTCAACAGGGTTTTACTTGAGAGCACACAATTAGAGATTTTGTGTTTTTGTTTCGTCATTCTCCCTCATAGAATTTAAGCATGACAATCGATATTGCGATATACATATGCAAAATTGCAAATGAATTTACTTCAATAAAAACATGTGAGTTTTATTATTGCTAACATTCAAAAGCAAACAACTTTCATACATGTAGACAAATGTTTAGCATATAAAAGAAACTACAAATGGAAATGCAGTAAAGAAACTGAATATTGCCGTAGTTGAGGAGGCTTGGCTCCGTCTGGACCTGTCAGTCTTGGATACTTTCAACGATCAATAGCTCTTTTCACAGACTTGTAATCTTTAATTTGCAGCCGTATACCTAACCATGGCAGTGATACTTCCTCTTCTAGTTATTCTGACTCTGACACGAGACGTCTGAAGAAAAGAGTGAAGCTGGGGAGTAAAGTTGCCCCATAAGGTTGCTCGGAAAGACCTGACGATCTTCTGCCTACGTATCTCCATTGACTGGATGACCAATGAAGAATCAGAGCGACGTAGTTCCCCTCAATAGGGATAAAAAACGAACAATGAAGAAAGGAAATCACATAAATGCCATCACTGAGAGTATTTGAATATTGCTGGCTTTATTTGCTTCATGAATACCCTAGCGTTCCGGGTGATCAACTCGAAGACTTCAGCTTAACGTGCACCATCTGGTAGAATGACCGCGACACCGGTTCCATTATGACTAGGCATCGGATTATGGAGTACATTTGGGAGAGGAGCGAAATTGATCGCCTTGGAGTCAACTAGGTCCTGTACCTTGTTCTGAAAGGCCCAACATTTCTCAATACTGTGCCCCTGGGCACCTGAATGGAATTCGCACCTGGCGTTAGCATCAAAATTCGGAGGTAGATTGTCAGGAGCGGGAGGTCTCATGGTACGAAGCTCAACCAAGTTCAACTTTAGCAGCTCTGGGAGCAATACAGCATATGGGCATGGGACGGGATCAAGTCTGCGGTTCCTCGCTCTTGTTCTTTCTTGAAACGGTCTCTGTACCTGTTGTTGCTGACCCTGTGGTCGTTGTTGTTGAAACTGTGGTTGTTGTTGTTGAACCTGTGGAGTAATGGTCACCGCAGCTGTTTGGTGGTAACCTTGAGAATAACCTCTGTCTCGGCCCCTATACACAACACTCGTCTCGCCTTCTCTTCTTCTTTGACCGTTGCCAAAAGGCTTTCTCACACCGGAAGAACTAGCACTGCTTGCATCTTGGATCTTTCCCATTTTCAAAAAATTCTCTATTCTTTCTCCAGCAATGACGATATCAGAAAAACCAATGGACGGGCAGGCGGCCAGACGATCCAAGTAAACACCTTGCAAGGTGCCCATAAACATGTCGGCCATTTCCCGATCCAGCAATGGAGGTTGAACCTGTGCAGCCAGCTCACGCCACCTCTGGGCATACTGCTTAAAATTCTCTTTAGGTCCTTGAGACAAGTTCTGCAACTGGGTGCGATTCGGATCCATATCAATATTGTATTGATACTGCTTGAGGAATGCCTCAGCTAGATCTTTCCAACTTCGAATAGAGACCCGACTCAACTTCATGTACCAGCTCAACGAAGCTCCAGATAAACTGTCTTGGAAGAAATGCATCCAAAGTTTCTCGTCATCAGTATGAGCCGAGATTCTTCCGAAGTACGCATGAATGTGAGTCCTAGGACACGTGCTGCCGTTGTACTTGTCAAACAATGGTACCTTGAACTTTGGAGGGATTCTGACTCCTGGTACTAACCCGAGGCTGGTTACATCGATACCCAAGGAATTCTGACATTCCATGGCCTTGATCTTCTCTGACAGCTCTTCATACCTGCGATTGTTGATCTCATTCATGTTACCCATATCAACATCTAGTAGAGTGAACTGGTCCTCTTGATTGTCTTCTAAACCTGCATTACGTGTTGCGGTCCTATTTGGATGAGGCTCTCCGTTACGGGCAACGTTAGAATCCTCATTCTCAGCCGGTGTTCCCGTATTAACATTCCCATGAGGTTTCTCAACCATCAACCGGAGACGCTCCTGGTTCTGGGCCATGCCCGCCATCATTTCCATGAACTGATCCATCCTCTGTCGGAGCTCATTGAGATCAGTCTGCACTCGATCATCCATCCTTACTCGGTTTCTTTTAGTCGGATATCGGTGAATGCGTTGACCAACTATATTGCCTGCGATCAAATAAGTTTAGAAACCCTGGGTAACCTGCAAAAATACAAGAATATGGTATGCAGGAAATGAATGCTATGGCATGTTAATTCATTTTTAGGGCATCTCATCCCCTGATTCCAGTTTTGTGAGTTTGATGAAGACAAAAGCTCTTCTTGTTGTAAATAACAAGCGGTGTTGATAATATAAGGTGCGTATGTGTAGCAGACGTGCCAAACAATTCCAAGAATACGAAGACCGACGTGTTTTTTGCAAATGTGTCAGATGTGTCGGTGATCACAAAGTGAGAGAACACATAATGATAGTAAAGAGACCTTTTTATGATAAGAACTTTGTTGATATAGTCAAAACACCAAAAGTATGGATTCAAACAGAAGTACAATGATAAAAAGATTCCATCAACAATCCTGATGGTAATCCTACAACATACAAGCAAACAGAAAGATGTCTTTGTCAATGCGATCCTCTATCTAGGTCGGAGTCAATGATCGGTCCTTCCTTTGGAACTTCTACCAACTCCTTCGTCTGCACCTGGTTGTCTTCAAACCTCTTCAGCTTCTTCTGATAGCAAATCATCATCCGCTTGTAGTAAGCAGCTTCTTCTCGGGCTTTAGCAAGTTCTTCATCTTTTCCTCTCAGCTTATCGGCCATCTCTTCGTCTTTCTCTTTTAGCTTACTCGCGATCTCTTCAGCTTGAACTTTGTCTTGTTCCTCTCTTTTGATCCTGTAAGCAGCATGTCTCTTTTTCATGTTCTCAAACATCAAGGTCTTCTGATCCAGTTGCCTTCTAGTGTCAATGTGTTCTTTGGAAGAACTTCTAGTAGCAAACTCGAACCTCTCACACCGAGCCAACTCAATTTCACACTGTTTCCTTTCTATAGCATGCCTCTCAGCATCTTCTTGAGCTTTCCACTCAATCTCAAGTCTAGCGTGATTAGCTTTAGCAAGCTCCTGACCCAACTGTGCATTCTCCACTAACAAACCGTCTCTTTCCGTCTTCATCTTGTTGAACTCTTCAATGCTAACTGTGGTAGGTTGCTCAATGACCGTGGGATATAGAAGAGGCGCGGGCCCAAATGGTAACAGTAACACTTCAACCCGTTCTCTTAACCATTCTGCAAACGGTGGATACATTCGACAATTCCCTACTCCCAAAGTCTTCTTCCCTCTTGTCTTCCGACTATGCCAAGCATTAGAAGCTTTCTGAGCAATCTCGAATCCATCTGTTGATTGGAAGTACAAGGACTCTGTGATGTCCACAGCAGCTGGTGGTTCCTTTAAAGCATACCCAAACTGTCTAACCGTGAGAGAAGGGTTATAATTAATTCCCCCTTTCCTCCCGATCAATGGAACATTAGGGAATCCTCCGCAACTATGAAGAATGTCAATGCACCGCAAACCCTGATTAACCCAGACTATGTCCTTTGCTTGCAAACCCATCAATCGTTCCGACCATTCAAGAGTGTTCTTTGTCTTCTCAAAAGCTCCTGATTGTGGAAGAAAGCGGGTGAACCACTTGTAGAATACAGTCGCGCAACAATTCAACATTCCACCCCTTCGCTTCTCATTCTTATAATGCACCGAGTGGTAGAGATCACCTAGGAGAGTAGGAATAGGATTATTTGCTATGAAAATGCGAATAGCATCAACATCCACGAAGTTCGGCATATTCGGGAACAAAGTGATTCCATAGATACACAAAGCTAGGATCGCATTGAAGGTACTCCAACTTTTTGCCTCAGCTGCTTTGGTAGCCTCATCTAACAAGAAACTCAAATGATATCCTCGGAAGCCTCCTTTGCTATCAATCCGGTCTTCCAGTAATGACTTGCTCAAATAAAGAGCAGTTGCTACATCTTTGAAGTCGGGATCAATCTTGGTCCCAAAGAATGGTGCACAGTCTTTCACAGAAACTCTCAGGATGCTCGAATACTCCTCTAATGTAGGTGCCAACACGAAATCAGAAAGTACAAAACATCTAAGTTGTGGATCATAAAACTGTAGCAAGGTGTGCATCCCTCTAAAAGCATAGTCACTGATGGGCTCTATGAAATACAAAATCCACCCGTAATCCTGCTTGAAGACATTCAGAACTTCTGGAGGAGCTAAGGCCTTCACTTTGAGAATTTCTTTCACAACAGGCTGATAAACCTTGTAGGAGATAATACACTTGGTCTGCTTCTTGGGTTCCATGCTCATAGATCAATACCCACAACCAGAATCAAGGATGTAATATGCAGCCCTGCAAATGAATAAACATGCGTTAGGAATGCAAGTATGCGGATGATGTGATGCAATGCAATGTCATGTGATCACTGCTGCATATATTGGGCACTGTTGTGCTGTCTTCTGATTTTGCCTGAATACCGACTATCAAAAACACCAGATCATAAGTAGAAGAAAACCCAAGTATCAAGAACAAGGTAGGTTGAAGGTTTAGTTTTCCTGCAAACCTGTAAATCCCTCCCAATCTCACGGGTATTGCTACTACGGGTCAACATCACGGACTCTCAAAGCCGAATAGCAATAATACGTTCACCATTTCCGAGAAATGGCTCATGACCAAATCAGGGAATCGGTTTGGCATTATGTACTACTCAGGGAGGCCTCAGCTGAATTCCGGAAAAATAAGCATCCCTCATAAGTTCCCGGCTTCAAGTACTGAAGTCGAGAAACAATAGTACATTCATCCCGAAGGGTACAATACTACCGTCATACGACCAGTTGCTTTAACCAGGTTCCTACGAGAGAACAAGGTCATCCTATGCGATTTCCTAGTGGGCCCTCGGGTGCGAATGGGTTTGCCACGAAATGTGGTCTGCCACTGTCACCACTGGAGAGGGTTGTTTCCACTAAGGTCCTCGATGATCGGTTCCCAGTGTTAGCAGCTCAGGTGAGAATATTCTATGGTCTGCCTAGGCAGTATAGAACATATCCCAAGAGAGCCTGATCTGGGTGTGGGACTCGTGAAAACTACACGTGCTCAAGACCACGCAAGCCACACGACTGCCCACTCTAAATCCTATGTGTATACTCAAGCCGGGTATTTGTCTTATCTCACAATAATCCCATCCCGCCAAGAAAAACCAGAACAGCCAGTACAGTATATGCCAGTATATGCAACAGTAAAGTAAGGTGCAGAAAGCTGTAAATAAAGCTGTAAAGGAAAGCGATAAACTGTAATCAAAACAGTAAAGCTAAACTAAAGCATAACAGCGAATGAAAAAGCACCCAAAGAAAACAGAAACAGACAAGCGCTAGGATTGACTCTCGAAGGGGAATTTAGAATTTCTAAGGGTCCCCAGCAGAGTCGCCAGCTGTCGCTCCCGGGATTTTCATCCTAGTACAAACGCGAAAGTGGCGCGGAAAGGTTAGAGTCGCCAGCCAGACATTTTTATCCCAAAGGAATGGGAAAGGTAATGTTGCACAAACCTAAGAAAGAAGGAAAAGGACGAGGCCTTGCGAACCAAAGATCTGGATACGGGAGTCGGTTACGAATTGAGAAGGTATTAGCACCCCAATCCGTCCGCCGTACCCGATGGGATCCACGCTTATAAGTCTGTTTTCAAAGGGTGAAAAATAATATGCTGCTTGACTGAAAGAATAGCTATTTGGAATGAAATGGAAATGAGAAAATAAATGAAATTGGAAAATGGGAATAAAGGGGGAGAAATGTAGGGAAAAAGAAAGATTGTGCTCGAATGGGCCCTACCCCACTGCCTACGTACCTCATCGGGATAAATGAGGATCAGAGACGCCGTAGTTCGTCTAACTAAGGCTTACACTCGTTTGTGATTTTTAGGATGACGTTGCCATAGCTCTAGCTCAGGTGTTACCGGCTCTGACACGAGGGTGTTTACCGTATCGCTGTTTGAACTGTCGAGACAAGTCATGTTCGTCCGCAAAGAGTATGAGATGAGATGAGAAGACGTGACTTCTTGGTTTGTTGTC